>OY723409.1:22248105-22888000 GCA_963210345.1 Inga oerstediana | reverse complement strand
TAAGTCGATCACACATCCATTTAGAGTTGTTTTGTGAATACTTATAAAACTTAGACAACTCTAAGAAGCGAGCGATCTTTTCGTGTAAATCCTCTTGCTTGAATGTAAGGAATTCAGTCTCTTTCACCACTCTAATGGAAGTAGGGAAATAATTCTTCTTGAACTTTTCCCTAAACTCTTCCCAAGTCATCTCCACATCGTCATCAATTTTTGTGCTCTCCCACCATTCTTGAGCGGCTTTTTGTATCAATTGTTCGGCAACTAGCACTTTCTGTTGAGAGCTGATCTCAATAACCTTGAAAATCTTTTCTAAACACTTCAACCACTCTAGTGCTTCAACGAAATCTAGTTTCCCCTCAAACATCAGAGGAGAAAACTTCCTGAATTTGTCACAAACTTCGGTAATAGATAGGGTGTGGTACTGAGAATGGGAACTGCTACTGCCTTTTGATTCAGTACATGAATGCCTTTTGACCAGTGGAAGTATCTTCATTAATGGGACTCTTCTCCTTATCATGATCACCGCTTTGGCCTCTTCTTGCTACTAGTTCTTCTTCATGCCTGTTCACTTTCTCTCTCATATCTAGGACTAAATCCCGTAACTCCAACAAGATGGCACTATTATCCTGAGGAGGAGGACCATTTTGGCGAGGAATAGGGGTTGAATTAGTCTTTCGAGTATTCACCATCCTCCCCTCCTATGAAGAACACCACAAGGACACTAGGTAAGAAAACAAGTTACCAAATGAATTCTAAACCTAAACAAAGGGAAGTGCACAGTTATGATATTTAAATTGCCACAACCTCTAAAAATTTTAAAGAAAACGGTTATAAAATTAACAAATAGCTATGGAACGTTTTGGCTCTGATACAAAAAATGTAACACCTCAAATCGAAACAACTAAATACTTAACCAAAGTATTTCAAATATCGCCAATAAGGATGTTCAACATCCAAACCATCAAAATGTAAATCAGCTCAAATAATGCTCACATCACAGTGTTAAATCAAATCCTCAAAATATTTCAACAAAACAAAATAAAATATGGAAGTTTTAGGGTCATGGTAATAAAAATGACATAACATGAGCTCTAGGAGCACAAAATAGCCTACAAGGCTCACTCCATAAGTGCCTTCCCTTGCTCCCTACTAGAACAATCACCTGAAAATGTTAATATATAGGGATGAGATTCCACGTCTCAATAACTACTAAAAGTTTCTACCGTACACAAGCAAATCACATATGATAAAAAGAAAAAACTGATTACATATATATATATATTTGTATATACCATAATCCTCATACAAGACATATGTTAATCTGTATTTTCAACATAACATGTAATATACAATTATGCAATATGTAATATGTAAGATGCAACCTCCCTTATATCACCGTCCATCCTTATTCCGTTGATTGGAGCCATAGGCTAACACATAGTCCAACAGAGACTCATCCATTTGACTGGATTGTCCCAAGCTCACCAGTTCTTAAGATATACTCGGCCAAAGGTGTAGAGCTTAAGTATAGACTATGACTCCCCTCCTAAAAAAACACAACTAAGGAGGTGTCACATGTCCCACAGCTCCAATGCAATCCCGGCCAAATGAGAACATAGAAGAAGGGGCCCTGACAAGTACCATCCGCTGTGCACCGAGTGATGGCATACCACGTGGTAAAAGATCTCAACATACAAATTCCTCCTCACTCCAACCCATCATAGATACAACCGCCATAACAGTGATAAATATAATATCATTAAAAGACAAAGTACAATAATTCATGCTTCCATTCATATCAAATATCATCACATATTCAAACATGCTAAAAATGAAATAATAATCCAATAATACATTAATTATCATTAAATTATTAATTATATGAATATAATGAGTTATATAGAAATTTACTTGTAACACTGCTTATTTGAGAATTTATAATACAAACCCATATACATATAATTCAGTCCATTTTTCTATTAAAAAAAATGGTCATTCAAAATCATACACTATTCACAAGTATATGGTAGAATATTCAGAGTTACCTGCTACTCCCTAGCTCACAGGTAATCATATAAAGAGCTACTCCAAAACTTTTAATGAGAGTCTACAATGTCACAAACATAAATCTATTAATATATATATATATATATATCTCAAAACTACTCTAGAGTTACTCTAATAATATTCTAAAGTCGAAACCTACCATTTGAAATTATATATATATATACACAATCGTAAGTTACAGACATTCACTCCTAGATTATGTGTATATAAATATATATATATATATATATATAAATCATTATATAACTGCATAATGTTGTCTAAAGGTGTGAAAACAAATATGGCATGTGTATATTACTCTAATCCGTTGAAAATAAGAGAAGTTACAAAGAAAAGAGACAAAATCAGTTTGACTGGAAAAGCTTATAGAACGTTGTAATTATTCTCTCATATGACAAGTCAAAACTAGAAAGAAAAGGAACATATTTGGTATTAAATAATCTAACAATGAAATGAATAAAAGAAAGAGGGATTGATATTTAATGAGCAAGAAACACAATTTAAAAAAAAACAATACAAAAAACAAAACAAAGTCACGCGAGTCTAGATGTGAAGAGATTAACAACATAGATATGTATATATGTAAGTGTGAGTGGTTCACACACATTTTGAAATTAAAAAAAAATATTTTGAACATACACAGAGTGATTTAGTTAGGAGTTTGTGGGCTTGTGAAAGAGACAAAAAATACATGTGTGTGTGTAGGCCACAAGGAACGAAATGGAGAAGCTAGGAATAATGAAAAAAGGTGAGTTTTAAATCTCCCCACACATGTACGGGAATCTAGATGTACAAAGATTTTTTTATATATATAGACACATACATAATAAACCTGGATACAAACCATAAGAAAAATGATGAAGAAGAAAGTGTGGAGTCAGAGATTTGCATTGAAGGAAAAGTTGCAGATGAACAGTGGAGCATAATAATACATGGGTCAAAAAGCATCTTTAAATTTCGGATCTATAGTAACCTATCTACAGTAGCTTTGTTGTGGAAAGAGAAAACAAAACAAAGAAAAAAAACATAGTTCATAACCTTAGACAAGAGAAAGAATCGAAAACAAGCAAGTGATAAGGTGAAAAGACATTCATAAGGTTGTTAGAGATATGGAAGGAAGAACAAGACGAGTAAAATGAAGAAAGGAGAAAGGAGAAGAGAACCTGATGGTGGCTTCAAAGCTACGGCGCCTAGGGATTTACAAGGTAGGTGAGATAGGGTATTGATAGGAGAGATGTTAGGGTTACTCCTATGAAAATAATTTTTTTAAAAAAATAGTAAAATAATAATTTAGTAATATCTGACATAATATTTTTATTTTATATTATTTATTCTAATATTAAGATATATTTACATACACATACCCATATATTTAAATTATTCTTTTTAGGAGGTATTTGTGTGTGTGTGTGTGTGTGTGTGTGTATTTTATTTAATAATGTTTAAAACTTGATGTTTCTTTTAAATTATTAATTTATTATATTATTTTTGACTAAATAAAACTCAAGCTACAACAAACTATAAGTCTTAAAAATTTAAGGATGTTACAAATAGTGAGGGTATGCGAAAAGACAATTTTCCCCTTCAACCATCCTTCTCGCCACTTCAGAATAACAACACGAGACTCTTAATTAACAACTCTGTTTTATTCTTTCACATAATTGTATCTAAAAAATATAGTGTTGTTAATGTAAAATACGATGTTGTTAATAAAAAAAAGAGGTGTTATTATTAGCTCTGAAACTTAAATTACGAAGTTGTGAAATAAGAAATGAGAGTTGTTAATGTAGAATATAATATTGTTAATAACAAGACTGGTGTTGTTATTGTGAAAATAAAATGAAGAAACTAGAGTTGTTAATCAAGAATCAAGAGTTGTTAATTAAAAGTCTCGTATTGTTATTCTGAAGTGGCGAGACGGAGGGCTGAGGGGCAAAAATCGCCTTTTTGCATATCTGCACTGTTCATCCGTACTGACACAGCATTGAATCGGGATTTTAGAATTTTGCAGTACTAAATTGGGATTTTCCTATTTTGGTGGTATCTTTAAGGGATTTTCCCTTTAAAAAATTATAATTCTTTTATTTTATTTTATATTATGTTTGTTTTTACAGAAAATCCCTAATAAATGACCACAAAATGATGAAAAGACACAGAGGTGATAGAAGATTCTGAAATACTCAAAGGTGACAGGTGACTGAGCAGGGATTTTCATTTTTGGATCAAAAGACGAGTTTGCCCTTATGAGCTGAAAAGGAAAGAAGAGAGAGATATGTGTAGAAGTGATATGGTGTAGCTGCAAGACGAGAGTGAAGGAGCAAAGCAAGCCAACGAAATGTAAGGCAGCTGAGGTATGCATAGATAATCCCTTGCCTCATCGATTGTCATTAATTATTCTTCCTCATTGTCATTTGCATTTGCGTGGGAAGTGAGCATTTCGGAGCTAGGTAGTACTTGGGTTGGAGGGACGTGATGCTTGGTGTTAGTGTAGGGGTAAAATTGCTAATGCTGGGTGAATGTGGTAGAAGATGGCGATGGAAGATGAGGTGAGTTAGAGCTATAAGAGTGAAGAGAAAAGATAGGATGGATTTTGTAGGAAATGAGTAAGAGGAAGCTAATAAACCCTAATGCAGAGGTGTTAAACACTGAAGTGCATAGTTAGTTTTCTTCTTTTTACTGATACTATGCGCATTTATTTGTTGCAGGGGAAGTAACAAAATGGATGAAAATAGTAGGGAAGTGCAGCGAAGGAGTTGTTTTGTTATTTTCATGTAGGGGAAATTTTGAAAGTAATGATGATGGTGAAGTTAAGTACATTGGAGGTAGTGTGAAAGTAAAAATGCTATGAGAAAGGATAAGGCTGGAAGAATTAAGGGAAATCATTGCAATATGGGCAGGTGATGTGGGGAGTAGTTGTGAAATTAAATATAAAGTTATGTTTGATGAGAGGACTTTAATTGATCTTGATAGTGATGGAGAAATAGGAAATTTGTTTCTGTTCAATGACAGCATAGCTCATATTGCAACTATAATCTCTCGTACACTATGTAATGGTTAATATGTTGTATGTTCTATATTCTGTGAATGAACACGTGCCTAGGGCACATTACCTAGCTGTAGTCTAGGACTTAGCTGAGGTACACAAACATTACCTGGTTGTGGTTTGATGCCCAACCGAGGTACACGAATATTATCTAGCTGTTGTGCAGGAAGTGTATATGTACCATCTGATGGGAAGTGTATATGTACCATTCGGCCTAGTAAGGACCCAGCTATGATACACGATTTACCTAGCTATAGTCAGTGACTCGGCTGAGGTATATGTAAGGGTTTCAACTGGATGGTTGGCCCTGAACTTTGTGTACACACATGGATTGATGTTTTAACTGGGTGTTTGGCCCTTAACTTTATGTATACACACGAATTGATGTGATTTTCATTTTACACTTTATGGTGCATAACATATTTATCTATCACACTTTCTATGGATGATTGTGGGTTACTATGGAGGCCAAGTGAAATCTAATTGAGGTAGTAAGACAAGGGTGGGCAGACAGTATAACCTCACCTATATTGTATTTAACAGTGTGAAGCATTAGAGTGGGCAGCGGAAGTGTGATGAATCTAGGTGCAATTTTGAAACTTACAGGAGGGGTTGATGTTCGCACCATTGTTGATCATCCCAAAACATAATATGGCCTTGATGATCAACAGTGTTACAGTATATGTGATGAATAGTATTACACCCTGAGTGGTGTATAATATTACATCCTGTGTGGTGTACAGTATTAAACCCTGCGTGGTGTACAGTATGATGACCTGTATGGTCAACAGTTACACAACATTTGTAGTTTGTGGTAACATATGTGAACTGGAATTGGGAAAAACCCTAGTGTAGTAGGGCAAAATGGTGGCAAATACCTCGCAACAGCACCAGTTATAACAATCCCAGATCTACAGTCGAGCTTTACGGTCTACACAGATGCAAGTAGGCATGGATTGGGAAGGGAATTGAGTCCCAGATGCAAGCAGGCATATATTGAAATGAGAATTGACCCGAGCTGAGTGAGGGTGTATGAATCATGTCAGCTGAAGCTTCAGAAATCAGACTATCCCATCCATAATCTTGAGTACATGGTAATGATGTTTGCTTTGAATCTGGAAACGTTGCCTTTATGGTGTAATTATGGAGTTGTACGGAGACGACAAAGATTGAAATATGCATATGATCAAAAAGAGCTATCTATGGAGGAATCTGATAGGAGAGGGCTACCTACTGAGAGTTCTGATCGGAGAGGGCTACCTACGGAAAGTTTTGACTGGAGGGGCTGACCAGGTGTATGGGCGCCTGTGTGAAGCACCGAGTACAGTACTGTAGTGTGGAGCCACCGTGACGATGAACCCTAGAGTGAAGCTGTTGTGACGTTGAATTGTAGAGTAGAGCTACAGGAACGTTGGCTCTCAACGATGGTGCGTTGCAATGAGTTCCATATTAAATGGGTTTTGATATGAGTTTTTATGGCTCAGAATGATTCAAGTGGAATTGGGCCAAGGTCTAGCATAAAGAAACACATATTTTGGGTGCAGTCAGGTATTATAGAGGTTCCTGTAGGATTGCTATTATATCATCTTGATATTATTAAAGCTCATATGAGGAGATAGACCTCAGAGTGGGCAGCAGAAACATGGTAAATTTATGCTTAATCTGTAGGCATCGATGATTTGTTTAAGGTTGTTAGTCTCGATATGTATTCAGCAAAGATGATGAATTGTATGTGCTTAAGCCATAAGACCTGATAGACTAGTAGGTCCTTAGGTTGGCAGGATGTGATGTATCTAAAAATTGTGACGAGCCGAGGCTCAAGACAGTAAGACCTGATGTGCAAGGTTGCATAAGGCTGTAAGACCTGTGTGTCTAGTACTATGGTTGATGCCTAGTGCGATGACATTGGACCAATGTGTCTAAGGTAATGTTTTGAGGTTGGCAAACATCTAAACTGTATCAAGTTGTAGCGAAGGTAGTAAGACCAGTGTGACCAAGCGTTTTGGTGTCTAATGGTACCATGTCTCACATGAGGTGCGATATTCTACCATGGGAGGAACCTAACGAAGTTAACCATAGCCGGCTCACTAGCCCAACAGACCTCGTTAAGAGGGTGAGGGACATCCAATAGGCCTCGTTAAGGGGGTGAGGATTGGGCCGTTACAAAAAAAAGTGATTGTGTGAATCCGGGTGAAATCTTGAAGAGGCTGTAAGGCCTATGGAACCAAGCGCTATGGGAACCTGTGTTTGATTGCACGCTACATACTGTGTACAGAATGGATGATAAATACTAAATACTATCTGAGATTAGTAATAGGAATATGACTATGGTGTTACATGACTTATGAGCCTGCATGTGATAATAGAATGAGATAGGATTAATCTCTAAATTGTAGATGTTCAAATTTCGAGGACGAAATTTATTAAACGAGGGGAGAAATGTAATATCCCGAAATTTGGGATTTGAGGCATGGGAATAAGCCTAAATTGAGTGGGCTATTAAGCCCCGATTTAGCAGATGACCCAAATCTATTCTCTAATGTTCCTTATATCTTTAGGGCATTAAAGAAAATAAAATAGTTAATTTTGAAGAAAGTGATTATGTATTCGGTGAAATCGCCTATGAGATAGTGAGCTTGTCATGTGATTTTGAAGGATCAAATGATGAGCAAAAATTATGAAATTTTATGGGATGAAAGTATACATCCTAAGCTTTAATTTGATAGGTATGTGACTCAATTAGAGTTACATACAAAAAGATATGAATTTTTGAAATTAGCCCAGAAAAACTGGAAATTTTCTGGAACAACATGCAAAGATTGAAATTCTGGGAATTTTGTGATTCCATTCAGCAAAAGTCTATATTTTTTTTTGAAACTAGACTCAATAAGGGTTCTATAGGCTTTGGAATCACTCTAATTCAATTTTTATATAATTAGTTATGATTTTTCAAAATTGGGTGAAAATGCTGCTAGTTTTGGGCGAAAATCACAAAATGTATGGGCAAAATGGTAATTTGCCATATTGAGCAAAAGGAAAATATTTTCTTGTGATCTCTCACCTATTTCCGTCCAGAAAAGTGGAATAAGAGGGTAAAGTAATTTATTAGGGATTTATAATCATTTTTGGGCAAGGGTCAAAGAAAACAAAAAAGATAGCAAAAAAGGGTTAACAATTGCAACTCATCCTAATATTTGTGTAGAAGAGGATAAAAGTGCTAATTGAATGCATATTATTACTCCCTCTTGAGACACATTTTTGGCCAAGCAAATGGCCATAGAAAAGATGATGATGGTCAAGTGAAATTGGCACATGTTTATTCATAATAAAATAACATAAAAGAAAGGGGTGGATGAAGATAGTTTTAAAAAGAGTTCTTACCTCTTTTTGGTCATTTTTGTGCAAGCACATCAGCCAAGAGAGAGACACAGTAGCTGAAGAAAACATGAAGAACAAGGGAGCATGAGAGAGCATAAATACTCAAGAAGCAAGATCAAGGTAGGTACAAGGTGATTTACTACTTGTTCTTGCCTTCTTCCTCATGATAACTCTCTCTAATCTCTATCCCTACTTGAAATATTCATGAAACAAGTACAAATCAAGAGAGGAAGCATGAAGATGTCCCATGGTTTTCTTGTGTAGAGAGAGAAATCAAGAGGTAATCATACTAAACCTTGTCCTCTTTATTGATTCTTGATGGTTATTGATGTTGTGGTTGGTTGTTGGCTTAGTTTTTATGATTTTGTAATTTTGGGAATACAAACCCTAAGGGGAGGTGCTACCCAAATTATGATTAATTATGTTAAAGAGGTGATTAAGTGATCAAACAAGTGATTAGAGGTGTAAAGAAGGTGTTTTGTTGATTGGAATCAAGAAACTCCAATTTTCCTAAATTATGTTGATTTTCGTCCAGACCTATTTTTCACTATGTTTGGACTAGATTTTGTTGTTTTTGATGATTCCATTGAGTTCAGGAGGGAAAATTAGATAGGGTTACAGTTGAGCACATTTTCGGAAAAGGCCGAGAAAGCATAATTACGAAAATGCCCCTAAAACACTGAAATAAGGGCTGCCAAGGGCAATTTCATCTTTTGGTAATGAATTTGATAATTCCGAGTTCGGAAATGGATTCCTTGGGCGAAAATATGTTAGGATAACCTAGGTTAGAATTTCAGGAAAAGTACAGCCGGACCGGGTACGATAGTTGAGCACTTTTTCGGAAAAAGCCGAGAAAGCACAATTAAGAAAATACCCATAAAACACTGAAATAAGGGCTGCCAAGGGCAATTTCATCTTTTGGTAGTGAATTTGGTAATTCCGAGTTTGGAAATGGATTCCTTTGGCGAAAATATGTCAGGATAGCCTGGTTAGAATTTCGGGAAAAGTACAGCCGGACCGGGTACGATAGGGCGGGGTTCCCAGGGGTATTTTAGTAATTTTTCAAGATAGACTTATATAACCCCCAGAAACACTATGGAAGTGTCTAAATAGTACATTTGACATTGTATGATTGAATATGGAGCCCCGAGCTGTTGGCACGCAAATCGAGGAGAAAAAAATGGAGGTAGGGACTTACCTTACTTGCATGTATTTGATATATTTGCTTGTGTAATGATGTATGTGATTGCTTTACTTGATTGTGTAGATCATATTTGAATAAATGAAGCTCTGTTTCTGTTTTTGTTGTGGCCATAGTCTTGTTGTATGAAACATTGAGCATGCAGAAATGTCATTATGGGGCAAACATCTAGTTAAAGCTAACATGTCATACACATAGCATCTATCATGCATGTATTATGGTATTTGTTTCCTACTGAGATTCTCTCGAATCTCACCCTCCCCTACCAACAATTTAGACAAGAGACGATAGAAGATATGCAAACAACAATGCAGAGTACCGTACGAGGGGATTACAGTAGTGAAACAAAGACGGGAAGATGTCTCTGTTTCATTGGGATGAGTTTAGACACCCTAGTAGTCTTGTGCGGCTACCTTAATAGTAAGTGTCATGTACAAACCCCTATGGGGAATTTATGTAATCATGCACATATTATTAGTATAGTTATGCTATTCCTGTGCTGCCCACCGAACCACATATCATTTTCCAGGAATGCTCTGATAAAGGTGAAATTGAGATAAAGGCGTGACAGCACTCACAGTGGATTCCCCATTTTTGTGTATGTAAGGTCATACCCCTTTATAAGGCCTACATGTAAATATGTCATGTTTTTGGGTATATATTGTCCACTCCTTTCTTTTTGTCTATGTAAGTATTGTTTTGGCCTGTTTTGATGTGTTCTTATAACACAATTGCACTGTCATGTTATGCTGGTGTTGCAAGTGTAATGCCACAGAAGTTGTGGAGGAACATGTTAAGTGTTAATGTAGATTTGGGAAATGCGCACCGTCCATTCAGGGAACCTTAACCGTTGTTGGGAAAAATCCTGCAACAATTTGGAATTTTGCTGTCGTAGATTAAAAAAAAGTTATCAGCTGCTAATAGTATAGACGTCTGCAAAATGCAAATCATAAATTGTGAAACATGTAATCTGTAGATGATAAACCTTTATGCGGATTTGGGGAACCGGTTTAATGTTAATGGGCTTCAAAATTTGGAAGATTCGAAATGTTAGCGTACACGCCTGTGGAATCCTTATCTACAACTGTGAAAAGCTTATATGAACCTGATACATGTTAAGATAATCTTGGGGAAAACAATTTGCTTCGGTTCTTCCGTCCAAGCTGACCAAGTAGTTAATACGTATGTGAAATGAAAATAAGTACTTGCGAAATAGGTAATCCTTATATGGTAAACCTTTATCTGGATTAGGGGAACCATTATACCATTCAGGGGCTTCAAATTTCGAAGAGTCGAAATGTTAGCATAAACGCTTGCAAAATAGTTAGCACAACTTGCTTCAATTTGCTTCAGTGCTTGCGTCCAAGATGACAAAATAGGTAACACATCAGCGAAATGCAAATCATAAAATGCGAAAACTGTAATCCTGAGATGATAAACCTTTATCTGGATTTGTGGAACCAGTTTAACATTTAGGGGCATCAAATTTGGAAGAGTTGAAATGTTAGCGTAAACTCCTACAAAATCCTTATCTGAAATTGTGAAAAGGTTATATTAACCTGATAAATGTTAAGCTAATATTGGGGAAACAATTTTCTTCAGTGCTTGCGTCCAAGATGACAAAATAGGTAAGATGTTTGCGAAATGCAAATCGTAAATTGCGAAAAAAGTAATACTTAGATGATAAACCTTTATCTGGATTTGGGGAACCAGTATAACGTTCAGGGGATTCAATTTTCGAAGATAGGCCAAAAGTTAGCGGTATCACTTGTGAAATATTTATCTAACATTGAGATTAACTTATATAAAGTTGACAAATGTTAATGTAATGTTGGTGGGTCATATGCTTCAATGCTAGTTTGCGACCAAGTTAACAAACTTATGGGTGCGTGTGCGAAGTGCTTATCCTATATTGCTAAAAGGTTAACAAAACTTGATAAAACGTAATCATGCATTGCGGAAGCCGTGAAATGTTAATGTAATTAAAGTGTCAGGCGAGTGACACAAGGTTTGCGTTACCAGATGCGAAGAGCTAATGTATGTTTGTGAAACCCATAACATGAGTTTGTATCTTATAATGTTAACTTGGGAAAAACAAAGTTCCCTCAGGCCGTGTTTGCAACTAAGTCCACAAGCAACAAGGGACGTGTGAGGAAATGTTTATCAAATTTTGGTAAACCCGTAACAAAACTTGATAAAACCATATCGAGAATTGTGGAAGCACTTTCACTAGCAGTTATGATAAGTTCAGAAATTATAATGCAACGTGGGGAAAAACAAAAATAGCTTCAGCTCTTATTGGCATCCAAGGTGCAAAACGTGGGACGCTGTAACAGGAAATGCTAAACAAATATTGGGAAACAGAATTCATAACTTGATAAACTATTAGGTAGCATTGTGGAACGTCCAAATTCAGGGGACATTTACAAAAATGTTAGCATTAGCATCAGCATCAACATCAGCACCTGATAAAGTCTTGTGTCCGTAAATGCTTGTGAGCATGTGACAACGCATAACAGCTAATGGATTAATTGGCAAAAGCACAAAAGCACACCCAACTCACCCCAAATGACTGCTTTTACTAGCGTGGGTCGTTGTTTGTTCTCATTTTTCAGCTGTCGGAACAGTCGACCTCTTCTCTGCTTCAATAGAAGAATGCAGCACACTTCCTAGCCCCGTCAACTCCTTCCTTCCTCCTCAAATCGACTCTACCCACTTCGGACCCAGTATGCGACTAACAACCCCTACTCCCCACCACTCTTTTACTCCTCCAAATTTGCCAATGACTCACTCCCGAAAAAAACGACTCTCTCTCGGAAAAAAACAACTCTCTCTCTTCCTCTTTTCTTTTCAAATTTGCCTAGGGGCAAACCCGTTTTTTGATCCCAAAATAAAAATCCCTACTCAGTCACCTTCACCTCTGCAGTATTTCAGAATCTTCTATCACATTTATGTCTTTTCATCATTTTGTGGTCATTTATTAGGGATTTTCCCTTATTTTTATCACATTTCATTTTTCAATTTTCGTTTGCTAGATTTTTCAATATTCAGTCTTTCGACCCAAAATAAAAAATGCAGCCCACAAAATTCCTAAACCCCTAATCTTTCGAGTTGCTACCTTCCCGCCTCCACTCACTCCCTCTCGACTCTGCGTCTTCGATCTACGCCTGTGTTCTGAATTGGGATTCCTCTCGCCGTCGCCGTTCCTCTCTTTCGTTGTCCTGCCTCGCATCAGCCCTCAGGTATGTTTCTCTATTGTTTCGTCATTTCTGACTTTCTCATTCTTCACTTTTTCATTTTCGATATGAATAAGAGATTCAGAAAGAAAGAGAGAGGGAGAGTTGAGTCAGATAGATTGCGAGAAGCTACCGAGTTTTATGTCCTCTAAAAAATACATTATATAATGTTTTCAGTCAAGATATTGCTCATTCTCTATTATAGCCCCAATGCCTCCAAGCCCTTTCACTACCGAATCTGTGCCTGATGAGTCTGGTCTGCAGTAAATAAGACTTCCCTCCGCCTTCTTTGGCTCTAAGATACTTTCGTAGGAGGAACTGGTGTAAGCAATAATTAATAAACAATAATCAAGTTCAATTAATTAGATAGATATTTGGAGCTGTTGAAGATTAAAATTATTATTTTAGTAGTTTAAAGAAGGAAAGAAAGAAAATTAATTAATTTTCTCATGTGTTACTCGATTTAGTATTGGCGTGGGGTGGAAGTTACTGGGTTTTTCCTTCTTAAACAACCTGTAATTCGATGTTTATGCTTAATATATGGTGATTTCTGTAGACTTAGCCTGTTTGGTTTAAAGTAAACGTTATTGGCTGATTGTGGCTTTTCTATCCATGTGCTGGCTTTTGACTGCTTTTTTTTTTCCCCCTTTGATGCTGCTTTTCTGTCAAACCAGGAATTCCCTGTCCTGGTACTGATCTCGGGATACTCTCGGTGGTTACCCGGACTGATACTGGACAGGCAAAATTTCCAGTCCCGTCCTCTTACTGGGAGAGGACCTGAGACATGGGAATCCTGGTCCTGGCCCTCCGACTTTGAACCCCTATATGCAATCGGAGATTCAAACACAATTGGTTTACCAGATTTCAAGTTTAAATTTTTTTGACCTGAATATTTTCAAGTTTAATTTATTTGTTTACTTTATTGATGAATTTGAGCATCATGTGGACTGTAAATTGGAAAGGATCACCCATTAGTTTCTGAAACATTTTAGGGGAAGGTATGTGAGCCAAACACAAGTTAAGTGCCCGGACTGACCGATATATATTCTTTTGAAAAACAAATAGGGGACGCCATTCGAACCCTAATGCTAGTGCTGGGAAAAATACTGCAAGTCATCGTCTTCAGCTTGTAACTTCCAACAACGGAACTTCGTGTCCCTTCTATATATCGGGATTCAGGTGATTACTGGTAAGGCCAAGCACTACAGAATCTAGTATTTGCTCGCTGCATATTCTCTGAATCACTGGACTTTGAATATAGGTTTTAGTTGGTGAAGTGCTCTGAAAGTTTTCTCAAAAGATGCAGCATGATGAAGTTATATGGCAAGTTATCAGGCACAACCACTGCAGTTTCATGGCCAAGTAACCGTCTTATGCCTTCATCTCTATAGCTTTTCTTTTCTTTCTCTCCGTATTTTTGAGAAATGACAAATAGTTTCATATTCTTCTACTTGATTTTATGGTGGGTTTTGTAGAATCGCTACGGGGAATTTCTGTAGAAACCCATATAATGTGACTGGAATTTGCAACCGAAGCTCATGCCCTTTGGCCAATAGTCGCTATGCCACCATTCGAGATGGGAATGGTACCTTTTATTTAACCTTTCTTTCTTTATTCTTACTCTATACGTTGCATCTGTACTTGAGTCATTAAATTTTTTCAATTCGGTGAGTTTTGGGGAGAAATTGGTGGCCATGGAGTAAAGTTTGTGGGTTATGATTATTGAATGTTTCACCTATATAAACTTACACAATAAAACTGCCACTCGAGGTTTTTTTCTTTTGAGAATCACACGGGGAATTAGAGATCCAAGACAAGAGTTATCTGACTGAGCTTAATCTTTTACGCTGTTTATTTCTGCTATTTTTCTTTGTGTGTATATATTGAACAATTTCCTTCAACACATCAACTATATGATGGTATACTTAAGAGTGATAAAAGTCATTCTGCTTTCGCAACATGAAAATAATGATACATTTGTACTGGGTATTGCAGGAGTATTCTACCTTTACATGAAAACTATAGAAAGAGCTCATATGCCGAACAAGCTGTGGGAAAGAGTTAAGCTTCCAAGGAATTATGAAAAGGCACTTGAAATCATTGACAAGCATCTGGTAACAAAGATCTGAAGTCTATAAAACTACTGAATATTGCATGTTTCACTATTTTTTTATTTTATAATTGGTTGATCTGCCTGAACCTTTTGCTTGGACAGATGTATTGGCCTAAGTTTCTTGTACACAAAACAAA
The DNA here is from genome assembly GCA_963210345.1 of Inga oerstediana. Classification (NCBI taxonomy): domain Eukaryota; kingdom Viridiplantae; phylum Streptophyta; class Magnoliopsida; order Fabales; family Fabaceae; genus Inga; species Inga oerstediana. The sequence goes on along the minus strand of OY723409.1, from coordinate 22,872,825 downwards.
GCAGCGATTGACCAAAATGACCCAGATGCGGATACGCATGAGGAAACTTAGTTTGAAGACGAGGTTAAAATTAGAATCTCATATTCTCCATCTCTTTCTGTATAAAGTGATGCCTATTTTACCTGTAGGAAATTTGATGCTGAAATCTCATGTTTGGTAGAATCAGACAACTGTAATTTTGTGTGTGATTGTTAGGATGGGGAAATATGCATAAGAGTATTATGATCGGAAGCAAAACTTCAGGACCTGACCCGTTTACCCAATAATTATGATCGGAAGTAAGACAGTAGTATAGATTGTGTGATGTGTGTTTTTTACTGTTGTTCATGACCTGTCTGGTTTTATTGGCAAATTAGCCAAGCATCAACATAGTGATTCGGGGAGAGTGACAACTAAAATGGGAAACTGAGAGGAAACCTTTCTGATCGAAGGGATTATATGTGAAGAAAGAGTCCTCTTCATGGGCTGAAGATGTAAGGGTTTAGAGTTTTGGCCCTAGATTAGAATGAATCACTTTTCGTAAAAGCATTATGAGTTGCAAAATTCTCTACTACTTTAACAATTATACAGGAAACCCTATTCGTATACTTCAGGGATCTAAAACAGACTTGAGGTTTATGTGACTTAAGTATCCTTATGGCATTGCCTTTGTCAATCATAAAATTTTTACTGGATTATTTGGTCACTATCTTAAAATGCTCAAGCAATGCCATTTTTTAAAATCAGAATGAGTTAATTCATGAAACACTTGATGATGAGAATAATCAATGCTTGAAGCAAGGAAAAATAAAGATTTTCAGATTTCCATATCTTGTTTGATAACCTATATTCAATGTATAGTTTATATGTTCTGGGGTATTTGGTTGATTGTTCTCTTATTGCATTGTGTTTTTTCCCATTATTAATTATAAATTATGGATATTTTATACAATTACCATATAGGTCGGAAATTCTTGGTATGCATTTGAGATTCCCATCATTCAAGATTTTTTGTTATGTCTTCTGTACTCCATTAATATTTGCGTAGTTAAATTCATGCTGCTTTCTCTTATAGGACACTTTTCTACCCTGTAATAAATACTACTAGATGACAAGGTTGAAGCCTACTTATCCTTGATCCATATTTGGGTTGTTATGCATAATGCATTACTGGACTTTTTATTTTTCACCATAATAACCTGATTCATCATGTTGGTGACATTATTATGTTATTTGGCACAGGGAAAAAATAATGACGACCCCAAGGAAAGAAAAAAAGAGAGAAGCTAGAAGAGAAGAGAAGGCAGAAAAGGCAGCTTTGTTAGACAAGGTCATACTTAATCCTACTTTGATTTCACCTGTACATATTGCTTCTAATGTTCCCTCAATAATGCCAATCTATTTTATATAGGCCATTGAAAATGAGCTTTTGGAACGCCTTCATAAAGGAGTTTATGGACCTGGTGACATTGTTAATTATCCTCTAAAAGAGTACAACAATGTTCTTGATATGGAGAGGCTTCAACCTGCTGAAGAGGAAGATGAAGAAGTATGCTTCTGTAGATCCTTTCTTTTTTCTGGACTATCATGTATTTTTGAACATACAAGGATACAGTTTGACATAATAAAATGCCGCACTGTTTTAGTGTCATAATTTTGTTTTCTAAACATACAGGAACCTGAGGTTGAATATGTAGAAGGTTATGATGACTTGGAAGAAGAAGATGATATGGAGGATTTTGCAGGCTTTGGGACTCATGAGGCTCCAGATGATTATAATGATGATGAAAATGGTATAGTTTGATCCAGAAGCTTTGCAATTTGCATGTGATGTGTATCGCAGAACATATTATTTAGTCATTTAGATACGATGTTGCATGATGCATCAGCTTGTTTATCTTATACTCAGTTTGTTGGAAATAGCAAGAGGAAGCTCTGTTTTTAATTTTGGACAGTAGAAGTGTGAAATGCACACTTACTGGGAAAAGCACAATGTAATTGGTATTTGGTGATGCAGCTGGAACTGAGGAGGAAGAAGGTTATGTAGCTGTTCAGAAGAAGTTGACAAAGAATAGACGACCTGAGAACAATGTACTTGACAAAAAATCAAAGAAACCAAAGGTCCTTGTTGAGGTAATGAGTTGCTGTGTTCCAATTCTTTTTAGTGTTGCTGGATTTTTACTGCTAGTTTTCCTATCAGCATATCTTTTTTTCCTGAAATAATAGGAAGAATGGCTATTATTGATTTTAAATTGTTGATGCCTAATACTAGAATTAACAAATGCCTATTGGTACAACTTGAGAATAACAATACACACATGTACATGTCACATGTGAAAGCTATTTATTGATTGTGTGGGTTATGTGAAAGTCAATTAAATGAATCAACTAAATATCAGAGCTCTCGAAAGCAAACTAATGGCAGTGGAATGCATAGTTGTTATTAACTCTGATAACTTGGTCTGATCTATTCAATAATATAATTCTGTGACCATGCTTGTGTTACCCATGTACTTTTTGCAGATCTGCAAATCCCCACATGCCTTTTTCTTTTCTTATTCCATGGATATTATCTGGTTTAACCAAGTTTAGGACTTGCATTTAAAAAAATGGTTCTTGTTATTAACTATACGATTTACAATATGCAAATATGTCAATCATATTAATAGAAGTAGTCTTTGATAATAAAAGGAATAGGTAATTTATAAACGCATACAAGGTTATGCTAATAGATTATGTTTTTCACACAACGAAGTGTTATTTTGTTGCAATTTAGTCATTTTACATCTTAAACTGTGGCTGCATGGGTCAAATCATTCTTTCATGACCAAGTTCCCATATGCATGAAACAATTTATTTCACCCGTGGCATCTCAAATTACATTAGAATTGTAAATATGATTTCAGGTTGAGGGTGAAGATACTGATGAAAGACAAAGGGCTGTTCAATAGTTGCTATTCCAACTCATTAGCCATTCTCTATTTGCTTAGTGGGTTGAGAGAAAACTGCTGTAGTAGAATAGGAGGAACTTTGATGGTTGATTCTTTGACCCACAAGAAAATTTTGATTCGGGAAATTTTGTATTTGATACCAAGATGTTATAGTAGGATAGGAACTGTGATGGTTGAGAAAACTGCTGTAGTTTTGTTTGTAATGTTTAAGGCAAATATCATAATTGATACCACTTTTGGTCTTTGAAGTTTCACCTTGTGTTGGTTTTCATCTCTCAAGTTTGAAAGTAGTTGTTTTAGCCCTTCAAATTTACTTCGTCTATAATCATTGGTCCTTGAAGTTTGAAAAGGAATTGCAACTGCATTTGACGACGTTAATTTATCCTATGTGGCTTTAATTCTGTTAAATTGGCTTATGCAGCATGTTTATCAGGAAAGCTGGCTTATGAACTAGTTATTATAATTACGAAAACAAAGAAAAAGAAAGCCTTTACAAAACTTTGAAAATCCACCTCCAACTCTTCATGCTTTTTCTTCCTTGCATGAGTCCTCTATCATTTATGGTGATCCCACATGATGCTCCACTACTTGAATCTCCATCTCCATCGTTGGCCATGAAATTTCCGCACCTTGTGCTCCCAAATGTAGATAGGGTATCACTTATTTTTGCAGCGGATGGATACTTTGATTTTGTTATGAAGAAAAAATCAAGCTTCAAATCTTTGAATCTTGACTCGTTCATGCCTTTGAAATCACTCTCTCAGTGAAAACATGTCTGTTTGCCCCCATATAATCCTCCATCAATGCCCATGAAAGAGTCTCTCTTCTCGATGTCAAACCCACTCCTTCGAGGCTCTGTTGCAGCCCCTTCTTCCGGATTCTAGAAGCAGACTGATGTTCACGTTGAAGCTTCTCGCTGTAGAAATGAAGCTCCAGGTTCTAGATAAGATTAAATCTCCACCATCTTTATGTCGGCATACTTTACCATTCTTGAAACTATAGGGAGATTTAGACATGGAAATGCCTTTGTGGTTGCCCACCCACGTGTCGCTTTTCTCGTCAAATCCATTAATGACGATTCTTCCACAGTCCTCCTCCTTCTTCCTTATCAAATTTCCCGATTCTCCATAACCTTCCACTCCTCTTGAGGTTGACACTGTTACTACTACTCCTCTTGAGAATCACTCCTCCTTCGCTTTATCTTGTAATTTAGGTTTAGAATGCGGAATCAACGTCTTGTTTTTCTTGTTTTTGATCAGGAAGGAAACTCTTCCGACACTTCCGGCCTCAATAGTACATGAATTTCGATTGGGAAAGATCTCAATAGTAGCGTTCACTTTGATTCCCTGTGTGTGGTATGTGTGTGTTTAGTGAAGGTGTTCTTTTTTTTTTTTTAAATTTAAATATCCAACCCATTAGTTTTATTATATATTTGTCATGTCAGCTTTCCCAATAAGAATGTCACATAAGCCAATTTAATAGAGTTAGTCCCACATGGGATACATTAACAGCGTTAAATATAGCTCCATGTCCTATTCAAACTTTAGGGACCAACGGTTATAAACAGAGTAAACTTAAAGGAAAAAAAACCACTGATTTCAAACTTGAGGGACCAAAACCAAAATTCGGTGAAATTTTAAGGACCAAAAGTGGGATTAACCTTTTTTTTAAGAAAAATGGTCAAATGATATTGGGATAAAAAGATTAATGCATGAGATGAGATACGCAGTAAAGGATCAGGCATGACGGTCAGAGGAAGCAAAATATTCAAACTTGTGGGATACAAAGAAATAACAAATAGCAAAAAACTCTAGATGCATTAATTTCTTGTGGGGATTAGATGGACCCATATAATATTCTCAAACCTGTGAAAGAAAGTGGTCTAGGTTGGAGGAGTAATTGCATGGTTAATTATGCTTTGCTGGCAAAACAAATATGGAGAATATTATCTGCTCTTAAAGATTCTTTCCTTTTCAACACCCTGAGAATGAAGTATTTTGACTTAAACAGTGTTGAAATTGTTAAAACTCCTTACAATTTGTTGTGGATGTGGAAAGGCATTGTAAAATGCTCTGATATCATTGTTAAGCACCTCCAATGGAAAATAGGTTTTGGGGATTCCATTTCTCTTAGCCACCCTATATGGTGGCCTATGCAAATAGGATCTACTAATGCAAGTTCCTTGCAGAAGGTATTTGATCTATTGTTGCATCTTCCATCAAGCTGGTGCAATGTAAGATGGAATCGAAATTTAGTTCAAAGTATTTATCTCAAGATATTGCCAAATAGAATCCTTGATATTCCTTCCATACCTTTAATGAATTCATCTTTATGTGAAGAGGAATCTCATGATGCTTCATAATGATGGGCACTTTCATTTGGTAATTGTAATAATAAAAATTGGTGCTGTAATCTGGTTAAAAAAGGAACTTAATGGTTCACAATTCATCATCCATTAATCCTGTATTGTCTATCAGAGAGATTAAACATGCGGTAGCTTTTGCAAGACTTGCATTTGAGTCTAACTGTTTGACCATAGTGGCTTCCTCTTCTAATGTTGTCTATCAGAATGTAGATAACATTTCATTAGTTAGATGGATTATTGTTATAAAGAAATATAAGCTTCACGCAAGGAAAATTTGCGAACCTTGGATTGGATTTCAAGGACAACCACTTATTTCATTCAAATGGAAAAAGATCTCGCTGTTTCCATTGTTTGCTCCTTTATGTCTCAGAGCATGTCTCCTTTAGATTACAAGTTCAACCTCATTTCAAGAGTTTCAGAGGCAATCTTTGCATATCATGTCTTAATCGAGCTTTCCTTCCTCTAAGTGGATTTAACCAAGTACCATCCAATGTGATTCGTCATGACATAGAAGAGCTCCTTTCTAATTTCATTTTTTAGCAAGTTAGCTATTCTAAGTAATCTTAGTGGCACGAATTTTACTTTTTTTAGGAATTGCCACACTTTTGAGACTAGCACTTAATCTCTTGATGTACTCAATTCCTCATTTTCTTTAATATGTATTTGACTTTCTTCCCAAAAAGGAAAAAAAAAACAAGCAAAAAGATTATTGAAGATTTAAATCAGAACAAGAAAGCAAGAGAGACAAAAGCTGCGGAGCTAACAATCCTGGTCTTGAAACAGATAAAGCAAGGTGTGGAGGATCTTCAATGATAACTTTTGATGGCAAATATCATAATTTAAGCGGTAATTTAATATAAAAATCTCACAAAAGGAACTTTAAAAATACTAAAAAACATTAATGTGTTTCCAATATTTATGATATTAGATCATTGCTAGGCTTGATTTGTTTTTTTTTTAAATAAAAAGGAAACGACATAAATGCTCTTACATGTATTTTTTTAAGAAAATAATATTCCCCCTCCCTTACTAGCCGTCGCCTGCCACCTGCATCATACCCTTCTGCTACTGTTGAAACTCCAGTGGCTGGACAACTTCCTGCGAAGGAGTTCAAGTGGGAATAATTATTTGGCAAAGAAGTGGGGGTGGGAGGGGAAATATTTTTTTAAAAAAATTATATGTAAGGCGTGACAACTTAATTTCCATAGTTATCAGATGAGCTTTATACATAATGAATTCGCACCACTAAGCCAAGTATGATCCTGGTAAGAAAATACCTTTGAAAATAGTTGAAAACCGAGCCGAAACACAAGGTTTGAACCTGCAAATGAATGACATTTTCTAAAAAATTTAAAACTTTCTAAAACAGTTAGTCAGTGGTTTAAAAACTTCATTATGACTTATCAATCCTTAAACTCCACTTAATTTTATCAGAGTATTGCTATGCTCTTATCCTGGTCTATTACTAGATAAATTATAGGCTCTTAACATATAATTGCCCATCCTTGATTCAATTATCATGCCTAGTACTATTACCGTTTCGTTATGTATGTATGGTATAGTAAGGCTACCCCATGCTACACATGCTCATACTACTGCTGCTGCTGCTGCTACTACTACTATATGTACTATCTTCATTATGTTCATGTATATACATATATATACAAAACATGTAGCCACATGAGACCACAAAAATATCCCAAGTCTTGACAAAATTTATATACAGATAACCAACATAATTATATTAATCCTTCTTCTCCACCTGTTGGAAATTGTGCCCTAAGGGCCAATCATTGTACTTTAAACATTATTATTTTAATAAAATTTCTCCATTCTGTTATCATATTATTTGCATGTTAACTGTGATAATTGTATCCTTGGATAATTCATAAAGATTGTCCTAAAATGTCCCTGGTCGGTCATCTATGCGGGAGCAGAGATGAAACAAGACCAATATGACTTTGATAAGATATGGAGATACGAATCAAAGTCTTAGGCACTTGTAAGAGTACAAGGTGCTGGACCGACCCACTATGAGAAAGCTACATGGATCAAGTCATAAGCTTTTCTCATGTATAACCACGTCACAATGCCCTTAGACCTGAGGTCATCATGGATTCCTACATGAGAGTTGCTAAGCTTTGAACTAGTCAAAAGTCACTTTTGACCGGGTGATGATAAAGGCTACGATCGGGCTTGGTGGTTTTTCATGTAGAGGAATATGAATGATCAAGATGGAATTTGTCCCTCACATTAGTAGAGAGATATTACTGGGCCCCTTGATGAGTGAGTCTGAGAAATGTATGGCCATACTATGATGAAAGGAGTTTCTGTCTCTGTTATCAGGCTACTCAGGAATCGAGAAAGTAATGGTCAGGAACAAGAGGATGACATTTTCCATGCCTTATCCTTGATCGATATATCGTGTGACAAAAGGGACGTGACATGGTTGTATAACAGGTTGCATCGTGATAACGATCCTCATATGAATTTGGTAGTCGTAATGTCTTGCTAGAGGCCGCTTGCGACTTTTGGGTTAGTGTAGTTATTGGCCCACTGCGAACTTCATATGGGCCTACAGGGTCACACACAAGAATGGCCCAACACGAGATAATGTTTGATTTAGGGTGGATGAATTTTATATTTATATATATATATAATATAAAATTCATTAATAATATTATATAGATATATATATATATTTTTGAAATATATATCTTATATATATATATATATATATTATATTATATTATTATATTTAATAATATTATATAGATATATATATTTTCGGAATATATATATATATATGTATATATATTATATGATATTATTATATTGTGTTGGTTTGAAATTTAATTTATTAAGATATATTAAATTTAATAACTAACTTGATAGAGATATAGTATCTCAGATTTAATTTATGAAGATAAATTAAATCTAATGGCTCTTTATTTAGATTAAATAAATAGGTTAAATTAAAACCGTTGGACAGATTTAATTTAAACTGAATTTATTTAATTAGCTCATCAAGATAATTAATTGTTAATTAATTTCGAAATTAATGATGATTAATTTTGAAATTTGAAAATAAACTTGATAGAGCTGATAGACTCAGGGTACATCAGAATTGAGAGCCGCAAGTTAAACCCTTTGGAGACATTAGAGGCGCTAGCACGCAGTCTCGGTTGGAGAGCATTCGTGTGGATACCGGTAAAGGGAGCGGACCTGACGTGTTGGCTCCTAGAGATCATGAAAACTCTAAATAAAAAAGGGTATAAATCCTTCCAACTTGGTTTAAACGCCGTTGATAGATCCTCGATTAGGATCGGTGAAAAATATTTTAAATTCTTCTGCTGTGCTTACCGATCCTACAGTGGTATCAGAGCCAGATCAATTGTGCGTTTAAATTGAGTTTATGATTCTTATATATGTGATATATATGGGATGTGTACGTATGTTTATAAGAAACACTCGAATATGTATGTGATTCTCGTTTTGGAACAAGCGCGAAATCGATTCCGAACATGTATATCTTGAAACATGTATGTGATTTTCGTTTTGAACAAGCATGAAATTGGGTAGGGTACCTGAGATCATAGTTGGCGGCAATCAAATTGGGTCTAGGTTCGGATATCTATTCGGGTAATAGGGATCCGAACTATGGGGAAAACAAATTGGATCAGAAGCTTTCTGGGCCATTGTTGTTTTTTTTTTGTTTTGAAAAATTGGGACTGCCGTGACCACCTCTGCGTAGCACAATAAAATCTGATCATGACATTTATTGCTTTTCATATTGTATGAATTCTTGTTGTGGTTTATTATTTATCCTTGTTTAGGTATGGTGAACAACATGGCTTTAGAATTTTACAAAGGTTGTAATATTTAAATACGGCCTGCGTGCCGTGCCTTTCTCTAAATACTCTCGATGTACATTCTCTTCTCATCTCACTCCCCTCGAATGTTTAAACGAGGTTTCTCTCAATGTATTTCTCTTTTTTTTTAGAGAAGTCCTCTCATTGGCTTGGGAGGATTTTAGGTTAGGTAAGCCATGTTGTGTCACGTTTAAATTATGCTTTTGATAAGATCATTGCATGATTACTTTTACGTTTATATGTATTTATCTGTATGAGATACGACGACGATTGCATCCATATAAACAAAACTAATTAATTAAGCCTTAAATCTTAAGTCATAATACCGTCAATTAATGAATACTTGTCAAAACCTAGATCGCTCAATTGTGGAAACCACCAAAGTGGATGCACTTGAGTTATCTTGATGAGACAAGCTTGAGTAATTGTGCTGCTCATAATATTCATTATTGTTTTGACTTAATTGAGATTAACAAAATGGTTTTGAATCTCAAGGCATTAGATGGGGTTAAACATGCCGGATCATATGATGATTAAATCCCATAAAGATCTAAGAGTTACATGTGATGTAATTGGTAAATAGGTTACCTACCTAAATAACTTGAATTTAAGCGTCTTGCCAAAGCGAACTTAAGTTTAAGCCAAATATGGATCTTAGCCCACTAATTATTATATTGAGGGTTGTTAATTTAGTGGGAGATTACTAACTAACTTTGCATATTTTAATTGTAGAATCATGTCGACTAGTAATACTGCTACACTATCATTGCGATCGGTCCTTGAGAAGGACAAACTCAATTTCTTGACTGGTTCAGGAACTTGAGAATTGTTCTCAAGCAGGAAAGAAAGGCTTATGTCCTAGATCAACCCATTCCTGAGGAACCTGCAGCTAATGCTCCAAGAGCTCAGAGAGATGCTTACACAAAGCATAAGGATGACTCTGTGGATGTAGGTTGCCTGATGCTTGCCACTATGGTTCCAGAGCTCCAAAAAGATCTGGAACTCATGGAGGCTTATGAGATGATAGTACATCTCAAGGAAATGTTCCAGCAATAGGCAAGGCAAGAAAGGTATGAGACCACAACGGCCTTACATTCCTGCAAAATGGCTGAAGGTGCATCAGTTAGTACTCATGTGTTAAAGATGAAAGGCTATATTGATCACCTTGAGAGGCTTGGATTTCCCATGAGCCAGGAGTTAGCTACGGACTTGATCCTCAACTCACTCCCGGAGAGTTATGACCAGTTTGTTATGAACTACAACATGAACAACATGGAGAAATCAATTTCTGAGCTGCATAGGATGCTCAAAACTGCTGAGCAAAGCATTAAGAAAAAGCCTAGCACAGTTTTAATAGTTCAGAAAGGAAAGGGTATGAAAAAGAAAGGGAAGGGCAAATGGAAGGGTAATGGCTCAGGTGGTAAGACCAAAGAGTCAAACAAGCCCGAAACCAAGCCTACACCCAGGAAGGCAAAGCCTCCAAAGGAAGGAGTCTGCTACTTCTGCAATGAACCCGGTCATTGGAAGAGGAATTGCAAACTCTACCTGGAAGATCTGAAAAAGGACAAGAAGGAAAGCGGGGCTATCGCTTCAGGTATTTATGTTATAGACATTCATTTTTCTACTTCCTCTACATGGGTATTAGATACTGCATGTGGTTCTCACATTTGTACAAATGTGCAGGGTCTAAAGGACAGTAGAAAGCTGAAGAAGGGCGAGGTGGACCTACGAGTTGGAAACAGAGCAAGAGTTGCTGCTTTAGCTGTAGGCACTTATGAATTAGTTCTGCCCAGTGGGCTTTTGTTAGTTTTGAACAATTGATATTATGTTCCTGCTTTGAGTAGTAACATTGTTTCTCTTTCTTATTTGGATAAGGAAGGTTATACTTCCATTACTAGGAATGGTAAATGTTCTATTTATCGTAATGACATTTTCTATGCTAATGGTGATTTGCATGTTGGTCATTATATATTAAATTTGGAACATCCTAATAATGGGAATATCTATAACGTAACTACTAAGAGGATAAAATCAAACGATTTGAATCTGACCTACCTATGGCATTGTCGTCTAGGCCACATAAATGAGAAACGCATTTCTAAACTCCATCAAGATGGATTTCTAAACTCATTTGATTTTGCATCATATGATACATGCAAATCTTGCTTATTAGGAAAGATGACTAAGGCACCTTTCACTGGGCATAATGAGAGGGCTACTGAATTATTGGGCCTCATACATACAGATGTATGTGGACCATTAAATATAGCTGCCAGAGGAGGTTATATCTACTTCATTACATTTATAGATGACTTTAGTAGATATGGCTATATCTATCTAATGAAACATAAATCTGAATCTTTTGAAATGTTCAAAATATTCCAAAATGAAGTACAAAACCAACTTGGTAAAACAATTAAAGCACTTAGATCTGATCGAGGTGGTGAATATTTGAGCCAAGAATTCACTGACCATCTTAGGAGTTGTGGGATAATCTCACAATTGACTCCTCCAGGAACACCACAATGGAATGGCATTTCTGAACGAAGGAATCGAACACTATTAGATATGGTTCGATCTATGATGAGTCAAACAGATCTTCCACCGTCCTTTTGGGGACATGCCCTAGAGACAGCTGCGTTCACACTAAATCGTGTTCCATCTAAGGCAGTTGAAAAGACACCATATGAGATATGGACTGGAAAGAAACCAAGTTTATCTTTTCTTAAAATCTGGGGATGTGAGGTATATGTTAAGCAACAAGCCTCTGATAAATTAGTGCCCAGATCCATAAAGTGCCTTTTCGTAGGGTATCCTAAAGAAACGAAAGGATACTATGTCTACTATCCCACCGATAACAAAGTGTTTGTTATTCGAAATGGCAAGTTTCTAGAAAGAGAGTTTATCTCTAAAACAACCAGTGGGAGCGACGTACATCTCGAAGAAATTCGAGATCCACAAGATGGTACAGAACCACAGATGGAAATTAGAGAAGACTCACAACAAGTTGCTGAGCCTCCTCAAGTAACACAAGGTCTACGAAGATCTGATAGGACACGGCATCAGCCTCAGAGATATGGATTTCTGATTACTAAAGGCCGTGATGTGTTGCTCATTGAGCAAAATGAGCCCACCACCTATCGAGAAGCCACAGTGGGACCAAACTCTGAGAAATGGCTAAATGCCATGAAGTCTGAAATGCAATCCATGTACGACAATCAGGTATGGACCTTAGTCGATCCACCTGAAGGTGTAAAAACCATTGGGTAGAAATGGGTTTTCAAGGAGAAAACTGACATGGATGGCAATGTAAATGTCTTCAAGGCACGACTGGTTGCAAAAGGATTCACTCAAACTCATGGTGTAGACTATGATGAAACCTTTTCCTCAGTTTCAATGGCCAAATCAATCAGAATCCTTCTTGCCATTGCAGCATATTATGACTATGAAATATGGCAGATGGATGTCAAAACAGCCTTCCTTAATGGAAAGCTGCTTGAGGATGTGTACATGACACAACCTGAAGGTTTTGTGCGTCCAGAGGACTCTGGTAAAATTTGCAAGCTTCAAAGATCCATTTATGGATTGAAGCAAGCATCTCGGAGCTGGAATCATCGTTTTGATGAAGTAGTCAAAGAGTTTGGATTCATTCAAAACATCGATGAACCTTGTGTTTACAAGAAGTTTAGTAGGAGAATAGTTGTATTTCTAGTGCTTTATGTAGATGACATCCTACTCATTGGGAATGATATTCCTACCTTGTAGAGTGTCAAGTCTTGGTTAGGAAAGTCCTTTTCAATGAAAGACTTAGGTGAAGCCACCTATATCCTAGGGATTAGGATTTATAGGGATAGATCCAAAAGACTAATAGGCCTAAGTCAGAGCACATACATAGATAAGATACTGCATAGGTTCAATATGCATGATTCAAAAGGGGGTTACATGCCTATGTCTCATGGCATCCATCTTAGCAAGGATCTGTGTCCTAGTACACTTGATCAGCGAGATCGCATGAGTAAGGTTCCATATGCCTCGGCCATTGGATCCATCATGTATGCCATGTTATGTACTCGACCGGATGTCTCGTTTGCCTTAAGTATGACCAGCAGATACCAACAAGATCCTGGTGAGGGTCATTGGACTGCCGTTAAGAATATCCTAAAGTACTTAAGAAGGACTAAGGACTTATTTTTGGTCTATGGTGGATTGGATGATGAGCTCTGTGTAACCGGTTACACAGATGCAAGTTTCCAAACTGACCAAGATGACCTTAAATCGCAATTTGGATATGTATTCCTCCTGAATGGTGGAGCAGTAAGCTGGAAGAGCTCCAAACAAAGCACTATAGCAGATTCTGCAACATAAGCTGAGTATATAGCAGCATCAGATGCAGCTAAAGAAGCCGTTTGGATCAGAAAGTTCATTACTGAACTAGGGGTGGTGCCTACCATCTCAAATCCAATAGATTTGTTCTGTGACAATAGCGCTGCTATTGCACAGGCCAATGAGCCTAGGTCACATCAAAGGACCAAACACATACTCAGGCAATTTCATCTTATTAGAGAAATCAATGATAGAGGTGATATAAAGATATGCAAAGTAGCAGGAGAAGATAATGTTGCTGATCCTCTTACTAAGCCACTTGCACAGGCAAAGCATGAGCATCATGTTAGGGCAATGGGAATTAGGCAAATTAATGATTGCACCTAGGGCAAGTGGGAGGATGTTGGAAATTGTGCCCTAAGGGCCAATCATTGTACTTTAAACATTATTATTTTAATAAAATTTCTCCATTCTGTTATCATATTATTTGCATGTTAACTGTGATAATTGTATCCTTGGATAATTCATAAAGATTGTCCTAAAATGTCCCTGGTCGGTCATCTATGCGGGAGCAGAGATGAAACAAGACCAGTATGACTCTGATAAGATATGGAGATACGAATCAAAGTCTTAGGCACTTGTAAGAGTACAAGGTGCTGGACCGACCCACTATGAGAAAGCTACATGGATCAAGTCATAAGCTTTTCTCATGTATAACCACGTCACAATGCCCTTAGACCTGAGGTCATCATGGATTCCTACATGAGAGTTGCTAAGCTTTGAACTAGTCAAAAGTCACTTTTGACCGGGTGATGATAAAGGCTACGATCGGGCTTGGTGGTTTTTCATGTAGAGGAATATGAATGATCAAGATGGAATTTGTCCCTCACATTAGTAGAGAGATATTACTGGGCCCCTCGATGAGTGAGTCTGAGAAATGTATGGCCATACTATGATGAAAGGAGTTTCTGTCACTGTTATCAGGCTACTCAGGAATCGAGAAAGTAATGGTCAGGAACAAGAGGATGACATTTTCCATGCCTTATCCTTGATCGATATATCGTGTGACAAAAGGGACGTGACATGGTTGTATGACTGGTTGCATCGTGATAACGATCCTCATATGAATTTGGTAGTCGTAATGTCTTGCTAGAGGCCACTTACGACTTTTGGGTTAGTGTAGTTATTGGCCCACTGCCAACTTCATATGGGCCTACAGGGTCACACACAAGAATGGCCCAACACGAGATAATGTTTGATTTAGGGTGGATGAATTTTATATTTATATATATATATAATATAAAATTCATTAATAATATTATATAGATATATATATATTTTTTTGAAATATATATCTTATATATATATATATTATATTATATTATTATATTTAATAATATTATATAGATATATATATTTTCAGAATATATATATATATATATATATGTATATATATATTATATGATATTATTATATTGTGTTGGTTTTAAATTTAATTTATTAAGATATATTAAATTTAATAACTAACTTGATAGAGATATAGTATCTCAGATTTAATTTATGAAGATAAATTAAATCTAATGGCTCTTTATTTAGATTAAATAAATAGGTTAAATTAAAACTGTTGGACAGATTTAATTTAAACTGAATTTATTTAATTAGCTCATCAAGATAATTAATTGTTAATTAATTTCGAAATTAATGATGATTAATTTTGAAATTTGAAAATAAACTTGATAGAGCTGATAGACTCAGGGTACATCAGAATTGAGAGCTGCAAGTTAAACCCTTTGGAGACATTAGAGGCGCTAGCACGCAGTCTCGGTTGGAGAGCATTCATGTGGATACCGGTAGAGGGAGCGGACCTGACGTGTTGGCTCCTAGAGATCGTGAAAACTATGAATCAAAAAAGGTATAAATCCTTCCAACTTGGTTTAAACGCCGTTGATAGATCCTCGATTAGGATCGGTGAAAAATATTTTAAATTCTTCCGCTGTGCTTACCGATCCTACACCACCTTCTACTTATCAGCAATTACTACCTCCTTGCCCTTGAAGATGCTCACTTTAGCTATATGTTATTAATCGAAAGGGGTGAGATTCGCAAGAATCTCAATAGTAACAACAGTCAATCATAACAATGCAAGTTCACGAAGCATGCAAAACAAATCATCATACAATAAGCATTCGGCAATCAAGATGCAATACAAATAGCAATCATAGGACACACAATCTAATAAAACACAGCTAGTATATTAGGTCTTACAGCCCAGGGATATATTCCCTGCTAATGGCACATTGGGACTTATGGCCTCGGGACATACAGTTTGCATAACACAGATTGCATTGTAGGTCTTATAGCACAAGGATACACTCTGTGCAACAATGCACATTAGGACTTATGGCCTCACATTGAATGCATGTCAGGCCTTATAACCCAGGGAAACACCCTATGCAACAATGCACATTGGGACTTAGGGCCTCAGGACATAGTCCAAACATCATATATTTATGAAATGAATATAATCGATAGTAAACACAAACATGTAGAACAATTATATAATATATGAGAGAAAGAGTTACTACCTAACTGCATTTTCAGTAATTTACCCTCTCCAATAAGCTTCCTCTTTGAGCTCGGGAAAATTTGAAATCCTATAATTTGAAATTCATGTAGAGATGAATTATTACTTATTCCAATCTTATTAATATAATTAAAATCATGTTATTCTTGACCCTCTTAAAACAATTGTCCTTTATTTCAAATTAGTTGGTTACCCTTGATATTCTTTTGTGCTTATGTCTATTGTGTATCCAACTTAAGGCATATTATATGTCTTCTACCCCTATGATTTAGGTACTAAATTGGCCTCTCAAACTTGTCCCTAGTTCTCAAACCATTAAAAAAACTCAATTTCCTAAAATGTGATTACTTATTCCAACTTAACCCAAATCAACCTCAAATTTTAGGAAACTTTAAAAAATCATATCTTAGGTTAGAAAACTCTAATTGAGGTGGTTCAAATTTCTATGTGAAGCTCTTCAAGTCCTTTGTACAAGAAAATATTATCCAGTATCCACTCATAGAATTAGTGTCTCAAATTTCATGATCAAATTGACTGTCTAATGTGAGAGTCAGAATTTCCCAAATTTTCTACCCAAAATATAAAAATTCATAACTTTGATTTACACATCCAATTCCTAAGTTCTAATACATGATTAAAATCTCTATAAGTATAATGGAAGGTAAAACTAATCACATGGGCAAATTACCAAAGTAACCTTGTGTATTTTGCCTATTTACCCACTGTCAAGAATCTAAAACACAGAGTGTTCCCAGTTTTCTGACCAATCTTCCAAAAATCATAAATGTTGTTGTAGATATCCAATTGGCATGTTGTGGAAATCATTTTAAATCTTTGTATGTGTACTATTTCCTTGCCAAATTTCATGAACCATGGACAGGATTTTCCCGATCAAAATAGTGCCCGACACCTACTAACTCCCTTGAGCTTACATATTTGACACTCTAGCTTAAACTCTCAAGAATAACACATTTTCCCTCCTAAAATGTGTTCTCCTTGATTCTAACATCAAATACACATCCTAAAATCTCAATCCTAAAAATAAACCGAAGCAATTCCACCCAAAATTTCAATTGGAGCTTTTGCAGCTTCATGTATGTTCTGTTATGTTTTTCTAGCAATGAGACAAGAAGGAAAATGAGACATGGAGCCTTATTTTTGGACTTTAAACCTCAAAAATTTTGGCTCTAAGAACTCCTGAACTCAAGCTCTATTTCGGTGACATCCAAACAGAACCAAAGAACCCAAAAATTCTCCCAAAAACCAACATGCAACTATTGCATTTCAATCTTTACAGTGACAACATTCTTTTTCCAAAATTCTCTCACTTCTAGCCACCAAAACAACCAAAGAACAACTACAAATCAACCGAAAAAAGCTAGAAATGGGTGTAGGAGACTCACTTACGTAGGATTTTGGTCTTACATGTAAGGATCGAGTTTTTCTTCATTGTCTTTTCTAGTGAATCTCTTGGTCTCTCACTCATTCGACCCCCTTTTCTCTCTGTATTTCTCTTCTTCTGGCCGAAATGAATTTGAAATGAGAGATGAGGTGTTGAGTGTTTAATTAAATGAAGTGTGTGTTAGGTGTTGGGTCGGGTCATGTGGCATTCGAATTGAGATTGAGAAAGAGCTAAGTATTGTGTGAGGGTGTGTGCGTGTTTATATATATATATATAGGTATATTTTTATCCTATTAATCTCACTCACAAGGCCCCTAAACTTCCTACTTTGTCTTACTTAAAATTCCTTAAATTTCTTAGGTTCAGTAATTTGGCTTATCTTTAGCCCAATTTCGATTTTTGGATCCGAATAATAAAGTTACTAACTTTCCTCAATTTTCTAAATTGGTATTGGCTTATTATCTAATTTCCATAAATTAATCCTTAATGCCTTTTAAGGATTTTCTTCCTTAATTAGCTTCATAAAGCCTTCCAATAATTTTCCTGAAATTTTCAAGCCAACTTATGTCCTCCAACTATTTTTCCTCAAATTTTTGGGAAAATAGACCTTTAAATCCCAAAATTAACTTAAAAATTTTAAAATTTTCTTTTTGGGACAATTTGGCCCTTTACTAAATTTTGAGATATTACATTTCTCCCTCGTAAAATCAATTTCATTCTTAAAATTTGATACATACCTTAAGGAATAAAATCCGGATACGACTTCTTTATGTCTTCTTCCACTTCCCATATTGCTTCCGTAGGAAATAATTCCTTCCAGATCACTTTTATAAATAGTATCCTTTTGTGCCAAAGCCATCTCTCCTGATAATCAATAATTCAATCTGGCTTGACTCTATACGTAGGATTGTCTTGCACACCAATGTCTTCATGCTCAATAACATGTTCAAGGTTTGGTTGGTATTTCTTTAATTGAGTACCTAGAGCTTCATGTAGAGACTTCCACAACTTTCAAGTGAACTGAGAGTTTCTGTCAAATATAATGTTGCTCGGTGTACTATGGAGTTAACTATCTCCTTTATATATATCTCTACTAGCTTGTCAGAAGAATAGCTGGCGTTGATTAGAATGAAATGAGCTGACTTCGTTAGTAGATCAACGATTACCCAAATTGTCTCGTAGTTCTTCATTTTGGTCAATCCCACTACAAGATCCATAGTTACGCTTTCCCATTTCCACTCAGGTATTTAGGGACTTTGTAGAAGCCCTTGTGGTTGTTGGTGCTCTGCATTCACCTTTTGGCATGTGAGGCAACGTGCAACATATTTGGTTACATTACCTTTCACTCCTGGCCACTAGTATAAGGACTTCAAGCTATGATACATTTTGATTACTCCTGGGTGAAGAGTGAATTTGCTCTTATGTGCCTCCTCTAGGATTTTTCATCTCAATTAAGCCTTTAGTGGAACATATATCCTCTTCTTATATTTGACCAGTCCACTAGGCAAAAGGTCATACTCCTAAATCTCTCCTTGTTCAATCTTGACCTTGATTGACTTCACTCGCTCATCCTGCATCCGAGCTTCTTCAATTTCATCTCTTAGGTCACTTTCTTCTTGACTAGCATTGTAAACACTAAGCAGTATCTGATTTGACAAGTTTAGATCTCTGAATCCTTCAAGTAGTTTCTGTTCTTAAATCATCATGATTGCCACCTGCACTATTTTCTAACTTAAGGTATCAGCTATGACATTTGCTTGACCTGGATGGTGTTTGATTTCAAAATCATAATCTTTTATTAGCTCCATCTATCTTGGTTGTCTCATATTTAACTCTTTTTGATCATGGGGGATTTGAGACTCTTGTGGTCACAGTATAGCTCTATGGTTACACCATACAAATAATGTCACCATATTTTCAAATCAAAGACAATCGTCGCAAGCTCTAAGTCATGTGTAGGGTAATATATCTTATGAGGCTTCAGCTGTTGAGAAGCATTTGCCACCACTTTGCCTTGCTATATTAGGACACGTCCTAATCCTTGCTTACTAGTATCACTGTAGACCACATAAGTTGGCCTTGGCTATGGGATAATCAACACCGGTGTGGATGTCAACCTCTCCTTTAGCTCTAGAAAGCTGCTTTTACATTTGTCATCTTACTTAAACATCTGATTCTTTCGAGTGAGCATTATCAACGGTAAGGCGATTTGAGAGAAGTTCTAAATGAACCTTTTGTAATAATTGGCTAGATCCAAAACACTTTGTATTTCTGTGACAGTTTTGGGCCTCTTCCCATTTAGTTTTACTTCTACTATACTGAGATCTGCTAAGGCCCTATCCTATAAGATAACATGGCCTAGGAATTTGACCTCTGAAAGTCAAAACTTATATTTGCTCAAATTTGCATAGAGTCGCTTCTCAAGTGCTCTTCCTGTTCTTTTCTACTTTTTGAGTATATCAGAATGTCATCGATAAAGACCACTACAAACTAGTCTAGATATTGTTGAAAAATTTGATTCATGTACGGCAGGTGCATTGGTTAGTTTGAATGGCATTACCAGAAATTTGTAGTTCCCATACCTTGTTCTAAAACCAGTCTTCGACACATCATCTGCTTTCACTTGTAATTGATGGTATCCTACCCTTAAATCAATCTTTAAGAATACATAGGAACTAGGCAACTAATCTAGAAGATCATCAATTCTTGAAAGTGGGTATTTTTTCTTAAAGGTCACATTATTCAACTCTCTGTAATCGATACACAGTTTTAGGTTCCCATCTTTCTTTTTGACAAACAGCACTGGAACACCCTATGGAGATACGCTGGGTCATATAAATCCTTTCTCTAGCAACTCCTCGATCTTCTTCTTTAACTCCACCATTTCATTTTGAGCCATTCTATATGGGGCTTTAGATATAGGTCTAGCTCCAGGCATGATTTCAATTGCAAACTCCACTTCCCTTGACAGGGGTAATCCACTTATGTCTTCTGAAAAGACTTCAAGGAATTCATTAGCTATTGATATATCTTCAATTGTCATTTCTGCTTCTGCCTATATTGAGAAGAATACAAAATACCCCTGGCATCCCTTATGCAAACATTTCTCAGCTTGAGCTATTAAGAGAAAGTTAGGTCAATGTTTGCGTTGATATCCTCTTGCAAATAGGATATATAATTCTCTAATTTACACATTATAGGAACACATTACTTGCTATTAGCTAGTTAAGTCTTATTGCATCTATTCTAAAATCGTCTATAGGTCAGGTCTATAACAATTTCTTACAATTGCTTATGCATTCTTAACTTATCATACCTTTTTTGCAAAACTATCATCTCGAGTCCTCATTTATCATACAACAATAACATTTAAAACCCCTATTTACTATATCATTTAAGCTTTCTTTCATATTCTTATTATAGGTATAATGCTACTCCCTTTTAAACAATAAGCTGTAGGTTCAAAAATCATTCTTCCTTAGTTGTACCCATCTTTCATGCTAAGAATTAAGTGTCATAGCTCCTATTTTATATAACCTTTAAAACATTTAAACAACTAAACTATATAATCTAGAAACTATGTTCAATTTACCAATCACAATACTTAAACCTTCAATACCATAAGATCATATTAAAAAATCACCATATAGCATTGTATATCACACCTATATGCCTTTAAACACAATTTATTTAACTAAGATAATTATTTAGCATGGAGAAACATCAAACCAACCACTACTCCTCAAGCTTTCATAACATTATCATATTAACTTCTTTGGGCAGCACCTACTTACAATAGAAATGTTTTAAACTAAAGATCCATGCCTAAGTCATCATCTCCAAGTTTCTAAAAACTTTTTAAACCATATGAGAATAACATATCAACTCAAAATATTAGCTTAACACAACATCTACACAACTCTTATACCTTAAACCACATACTTAGTATTTAGAAATACCTAATACAGCAATTTATAATTACCTTCAAGCTTTAATTGTAAAGAATCTAAACTTTTATCATACTATCTCTCTTTTAAAATTTACTTAAGCCACTTCTATCATCTTTGAGCTTATTGGCAACCTAGGAAATAATAGCATAATTTCATTATTTCCAATTTCTATATACTCCAAAAGCACTTAAACTACCTAAGTTGCATAGCTTATCGCTTAAAAACCTTGGTTCCACATAAAGAGTATCAAAATTGTAAGCTATATGCAAATTTCTACTTCTTTACTTTAATTCAATCCTCAACTAAGTTTCTCCAATCGTAACTTATACATAACTATACCATTTATCATCTCTAAATAGTACTGAACAACATCACCACATATTTTTCTAGCTTCCAAAAATCCTGTTATTGCCCCGTATATATATATATATATATTTTCCCCTCACAACTCCAACAACTTAAAGCTTACATTAACATTTACAAACTTATAAGCACTCTATCCTCAAAAATGTTTTGAACAACTCTTCAATCAAAATTTTGAAAATTCCACAACTTAGCAATGATTATATTGGAGTCTTTAAACACACCCTAATACCTTAAAACATTTTCTTACCAATTTGAAGCGTAAAAAATATAATACTTATACATTTTTCATATGAGCAGAGCTTTCTAACCTATTGCCAGAACCTCTACTTTGATACCACCAAGTGTGACACCTTAATTTCCATAGTTATAAAATGAGATTTATACATAATGAATTCGAACCTCTAAATTAGGTTTGGTCCAGGTAAGAAAAAACCTTTGAAAATAGTTGAAAACCTAGCCAAAACACAAGGTTTGAACTTGTAAATGAATGGGCTTTTCTGAAAAATTTAAAAATTTCTAAAATAGTTATTTAGTGGTTTAAACACTTCATTATGACTCATTAATCCTTAAAATCCATTTAATTTTATCAGAGTATTGCTCTGCTCTTATCCTAGTCTATCACTGGTTAAACTATGGGCTCTTAACATACAATTACCCATCCCTAATTCACTTATCGTGCCTAGTATTATTACCATTTTGTTATGTATGTATGTATGGTATACTATGGCTACCCCGTGCCACGCATGCTTATATTACTGCAACAACAACAACAACAACTACTACTACTACTACTATAGGTACTATCTTCACAATGTTCATGTATATACATATATATACAAAACATGCAGACACGCGTGACTACTAAAATATCCCAAGTCTTGACAAAATTAATATGTAGATAACCAACATAGTTATATTAATCCTTCTTCTCCACCTTCTACTTAGGAGCAATTATTACCTCCTTGCCTCTGAAGCTGCTTGCTTTAGTTGTATGTCATTAATCAAAAGGGGTGAGATTCACAAGAATATCAGTAGTAACAATAGTCAATCAAAACATATGCAAGTTCAAAAAGCATGCAAAACAAACCATTATACATTAAGCATTCGACAATCAAGATGCATCACAAATAGCAATCACTGGACACATAGTCCAACACAACACAACTGGTATATCAAGTTTTACAGCCCAGGGATACACTCCATGCCAAAGGCACATCGGGACTTACGGCCTTAGGACACATAGTCCTTCATAACATAGATTGTATAGTAGGTCTTATAGCTCAGGTATACACCCTATGTAACAATGCACATAAGGACTTATGGCTTCACATTGAATGAATATAAGGACTTATAGCATAAGGAAACGCCCTATGAAACAATGCACATTGGGACTTACGGCCTTAAGACACATAATCCAAACTTCCAACCATATATTCAAGAAACAAATATAATCGATGGTAAACACAAAGATGCAGAACAATTACATAATATATAAGAGAGAGTTACTACCTAACTGCCTTTCCAGTAATTTACCTTCTTTAATAGGCTTCCTCTTTGAACTCAGGCAAATGTCAAATCTTATAATTTGAAATTCATATAGAGATATATCATTACTTATTCCTATCTTATTATCATAATTAAAATTATGTTATTCTTAACCCTCTCATAACACTTGTCCTTTATTTCAAATTAGTTGTTTACCTTTGATATTCTTTTGTGCTTATGTCTATTGTGTATCCAACTTAAGATCTATTATATGTCTTATACCCCTATGATTTAAGTACTACATTTAGTTAAATTGGTCTCTCAAACTTGTCCCTAATTCTCAAACCATTACAAAATTCAATTTCCTAAAATGTGATTCCTTATTCCAACTTAACCCAAATCTGCCTCAAAGTTTAGGAAACTTTAAAAAATCATATCTTAGGCTAGAAAAATCCAATTGAGGTGGTTCAAGTTTTTATGTGAAGCTTTTCAAGTCCTTTGTACAAGAAAACATTATCCAGTATCCACCCATAGAATTAGTCTCTCAAATTCCATGATCAATTTGATTGTCCAATGTGAGAGTCAGAATTTTCCAGATTTTCTACCCAAAGTTTAAAAATTCATAACTTTGATTTACACATCCAATTCCTGAGTTCTAATACATGATTGAAGTCTCTTTAAGTATAATGTAAGGGAAAAATACTCATAACACCAAATTACCAATGCAACATCATGTATTTTTCCTATTTATCTACTGTCAAGAATCTGGAACACAAAATATTTCTAGTTTTCTTATCAATATATTTTTTTACAGATATCCAATGGATATGTTTTAGGGCTCATTTTAAAGCTTCGAATGTGTACTATTTCCTTGCCAGTTTTCATAAACAATGGACATGATGTACCTGATCAAAACAGTGCTTGACTTTGATTGACTCCCTGGAGCTTACAGATTTGACACCTTACCTTAAACTCTCAAGAACACCACATTCTCCCTACTAAGTTGTGCTCTTATTGATTGTAAATCTAATATGCTTCTTAAAGTCTCAAATCCTCAAAAGAAACCAAAGAAATTCCAATCAAATTTTTAGTTTGAGCTTCTATAACTTCGTGCATGTTCTGTTCTATTTTTCCGGCGATGAGACAAGAAGGAAAATGAGACATGCAACCTTGTTTGTGGACTTTAAACCTCAAAAATTTTGGCTCTATGAACTCCTAAACTCAAGACCTATTTTGGTGACATCCAAGTAGAACCAACAAACCCAAAAATTCTCCCAAAAACTTACATGCAACTACTAAATTTCAATCTTTACAGTGACAAAACTCTTTTTCTAGAACTCTCTCACGCCTAGCCACCAAAACAACAAAAGAACAACTACAAATCAACTGGAAAAAGCTAGAAATAGGTGTAGGAGACTCACCTACACATGATTTTGGTCTTGCATGTAAGGATCGAGCTTTTCTTCCTTCTCTTTTCCGGTGAATCTAACTCGTTCGACCTCTCTCTCTCTCTCTCTCTCTCTATATATATATATTTCTCTTTCTCTCTTCTTTTGGCTGAAATGAAACTGAAATAAGAGATGGGGTAAGGTGTTGAGTGTTTAATTAAGTGAAGTGTGTGTTGGGTCGGGTCATGTGGCAACCAAATTGAGAGTAAGAAATAGTTGAGTATTGTGTGAGGATGTGTTTATATGTGTGTGTGTGTGTGTGCGTGTGTGTGTGTATTTTTATCCTATGAATCTCACACATAAGGCTCCTAAACTTCCTACTTTGTCTAAAATTCCTTAAGTTTCATAATTTGAATTATTTTTAGCCCAATTCCAATTTTCGGATCCAAATAATAAAGTTACTAACTTTCCTGAATTTTCTAAATCGGTATTGGCTCATTATCTAAAATTCCAATCATATGTCCTAAAATTCCAAATTTATAATAAATGAGTTTTTATTTATTCATAAATCATTCTAAACTCATTGTGTTGGTTATCTTGTTGCCAAAATTGCTCCTTTGTACTTGGATTTATTTTTCATTGCCGTTAAGACTACCTCCTCTAATTCCTTGTTCTTTTTTCGCTCAAGTTCCAGCTATCTTGATCTACCCAAAACCTCGTTTGGTACCTTTATTAGCTTCATAAAGCCTTCCAATAATTTTCAAGCCAAATTATGACCTCTAACTATTTTTTCTCGAATTTTTTGGAAAATAGACCTTTAAATCCCAAAATTAAATTTAACATTTTTAAATTTTATTTTTTGGAAATTAGGCCCTTTACTAAATTTCAGGATGTTACATAAGGGTATTTATGTCATTTCCTTTTTTTTTTTTAAAAAAAGACTTGTCAAGTCCAACACTTCTCTGATATTCTGAATATTCGAAACACACTTATATCTTTTATTATTTTTAATTTTTAATTTTGAATTTTCCCTAATTTAGTAGTCAATATTTCTCAAAATGATTTGGTAATTGGTTTTGAGTTGATTAAAAAATAATATAATTAATTCATGAAATATTGATATATGTATTTTGTTTTGACTTATTATAACTCATTTGGATAATATAATAAATATTTTAAATGATTTTAATGCCATATATTATTAATAATCTGTGATATTTTGTTATTAATTTATTATAAGAAAAGATATGACTCAGTTAGAATATACTATTATGATCTTCACACACACACACACACACACACACACACACACACACATTTGAATTGCTATCGATACTTTTTATTTGACCAAATCGTTTTTAAGGATTTTTTTGTAGGAATATAAAGTTGAATTTATTTATTGAATTACTATCAATAATCTATTCAATCAAATCTTAAGAAGTTATGCAAACCCGATTCATTGTGAAATTTATTACAAAATTCATTTTAGAAGCATTAGTGCATATAAAATTCGATATTGACAAACAATTAAAACCTCCTGGCCATAGTTACATGAATAAATTATGCATTGTATAACTATAAAAATGTCTTAGCAATGTAGCAAACCTAGATGAAACAATTTTGGAAGTTCAAACTCTTCAGAAAAAACCTACTCAATTATAGGTTTGAATCCTCTACTATAGTTGGGACTTAAGCTATTTTTGAAGGTATGTTAGGCCTGGGATTTAAATCTAGCTTAATGGTTCAAATTCATTATGTGTTCTAGACCATCTAATGACTATGGTAAGAAGGGTGTTAAAAGCCATCTATGCTTGGTCGGATACTCCGATGGTGATTTGGGTAGAGATGAAGTTAAGCGAAGATCAACTTTAGGATATACCTTCTTTTTGAACATTGACTCCATATGTTGGAGCAGTAAGAAGAATATGTGCATTGTCCTACATCCCATAGAAGTTGAGTTCGTGGCATACACCTCAGTAGTAGAAGGGGCCTATATGACTCAAGAGATTTATTGAATACCTTGGATTTGGAAATGAAAGTGCCAATCTAGTGTTAGTGTATTGTGACAATACTGTAGCCATAGCCTAAAAGATACCAAATATCATAGCAAAACCAAACATATAGATATAAAGTATAATTTTGTGAGAGATTATGTAGCACATAAAGTTGTTACTGTGCAACATATTTTGACCAACAGGAAATAATTGCCAATCCAATTTCTCTCTTGAATATACCTGATCATATACTTTAGAAAGACAGTGTTACTAGGTATTACTTGGCTAAGGAAGTTTTTCAAAAATCTCTACCATACTCAAGCATGCACAATTCTTTCTGGAAATTTCTCTGAGCAATCTTTCTACCAAGAAAATATCTTCTCTTTATCTAGAAACTTATTAACAATGCGGTGCCTTCAATGGATGCACTTAAGCATCACTGTCTCCAAGTATCTGGTTCCTGTCAGTTTATACGCAGCTCTGATGAATCTTTAATTCATATTTTTTGTTCTTTACCCTTCCCTGGAGGAATTTGGTGTACATGTATTCTGATAGTTCTACAAAATGGCTTCACGAATGTCTTTTGAAGCTAAAAGAAGACAATGATGATAACATGATGAACAAAATAATCATTGTTGCCAATTCCTTATGGATATGGAGAAACATGATTCTTCATGGAGGTACAAAGATTGATCATTTCAGGGGTGGTGGATGATGTTATCTCTCTGTCTAGATTATGTAAAAATGCTTATGATGCTGAGAAGAAGGTCATGCAGTTACATGTTCCTTCAGTGAGTAGTTGTGTTTTATCAATCACTCAATATGGTTGGTCTCCCATTTTTCACAAATTTTCAACACCAACTCACTTAAGGACTTGGATTTGCTTTCAATGGCAATCCATCCAATCTTTCAAGTGGCTAAAGCAGGTAAAAGGAGATCATCTTTTCATATGGAAAGTCCTATGAGCATCTTTGTTCTGGAAAATAAAAAATCCACTCTGTTGTGAATCCTATTCTCTAGACATTTGGACAACTAGGAGGAACCTCATCCTCTCAAAGCATTTGCTCATGGATCTAGCGTCGGCACTTCTTTGTGATCTTACTACTCTTCTAAGTTCCTTTGCTAGTTATAATGTTAACTCCTTTTGTTTTCAGGACCACAAGGACGACTTCATATTCTGGTCTTGTAATTTCTGTGCTCATATAGGGATATCAAGGGTCATATTTCTCTACCATCTTTGGGTTCTCAATAAATATACAAGGCATGCATATTATTTTGCTCTTATTCATATAAAATTAAATTTAAATCATCAAATTTTTAGGAATTAATCATTTAATAATTTATAAATTAATTAACACATTAATTTAATCTAATATTTTTAAAGTAATTTTTAATTAACTAATTAATTGTACGTAATTAATAAAAAAAATTTAACTTTTTAAAATAAGTGCTAAAACATTCACTAATCAAAACGTTCTTCAACATTAGTAGTGGTTTCCAATCCCTACAAAAAGTTGGTGACATCAATTCAAATTTCACTTCGTGCGACTTCAAATTTTTGAGGTTTTGTGGCTATCCCTCCCAATACAAGTATCTTTTGTAAGACTCGAACTTAAAACCTAGAGGAATCTAGTGAAACCTTATACCGTAGACCAACTTTATGTTGGTTCTCTTTCTTCTTTTCTTCATTCTTTGAATCTTATATGCACCATTAAATAAAAACTAGATGGTTTATATTTAATATTTAATAAGATTATTTTATAATCATAAACAAACACTACAAAAAAACTGTGATTTAGTAGCGGTTAAAAAGGTGTATTAGTATCTATTTTAACTGCTACCAACAGCATTAGTAGCGGTTCTTGAAACCGCTACTAAATCTACTATTCCAAGCAGTTTTGTAGCAGTTATTTTAAATCACTACTTAAGCACAATAACCACTGCTATATTTGTAATGGTTAAAACCCACCGTTACAACATTGACAAGAGTAAAAATCATTTTTTGGGAACTTTGTAGTGGTTATATAACCTCTACAAATCTCAAACCCTAAAATTTGGAAGGCAGGAAATGAAAAATAAAAACTTGGCTCCATTTTGTAGCGGTTCTTAAGATGGATTTTAAAAATGGCGCCATTAATTAGTACTGGTTCTTTAACCATTACTAATTTCATTGAAATTCAAATTTTGCACCAAAAATTTAATTTCCGTTTTAAAATGGTGCTATTAATTAGTAGTGGTTAAATAACCATTTCAAAATTAAGTATTTTTTTTTTAAAATTCAACCATTTGTTTCTGTTTTTTTTATATTAAATTAAATAGTTTATTATTTTAGTAGTTTCACTAATTTAATTAGCTTACTATTCAATAGTTTAGCCCATTTATAATTTAAAATGAATGATTTAATTTAGTTGGATAAGTATGAAGATTGTGTTGATAATATGATTGAGGATACCTAGGTAACAAGGAACCATTATGTTGTCCACTACAATGTGATTATGATTGTGTAAGGAAAATTGGTGAAAATGAGAAAACGCTCTTAAATATCTGCAAAAAAAATAGTGAGAATAAATTTTATTGAAAGGAAAAAAGTATTGAAATAAAAAATTTAAAAACTTGTTACTATATTTGATCATCTTGTTCAGCTCCTCAGCTCATAGAAAAAAATTTGTAAATGAGAAAAAATGAAAGAGGGGTAAGGTAGAAAGAAATAGGGGAGTGTTTGAAATGAGATGTGGTGAAGGTATTTATAGGGATCTGCATAGCATTTGTAGTGGTTAGTGTATCGTGTTTTGTAGCGGTTTATGAACCGCTACAGATATTTTATTTATTTATTTTTTAAATATTTTTTAAGATAAAAACATAATTTGTTAGATCATTCATCCCTACAGAAATTGTGTAGAAAAATTGTTAGTGATATATTATTTTGTTAAAAAAATTTAATTTAAATGATGTGAACTTAAAAAATCGTATTGAAGTAGAGGTAAATTGTTATCGCCTTCAGGGAAGAAGTTTTTGAAATTGGCAGGCTGAAATGGCTCACTCTCGTAAATGATGTTATCGCCTTCACCCATGTCGTAAAGGTCTCGTTGCTTTAAATGAACGACTATGTGTCAATCCCTGTGCCTTTCGTCCTCAACTTAATAAACCTGGTGTGCCTCTGAGGCAAGAATATATGGCTCATCATCTTGAGAATTACCAGTATGAATTGGACGTGAGAAATTGACTGATGTAATGCCTAAATTGTTAGTTATTAGTCCCCGGGAAATATTGGTATTTACCCACAAAGACTTAAACAGCGTCACAGTGAAACAGCCTTGTTAATTAAGTTTGACAACATCAAGAAGCTTTCCATAACACCTCTAAACTGTAGGTTGGTGTCACTGCTGCTCGCATAACTCCTTGTCCCAAAAGTTCCATAAACACCTGAATTTTGAGTTTGCAATACTTGATCCTGTGAAACCGTGCAAAACTTGAAACCATTGACATTGTATGCTGTAAACCTTTTTGTATGATCAAGAGGGCTAATTGTGAGAGCTCTAAAATCTAGTGAGTGTGGGTTATGGTGATTTAGTATTCTGCGTGCAAACCATCTTGGGAATTCTCTGTGGACCTTTTTGTCAACTTCGGAGGATGTTTGTGTAAAGATTCTGAGTTGACGCTTAACATGACTTTTGAATTTTTTACAATTAATCATGGGAAGGTGATAGTAAAATGAAAGTGAAAAATGTTATGAAAGATATAGAATAACATGTTAGTGTACAATTCTTACTGAATGAAAGGTTCAACTTGAGTACAATTAATCAAGACATGTCTATGTGCTTACAACTTCTCAGTTGCCATTAGTTTGAAGTTCTCAGTTCCTCCAACTGTTTTACCAACACAAGGGATAAATTCTCTTAATGTTGGTACAGGTTCAGGATAACCGTCAACATGAGGTGGGTTGTTGAAAGCTGTCTTAAGGTCATCAAAGTACGTTGAATAGAAATATAGCACCTCATCCCCTATATAGCCTTCAGCTAAAGAACCTTCTAGCCATGTCTTATTTCTCACGTAAGATTTTAATTTCCCAAGAAACCTATGAAGTAAAGAAGGAAAAAATGATGCTAAATGCTGAAAAGGGTGACTAACAAACATAGGAACTAACAATAAAGCACATATGTAAAATAAGTGCCTCTCAATAGGATAATCCATCAATATTGAACTGGGCCAGAGAGCTTTGTTTCATGAACAAGGTGGACTGTAAGGTGAACCATCATAGCAAAAAAGGATGGAGGAAATATCATCTCCAAATGACAAAGCATAAGAATGATTTTGGACTGCACCGATTAAGCTCCTCAACGATCAAAACCTTGGAACACAACTTCCGAAAGAAAGAACAAAGTTCCACTAAAATGATGGACACATCGGGAGGAAGTGCATTCTTTATAGCTAGAGGGAGTAACTATCGCATAAGAACATGTGAGCCATGACTCTTTAGGCTTGCAACCTTTCGAGCCTACAAGTCAATACATCGAGAAATGTTTCTTGAATAACCATAAGGAAATTTTAATTTCTTCAACGTTCGCGAGGAAGACTTCCTTCTTTGGTTTTGTAAGGGTGAACTTTACCGGTTGAAATTTGTCATGCTCATCTGGCTAAGCGTCTTCACAAACTCCCATGGTGCGTAAATCTTTCCTTGCTTGAAGATGATCTTTTGTCTTGCCGGGTTCGTTAAGCAGCGTATATAGTACATTATCGCAAACATTTTTTCAATATGCATGATATCAAGACTGTAGCGAAGTAAATTAGATTTCCAATATGGAAGAGTGAAGTAAACACTTATCTTCTTTAATTGCTGAGGCACAGAAGTCCTGCTCGTCTTTTGGTTTTCTTATGCTGAATCGTCCTTTTTTTGAACTTGAATTCAACATTCTCAAGCTACTGTAAGATATTTGTATTGAACAAAGTCTGAGGTGGTCCTCTTTTTTCTGGTTTCCCATTGTAGCAATCCCGTTGCAATATGAACTCATGGCTTCCATCGAGAAACCTCCAATGCCCCATGAAGCACTACTTTCGGCTGTGGGGAAGGCGTACTACATCAAAGTCAAAATTTCAAGTTGGACACGCCGACCCAATATGCACATTCCAATCAAATAATGTTCCAAGGCCAGGAAAGTCACTAATCATCTACATGAAAGCTACATGCAAGTTGAACAATGTCTTCCCGTAAGCGTCGTAAGTCTTGATGCCGACATTCCACAAGTCAAGCAATTTCACAATAAGTGGTTGGAGATACACGTCGATGTCATTATCCGGTGCCTTTTTACCTGGAATGATCATAGACATAATGAAGGGATTTGTTTCATAGACATCCAGGGGGTAAGTTGTAGGGAACTAAGACTACTGGCCAAATACTGTAACTTGTGCTAAGATTCCCAAATGGATTGAAACCGTCGGTTGCTAAAGCAAGACGAACATTTCTGGGGTCAGCTGTGAAAGATGGAAAGTCGCTGTCAAACATTTTTCAGGCGTCTGCATCTTGAGGTTGTCTTAATTTACTATCTTCATTCTTATCAATGTCATGCCACCTCATATGCTCCACCATTTTTTACTACATAAACAATCTTTGTAGGCGTGGCTACAAAGGGAAGTACCTGATAATCTTTGTAGGTTTCTTCTTTTGCTTTTTTCCCTTCCAAATTGTCTTGTACCTCGATGTGTGACATCTCTTACAAGTCTCCCCACTGAATCATCTCCCCAATATAGCATACAATCATTGGGGCATGCATCAATTTTTTGATAGTTTAACCCCAACCTATTGATAATCTTTTTGACCTTGTAGAACGTTGTGGGAATCTCCGCATTTGGGAATGCATCTTATAATAATTCGAGCAACAAGGACATTCCCTTATATGTGATTCCACACAAGAACTTGATATGATACAACTTGATCAAGAAAGATAATTTAGAGTATTTTTGACAACCTTGATATAAAGGACGATCTGCTTCATCCATCAAGTTGAAAAAATCTTGAGCTGCTTCATTCCTCATGAACACCGGCTCTAAACCTTACACTTCTTCGTTGAAGTTGTCACCTTGAAATCCAATTGCATCACGTGTAACATCATTAATTGGATCATCTTCATCTAGTTGAACTCCTACTTGTGAACTTCGATGAAAAGCATCATCATATCTCATACCGACCTTCTCACCATAAACTGCCCAAAACATATAGTCTTCTGGTAAAGGCTTCACAAGCAAATGTTCCTTAACAACTTGTCGTGCATACCACTTCTTGAACTTGCATCTTTGACATGGATAGAAGATTTTGCCATTACAGCTGGCGTAAGTGAATGCCAAATCCAAGAAATTGTTTAATCCCTACAAATATTAAGGAGAATTGCATGGCAACCTAATCTATGATTTATCCATATCCACTAGTGAGAGAGAAGAAAATATAGTGAGGAAGATAAGTGAATAGAGAATTACAAATGCCTGGAAGCTTATATTCAGATTTTCCAACGTTTAACATTTTGTAGCGGATACCAAACCGCTACCATAACCGCTACTGCATTTAATATTTGTAGCGGTTATATGCATAAAACCGCTACAAATTTTCTGCATGTTGGCAAGACTTTGAAAAATTTACTTTAAACTTGAGCTATTTAATTAGTATAACCGCTATTAATATATATTTGTAGCGGTTCTATTTTATTAACCACTACAAATTTCTGGTGGTAGAAGAAATTCAAATTTCAAATTGTTTTCACCTTGTAGCGGCTATAAGAAAAAGACTGCTACAAATATTCATGACCATTGGAAAAATTTGGTTTTCACTTTGTAGCGGTTATGAGAATAACCGCTACAAAATTAGAAGATAGTGGGAGGGAAATTCAAAATTCAAATGTTGAATATTTATAGCAGTTATTACTGTAACCGATACTAATATTCAACATTTGAATTTTGAATTTCTCTCCCACTATCCTCTACATTTGTAGTGATTACCCTCATAACCACTACAGAATGATTAAATATATTTGTAGCGGTTTGGAAAATGTAACCGCTTCAAAAATATTAAAATTTATTTTTTTTGAATATTTGTAGCGGTTTTACAATAAAACCACTACAAATATATGTTAATTTTTTTTTTGTTTATGTGGTTAGTTTTAGAAATATAAATGTAATTGTCGTAAATTCAAAAAGAATTTAACAAGGCTTTGAAAATATAAATATAACTATTGTAAACACAACAAGAATTTAAGTTCTGAAAATAAAATATCCAGGTTTATTTACAAATGTTTCAAAAAAAAAAATATACATGTCCTAAACTAACTAGTAGGAGGCTGATTATCTGGTCCTCGCTTAGGTGGGGTTCCCTCAGGTGCAGCTATATTAGGGTGCTGGGCAGAGTTAATAGACCATCATCATCAGCAAGAGGAGTATATTGGATGACGAACTGAGGGATAGGGGGAACCTATGGATGCTCCTCGTTAGGGAAAAGGCGACTTCACGACTGTTCAAGCATGTAGTTCATGATATCGCGCCACTACGTATGCTGAGCATAGTAGAAATCAGCCTGCTGCTATATCTGTTGCATTTACTACTGCTGCTGAGCCACTGCAGCTTATGTCTAGGCCAAATCTAAGCACAGCTGCTCAATAGACTCATTGCTCGGATGTCTGTGCTCTAGAGCTGCCAGCCTTAAAGGCGTCGCTCCTACTGTAGACCATGCTAGGTCTGGCACCTATCCCCATCCCCCTCATGCGTCCAGGGTGCTCAACTTGACCTAGACCTGCTTTCAATGACACAATGGGGTTCATAGACCCTTGTGACTCCTGGGTCTGGGTCTCTGCAGCTTAGCTTGTGACTACTGCATCCGCTCTTGCCATTTTATGAAACAATTACTTATTATTATTTTTTATAATAAAGTTGGTTTTATAAACAATATAATAATGAATTCACTTACAATAGCCGCCTCTGCCTACTGAGAGGTCGGAGTCCTATCACGGTGTCTATGTGTGATAGTGAACAACTCCCTATAGTCCGTCTAACGGTTCTCTTGTTGTGCCTTCCTCTCCTAAAATAATTACAAAATTAAATTAGTATTATCAAAACAAAATACTAGATTTATAAATGAAATAACAAGCTAAAAGTAATTGATATTATAAAAAGTTACCTGCTCGCTGTAAGTGACAACAAAGGTCTTTGTTCCTGCTGTGTGATGGATCGTCTGCTGCCTACGGCACCTCGTGTTCCTGGAAAAAAACAATATTAAAAGTATTAAAACATTATAAAACACTTATAATTAATAAAATCATAAAACTAATTAAATTTAAATTATAATTATAAATACATTACCTACCTCACCCAGTCCTTCGGCGGGATGCCGTCCAGGACATTCTCGATTAGCTGCTGTAGAGAAATCGTCCCATCCTTATCCATACTATGGAAGAGACGGTTCCTCTTGTTCCTCTAGCCATCTCCCATCTTCATCAGCGTGTACCTCTTCCAGTTGTCCCAAATGACAAACCTAAGCTATAACACAATTGAATAAACAATAATTAAATATAACTAATTATAAATAAGACAATTAATAAATATTAATTAAATATAATTAATTACAAAAAATATAATATAATTAAATACTATTAATTACCTTTATCCCTTCGTCCCACGCTAGGTCCTTCGGGCCTTTCAGAACATTCCTCCACGTCCTGAAGTGAAGGGGGAACCACATCCAATTTGAGCCCTACTCGTTCAGGAAGTGGTTGAACAGGTGACACCCATTGTCGATGGGCTGGTCTGTGGCCTCATTCCATAGTACTACAACTTTTAGTGTTCGATCCAAGCTGTTCAGGCCGGTCATGTCCAGCCTCCTCGTGGACAAGTTCCCCTACTCTTCTGCACAATTTACCACATACATTAGATAAATTGAAATTCAAATTTAACATTTTGAACCTGTACCTTAAACCCAGTAGACCGTGAAGACGACCGGCGTGGGTTGTTCTGACCTGCGCATCATCCGCATCTAGGAACTGCTCCATGTCTGCGATCAGAATTAGGATATTGAAATTCTCGTTTGCCTCGTAGTCATTGACACTGAGCTCTCCCTCTCCTAGATGAGGCCCCTCTAGTGAGGTCGGCTTCTATAGGACCGTCTGCGGTAGCTGTGGTAGGGGCGACTTTTGTGGCTACTATGGGGAGATGGGCTGAAATGGCGCGGTCACCCTCCCTCCACACTGCCCCCTCCTCTGCTACCGCCACCTCGTAGAATTGGTCTGGGGACCTCAGGCTCCTTCCCCTTGTCCCTCCTTGAAGCCATATACTACAAAAATTCAAAAAATAAAATTAAAAAAATACCAATTAGTCACATCTATAATGTAAAAATAAAATAATAATAAAAAGCATAAACATAAAATATATATTTTTCATACCTCAAGTGAGATGAATGAGAGATGTTGTAGCGAAAACTCTCAGAAAGTCCCTAAACTCTCAGATCTGAAGGAAAACTTTTGGAAAAACTTCAGAAAATGAAATGGCCAAACAAAAAAATAAGTAAGGTGGCAGGTATTTATCGATTTGGATTTTGTAGCGCTTTTAGAGAAAACTGCTACATAAACCGCTACTAAATAGCTACACGTTGTAGCAGTTATATAACAACCGCTACAAATATGTGACTTGACGTTTTGTAGTGGTTACCATAACTTAACCGCTACAAATGTGATGACTTTTGAAGTTCTATAGCGGATATAAAAGTATAACCACTACAAATAGACGTCTTTTTGGTATTTCGTAGCGGTTCAATTCGTAGTAAACGCTACAACCAAACCGACACTATAGTCGTGGCTTGTTGGCGCCACATTTTGTAGCGGTTACAACAAAAAAACCGCTGCAAAACAACCGCGAGAAATTAAGGAGGGAATCTCGTGCCATATTTGTAGCAGTTTTATCCTTTTAATCGCTACAAATTACGTTGTCATTTGCTCCTGCCACTTGGCGTGTGGCTTACGTCTACAAGTTTGGGTTGTAGCGGTTTACGAAATAACCTCTACAATATCAATATTTATAGCGGTTATATTCACCGCCATGAAAATAGCTATTTTTTTTTTGTAGTGAAAAAAATTTACACTATTAAAATTTGATCTATACATTCCATTACTATATTTCAAAACCAAAAAAAAAAACAACATATAAAATATTATAATATTAGTTTTCTAAAAGGAAAAACCATTATGGAGGTATGCATAATTTTCTTCAATTTTTAATTTAGTACATGTGTGTTTTTTATCCTTATTAAATCTTTTAATTTTACTCTATTTGCATTGTTAACCCATGTAAAATTCTTAGCAATTTACCGCTTGTTAGGTGCGCATTTTTAAAACTTTTTTCATTTTCATTTTAATTAACAATTATACATTATTTAATCAAGTATACACTTATTTATAACATTATCTTTATATTTTCTTGTAGGCATGGGCACGATGAATGAAATCATGAAGCATCCACATCACATTTGTATTCCTTCGGTCTTTAATATAAAAATTATCTATTTAATTTGATCAGATTAAGAAAGTTAGTTAAATTAATTAATATGATATATATTTTTTAAAGTATCATAATAATCTTTCTTAATTCCTTCATTCACTCTCCTCCTTGATTATGGTTAAAAGGGCATTAATGGGAGTAAATTATAAAAAGATTGATAAATATGAAAATTATGTCTTATATTTAAGATCAAGATCAATTCTAGCTCTCTAAATATGTCTTATATTAAGGACCAGAGGAGTATTTAATTACTGTAAAAAGATAAAAGTGTATTATTTTTTTTAAAAAAAATTCTGGAAAAGTTTGTAGTGGTTTGCAACTGCTAATGCATTACACAAAACGACTGCAACTTTTCACCATTATAAAAAGAGAGACTGAAACCGCTATATATAACTTCCGTGACGAACTCTTATAAATAGCCTCCTCATTTCCCTATATATTTTTTCACTTCTCATTCCATTATCCTTCTTGTTTCATCTTCCTTTTTTTCTTCTTCTTATTCATCTACTCATGGAAGCTATTTATTTTTTAAAGGTTAGATCTATTTTTCATTTTTATTTATCATCTCAACTGCAATTTTTTTCATATCTTTCCCATATGTTTGCTTGCTAATATAAAATTTCTACTAATACAAATAACTCTGGCAAAGCCATTTGCAACACTTGATTTAATAGCGATTTTAAAACCACTGCTAATGTTTGTAGTAGCGGTCACACCACTACAAAATTTGTTATTTAACCGTTATTAATGCTTATCTTTTTGTGGTGACTTTTTATTTCAATAGTCAGTGTTGTTTCACTCAACTTTCTTCCCAACTTAATTTCAATTTGGGCCAAAAGACTGAATTGAAATCTCAAAATCTCTTGAACCTCATTGAAAATTAAGTGCAATAATGTGTGAGACTTGAATGAACTTCTAAAACAAAAACTAAATTAAAGCTACGACAATAATTTTCTTTTTCCGTCTGAAAAGCTAACACGATGGTCACGTTTTGCATTTGCTCAAATATATCCCACTTCTCGTTTTGCTCTATGCCTCTGTTGTCGTACGTCATGGAGTCTAATGTGTATGTACGTTGCCATAAAATAAAGCTCAAGTGTGTTGAAAACGTAATCCATTAAACATAATGTGAAAATAATTAGATGGCCAAAAAATGTGAAAATAGTATGAGGCATTGCATGTTCTATATACATTGGGATTTTTTGCAATAATGTAATATTACATTATTAAATTTGTGAGCTAGACTTCTGACATTTTTTCTGTAACTTGCAACATTATATAATAAATTTTAATGATTCGAATTACTTTTAACTGTATTTATCACTATTTTTTTGCCGAAATTTATCACTATTAATGTATATAAAAAATGTTGCCTAAAAGTTAAAAAAAAGTAGTAACATATTTTGGTTCAGTCACTTCACAACTTTCAAGTACAGCAACATGATAATTAAAAAAATATTTTCTTATTGGTTTTCGTGGGGAAGGTTTTGCCACTTTCTCTTTTTTTTCCCTTGATAAAAAACTGAATTTCACATTAAGAAACAAAAGTCACTAGTACAAAAAAGGGTTTTTAGATTAGAATATTTAGACCGGTTATATCGGATAAGGTCTTAAAAATATGATCAGTGACATTTTTGTAATTATGATGAAATATTAAGACCGGGTTATATTTATAACTGGTCTTAAAAATAATTTTAAGACCTGTTATAATAAAAACCGGTCTTAAAATATATACAATTAAAAAAATAAATACAAGTAATGTATTTTTTAGACCGGTTCTAAATATAACCAGTCTAGAAAATATTATCTGAATTAAAGACAATTAAAAAAATAAAATGGCTATTATTTTTAAGACATATTGTACATGAAAACCGGTCTTAAATATTAAAACTTTAAGACTGGTTATTATTTAATAACCGGCCTTAAAAAGTTTCTATTTTTAAGACCAGTTATTTTTTAATAACCGGTCTTAAATATTAATTTTAAGACCGGTTTCTAATTAAAACCGGTCTTAAATATTACTTTTAAGATCGGTTGTTAATAGAACTTAAAATTGACCTGGATTTCAAAACGCGCCTAATTTTAACTTTAAAATTTGAGACTCAAGCACATCAGTAAAACCCCTCCGTCGGTTCGCGGCAGCTCCTCCTTTCCTCTTCTCTCCTCCGTCCTTAACTTTGCCGTCGTCAATGGAGATTTATGGTTGAATACATTGCTATAAGGCTGTCATCATTTGTTCCCTCTGATTGGTTTCATTCTCAACCTCGTTTTTATTGTTAGGTTTGTGTTTTAGTTTCCGGGCGTTCAATTAAATTAATGGTTTCGTTTTTGGGTATTTTATTGAAATTGTGAGATGACTTGGCCTCCATTTTCTTTGTTCGATTCTTGCAACAAGTCGTTAATCCACTTTTTAGAAGCGTCAATTGCCTCCTAAGATAGACCTTACTCGAATCGTAAAGGTGCCAAAGACTGTTCAAATCCAGAGAAAGAAGAGGATCCTCAAGCAAAGGTTGAAGGTATCGTTAATTATTCTGAAGAGTTTTACATTATGCATGTATGTCTGAGGTTAATGTCCTTATGCTTTTGTGGACCTGGGTTTATTTTGGTTGTGTATGAGAAGGGTTCAATTTTGGTTCTGTATTTTTGCATGTTCAATATAGTAAAACTCTGGATAAGGGAGTGCTGATTTTGCTTGATATGAACTTTGGCGTTGCTTTTGAGTCTGCCTCCTAATGCATTTATGTTTGTTCAACTTGTTCAAACATGCCTCCTATTTTTGCTTCTGAGTCTGCCTCCTAATGCATTTATGTTCAACTTGTGCTAACATTGCCTCCTATTTTTGCATGTGTGTTCAACTTGTGCATTGCAATTAATTATTTGTTCATGTTTGCATAACTTGGGAATTGCTTTTGAACGATGCCTTTGTAGATAGTACCATGTAGCAAAATTTCCTTAAACCATCACTAGCTATCCTTAAATAGTGTCCTTAAAGTGTTTTTAGACAATGAGTCATCTTAGTGAGGGTACTCCCGATCCAGCTAATCCAAATCAAAGCAAGCCTAGCAATGCTCCTAGCCAGGAACACAGTGAACCACGTAACCGGCCTAGACGAAGGGGTAGGAGAGCCACCTGATTGAGAGACATTCCTCTCAATCGGAATACCGAGGAAAAGATTCCAATTGAGTTTGATAGTTATTGGAAACCAATCGGGCCTAATGCAAGCTAGTATAGGAGTTTTGTCAGCCTCCTAACACGCAACAAGCCTAGCATCTTGATAGAGCAGTGGAGAAATGTGGATAAAAGTGTGAAGCGACATATTTGGGAAACTATCCAGCTTACTTACGACATTCCTGAGAGTGAAGTCTTGTATGACAAGACAATAACGTATTATGATAAACGTTGGAAGAAGTTTAAGACAAGTCTAGCCAACAATTACATGCATATCAAGGTGGAAGAAGGTCAACCTCGTCCTAATCCATGCGATCAGTATTCTTTTATTGATGAACAAACTTGGCAAGAATTTAGACGGCTTCGGACTACTCCAGAAGCATTGGTGAGTTGTCTTATTTGGCATTTGATTTGCTTATGAATTATGAATTGTCTTTATTGATTTATAATGATTTAATTTTGATTTCTTATTCATAGGAAAAAAGGAAAAAGGTCCAAGAGAGTGGTAGAAAGAATGATTACCCCCATACAATGTCTCGTGGGGGTTATGCGAAGGCCAAAAAAGACTTGTTGGCGGCCACACGGAAGAGATTGGAAGAAGCAGTTCAATCCGATCCTTCTGTTCTTCTTTCTCCACCATCTCCGATACGTCTCGAAGAGAAGTGGTTCTTCGCTCACCAAAAGAAGAACGGGTCATATACGAGTGAACAATCTCGTATAGTCAGTGAGAAAATTGTAAGTATTGTTGTTGACTTATTGTTATTAATTATTTAGTAAACAAATTTCATTACTAACATTTGTCATCTTTGTGTTATAGGAGGAGCTTCAAAAAAAAAAAAACAAGCCGAGGGATTGTTTAGGTCGGATGGGAGGAATGACATCCTGACCGTAGCTACAAGACAACCTGAGCATCCCGGCCGTGTCAGGAGGATTACAGGAAGGGTAGGCATAAGGGATTACTTTGGAGCACTCTCATGCCATTCCTCATGTAGTATGGTGACTAGGGAGGAAATGGAGCGTATATTGGCCATTGTGAGGGCGGAAGCTAGGGCCGAGGCAGAAGCATCATTTGATGCACGATTTGAAGAAAGTTTCAGCAAGATGAAGGAGGAATGGATGATCATGACAAGCACAAGACAAGTAGATACTAGTGCTCCTCAGGCTCATTCCCTAAACCCTAAACAGAGAACTAAAGGGAGTTGCATTGGTTAGTCATCAGAGGGTCCTGGAAAAGAAATTGGTGAGCCTTGTGACTTGTTTGTGGAGGATCCTCTGAGACGATTGGTTGCACGGGGGAGCGTTCACAACTTGGGATCAACTGTCCACCACTAAGAAATAAAGGATGATCAAGTCAGAGTGGTAGTTGAAGAGGTGATCATTGCAGATGCACCTCTCCCTATCCCTGTTGATAACTTTAAGGTTGTGGGCGATGTAATCAACTCTTTCATCTTGTGGCCAAAGAACCTTGTTCCTGATCGAGCTGAGGAATCCCGGCCACCTCTATCTCCACTTCCACCTCTACCTCGATCCACTCAAGATGTGTCACGGCCTCCATTGAATGTTATGCAGCAAGTGATTTTGATGGCATATGATACGTCCTTTGAAACAAGAGATTGGTTTACTGAGTCAGCTGTTGGCAAGTCAAGGGCGCAATGCTATCTTGAGAGGGATGATTTAATGTCCCTAGTAGCTCCTCTACAACAGCTTACAATTTCGATTGTCCAACTCTTTTTGATGTAAGTATCTTCTCAAATTGGAAGTTAATATTTTACAAATTACACTGTTAAACTTTGATTTAATGTCCCTGCTGAATTATTGTAGGTGCAAGTATCATAGGTTGGTTGACTCTAGCAAAACCAATAAATTTGGACTCCTATGCCTAGTTCAACTTTACTACAAAGGGACCACTGCTTCTATCAGACACACATACTTATCACACAGGCTTAATGAAATCTCAATTGAGTGTTTCTTGGCTCCATATTTGCATAGGTAAGAAACAAATTTATATTTCATAATATACATAATGTTTTATATTTGCTTAAAAGTTTTCCCTTTTTCAGTGATAATTGGCAATTGGCTATTTTGTTCAAGAAGAGTTATTCTGTCATCCTCTTATGCTCCCTCCACCTCAGCAAGCCAACTAGTGAATTGAAGAAGAGCTTGAAGAGAAGAGCAAGTGCCAATATTGCTACAGCAACCCCCTAGCCAGTGACCCTCTTCATCGCTGATCACACACCTTGCCCCTACAAGACCTATCTCACTATTCTTAGCACCATCACAATTCAAAGATATAGTGCCACCAGTCAGTTTTTGCCATATGATAAGTCGCTCCTCTCTCAGAGATTCACGACCTTGAATGAAATAGCAAGTCCCTCACCTCCTCAATAAATTCCACAAGCACCTCCACTTCTTGAATCAAGTATGAGGCTCTAGTGGTTAAATTCTTGAAAATGGTTCAGTTTCTGGAATCCTATAACTTCCAACACATGAGACCGAACAGAGTATTCCACTTCACTTTACCTTGAGTACACCATGTTTGCTTTGTCAGGTTTAGTAACATCTGTCCCTGGAAATCTTGCTGCATGAAGCTTGCAAATTGGTTGTGATGCATAATGCTCTTCTGTATTTCTTTTGCTAAAACACATCTACGAAGAACATAATCGACGTCCTCTATAGCTTGGCTACACCTTGTGCACATACCACTACTCGCTAAATGGCGCCGATGCTGCTCAGCATTTGTCAACAATCTATTCTTCAAAGCTAACCATAGAAACACGTAGACATGTTGAGCTCCTTCCCACTTCCAGACCACATCCCACTTTTGTTCAGCCTCTATCCAATCACTTTCACAAAAATGTCATATGCTGACCCTACTGAGAAGTTGCCATCACCTGTTTTATCCCAAAAACAGTATGCATCTCTATCATCAAACATTGGAGTCTTAATTCTTGCAATGAGAGAGAGAATGTTGATCGGGAGATCCTACTGAAAGAGATCCCAATCCCGGTCACCTCCTACAAAGTTACGAACTAGAAGAGTGATATCTCTAAAAGCCAAGAACATAAGAAGCCTTACATTAGGAACCCAGCTATCGGTCCAGAACTGTATACACACACCATCACCAATATCCCATCTTATTCCCAAGTCCAACTCCTATAGCTTCTTAACGTGAATCCTTAAATACGAGCAGTTACAATGTTGCTTGTGAGGCCCTGCAAACTCATCCCATCCATATTTATGTCTGACAACCTATACCTATAAGAGGTCTAGTCTTATACGAAGTTGAAAACAAAGCTTCATAAGAAAAGCATGGTTTTTCTGTTCAAGCCACTTCAAACCACCGCCTCCTGATTTTAATGGCATACACATATCCTCCCAATTAACCAAACTCATTTTTTGACTATCCTCTGAGCTTCCCCATACGAATTGTCTAATAAGTTTTTCAACCTTGCTGCATAACCTATTGGGTAACTTAGTAGTATGCGTAACATATGTTGGAATGGCTGAGAGTAAGTCATTGCTAGGGTGAGGCACCCTACTAGAGAGAGAGTTTTTGCAGCCCACCCAGAGAGCTTTTGTCTTACTCTTTCCTCAATATACCCATAAGTACCCTAAAATAGAGCATACCAATGTTGACAGAGCACACCAACGTTGAAAATGAAAATAGAGCACATGACTGAAATGATGCAAGGCATGATGATTATTTAGAGGGAGTAGGTGGGAGGAGAGTTGGTGAAGCATAATATTTCTGACTCTTGTAATATTTTTAAAGGGTATCTTAGTAGTATAAATAGGTATCTCATTTCTATTGTAAGACATCTAGAAAATGAATAAAAAAATTTGAAATTGGTTTCCGAACCATTTTGGTATCAGAGCTGAGTTCTAGAAGGCTAAAACGGGGAAAGAGTGAGGAGTAGGTGAGAAACAAAAACGTGAGAAAATAGAGGGTGTCGGATTTTCACTCTCGGAGTGTTTTTTTGAAGAAATTGACCACACCATCATGTTCAGAGGGCCAAAAAACCTTATAATAGCCTTGCTTGCCGTCATGAAACTGTTGCATGTGCTTCCACACCCAACGCCAGAAAGTTACCAGAATAACTCGCCTTGCCAGAGTTCAAAGATTGAAGATGATGATGTCATCAGCCACGTCGGCTGCTACATCATCCTGATTTGTTGTGTCAGGGATAGGTTAGCTACTCGTTGACTGCCACTGTCATCAC
The DNA here is from genome assembly GCA_963210345.1 of Inga oerstediana. Taxonomy (NCBI): domain Eukaryota; kingdom Viridiplantae; phylum Streptophyta; class Magnoliopsida; order Fabales; family Fabaceae; genus Inga; species Inga oerstediana. The sequence goes on along the minus strand of OY723409.1, from coordinate 22,828,254 downwards.
CACCACGTTAGCAAAACCTGTTAGCCAAAATTTACGAAATTACATTTTGATACATTTTCTACCCCAAAACATTCTAAAATTACATTTTGGCCCCAGATTTCAGTCAAAATTACATTTCAGTCCCAAGCTTTTTGAAATTACATTTTGGCCCAGATTTCAACCAAAATTACATTTCATTCCTAAAACTTTCTGAAATTATATGTTAACCTTAGATTTATGCCAAAATTACATTTCGACCCTTAAAAGTTGCCAAATTACATTTCTACCCCTAATTGTCCATAAAATTTCCAATTTTACCCTTTTATTTCCATAAACAACCATCCTACCCTAATTGTCCAAAAAAATTCTAGTTTTACCCCTTTCTTTTCTATAAACACTGCTCCTACCCCTATACCTAAGAACTGTGTCCTTTAAGTCCTAACTTTACAAGTACAGCTCCAAAATACCTCTAAGATACAGAAACACACACGAGATTAAGATGGACGAGATGAGACACCGGATAGGGGAACTGGAAACCACTGTACAAACTCAACAAGCCATGCTAGAATCTCATAGTGAATATCGAGAGGATTATTCAGATAACAATAGTTTGTCATCCACTGACTACCGCTGCCGTCCTCAACAACAACCATTCCGCCTTAATGACATTAAGGTAGACATACCTGAATTTAAGGGAAGACTTAAACTAGACGAATTCGTTGATTGGCTTCAAATTGTTTAGTGAGTTTTTGAATACAAAGAGATTCCTGGTGAGTGAAAAGTCAAAATTGTTGCCATCAAACTAAAGAAACATGCTTCCATATGGTAGGAGAATCTTTAGAAAAGGCGTGAAAGAGAAGGAAAAAGCAAGATTTGAATGTAGGACAAGATGCAACGTGAGCTCTCTCGTAAGTTTCTTCCTAAAAATTATTATCAAGCTAACTTCCTTCAATTACATAATCTCCGCCAAAAGGCTATGTCTATGGAAGAATATATGATGGAATTTGAAAAACTCATTGTGAAGTATGATATCCAATCGAGGGATGAGCAAACAATAGCTCGTTATCTCATAGGATTGAATAGTAACATTGCCTATCCAATACATCTTCAACAATATTGGACTCTAGATGATGTCTTTCATTTGACCATCCATATCGAGAAGCAATTGCCTAAAAGGTTTTTGTATCAACTGTCTTCCTCAACTAAAATTCCTTTTGATGGGCGTAAACCACAAATTCCTTAGCCTAGCTCTTTAAGCAAACCTCCACCAAGGGCCACCAAGGAGTTTAGCTCCAAAGCACCTAAGTGCTTCAAATGCCAAGGGTTGGTCATATAGCTTCAGAATGTCCTACTCGCAGAGTTGTTACTATTATTTAAGGGGAAACTTCTGTAGTGTTTGAAGAAGAAAAGAAACTCATGCTTAACAAAGAGCCAGTGTTTGATAAGAAACCAGTTTTTGATGAAGAAGTCACTCCTACTAATTATGGTGAATAACTTGTGATTAAAAGAAGCCTGCATACAGTAACTGTGAAAGAAGAGCCTTGGCTACATCACAATATTTTTCATACTTGCTACACTGCTCAAGGTAAACTCTATGACATCATTATTGACAACGGAAGCTATGAAAATGTAGTCTCCAGCTATATGGTAGAAAGATGCAACTACCAACTCACAACCATCCGTGACCTTACAAGCTCCAATTGCTTAACCAGGATAGCGAGGTAAAAGTTTCAAAATGCTGCCCTATTACTTTTTCTATTGGTAAAATGTATCATGATGAAGCTTGCTGTGATGGTGTTCCTATGGACGCTTATCATTTTCTTCTGGGGAGACCTTGGCAATATGATCGATGTGTTCTGTATGACGATCATGCAAATTCATATTCCTTCTAGAAGGATGGCGTGAAGATTTAGCTTGCACCGTTGCTACCTGATAAACACATCAAAGGCAAAAATTAGTCCAAGCCAATAGTATCATTAGTCAAGAAGTCACAACTAAAGGTGACTAAATCAGAAAGCCAAATCAAGGGTTTTCTTCTATTGGTTGAGGCAAATAACGACACTATCATTCCTCCAGAAGTTTAGTAGTTGTTAGCTGAGTTTCCTGATGTGATTCCAGATGACATTCCGCCAGGACTAACACCCATGCGAGACATTCAACATGCCATGGATTTCATCCCAAGAGCAGTAATTCCTAACTAGCAAGCTTACAGGATGAGTACCTAGAAACATGCTGAAGTGTAAAGCCAAGTTGAAGAATTGTTGAAAAGGGATTGATCTGTGAAAGTGTCAGCCTACGTGTCGTGCCTGTACTCTTGGTACCCAAGAAAGATGGAAGCTTGAGAATTTGCATAGATTTTCGTGCAGCCAACAAGATCATAATTAAGTATCAGTTTTTGATACCTAGGCTTGATGACATACTCGACCAGTTATATGGCTCTACTACTTTCTCTAAGATTGATCTTCATAGAATATTCATCAAATCTAAATTCATCCTGGAGATGAATGGAAGACCACTTTCAAAACCAGAGATGGGCTGTACGAATGGAATGTAATGCCATTTGGGTTGACAAATGCTCCTAGCACGTGTGTGCACCTTATAAACTAGGTCCTTTGCCCTTTCATTGCCAAGTTTGTTGTTGTTTATTTTGATGACATATTTATCTACAGTAAGAGCATAGCAGATCATCACTTAAAGCACTTATGTCAAGTACTTTAAACTCTTCATGAACAGAAACTTTATGCCAATTTGAAGAAATGTACTTTCTTGACAAGTAAAGTCATTTTTCTAGGCTACATTATCATTGCAGAAGGTGTATGAGTTGACCCAAGCAAAATTGAAGCCATTAATAGTTGGCCAACTCTGTAATCTATCTAAGAAGTTTGAAGCTTCCATGGATTAGCTTCCTTTTATAGGAGGTTCATACAAAATTTTAGTTCCATTGCTGCACCTCTCAAAGATTGCATTAAGGAAGACAAGTTCCAATAGACAGAGAAGGCTTAAAAAGGTTTTGAAGAACTAAAGAAAAACTTGACAAAAACTCCTGTGCTAGCCATCCCTAATTTTGATCAAGTATTTGAGGTCAGTTGTGACGCCTCTAACACTAGAATTGGTGTTGTTTTAAGTCAAGAAGGCCATCCAATTGCTTTCTTCAACGAGAAACTTAATGATGTTAAGCATAAATATTCTACCTATGATAAAGAATTCTATGCTGTTGTTCAAGCTTTGCAACATTAGAGCCACTAACTATTGCATAAAGAATTTATCCTCTATGCTGACCATGAAGCCCTAAAGCATTTGAATTCTCAACAAAAGATCAATCAAAGGCATGCCGCTTGGAGTGAAATGTTCCAAACCTATTCATTTTTGCTCAAGCATAAGGCTGGTATCTTGAATTTAGTAGATGATGCACTTAGTTATCGCCATGCTTTGTTAATAACTATGCAAAATAAAATAGTGGGTTTTGAAACTATAAAAGAGATGTACCATAATGATCCTGATTTCTAGAGTGCCTAGAGTACCACTGAATCTTAGCCATTTTAGTAGTATTATAGAGAAGAAGGATTCTTATTTAAAAGAAAACTCTTTGCATTCCTCGTTGCTCACTACGCGAGGCTATAATTTAAGAAGCCTATGATGAAGGATTAACTGGTCATTTTGGTAGAGACAAAATAGTGGCCCTAGTAAAGGAAAATTTTTATTAGCTAAAGCTTGACTGGGATGTAAACAAACATATCCAAAGGTGCATAACATGTCATCTGCCTAAATCCAAAAGTCAAAATACCAGTTGTACATGCCGCTACCAGTACGCAAAGTACATTGGGAAGATATGAGTATGGATTTTATCCTTGGGTTACCTCAGACCCAAAGATAAAAGGATTCTATCATGGAAGTTGTTGACTATTTTTCAAAGATGGCTCACTTTATTCCTTGCTAGAAGACTAATGATGCGGTTCAAGTTGTATATTTGTACTTTAAGGAGATTGTTTATCTCCATGGCATTCCCAAAACTATCACCTTTAATAGAGACATCAAGTTTGTAAGCCATTTTTAGAGGACTTTATAGAAAAAGATGGGAACTAAGAATCAGTTTAGTAATGCTAGCCATCCACAAACTAATGGATAAACATAAGCTGTTAACAGAGTTCTTGGAAATCTTTTATGAAGCTTTATTGGAAACAACTTGAAGTAGTGGGATCTTATTCTTGCTCAAGTTGAATTTTCTTACAACAATTCTATCAATCAATCAACTAGAAAGTGTCCATTTAAAGTGGTTTTTGGCACCCGTCCTCTTAGCCTACTTAATTTAATGCTATAATCTAATAAGCAACAATATAGTGCCAATGCGGTCTAGCGAGCCAAGGAAATTAAGAAACTACATGAGTAGGTCTATGATAGGATCCTCAAGTAGAATTTGAAAATCATGGCACAATGGGATAAGTATCGAAAGTAGTAAGTCTTTAATGTGGGAGATTTAGTCTAAATACATTTGAGAAAGGAACATTTTCAAAAATAACTGAACACCAAGTTATCTCCTCAAGCTGATGGTCTATTCAAGATCGTACAAAAAAATTAACAATAATGCCTAAAATATGGAATTGCCGAGTGTCACAGTGTTTCAGCCACTTTCAATATTACGGATCTATCTTTGTATATTGATGATGTTGATTCTGACTCGAGGACGAGTCCTGTCTAACCCCGGGAGAATGAAATAGAGTACACCAACGTTGACAGAGTACACTAATATTGAAAATGAAAATAGAGCACATGACTAAAATGATGCAAGGCATAACGATTATGTAGAGGGAGAAGGTGGGAGGAGGGTTAGTGAAGCACAATATTTCTGACTCTTGTAATATTTTTAATGGGTATCTTAGTATTATAAATAGGTATCCCATTTCTATTGTAAGACATCCAGAAATTGAATAAACACATTTGAAATTAGTTCTTGAACCATCCCCAGTCAAACCCTTTATGAAGGAAGGGTATGCCTAAATATTTCCCAAGATCTTCAGTTTGCATGAAGCCAAGTTTGTTACTGATTCATATTTTGGTTCCTTGTGGCACATTTTTCAGGAAAACAATTTCTATCTTGCTTTTACTCACTTTATGCCTTGAACTCAAGCAAAAGTCATCCAAGATATTTTGAAGTAAGTGAACCTGTCTTGCATCAGTGAAACTAGAAAAAACTAAATCATTAGCAAAAAGAAAAGTGAGAGAGGGGTGGGCTACCTCACCACATTCGTATTGGTTTCCACCTGTTCTTGACAATATGCTTGTTAATCACTTGGGACAATTGTTCTATACAAATGACAAAAATATAAGGTGATAGAGGGTCCCCTTGGTGAATACCTCGTTTTGGTTGAAATTCATCTAGATGCTTCCCATTCTAAACCACTCTCATATTGCATGTGGTGATACAAAACATAACTGTTTTAACAAATTTCTTGGGGAGACTTGTATCATAAAGGGATTCTTCAATAAAATCCCATCGAAGTTTATCATAAGCTTTCTCTAGTTCAACTTTAATTGCCATCCATCCTTTAAAACCTTGTTTTACTCTAATTGAGTGAACCACTTCATGTGGTACAATAATATTATCAGTAATATTACACCCTGCCACAAAATGAAGTTGATTAGGGAGTATAAGTTGATGAAGATGCTTCTTAAGTCTATTAGCTAGGACTTTAGTAATAGTCTTATAAAGCACTATACATAAGCTAATGGGTATAAACTCTCTTAATCACTCCAAGCTTAGAACATTAGAAATTGAGATGACAAGAGTTTGGTTAATTTTAGGATCTAAAACTCACTATTCAAAACAAATTCTAACCATCTTACAAACTGAGGGCCCCACCACTTGCCATTGGCTTTGGAAGAAGCCCGCGTGTAGGCCATCCACTCTCGGGGCCTTCAATGCCTTCATTTGGAATAAGGATTGATGTACTTCATTGTTCAAAATTTTAGCACCAAGCAAACTTGAGGACATTTCAGACAAGTGTAGAAAGAGGCCCCTTCCTTCATACTTATGAACCACATCCACATCCTACTCCTTAGAATACAAGTATCAATAGAATAGGGTTGGCCACTCCTGAAGTGTTTTTCCATCAAAGCACCATTCCTCATTATCATCCTTTAAGGCCACAATATTTTTCCTTCTACTTTGTAGTACCACTCTTGCATGAAAATATGTCGTGTTATGGTTGAAAGAGGCAAGCTTCACCCAAGAGGGGGGTGAATTGGGTGATGTGATAAATTTTTCGTTTGATGTGATGATTTGAAAATAGTTGTAGATAGAGTAGAGTTAAGAGGATTGGTACACAGAGAGTTATACTGGTTCAGCTCAAAAACTAGGCCTACGTCCAGTCCTCAGAGATCAAGACCTACTGAGATTTTCTCTATGCTTCCAAGATTCAATGGGCTCTTAGAATGCCACAAAACAACAACCGTCCTCGAATGGACTACGAGCAGAAATATTCTAACACTAAGAATTTTCTCTCCCCCTTACGACAAGTCTTACGTGCAGAAAAACAACCTATGACCTTTCTCACTTGCTTAAGTATACAAGTCTTATGAGCAACAATGTTTTCTCCTGCTTACACCACTGTAAGTCTTACGAGCAGCAACGTTCTCTACTGCTTGTATCTTGTAAGTCTTATGAGTAGGAAGTTTTACTAGGAATTCTCTCAACTGCTTCTCTTGTAAGGATATATACTTTCTCAAGGTCCAAATACCTTGAGATCAAATAAAAGTAGAATTTGAAGTGTATATAGACTTTCTTACAGAGAAAATATGATAAACACTGAAGAATGATATGAATATAGAGAAAATATGAATAATAGAGACTCGTGAATTTACTTATGTGAATTCTTGTACTTGGTTATTTTTGATGATCTCTGAAACTCTTTATTTATAGACATTTGTTTTTGCCCATTTGAATAATGATCATTGTAGAGCGGGGCATGTTATTATGGAACGACATGCGTACGTTTGAAATCTTTGAATGCGGTAGGTATGTGCTTGGATAGTCGTAATGATGTTGTCTATTGTTGTTTGACTTCCTCTATGTCTTTCTAATTCAAACGTTCAAACTCCTGTATCATACTTATAATACATGTTAAATGATGTTATATAATAATAAGTGAAAATATAATGAATAAATATCATTAAACCATATCCGGATTGAACACTATAAGACTGGTACGTTTTGGCTTCTGGAAGAGTATCACTCGAGCGCTGAGAGGGCTCACTCGAGTGTAATACAATATTTTCTTCTTTTGCTTCAGTTTTACACTATACACTTCCACAAGATTTGAGAGAGTGCATTTTCACACTTGCGAGTGATGTGGGTCCTTACTCGAGCACAACTCCTCCTGCTCAAGTGTCCTTGTATTTTACACTAAGAGCCACGTCTCTGGACAACACTTGCATACCATTTTAGCAAGAGTGTGATTTTACACTTGCAGGTGATGTGGGCCCTTACTCGAGCATACTTACTCTTACTTGAGTGAGAAGAATATTCTTCTATAATATACTCTTTATCTTTAGCACTTGCATCAGATTTGAGAGAGTTAGATTTGTCACTCATGAGTGCTGATATATCACTCGGGCACATGCACTCTCACTCGAGCATGCTTATGCTTCTTTGTTTTGCATGACTCTCGGCCAAACACTCACAGTCCTACATTTTCATGTGCTCAAGTGCAAAATAGATTGATGTTCGAGTGCTAGCTCCATTGCACGAGTGCAATAATAGAACTGACAGCAATTGCTCTCAGGCAAACACTTTTTGTCCAACACTCGCATCTACTCAAGTGCAAAATAGATTGATGATTGAGTGCTAGCTCCATTGCTTGAGTGCAATAGTAGAACTAACCGTAATTGCTCTCGGGCAAATACTTTCTATCCAACACTCGCATATGCTCGAGTACAAAATAGCTTTTTGCTCGAGTGCCAGCTCTGTTGCTCGAATGCATCAGCAAAAACTGACGGCAGACATTTCCAAACTTTGCCATATGTATTTGGTAACTTTGTAATCATTCTTTAGCCTTGTAAAAACATACTTTGCATACAATTATCTTTTGTTATCATCAAAACTTGGAATCTAACAACGGTCACAAAATTTGATCCATTTACACCTTACTTGTTGAGCCTATGTTAGACTTTCTTGCTCACAAATGGTCTCATACTCTTTGCGTAGGTCCTATTGAAGACGTTCTATAAAAGGTGAGTAATGAGTTTCACATGCATTATGAATACCTCCTAGCCTTTCCATGATTCTTTTCTTGCAGTTTGTAATATTTCAAAATACCTCATAATTCCACCTCTTTACCACTTATGTGAAATTCTTAACATTAGAAGCAATGGGCGCATCATTAGACTAGTTGCCCTGTACCAACGTGTGGAAGGAATTTGTTGAAGACCACGCAGCAAGATAAAGAAATGATCGTTAAGATCATATGACACTGTTATTATCAAAAGCTAGTATACATATTGGCCTATGATCTAAGTTGAGCTGAGGAAGGTGCTTTACAATTGTAGAGCTGAAAGTTAAAACCCAATTTACATTCTTAAGGGCTAGATCTAACTGTTAGAGTAAGTTACCATATCTCCACGTGTATTTAAGGCCATTAAAACCCCAATCTATGAGGCCACAATTAAACACAATTTTGTAAAAGTTTATAACCATGACCTCAATTCTAAACACCACCTGTTCGATCTTCACTACTCAATATGGAATTAAAATCACCAACTAGTAACCATGGCTCAGAGATAGAAAGTGAGAGCTCATGCAAACCTTGCCACACTCCTTCCTCATCATTTTATTAGCGGCTTCCATACACCGCTAAGAAGAGGAAAGATTTATGATTACCTAGTAGAACAAACTTCATATGTATAAACTATACCGTTAACTTCAACTTCAATGGTATTGTTCCATAGAAACCATATACCGCTTGAAAAACCCCTTGCTTCAAGTCTATATGAGGAATCAAAACTAGTGCGCTTAATAAAGTTGTCTGCATACTCCCTTGAAATTCTAGGCTTTACACAAACAACCATAGCCTGTTTACACTTTGATACAAAATGCATAAAGGTCCAAAAAAAGCATTTACTAGCTACCCTTTGGCAGTTTGAAACTAGGATTTACTTAAAGTTGTCCATCTATACCCTTGAAATTCTAGGTTTTACTTGATCAAACATAGCCTATTTACAGTATGATACAACCAAAAAAAGTGTTTACTAGCTACCATTTGGTAGTTCGAAACTAGGATTTGCATATCTATAAAAACTAGGAAAAAGGTAGATCAAATAACCACTTCAGACTCACCTAGACCCTCATCATGGTCATCTCGACCTCTGTCTATCACCTCTGAGCATCCACTCGTCATTTTGGTATCCTTAGTTGCTCTAACCATATCTTTAATTACCTCTATTGCCTCTTTTGAGATATACGAGCTATTCTGGTTTTTTCTTACTTTCATGTTATGCTTATTGGAAGACTGTAATTTAAGCTTGTGTACATTATGGCGTCTGCCTAGAGGCTTTTGTTCTTAATTCTCTGATGAACCCATGTCGTGTGAGTTCACAAAATAAAACTAGGTTTAAGAATGTAGCATAGTAGCTCAACCTAGGTCGTTCTTGTGAGGAGATTAACTTCCAAGTTTCTAAGTAGGAAAGTGATAAAAAGCCTTAAAGTTGAGAGAAATCATTTGGAGAAATTTCCTTTAAAACTAATGAAGTAATAAGCTAAAACAATATTTTTGTAATTTTTTTGGTTTCTAAAACAAAGAAGCAATTGGAATTGAATTTAACACTAATAACAAAGTAAAGTTAATAAACTAGAATAATAATGAAATGGGATTCCCTTGAGTTGGGGTTTTAGTCTTCCTTGCTTGCTAATAATATGAATTCCATAATGAGTCAAGAGGATGGAACTAAGATACCACTAGCTCCATACTTGCAATAATCATTTAACTCATTCAAACGAAGCAATTAAATGAATACTATCAATTAATAGTGACTCAAGGAGATGAATAACCAACTTCCAATTCTAGCTTGTAATTACCATTACAACAATTCAAAACATTTAGTTTAATCATTTAAATCCACTTAACCAAGTTGGAATAAACAATTCAACCTACTCATAATATGAATCATACAAAGCTTAATTAATCAACTCCTAGCTCAATAACCAAGTTTATTCACTTGGCATAACAATCTAGATCACAATTACATACTTAACCAAGCTACATAATCATGAACTAAAAAGAGAGCTTAAAGGAATTCCATTGAAGTTTAGAAGCTCAAACCATTACCCAACTCAAGGAAATCACCAAAGCTTAGCTACACATGGAGGAAGAGGGTGAAGATTGATGATTGAAGAAGGAATTAGCCATGGAAATAGGGAAGCAACAAACAGCCCTTATTGTTTCTTCACAGCAATTCCCTTTTCCAAATTGCTCCTCCAATTTCATTCGCTGCTGGCCCCTTTTCGAATCAGACCATCCATTAATTCAGCTCTTCCATTCGGTCTTCATGTTTTTCTTTCATTCTCCAGCGCAATACTCTTCTTCTTTAATCAATTCCATCTTTGTCAAATATTTCAGCCTCCTCTCTTGACTTTTCCTCCTCCCTTTTCAATGACTCATGCCTCTTCTCTTTTTTTCCGATTTGCTCCCCCTTTCTTTGTGTCGTGTCTCCATTTTCTTTATTCAACCCCTTTCGGTCCAGGTTCTCTCCACTCGGTCAGCTCCCATTTCTTCATTAAACCATTTCGGTCCCCTTTCACACTCCAGCCCCAATCGGTCCAGCTTTTCCACCAACACAACAGCCTTTTCTTTATCCTTCCTCTTTGTCCAGCTAGCCAATTCGGTCCACTCCCTTCTTGTCTTCAATTCTTCAACTCAGTCAAGGTCTTATTTTCACACTTGTTTCAGCCTTTGTTTGGTTCATCAATTCGGTTTGCTTTCTAATTCTTCACATTCGGTCTCTCCCTTTCCTTATTGCAATTCAGCCGCCACTCAATGCCACAATGGTCTTTGCTTCTTCAATTGTCTTTAGGTTAAAATGTGAGTTGTGCCTTGTTTGGATAAAGTGGTGAAAACATGTTTTATGATATGTATAAAATTGAAATAACCAAACAAGGCCCTTACTTATTTAACCTCCTCTTAGAAAAAATGTGAAAATAAATTCTGTACTTGTGATGTCCACTTTTGTCCTTCATTAATCTCCAAAATAACATCTTTTACCTTTACCACTCAAGTTGTGCCACATCATCACCTACAAAATTATATTCACAAAGGTAATATCTTTTGTTCACAATTAAAGAATAATGGGAATAACAAATATTAATTAAAAATATAACAATTTAACCACTTTAATTCCCAAATTATTCTTCCATTAAAGTCGCACATTAACACTTGATTATGCCCAAAATATTCAATTAAGTCCCACAAAAGCCTAAGATTAATTAATAAAAATATATAAATATTGAGCTCTATCATTCTCCTTGTCTCGTCCTATGCAATATGTTCCATTTACGGCATCAAAATCTCTATATTACCTCCCTTTGGCAGACTAGTGACGTCCTTTAAAGCTGGTCGATTACATGATAACTCCACCACCATGTGTTTTCCTTGGTCTAGCATATTCCACTTCCATGGTTTTACACACTAGTGCACTAAAACTCAAGCTTTCTGATGAGACCACGCTACAGATTCCTTCCTTGGTCCTTGGTTTGAGCAACTGGCCACATGGCTAGGCCCTTCCTTAGTATGTGTCAAAATCATAGTATGGATAATCTTTATGGATTGTTCAGTTGTTGCACTCAAAATAGGGCCACAGGCTGGGACAACAGATGGGACTTTGTTTTAATTTTCTGGAACAATCCTTGTTGGGCCCTATTTAGGCGTACTAGTACCTTGCATATTCTTGGGGCTCCCATTTGACAAAGGCTTTTTTTAGTAGGCTCAACACACCCCCCTCCATAATGGTCATCTATAATATTCTTCTTTGTTACAATATGAGTACCTTCTAGACCTTCCATAACCATTTACTAAATATCCACGTCAAAACCTGAGGGTTAAAGAGCATATTACAATGTGATCCTCTGAAATTATTATATCAACTAATCTTCATGTTCTTTTCCTATGCCTGACTGTTTCCTTTTTTTAGGGTATTTTACATGTGTCCATGCTTTATAGGGTGAATTCTTCGATGGCAACCCCTCTCTAGTAGCTTCAAGCATCTCTTCTTCGGCAGATTTAGTCACACCCTTAGCACATGGCATACTATAGTTTGGAGTAGAAACTGTGATGAATTTTCTATTAAATATGATTAGTTTTGATGATGTCAAATATAGATGTGAAATAATAAGAGCAAAAAATTTATATAATGTATTTCTTTGACTAATTACTATGTTTAATGTTACATATCTTGTAGATTAGTCAAACAAAGAAAGAAGAAGATTGAAGGTAGTCAAGAAAATAAAAGAAGATATCTTGATTGGGTTATAGAGAATTATTATCCAGAGAAAAATCAAGAAGAAAGATATTGAAGAAAGAAGAAATTGCAAGATTTAATGAGAATATCAAGATTCAGGCTCTTAAAAGTGATACTGGAGGTTTCTATGATGATACCGGAGGCTTCTATGATCAAATGATGTTTATAATTGGTTAATATAAAGTTAAGATGACTTATATATGAATTATGGCAATTTTAGGTGTTAATACAAAGCTAAGATATCTTGGTCAGATTGTGAGCTTAACACTCAAGGGCTAGAGGTGTTGCACGCGAGTGCAGAATGAACACACTCGAGTGTCAGGGGCTACTCTGTTCAGCTCTGTTTTTTGTTCTTCCTGGTAGACGTCTGGTATTTTGGCCATATCTCTCAAACCACATGTGGGATTGACCTAAAACTGGTGGCATATGAAAGAAGACTCCCAACACAAAAAATATACACTAGGATCATATTTAAAGAAGTTTAGATGAAGGAGATATGATCCGTAGAAGTTGACACTGAAATCACTATCACTTTTCAAGACAGGCTTGGTATTTTGGACATAACTCACAAATGACACATCAGATTGAGATGAAACCAGTGCCATATGAAACTAGACACAAAGAGATTTCCATGGATAGGTAATTTGCCTAATTTGAAGTTATATGCCTTCTGGAAGTTGATGCTTGTGCAGTCTAGTACGATAAACACTCTTTCAATCATAACTTGTAGAATACAAGGAGTTTAGAGCTGATTCTTTTTGCATTGGAATGCATATAACAAGAGCTTTCATATGATACATCATTTTCCATATTTAGAATCAAATAAATAAATCGAGTCTGACATAGCCCTATATCACTCAAGAGTACAAAAATGCACTATTGATATTTTGGCGTGAGTGTTGTCCAAAAGTGACTATGAAGTGGAAGTATTTCAGCTACACTCGAGTGAATGACAATACACTCGAGTGAAGTGAAGGTTTGTACCCGAGTTATGCAAGTGTTAACATGAAAGTGTTAACCTGAGAAGAAATATGACCAAAGAAATGTGAAGAACACTCGAGCATGACTGGTAACACTCGAGTGAGGAGAAGGATTGCACTCGAGTCATGTGATTGAAGAGCAGCAAGTGTTTGCCTGAGAAGAAGCCAGAACTTGAAAATATGAAATTCACCCAAGTGAGCCATATTGCACTCGAGTGAGAATGTAACACTTTGAAAGTGCAAAAAGCACTCTTGAATATTTAGCTGCAAGTGTTGTCCAAAAATGAAGCTTAAAGCAGAGATATACTGATGCACTCAAGTAATGATCAATGCACTTGAGTGAGGGCCCATATCACCTGCAAGTGAGAAATCACACTCTTGATAAAAATGATGCGAGTGTTACACAGAAGCTGAAGTCCGTAGTACTAAACACAAAAGCACTCGAGTGAGAGTTGAAGAACTTGAGTGAGACTCTGAGAAATCAAAACAAAATAGTGTCACTCAACGAACAATCTGAATATCGTTAAATGTTATTGAATCATTGTGTTTTCACTTGTTATCATATCTAAACATTAACTAACATATATTTCAAGTGTGAAATAGGATGTTAAACATTTGAATTACATATTCAAATAAGAAAGTCAATTATGGTGGGCGGCATTATTACACACTAAATATCGGCTAACTACCACGACAAAAGATTGACCCACCATAAATGAATGTCTAGACACAAATACTTTACAATTTTACGTACAGTTCACAATGAATCATCCCACTCTTTAACGAGATGCTCCTCTCTACAACGGACATTTCATAGTGGCTGATTGTTTAAATGCACTCAACGGTCAAAATGAAGCATTAGGACTCTAACGGACAAATGCTTACAACGGTTATCTTCTACAACTCATCTATAAATATGGTAGCATTAGAGAAGAGGAGAAGACGATGAGTGAACAGAGCAATGACACCAACATGTGAATATCATAAGTCATCGACTTCTACTCAAATACTTTCTATTCTTATCTATATTCTATATCATGTATATGTGAGAGTGATTATTTGTATTGTACCTCAGTGAGCGTTATATCCACTAGGTGAAAAAGTTTGTAAACACTTTCAACTATATTTCTGAATTGATCTCAAGGTAGAGGGACCTTGAGTGGGTTGATTTTCTTACGGGGAAAGCTGTAGAGAGAATTGTCAGTAAGACTTTCTGCTCGTAAGACTTACAAGGTGCAAGTAGTAGAAAATGTTACTGCTCGTAAGACTTGTAAGGGTGTAAGCAGGAGAAAATGTTGCTGCTCGTAAGACTTGAACAGGTAAGTAGGAGGGAAAGGTCTTTGGGATTGCTCTGCTCGTAAGACCTACCGTAAGGGGGAGTATCTCAGTGAGGGATTTGTAAAAGGCTTCATAAGTGCCCAGCTAAACTTGTGGTTTGTAAAGGCTTTTCTTGTGCCCGGATTAAACAGGAAGATAATGGATTTGAAAATCTCAGGAGGAGCCTAGGGATTAGACGTAGGCCATCACAGATTGGACTGAACCAGGATAAATCATAGTTTGCATATTCTCTTCCCTAAGCTCTTATATTTCAAGCATATATTATCTAAGTGATTTATGATTTATTAGTTTCATACTTACTGTTTTCATTAAGATATGAAAAGTTTTCCAAAGTTCTTAAGTTTTTCTTACACCCAATTCACCACACTCTTAGGTGTCAGCCAGATCTAACATTTGGTATCATATCCTGGGCCCTTGTTTAAGGGACTTAACCGTCTCAAGAGTTACAATGGATGATTTTGGATGTTTTATACTTTCAGAAAGTTTTGATTATACAATCCCACCTCTTTTGGAAGATATTGATTTTTGGTTTTAGAAAGCTAGAATGACTAGTTTTATAAAAGCATATGATTTTGATATGTCGAATGTTTTTACAAATACTTTTGATTTCAAACTGAGGAAGGATTGGACTGAAAAAGAAAAGAAAATGTTTTCTTTAAACATTAGAGCAGTGAGGATTCTCTATAGTGCTATAACAAAAAATAATTTTGAGAAAATTAGATTTTTTTCTATTGCTAAACATATCAGAGATACTCTTGATTTTATTTATACTTCTAACAATTGTGTTGAAGTTGAAAGTGTTGACAGTTCATGTAAAAGTACACACTACGCATCTATTATGCATAAATAATTGAAAGTTGATGATGAAGAAGGAGAAATCATTGAACACTTCCATATAGTCAACGTGGAAAGACAAGAAGAAGAGGATTCCCAAAAAGAGCTCATTATGGACGGACAAGAAAAATCACTGTCCAGAGCTCAAGATGAACTTAAGGTAAAAAGTTCCAATTCTTTATGTGATTTTTGTAAAACTAATTTTCAAAGTTTACAAAAGTTTGTTTCTCAACTAATTGTTGATTCTATTGAGAAAAGGAAAAATATTTTCAAATATACTGGAAAGTTTGTTCGGAAGAAAGAATGTTCGAATAAAATCCATTCAAGTTTCTACTCTCATGATCGACATAATACTTGCATGATATCCCATAATGCATAGCTTCATACAATTTGTAATTATTGTGGCAAATCCAGTCATATTTCTCACACATGCTATATTAGAAGAAATTTCCATGAGAGAAATAAGTATATTTGGGTACCAAAGAAACATGTAAGGGTTAATACTAACAATCAAGGGCCCAAGTATACGTGGGTACCAAAATATCCATATAGTACTTTATGTGTGCAGATTGATTATAAGAAGAATGGACATAAAGGTATGGAGAAAATGAAGAAGAAGCCAAGAGTTTCTCATACACCAATAAAGAGATTCATATCGTCTATATCAAAAATGAGAACTCTCGGAGCACCTATTGCCATAGCTACAGAGGATAACGACAGAAAAAAGCAACTGATAAAAGGTGTATGTTTCATCTCAAGGAAGGGCTACCACAATGTACTATTCAACTATCTTAAGAAGAATAAGAAAAGGAGGATCTATCATACATAGAAAAATTCTCACAAAGCCTACATCATATGAGAAAGTTGTGCATAATCCCAAAGCTAAATATGCTAAAACAGAGCTTAAAATAAAGATGCATGATCTCTCATACACAGAACAATTCTCACAAAGCCTACATCATATGAGAAAGTTATGCATAACCCAAAGCTAAATATGCTAAAACAGAGCTTAAAATAAAGATGCATGGGCATGCAACGACAATCCTCTAAGCACCTAACATGAAAGTAAGCAACAGTAAAACCTCCTATACTACCATCTTTAATATTTATTGAGGGTTATACTTTGTTACTTGTTACCTTAGGTATGAGCATTGCACATATGTTCTTACAATCTTTAGAAAAATCATACATAAAGAGTTGCAATGTTCAATATTCTAAATTTTTATGCATATACATACTTCATGGGAAAACAATATTTATGCATGAAGTCATACTTAATTCATTATGTTCAATTCCTTTAAAGTGACTATATTCTTAGAGCATATGAATTATGATTCTTACAAGCTAACTGTGAGTGGATCCAAGTTGAATTGGATATCGAAGGAAGCAAAAGGTTATATGATTTTTGCAAGAATAATTTGAAAATGAAGCATGACACTCTAGTGCAGAAGTGAACACTCGAGTGCAAAGCATGCTAACACTCGAGTACTAGTTGGTTACTCGAGTGTGGAAGTAAATCCTATGCTCTACTTTTAGTTTGTAAAATAGGGGTTAACAGAGTGTGTAGAAACTCTAAGGAGACTCTCGAGTTCATCAAATATTCTGACGCATACTCGAGTGAGACGTGAGCACACTCGAGTGCTTGAAGAACTCACTTGAAAGTGCAGTAAGAACTCGCGAATGCCACAGGTGCAAATGCATAAATAGCTTCAAAACATAGTTTACTCAAGTGATCTTAGAGGACTTGAGTCAAAGATGCAAGGAGATGGAAATTAACTTGAGTGTCTACAAGTTACACTCAAGCCAAGTACACTGTATTAGTACTTAAAATCTCAACAGTTGTACCAATTCTTTCTAACTCAATTTGAGTGGTAAATTCTTGCTCATTACTACATACCATTAGCAACCAACAATTTATGGTTTTCAAAATATTTAGGTTACTAAATGTATCAAAATAGAATTGTGCATAATATTTCTATGCATTGGAAATTTGAAATGCACATTTCACAAATTTACTTGGATTTCAATTCATCTTGTTTATAAAAAGTATATACACTTTATTCAAAAATTATTCATATCTTGTTTGCATTCAAATCAATTTCAAAATTGGAAGTTAGTATTTTTGTATACTGAAAGTCAGAAATACTTCAAATTCATCCACTAGAGTATTTCCCCATCGTTGACATATTGATCATTGATCTTAAATGTGTTACCCAATGCTTGAACTCTTTAGCCTATATTCTTTAACATGTTAGACCTTACGTCGAGCAAGTTACCTATCTATATGAGATTCAAGTGTATTTCTCATAAACAAATTCAATATGTGAATGTCTTGTGACTAATGTCTAGAGTCTTATTTAGCTA
The DNA here is from genome assembly GCA_963210345.1 of Inga oerstediana. Lineage (NCBI taxonomy): Eukaryota > Viridiplantae > Streptophyta > Magnoliopsida > Fabales > Fabaceae > Inga > Inga oerstediana. The sequence goes on along the minus strand of OY723409.1, from coordinate 22,810,258 downwards.
AGTTATTCCAAGAATTATATATGTTCATTGTTCATTTATGCATTAAATGCATCAACCATTATGGTGGAGTAACATTATAAGATAGCACCTTAGAACTCTAGTCATCTGAACCAACGAGCCTGAACTTCACCATTTATAAATCTACATACTTACTTTTATTGCTTGAATGTCTTAACAATTGACATTACCTATCTCAAAGAAACAAAAGTATTCAAATTCTTGACTTGGTAGTATTCTTACTCTTCAAAGTCAAGACTGTCTATTGGTAAATAGCAAAGTCATTGTGCTTATATATATATATATCTGTCAAGTCTAGTCATTTTTGGCTAATTCATTTTCCATCTGACTTTTGCCCTTAGGAAAATTCTCAAACATGTTAAAACTTCAATGTCTAACATGTTATCTTAGTTGAATTTTAAAGTGAAGCTTTCTGATACATATTTAAAACTGTTAACTTCCATCTTTTTTAACATGAACACTGATTATAAAAAAGTTCTAAAAGTTATGTTTTGCAACATTTGAGTTTTTGAAATAATTTGCATATCTCATTATTATTAGATATGATTAGTTTTGATGATGTGAAATATAGATGTCAAATATGAGCAAAAATTTTGTATAAAATACTTATCTTCTACATTGACTAACTACTATATTTAATGTTGTATATCTTGTACCAGCATAAACCCAATGGTGGGTTGATGTTATAATGCCTCATATGTGGAGAATGATCATCAAGTAGAAAATCAAGAGGCAAGGGATTGAAGAAAGAAGGCATTGCAAGAACTAATGGGAATATCAAGCAAAGATTGAAGATATTCAAGAAGACTTCTAATTGGGTTATGAAGAATGATCATCAATTCAAGAAGATATCTAGTTGGGTGATGAAGAATGATTAATAAGAGGAAAAATAAGAAGAAAGAGAATAAATAAAGAAGAAGAAAGATTGAAGAAAGAAGAACTTGTAAGATCAAATAAGAATATCAAGATTCAAATCTTAGAAGTGATACCGGAGGTTAGAATGGGTCAATATGAAGTTAAAATGATATATATGAAAGTTATGGCACCTCCATAAATGATTACTCAAGTAATCACTGGAGTAATATGGCACTGCCTCATTTTAGAGGTTATTACTCGAGGCCTTACTCGAGAAATATGCAAAGTTACTTGAATATTACTCGAGTGACCACTCGAGTATTGGCACTCTGTTTTCACATGGCAGAATAGAGGTTTGGTATTTTGATGATATGTCTCCAACCACATGTCAGATTGAACTACAACTAGTGGCATATGAAACTAGACTCCCAACACGAACTATGGACACCAATATCGCATTAAAAGGAGTTCAGATGAGAGAGATATGATCTTTTGAAGTTGACACATGAATTAGCATAATTTACCAGAATAAGGTTCACCATTTTGGACATAACTCTAAAAATACATATCGGATTGAGACGAAAATGGTGCCATGTGAAACTAGACTTAAAGAGCTTTCCAAAGACATATAATTTACCATATTTTAAGTTATATACTAAGAGCTATGCCTTCTGAAAGTTGATGCTCGTGATTACATACTTTGTCTAAATGCAGAAGATATTCTTTGGATCATAACTTTTTGTAGAAAATGAGTTTGGAGGTGATTGTTGTTGTATTGGAATGTTGATGATGAGGGCTTTCTGATGATATTCATTTTTCCATATTTCAAATCAAAATCAAGAATTCACTTGAAGGGATTATTCGAGTAATATGCAGAGTTATTTGAAATCTCACTCGACAGACCACTCGAGTAATGTTTGAGAATTTGTTCTAGTAAGCTCTCTATCAAGAATTGAGTATGATTACTCAAAGGGATAACTCGAGTAATCTATAGAGTTATTTGAGACATTACTCAAGGGGCCAATCGAGTAATCAGAGAAGAAACGCTCTCAGCCAGATTTTGAAAGGTATTACTTGAGGGATCACTCGAGTAATGAAGTTGGAATTACTCTCGGCCAAGATTTGGACAACATTACTTGAGGAAGCACTTGAGTAATTTGCAAAGTTATTTGAACTATTACTTAAGGGATCACTCAAGTATTTAGAATAATGGAGAGGCTTACTCAAGTAACCACTCGAGTAACGCGACCAACAATGTATCTGAAGATTCTGAAAATCATAGAAATGTTTTTATATCTCACTCTTCTTGTTCCCAATCAATCTGACACTTCATTAAATTAGTGTTTAATGTATTGCTCCAGGAATACATGACTAGGTGATGTGAATAGACAAAAGTTGACTTTGCAGAAGCGGAGCGTCCAACGTTCTAATTGCTAGTTTTTTAAATATGAAGAATGGCCAAATGAAGCAATGGGGCTCAACGGATAGGTTGAAATACTCACAATGGTCATATCCTACACAACTATAAGTACAAGAGATTCAAGCAGATGATAACAACAAAGAACATGCTAAGATTATGAATCATCCACTTCTACCCGAATACTCTCTGTTCTTATCTATTTTCTATATCATGTATATTTGAGAGAGAGTTATTTATATTGTACTTCATTGAGCATTATATCCACTCTGTGAGAGATTTTGTAAACACTTTGAATTGTATTTCTGAATTGATCTCAAGGTAGAGGGACCTTGAGTGTGTTGATTTCCTTACGGGGAAGTTATAGAGAGAATCGACAGTAAGACTTTCTGCTCGTAAGACTTATAAGGTGTAAGCAGTAGAGAACGTTGCTGGTCATAAGACTTACAGGAGTGTAAGTAGGAGAGAACGTTGTTTCTCATAAGTCTTGTATGGGAAAGCAGGAAGGAAAGATCTTCGGGACTGCTCTGCTCGTAAAACTTGCTGTAAGGGGGAGTTATTTGGTGAGAACTTTGTAAAGGCTTTTCTTGTGCCTGGATTAAACAAGAAAATAATGGATTTGAAAATCTCAGAAGGAGCTTGAGGACTGGATGTAGGCCATTATAGATTGGACCAAACGAGCATAAATCATAGTTTGTATATTCTCTTCCTTAAGCTCTTATATTTCTAGCTTACATTATTTAATCTTACTATTGATTTATGATTCATTACTTTCATATTTATTTTTTCCACTAGGATCCAAAAAGATTTTTAAAGTTCTTAATTTTTTAACTTATACCCAATTCACCCCCTCTTGGGTGTCAGCCGGTTCTAACATTTGGTATCAAAGTTGGACTCTTGTTTAAAGGACTTAACCGTCTCAAGAGCTTATAATGACTGATTTTGGGTGTTATATGCTTTCTGAAGGTTTTGACTATACAATTCCACCTATGTTGAAAGATATTGATTTTTGGTTTTGGAAAGCTAGAATGACTAGTTTTATAGAAGCATCTGATTTTGATATGTGGAATATTTTTACAAATGCCTTTGATTTCAAACCAAGAAAGGATTAGATAGAAAGAGAAAAGAAAATATTTTCTTTAAACATTATAGCAATGAAAATTCTGTATAGTGCCTTAACCGAAAATGATTTTGAGAAAATTAGATTTTGCTCTACTTCTAGAGATATTTGGGATACTCTTGATTCTATGTATACTTCTAACAAGTGTGTTAAAGTTGAAAGTGTTGACTATTCATGTGAAACTACATGCTGTGTATTTACGGTGCATGAACATTTAGAAGTTGATAATGAAGAAGGAGAAATCACAGAACATTTCCATGATCTTGTCAACATAGAAGAACAAGAGGAAGATGATTCCCAAGAAGAGCTCATTACGGATGAATTTGATGGATCATCCTCTAGAGCTCAAGATGCACATATGGTAAACAATTCCAATTCTTCTGGAGTTATTTTGAAACTGATTTTCAAAGTTTACATAAAATTGTTTCTCAACCAAGTATTGATTCTATTCTAAAAAGCAAAAATGTTTTCAATCATGCTGGAAAGTTTATTGGGAAGAAAGAATGCTCAAATGAAATTTATTTGAATTTTTACTCTCTTGGCCGACATAATACTTTCATAGAATCTCATAATGCATATCATCAATATATTTGCAATTATTGTAGTAAATCATGTCATATTTCTCACACATGCTATATTAGGAGAAATTCTAATGTGAGAAATAAATTTGTTGGGTTCCTAAAACGCAAGTGAGTTCAAATGCTAACGTTCAAGGACCCAAAACAAAATAGGTACCAAAATGTCCATATGGTTTTTCATGTGTGCAGATTGATTCTAGAAAGAATGGACAAAAGGAGACTAAGAAAATGAAGAAGATTCAAAGAGTTCCTAATATACCTAAATGGAGATTCACATCAATTAGAAGAACTCTTGGATAACCCATTACTGGAACTGTAAAGTTTAACCACAAAGAAAGGCAATGGAGAAAAGGAGTATGTTCCACCTCAAGAATGGACTACCATAGAGTGTCGTTCAACTATCTTAAGGAGAACAAGAAAAGAAGATCTCTCAAGCATCAAGTAAAAGACTCCTGGAGTCTATATATTTTGAGAGAAGGTTGCCAGCACCCAAAGCAAGATATTCAAAGTATCAACATCATAGAAAGATGCAATGGGTAAGCAAAAGCATTCCTCCTATCTAAGGCAAAGGTATACAATGATAAAACCTCCTATGCTATTGTCTGTAATATTTATTGAGGTTTTATATTTTGGAACCTTATGAATGAGTATTTGATTGAACCATATTTTTATGTAATATTTCATAATTAAATTGGGATTTTTAATGGATTTTATGGGATAATATTACATGATTAAGCATTAATTTTAGTTAGGAACATTTGTATTGAATTAATTGTAAATGAGGGCAAAATGGTCATAAATCTGTTGATTATTTATACAAATAATTTCCTTGAACTTTTGATGCTACATGATGTTTAATATTGTATTGTAGGTGGTTTGGAAGAAAATTGGAGATTTTGGAAGTCAAATTAATATTTTGAAGATGGGAGAAAATCACATAAAGGGGCCATAGATTTTGGGAAAATTACAAATAATGAAGAAAAGGGACATTGAGAATTACATATCAGTACCCAAAAGTTCAGAAATTTTGATTCTTCCCACCAAAGTTTCAAAAATGTGCAAGGTAGTCCCTCAAGGAAAGGTTTGACAGTTCTTATTTAGGTCCCTGGGTCAAAACTCGTCGTTTTGACTAAGGGATCCGATAACCACTGGACATGGCAATCGGACATGGAGAGACCCGAGGACCCGATACGGATACGGAGACGCAGCTGAGGGAATAAAAAAACAGAGTGAGCGCCGCATGAGAAGGGGGAGATCATTATCGAGTATCATCGCAGATCATCATCATCTTCAGACCATCATCTTCTTCACCTTGCATCACCATCATCGTCGCCGGCGACATTCCACTTCCACCACCGTTTCTGTTTTCGTCCGTCACGACCAGAGAGACAGACCAAAACCACCACCTTTGTCCTTTGATTGTCATCGGAAGGAGCTCAGAACAGAGGAGAACGAGAAGCTGAGAATCGAGATTGAGGAGAGCTAGCCGCAAGCTTCATCACCGTTTCCTTCTTCCACCACCAAATCGGAGAAGCTGACAGTTGAGAGTGATGCCGCAAAGAACGGAGGAAGAGAAGCTGCCGTTGAGTTTCATCACCGCCATTCAACACCATTCACTTCATTGTCTCTCTCTCCATCATCGTCATCAACATCCATCATCGCGTCATCAACACCGACCACACATTTCAGCATCCTTCACCGCCGTCTTCTTCATCAGTCACCTTCTCTATTCTGAAATCATGCAGGCCGTGGCTATCTCTGTTCTGTTCAGCTTTGATTCAAATCCAGCCCTTGCATTAAATTGATTTAGTGTTAATTGGTTATTTTAATCTTTGATTTTATGGCTGGGTGTTTGAATCAGAGTTTGAGTATTTTTCTTGAAGCTATTCACATGTTAAGCTAGGCAATTTTGTGCTCTTGGAGATGAATTGGAGATGACTTGAGCTCACATATGCTTTCTCAAAGGGGAGTTTATTTTATCTATAGTTCATTATATTTGTGATTTCTTAGGTTTAAGAATTCATTTATATATTGAGACTATAATTTTAGTTATGTTTTATTCTATGGATTGAGTTGTTGTGATTTGGAATTTGTAATGAGGATTTGTGCTCATCAATATATATGGTTATATATATGTTTATCTATGATTCTATTGTTTATATCTATTTAACACGGTATTGTTGGATAGTTTGATTGAATTGGAATTGTAGTTGAACCTAAATGCATTGCTTATTCCACAATCACTCTCTAAGGGGTTTTATTAATGCTTAAATAAATGGGTTCATGAGTTTAAGCATTAGACTCAATGGTAATTGGGGTTTGGTATATTAGAAAACTTAGAGAAACTCATTACACTAAGAGGGCTTAATAGCATTTCAAGGGTAGGGGTTCCTCTCTTGTGATGCTAGACTTAATGGTAATTGAGGTTTGATATATTAGAAGCTTAGTGAATTAACTCCCCAAATATTTTAATTGAGCAAGGATAGCCATTGAAAATCATTTCTAAGAGCATCTTTATCACTTGCATTTCTAACCAATTTTCATTCCTTCTTCAATTACAAAAATCCAAAAATATTAGTTTTAAAAGCATTTTAGTTTAATTACAATTTAGTTGTTAGATAAAAAGCTCAAAGATCATTTTTAACTCATTTCATGTCAATTATTGCACTTAGTTTCTAGGTAATTAATAAAAGGCTATTCGAGAGACGATCCGAGATTGTACCCTATATTGCAATCCTTGGTTATTTTTGAAGAGGTTACCAAGGCAAAAAGCCGACAAAACCTTTAATTCTTCAAGTGGCGCCGTTGCCGGGGAGCCAAGTAATTGGTTCCTTAGTAGCTAAGTGTCAATCTTTGATTAATTGGTACCTTGAGCCTTTAGGTTGCATTTTAGTTAGTTTAGGTAGTTTTGCATGTTTTTCAAAGCATATTGCATCTTTTGTCATTTTGAAATCATTTGTGTTCTCTTAGATTTTTTTTTGCCCCCTTAGTTTTTATAGTTTTTTGTTTGTTTGTTTGTTTGTTAGATAATCCTCTTTATGATTCATTGGAATTTATTGTGATTGAATTTCATGGCTTGGTTTAATGGTAATCAAGGTTTATCCGTTCACTCTCACTCTTCTGTAGGAGATTCAACTGGAAGGAAAGAATCTATCTCTGAAAGCATCCATGCTATTCGACAAACATTACAGCTTCTTCAAGCTAAGATGGGATGTCAAGATAGTCCAATTGGTCAAGAATGTCAAGGTCCATTCCACCCTCCATACCGTGAACCCTACCAACAACCTTCATTCCAATCTCATTACCCACCACACCCACCCTATAGATCATACCATGAACCTTCTCCGCCACCATACAACCCATATCATGAGCCTCACCCTAATCTTCCATCATATAACTACATGACATATCATGACCTTTCTCCTTCATTCCATTCCACTTTCCAACCATGCCATCCACCTCATGAGCCTCTATTCCCACCATTTCAACCATCTTATGGACATCATTCTCAACCATGTGTGCCCCTCCAAGAACCTTTTATTGGTGGAGTTATTGGAGAATTCCAGAAACCAATGACTTGTACTACAAATGAGGAGCAGTCACACAAGGACACATTTTCCAATTGCATGGCCTCTATAATGAGATCAATGGAGCAAAGAGATAAAAAGCGTGCAAGTTTGAACAAGGACTTTGAGCGTCTCACTCAGCCATCAAAAGAAGCGGAGGGATGGAAGAAGGATGTTAAACAATTTAAGAAAAATATGGAGTTGCTGTCACAAAAGATTTCTAAGTGCATCACTCCACAAGAGACTCTTCCTCCATTGCCTACATGTAATTCACCTATTCAAGCCAAGAAAGTCAAAAAGGTGTGATTTCAACTTCCAGAGGAGTCTTCCTTTCCTGTGGAGGAGGAACAAGGAGTCCAAGCTCAAGGGTCACATGCCACTTCACAAGTGGAAGATTTCGGACCTCCGTTGCCTATTCCCACACAAACACAAGAAGTGGAGCAACGACAAAAGAGCATTAAAGAGTCTTCCTTACCATTCAGTAATGATCCTATCCTTATAGAAGTAGACTCTTCTACTACTTTAACTAGTGAAGCAATTCCTGATTTGAGTGATGATGAGGTGGATGAGGAAATCATTGTTGAATCCCCTCAAATATTTGAAAATGTAATTGCTCAACCTCTTAGTTCAAGTAGTAGTGATTCAATTGTTGTTGTCGATGATCTTGCTTCTACTTCTTTGTGTGATGCTTCTATTGTTGAAAATGCTTCTCTTCATAGTACTAGGGCTGATTGTGGTCAACTGAATGATATATCTTCATGTTCTTGTGCGGTAGATCAAATTTGTGTTGATTGTTATCATGACAAATGCCACTTGCTTGTTGAGTTTCAAAAGAAAGCATTTAATGAAGTGGTTGATTCTACCGTTCATCTTGATACATCTCCTTGTACTATTGATGTTTCTAAGCATGACACTTGTGAAAATGTTGAATCTTGTGTGGATGCTAATGTGATTGTTGTGAATGAAAAAGACCATTGCCTAGAAAAAGATCTTTCTTTTGATTCCAATGAATTGCTTGATAGTATCATAAGGGAAGATTCAACTGTTTTGATTGATAATATTACAAATGAAAATGATTCTTTCTTGTGATTTGCCGCCCGATATAGAAAAGGAAAATGATTCTTTTGAAAGTTCAAAAGTTTTGGGTGGTAATGATTTGAAAAATTCTCCTTCTTCTTCCACTCTTTTCCCTTCCATCTCTTGTGATTGCAACGATGATGTGGTGTACCCCAACACCAAGTTGGATTCCGCACCTTCCACTCTGCAAACACAAGAGAATTTAACTGTTTGTTTGATTCCTATTGATGGGAGTACCATTGATTTCCTTGGATGTGATAGTTACTTGGAGAGTTTGGAACTTAATATGCCTTTACTTTACTTGCAATCTCTCCATGTTTCTATTTTTGGATGGGATACTGCTGGTTGCCTGTCTCCTTTACAGACACATTCTTGGAAAGGACATCGGAGGAACCAACATCCACCGTATATCCTTGGACCTCTTCCGATTGATCCTGAGCCACCTCCACCAAGGAAATTCAATGAGGGAGAAGCTATTCCAAATGATAAAAGCATGATTCTCATCAAAGATGAGAATTTCTCCTTCAAGCGACTCAAGATACTCTAACACAGGTTGTCTCTTTCCTCACTTGTTTTCTTCCTACTTTCTATGATTCTTTAGCCTTAATTGTTGTGTGAGGAAGATAAGTGTGGGGGAGGGACACAAACCAGTAGTAAAAGGTAGCAGTAGTGTAGTTTAGTATAATAAAAAACCCTCTTTGTATGCTTTGCATCATTTGTGGCCACTACCCTACTTAATTACCATTATGCCTTGATATTCTATTTGCTAAGCATTCTCTTTAGAGTTGCTTAATTGCTTTACACATTGAGGACAATGTGTTGATTAAGTGTAGGGGAGGGAAATACATTTTAAATCCCATGAATTAGTTGTTTTCAAATGAGAAATCCCATGAATTGGTTGTTTTCAAATGAGAAATGCCTTAAACTAGAAAGTTTTTCAAAAAAAATTTTCAAAAATGACTTGCTTTGATACATGTCTAAGTGGTAAAGGGTCGCATTTGCCACTTTGGAATGTGATTTGTGAGAAATTCTTTGAACTTTCATGATTTCTAGTGTTTTGGCAACTTTTTGAAACCATGATTTGCTTTTCAAGAAAATGGAAAGAGAAATGAACCCACAATTAAATTTTTGGTTTACTCCTTGTTTTTGAGAAATCAAAAGTTTTTATATCATTAATGCTTTTAAGAGTTGATCATCATTATAATTGATTGCAATGTTTTGATTGATTATGTTTGTAAGGTTAGCATTTGAATTAGTTAAGCAAATGCATTGTGGTTAGTTAGCTATGCAATTGATTGTGTTGGAGTGAGCATTAGAGAGAAACCTTATTGGAAGATTATTTGGGCCTTGAATTCTTTCCATGTGTGATGTTCACTTAGTACTTCACCTTCTAGAACTTGTTTCCACTCTTTTTCAAAACGACATTGGCATTAGTGTGATGGAAATGAAAGAGGCATTCAATTCTAAACCTTTCCAACCTAAACACAAACTCTCATTCATGACCATTTGCTTACCCCTTTGAGCCATTTTTATGTTGTATGCATGTCATGTTATTAATCATAGTGTTCATGACATTTTAAAATCAAAGTGGTTTGCCAAATAAAAAAAGTTGAACAAGGTATATATTGAAATGCCATGTATATAGGAAAAGAAGAAAGAAACAAAAATAAAATTGAAAAAAAAGAAAGAAAGAAAGAAAGGGTATTGAAAAAAAAGAATGAGAGAAAGAAAAGCAAAAGAAATATTAAGAAGGCATTTGTTCATGATTTAGAAAAAGAATTGGCAAAAGATTATCAAGTTATTTAGATGCTATGAATTTATTCATTAACTTAGACTTGCATATCAACATTTCCCTCTTCTGTTGAATTCATTTCATCTAACATTCATCCATCATTACAAGCCTTTAAAGCCCTCTTGATTCATTGCATTAAGTGCTATTAGTTGTGGAGAAGTTAGAGTTGTTACAAGCCTATGGTAAGGTGTTGATTAAGTGAACTAGAGTGAAATGACCCCAATGAGGTGAGATGAGTTAAACACTAATACCTTGAGAGTCTCTTGTGCTTCATTCTAATATTTTAGATTGTGTGGTTAGCTAATTTCTTTGCATTACTTGACTATGATTAGTATTGACTTGAGGAATTTGATTAATTGATCCATTGCTTTCTAATTATGATATTGCTCGTCATTTAAATGCATTAGTGATTTGAATTTAGAAACTTGTGCTTCATTGCCTTTGTTCAGGAGTACAAAGGTTTAAGTGTAGGGGAATTGATTGAACCATATTTTTATGTAATATTTCATAATTAAATTGGGATTTTTAATAGATTTTATGGGATAATATTACATGATTAAGCATTAATTTTAGTTAGGAACATTTGTATTGAATTAATTGTAAATGAGGGCAAAATGGTCATAAATCTGTTGATTATTTATACAAATGTTTTCCTTGAACTTTTGATGCTACATGATGTTTAATATTGTATTGTAGGTGGTTTAGAAGAAAATTGGAGATTTTGGAAGTCAAATTAATATTTTGAAGATGGGAGAAAATCACATAAAGGGGCCATAGATTTTGGGAAAATTACAAATAATGAAGAAAAGAGACATTGAGAATTACATATCAGTACCCAAAAGTTCAGAAATTTTGATTCTTCCCACCAAAGTTTCGAAAATGTGCAAGGTAGTCCCTCAAGGAAAGGTTTGACAGTTCTTATTTAGGTCCCTGGGTCAAAACTCGTCGTTTTGACCAAGGGATCCGATAACCACTGGACATGGCAATCGGACATGGAGAGACCCGAGGACCCGATACGGATACGGAGACGCAGCTGAGGGAATAAAAAAACAGAGTGAGCGCCGCATGAGAGGGGGGAGATTGTAACACCCTGCCTTTAATCATGTAATTATAATTCGATATTAAATAATTAAAGTAGATTAGAGACCTTCGGATAACTTAAACTCGTTTCAATCTCCTACTTTGTGGTAGGGTTTTCACAAAATCATTCAAAATCTCTTTCCTGTTCCTAGTCTCCATTTCAAAATTCGAATATAATCACCTGTGCAGTTTATCTACATTCACGTATGATAGAGTGTAAAACCAATTCCCCGGCAACTCCTGGATTCTATACATATATAACCTGAGGTTTAAGTATCCACTAGGGGATTACATCCAAAATTGAATATACTATTCATATTTCAGATTATACAGTAATCCCGAATTCAAAAGATATAACCAACATTCCAAAATCAACTATACCCCTAAGGGTCCTAAGTGCTCCAGGTCGGCCTCTTCTCCTTTGAGCCACATGCCCTGTCTGAAAGGTTAGTCATAGGAAGGAATGAGATTCGAGAGAATCTCAGTAGTAACAAACCACTCATACAATGTATAAATACCAAGCATGTATATAAATCACAACCAGCAACAACAGCAACATCAATCTCAAAGATACATGGTTTTCACCACAAACGACAGCACTCACGGCTGTATACACAATACGACAGCTTACGCTGTAATCACCATCACGACAACTTACGCTGTAATCACAATAACGACAGCTTGCGCTGTAAACGACAGCTTGCGCTGTAAACGACAGCTATCACCAGCTGTAACCGCAGCAGCATCAAAGATTCATCACAGAACAGTGATAACACACACATACAGAGCATTACACATAGTATAAGAGAGAGAGTCACTACTTGATCCTTTCCTGACGTCCTTCGGCGTAGTTGGCTCCCGAGGGTGGCAAATATCGAATCCTACAATTCCAAATGCACCATTTAGACACTTCCATAGTGTTACTTGGGGTTATATGAGTCTATGATAAAAATTTACAAAAATACCCCAGGGGACCCGGCCCGGGCCCGCCGTACCCGGTCCGGCTGTACTTTTCTTGAAATTTTGACATGGGCTATCCTGACATATTTTCGCCCAAGGAATCCATTTCCGGACTCGGAATTATCAAATTCAATGTTAAATTACGAAATTGCCCTTGGCAGCCCTACTTTTAGGGTTTTAGGGGTGTTTCCGTAATTATGCTTTCTCGGCCTTTTTTGAAAAAGTGCCCAACTGTAACCCCACCTATTTTCGCCCACTGAATCCAATGGAATCATAAAATCATTGAAAATCCAACTCTAAGACCCATTTACAGCCTTGGCCGAAATATACATGTTCTCCGGGAAAAATTGGGGTTTTACGATTTCGGCTCCGTAAACGCGTTCCTTTCTACTCCTAACCACTTTATTCACTATTACATTAGGTTATAACTACCATTTGAACCAAAATTGGGCAGCATAACCCTTAGGAAACTCAATTTCCAAAATTTAAAACCAATGGCAATCCGGCGAAATTTCACCGATTAAATTGCCCACAGCAGCCAGAATAAGCAATATACGAAAGTTTGGAAGTTACCTTAAGCTCCCACAAGCTTTTCCCAAATATTGCTGTAAACCCTAAGTGCTCAACAACAGATTTTGAGCTTCCAAACCTTAAAGAACAAAGAGGAGTAGCTTAGGATCGGAGTTATACGCGTTAGGAGCTAAATCGTCGGAGAAATCGGCTTACCTTGTGATTTTTCTTCTCCTTTCTCTCTCTACAAACCTCAACGTTCTCACTCCTCATTCAGCTGCTGTGTGCGACAGAAATGAGCTGAGGAAGATGATAACATATTTAATTCCATGCTGATGTCATCTTTTATTGAGATGATGTCATAATTCCCATTTTCGGATTTTCTGGCAGATTTTCTGCCCAAACTTTGAAAAATCATAACTAATTCTAGAAAACTCAAAATGAGGTTATTCCAAAGCCAAATGAAATATATTTAAGTCCTCTTCATAGGAAAAATATTGGCCATTACTAAAAATCACCACACAATTCCAGAATTACATAAAACTCATCACTGCCCCAAAACAGAGTTCAGTTTCCATCCCAAACTTTGGACAGTTATATCTCCTAGTTCACAAAACGAAATGGAACAAATTATATATCCATTTTGAAGATTGAGATGTGAGCTATAAGACTGGAAAATTTCAGAATTTTTAGATACCATTTGGTCATTAAAAATGTTCACACAAACGGACTGCCCAGAATAGAATTTCACTGGACAGAATTTTAGATTTTGCATCTTTGCTTCCATTGGTTCCATTTTCATACCAAACATCATTCCCACATAAATTTTCACAAGGAATCCATTGGAATCATTAAAATATCCAAATTCCCATCACACATTCTTCAAAAGTGTTTATTCAACAATAATTACATCCACTTTTGAAGTCATTAGCCCTTAATCACTTTTTGGGATATTACATTTCTTCCCCAGTAAAATAAATTTCGTCCTCGAAATTTGTCACACAACTTGAGCCATAAACTCTGGATAACGTCTTCGCATATCCGCCTCCGCTTCCCAAGTTGCTTCCCTCTGAGTCATTCCCTTCCAGATCACCTTCACAAAGGGAATGCTTCGGTGTCTGAGCCGTCGTTCTTCTCTATCAATGATCTGTTCTGGCTCTATCGCATATGTGAAGTTGTCTTGCAACTCGACTTCTTCGTATTCGACAATGTGAGATGGATCTGGTTGATACTTCTTCAGTTGGGAAACATGAAACACATCGTGGAGTCTACTCAAGTTTGGGGGTAGGGCTACTCGATAAGCAACAGGCCCAATCCTCTCAAGGATTTCAAAAGGACCTATATATCTCGGGCTCAGCTTCTTCCTCTTGATGGCTTGCCCAATACCCGTAATTGGTGATACTCTCAGGAATATGTGATCACCAACCTCAAATTCTAGAGGCCTTCTCCTCTTGTCAGCGTAACTTTTCTGTCGACTCTGCGCTGCAAGGAGCCTTTTACGAATGATCCGAATCTGTGCTGAGGTTTGATCAACCAAATCTGGCCCATAAAGCTTCCTTTCGGATAGTTCATTCCAACATAATGGTGATTGACACCGTCTTCCATACAACGCTTCATACGGGGCCATTTGAATACTCGCATGATAGCTATTGTTATAGGCGAACTCAGCTAGTGGAAGGAAACGATCCCAACTTCCTTTAAAGTCGAGAACACAAGCTCGCAACATATCTTCCAGCGTCTGAATTGTTCTCTCAGATTGTCCATCCGTTTGAGGATGATAAGCCGTACTGAATCTTAGTTGAGTACCTAAGGCTTCATGCAATGCTTTCCAGAATCTCGAAGTGAATCGGGGATCTCGATCGGAAATGATATTCTTCGGTACACTATGGAGTTTCACAATTTCTCGGATATAAATCTCTGCTAGCTTATCCGGAGAGTAACCAGCATCGATTGGTATGAAGTGGGCTGACTTTGTTAATCGGTCCACAATTACCCAGATCGCATCAAAATTCCTGATCCTGGGCAATCCCACAACCAGATCCATGGTCACATTTTCCCATTTCCATTCCGGAATCTCAGGACTCTGAAGTAAACCAGGCGGTCTCTGGTGCTCGATTTTCACTTTCTGACAAGTGAGACACCTTGCAACATATTTGGTCACGTCACTCTTCAAACCCGGCCACCAATACACCGATTTCAGATTCTGATACATCTTGGTCATACCAGGATGAAGAGTATATCGGCTCTTGTGTGCCTCATCCAGAATCTTCTGCCTCAACTCTGCCTTAAGTGGAACGCAGACTCTTTTCTGGTAACGAACCAATCCACGAGGCGATATATCGTAGCCTGAAACTTCTCCCTGTTCGATTCGAGTCAGATTGCACTGTATCCAGTCATCTTGACTCTGAGCTTCTTCAATTTCCGCCCTTAGATCACTCTCTTCTTGAGAAACAGTGTAATTGGCACAGATGATCTGGTTTATCAAATTTAAATCACGAAAATCTTCAATCAATTTCCATTCTTGTATCATCATAGTTGCAACGAGCACAGTCTTTCGGCTAAGAGCATCAGAGACTACATTTGCCTTACCCGGATGATATTTTATTTCCAGGTCATAGTCCTTAAGCAATTCCATCCAACGGTGCTGTCTCATATTCAGTTCTTTTTGATCATACAGATATTTGAGACTCTTGTGGTCGCAGTACAATTCCACAGTCACCGTTTCCTTCTTCCACCACCAAATCGGAGAAGCTGACAGTTGAGAGTGATGCCGCAAAGAACGGAGGAAGAGAAGCTGCCGTTGAGTTTCATCACTGCCATTCAACACCATTCACTTCATTGTCTCTCTCACCATCATCGTCATCAACATCCATCATCGCCTCATCAACACCGACCACACATTTCAGCATCCTTCACCGCCGTCTTCTTCATCAGTCACCTTCTCTATTCTGAAATCATGCAGGCCGTGGCTATCTCTGTTCTGTTCAGCTTTAATTCAAATCCAGCCCTTGCATTAAATTGATTTAGTGTTAATTGGTTATTTTAATCTTTGATTTTATGGCTGGGTGTTTGAATCAGAGTTTGAGTATTTTTCTTGAAGCTATTCACATGATAAGCTAGGCAATTTTGTGCTCTTGGAGATGAATTGGAGATGACTTGAGCTCACATATGCTTTCTCAAAGGGGAGTTTATTTTATCTATAGTTCATTATATTTGTGATTTCTTAGGTTTAAGAATTCATTTATATATTGAGACTATAATTTTAGTTATGTTTTATTCTATGGATTGAGTTGTTGTGATTTGGAATTTGTAATGAGGATTTGTGCTCATCAATATATATGGTTATATATATGTTTATCTATGATTCTATTGTTTATATCTATTTAACATGGTATTGTTGGATAGTTTGATTGAATTGGAATTGTAGTTGAACCTAAATGCATTGCTTATTCCACAATCACTCTCTAAGGGGTTTTATTAATGCTTAAATAAATGGGTTCATGAGTTTAAGCATTAGACTCAATGGTAATTGGGGTTTGGTATATTAGAAAACTTAGAGAAACTCATTACACTAAGAGGGCTTAATAGCATTTCAAGGGTAGGGGTTCCTCTCTTGTGATGCTAGACTCAATGGTAATTGAGGTTTAATATATTAGAAGCTTAGTGAATTAACTCCCCAAATATTTTAATTGAGCAAGGATAGCCATTGAAAATCATTTCTAAGAGCATATTTATCACTTGCATTTCTAACCAATTTTCATTCCTTCTTCAATTACAAAAATCCAAAAATATTAGTTTTAAAAGCATTTTAGTTTAATTGCAATTTAGTTGTTAGATAAAAAGCTCAAAGATCATTTTTAACTCATTTCATGTCAATTATTGCACTTAGTTTCTAGGTAATTAATAAAAGGCTCTTCGAGAGACGATCCGGGATTATACCCTATATTGCAATCCTTGGTTATTTTTGAAGAGGTTACCAAGGCAAAAAGCCGACAAAACCTTTAATTCTTCAGCATTGCAAATGATTTTGAAATTATGTTTTCACATCCCTTAAAAAGCCATTTAATAGATTTATTTATAAAGGGGTTGTAATGCTCAATAGGTTAACTCTTTATGCATATATATAATGATATGAAAAGAAAATATTTATTTTTTGCATAAAGACATGTTTAATTCATTATGCTCAATTGCCTCGAATTGATTGTATTCTTAGAGCATGTAAATTTTGTCTTGATTCCTACAAGTTAATGAGAAATAGATCCAAGCAAGGTTGGATACCATGAAGAAAAAGAATTTATACAGTTTTGTAGGATAAGAAAAAGCTTCTCAAGACTATAGCCACATCAAAACAAATTCATATCTTGATGATGTTGAATTATAGAGTTTGGATTTTGGTGCTGTGTATGCAAAGGAGGAAAATTAATATTATTCCACCAAAACCAAGCAAACTATCGCAAGGACAAGAAGAATTATGGTGATATCTAATCTTTACTCTATACTGTGCTTATATAAATTATTTATTTAGGTAATGAAGAACTTATTCATTATTGCATACCATTAGCAATCAATCAATTATGGTGTTCAAAATATTTTTAGATTGCTAAATGGAATGAAAGTAAAATTGTGCATAATCTTTCTATGTATTTGATTTTTGAAATGCACATTTCAAAAATGTACTTAGATTCCAATTCATCTTGTTTAGAAAAATGCATACACATTATTTGAAAATTATTCATATTTTGTCTGCATTCAAATTGGTTTCAAAATTGGAAGTTAATATTTTTGTATACAAAAAGTAAAAAATGCTTCAAATTCATATACCAGAGTATTTCCCCATCATTGACATATTGATCATTGATCTTAGATGTGCTATCCAATACTTGAAACCTTTAATCTTTATTTTCTAACAAATTAGACTTTATATCTAACAAGTTAACTATCTATGAGTTTCAAGTGTATTCCCTAGAAAATAATTCTATATGTGAAAGGCTTGTGCCTAATGCATAAATCTTTTTTTGGCCAAGTTATTCCAAGCATTATGAATGTTCATTAGTGCATTGAATCTTAATGCATTAGCCATTATTGTGGAATAAATTACTTGGATGATATTCTTGTACTCTAGTCATTTGGAGTAATGAGTATGTGCTTCATCACTCATAAATTCTTGTACTCATTTCGTTGCTTAAACACATTCACCATTGATAAACTCTATCTTTGAGTAAACAGTGTCATGTATTTGAATTCTTGAGTTGAATATTCATATCTTTCAAGACATAACTCTAAGTGTCAAGATAGTCTATAAATCAATAGCGAAGTCATGGTACTTATATATGTCTATCAAGCTAATCCTTTTGGTTATCTATATGACTCTTGCTCTTTGGAAAATTCTTCAACATGTTAACTTTGATGATTAACATGTTATCTTAATTGTTCTCTAAAAGAGAAGCTTTCTGGTATATGTATATTTAAACTGTTGACTTCCACTATTTTCAACATGAATATTGATTATAAACATATTTCAAATATGAGTTTTGCATATATTCAAAATCTCTATTTCACAATACATTCTTATGATTTGAAATTACATATGATATTTGAAATAATTTGCATATCTCATTATTATTGTTGGAAAACTTGATTTCATTCATGATTTATCATTTTATAATAGTTGGTCATTATGAATAGATTTTCAAGTCTCTTTAATCTGACTTACATTGATTGCATGAAAATCTTATTAATGACATATTTTTCTATACAAAGCATATTTGCATACTGTTATTGTGAAAACGTCATTCTTGGTATCAATTGTTTGCTATTCTTGATGACATGAATTAATTGGATGACATTATAATTTTAATCTTTGGTGATTTAATACACTCTTTGCTCAAATATCATATGATTCAATTGTATAAGAGCATAAGATTTATAATGTCTAATACTGTATGGACCCAAGAGAAAGTTGGGTACCAAAGAGCGTATACTTATACTTTTGCAGGAGTTGAACAAAATGCTCTACTTTCGGATACAAAGATTGGAGGCTAACAGAGGAAGCGTGACTGGTAGTGTTGCAGTGTGAGCAGAAGCTAAATCTATGGTATCACTCAAGTAATCAATCGAGTGACACCCCATTATTAGCAAGTAACTAGCTAGTGGTGTAGTTAGAGAAAGATGAAGAGGAAGAAAATTTCTTAAGTGAACCTGGATGAGATTCATCTCAAAGCAGCTCAAGGCTAAGAACAAGCCTCGCCAATATGAATCCTTGTTTCCTACCCACCTTCCTTATCGTTCCAAGGTAATAAGACATTTTCACTGTGATATAGAGCCGACAGAGATGTTTAGAGGAAGATGCTAGATGCACAGAATCATCAAGTTTGATGAGCCTATGAGGATTCTTAACTACCATCCTAGCTCTATGTCTAATCTTTACTGGATTATTTGTTATACCTACACTAGAGCTATGGTGAACAAGGCCAATAATTTCACTCACTTCATCAAAAAGAATTACCATATAATGGCCTATATTATAAGCAAGGGGGAGAGGAATACAGGAAAAATCATGTCTGTCAGAGAATAAGAGGTCTATATACTTCTATAAGACTTACTTCAAGTAATATGAAATTACTTCAAGTAATCTGCAATTACTTCAAGTAATCAGCAATTACTTCAAGTGGACCTTCAAGTAATCTGTAATTACTTCAAGTAGACCTTCAAGTAATTTGCAATTACTCCAAGTAAATCTGAAACTTACTCCAAGTTTACACAAGAGGCATAGAGGATGAGAGCTGAGACTTCAAGAATAAATGAGAGACAGTACTTTTCTAAAGTTGGTCTCCCTGATCCTTTATTCTTTGGTCCATTTGTCTAAGCCTTTCTGAGAGAGGAGCTTCAACAATCACACAGAGCTTACTACAAACATGTTGAGTTCATCACTTCTATGAATGGCAAGATTAGATAACTCAGTGGTTTGATCAACCAAAACTTCAAGGCCTCATTCTGAGCTCATCTTGGTATTCTTAAGTGATCATAGAGATTATGCTTCAGAATCCCTCCATACTGATCACATCTATAGACAATGACTAGCCAATGATGCATTAAGGGACTTCAGAGGATTATGGCTCGAGTGATTACGATATTACTCGAGTGAGGTATTATATTCTTTAATTCAAATTCTATAAGTTGCATCACTCAAAGTGAATACTTGATTAATGACTCAAGTAATACAGGGTTACAGCCTTTAAACCCTGAATAGCATCATCATTTTCAAAACTTGATTTCTCTCCAAATCTTTATACTTTCACAATCATTCTCTCTACAAAATTTCCAATGATTTTACTAATCCAAGAGAGTTATTAAGTGTATTACTCATGACGATTTTCTTTTAAACCATGCATTCATTAAGGAGGAGCTTAACATTCATGTGTTTTATATCTTAAAAGCTCATATCATTTATTGAAAGAAAATCATCTTAACATACTCATCTGAATTCATTATCTTTTAATTAGTTTTGATGATGAGTTACTCATATATTTTCCTTTCATGATCTTAATTTGCATATATTTTGTGGAAAGGAAACTTTTGATACTTGATTACGCTAACCATTCTCCTTGCAAGAGTGTTTTTCTTTATTACAGGAGAATCTGCTCTATGCTAGATCATTCCTCAACACACTAAAAGGAGCATATATCAAGTATGAGGACATATACTTTAACATTCGATCAAGGGAGATATATTGGCTGCAGCATTCAAAGCAATATGGCAATACAAATGAGCATTAAGCTTGCTGAACATAAGCTCAACTCAATTGAAGAATCCTAGCAATAACATGAATATACATTAGAGTTAGACAATAAAAATGTGGTTAACACAACATCATGAACCAGCATTGCCAAAGAATAAAGCAACAGACTTCATAGAATGCTTCATCATTTTCCAAAAACTACATGAGCATTTCTAAACCCTCTCTTTATATTTTGAGCTTACTTTGCATATCCTTGATTATGAAAGTTTTCTTGAAAACCTCTCCAAATTATTTCAAATTTGTTTTCATGAAAAATGAGGGAGAGAAACTTGTTTTCCTGATGAACTTATTTTGATGAATGACATTTCTCATTTGATTTCATATTTACTTTTCTACAAGCATTCCTTCTTTATACTTCAAAGTTTTTGCTAAAGTTAAATAGGGGGAGAGAAAGGCATGAAAAATATATTGTTTTTAATTTACTTTTATAACTCATACATATTTTTCTTAAAGGATTTGCCATCATCAAAAAGGGGGAGAATGTTAGATATGATTAGTTTTGATGATGTCAAATAAGGATGCCAAATATGAGCAAAAAGTTTGTATAATATACTTGTCTTCTACATTGACTAACTACTATATTTAATATTGTATATCTTGTAGATTAGTCATAAACCCAATTGTGGCTTGATGTTATAATGCCTCATATATGGAGAATGATCATCAAGAAGAAAATCAAGAGGCAAGGGATTAAAGAAAGAAGGCATTGCAAGAACTAATGGGAATATCAAGCAAAGATTGAAGATATTCAAGAAGACATCTAATTGGGTTATGAAGAATGATCATCAATTCAAGAAGATATCTAGTTGGGTGTTAAAGAATGATCATCAAGAGGAAAAACAAGAAGAAAGAGATTGAAGAAAGAAGAAGAAAGATTGAAGAAAGAAGAACTTGTAAGATCAAATAAGAATATCAAGATTCAAGTCTTAGAAGTGATACCGGAGGTTAGAATGGGTTAATATGAAGTTAAAATGACATATACGGAAGTTATAGCACCTCTATAGATGATTACTCGAGTAATCACTGGAGTAATATGGCACTGCCTCATTTTGGAGGTGATTACTCGAGGCCTTACTCGAGTAATCTGCAAAGTTACTTGAAGATTACTCGAGTGACCAGTCGAGTAATGGCACTCTGTTTTCCCATGGCAGAATAGAGATTTGGTATTTTGATTATATCTCTCCAACCACATGTCGGATTAAACTGAAACTGGTGGCATATGAAACTAGACACCCAACACAAACTATGGACACCAAGATCACATTGAAAGGAATTACTTGAGGGATCACTCGAGTAATAAAGTTGGAATTACTCTCAGCCAAGATTTCGACAACATTACTTGAGGGAGCACTCGAGTAATCTACAAAGTTATTTGAACTATTACTCGAGGGATTACTTGAGTAACCAGAAGAAAAGAGAGGCTTACTTGAGTAACCACTCGAGTAACGCGACCAACAACGTATCTGAAAATTCTAAAAATCATAGAAATGTTTATGTAACTCACTCTTCTTGTTTCCAATCACTTTGACACTTCATTATATTAGTGTTTAGAGCATTCCTCCAGGAATACAATGAAGAGGTAATGTGAAGAGATAAAAGTTGACTTTACAGAAGCGGAATGTCCAGCGTTCTAACGGCTAGTTTTTTAAATATGAAGAATTGCTAAATGAAGCAATAGGGCTTAACGAATAGGTTGAAATACTCAACGGTCATATACTACTCAACTATAAATACAAAAGATTCAAGCAGACGACAACAAAGAAGAACATGCTAAGATTATGAATCACCCACTTCTACCCGAATACTCTCTGTTCTTATCTATTTTCTATATCATGTATATTTGAGAGAGAGTTATTTACATTATACTTCAGTGAGCATTATATCCACTCTGTGAGAGAGTTTGTAAACACTTTCAATTGTATTTCTGAATTGATCTAATGGTAGAGGGACCTTGAGTTGGTTGATTTCCTTGTAGGAGAAGTTGTAGAGAGAATCGCCTTAAGACTTTCTGCTCGTAAGACTTATAAGGTGCAAATAGTAGAGAACGTTGTTGCTCGTAAGACTTACAGGGGTGTAAGCAAGAGAGATCATTGCTGCTTGTAAGACTTGTACGGGTAAGCAGGAAGGAAAGATCTTTGGGATTGCTCTGCTCATAAGACTTACTGTAAGGGGGAGTATCTTGGTGAGAACTTTGTAAAGGCTTTTATTGTGCCTGGATTAAACAAGAAAATAGTGGATTTGAAAATATCAAGAGGAGCTTGGGGACTGAACGTAGGCCATCATAGATTGGACCGAACCAACATAAATCACAGTTTGCATATTCTCTTCCCTAAGCTCTTATATTTCCAGATTACATTATTTAATCTTATTGTTGATTTATGATTCATTACTTTCATATTTATTGTTTCCACTAAGATCCGAAAAGATTTTTAAAGTTATTAAGTTTTTAACTTACACCCAATTCACCCCCTCTTGGGTGTCAGCCGGTTCTAACAATTATCATTTTGGAAAAGTTGATTTCATTCGTTATTTATCATTTTATAAAAGTTGATCATTGTTGATAGATTTTCTACTCTCTTTAATCTTACATCAATTGCATGAAAATCTTATCAATGACATATTTTCTATATAAACATATTTACAAATTCTCATTGTTCTTTTGAAATTTTCACTCATTGATATCACTTGTCTGTTACCCTTTATAATATAATGGCTTAAATTTATTTAATTTGGTAAAATTATATCCTGGTCTTTGTTGTTTATGATACTCTTTACTCAAATATCATATGATTTAATTGTATAAAAGCATAAGAGTTATAATGTCTAACATCGTATGGACCTAAGAGAAAGTTGGGTACTAAAGAGCATATAATTATACATTTGTAGGAATTGGCCAAAATGATATGCTTTCAGATACAAAGATTAGAGGCTAATAGAAGAGACATGACTAATAGTATTATGGTATAAGCAGAAACAAAATATGTAATATCACCCATATGACACTCTGTCACTAGCAAGTGACTAGCTATTGATGCAGTCAGATAAAGAGATGTTCAGAACAAGACACAGTATTATACTTTAGAGATGGTCTCCCTGGTCTTTCAGCCTTTGGTCTATCTATCAAGTGCTATCTAAAAGAGGCACTTCAAAACTTTCACACTAAGCTTACTATAAATAATGCTAAGATCATCATTCAATGATAAGATGAAGCAACTGTGTGACTTAGTGAACTAGAACATCAATGTTCTATTTGAGATGATGGATGACAAAAATAAGAGAGCAATGTGCTATAGTGAAATCGAAGGTTCTCAATGGTGTTTGCTAACAAGGGGTACATACTACGCTAAGGCCTTATTTTGAGCTCATCTTAGTATCATTAAGCATCCATTGAGATTACACTTTAGAACCACTCAATACTGATCACATTATTAGACAATGACTCACTGGACTACCTAGGATTATGACTCAAGTGAGGTATTGCATTCTTACTTAATTCAAATTCCTTGAGTTGCATCAGGTGATATTGGATTATATCTCTTAAAACCTCTAAATAGCATTATCATTTTTCAAATTTGATTTCTCTCTAAACTTCACATTTTCAAAATCATTTTTCATGCAAAGTTACCAATAGTTTTTCAAATCCAGGAGAGTGATTAATTATTTATGTAATGACAAATTTTCAATCCATGCATCAATTAAGGGGGATCTTCACATTCACTTGTAGTTTATATCTTGAAAGCTCATCTCCTTTATTAGAAGAAAATCCTTTTAATACACTCATCTATATTCACCTTGTCTTGATTAGTTTTTGATGATGAGTTCTTCTTATATTGTTCTTTTCATGATCTTAATTTTAATATATCATATGGAAAGGAACAGTTTGTTACTTGATTGAACTAACAATTCTCTCTTTGCAAAGAAGGATTTAAGTTTGTGACAGGAGAATTTGATTTGCGGAATAACGTTTCTCAACATACTACAAGATAAAATTATCAAACTTGAGGAAAGATGTTTCGATGTTTTAATAAGGGAAATATATTGGCTACAATATTCAAAGCAACAAATACATATGGGCATTAACCATGCAGAGCAGAATCTAAACTCAATTGGAGAATCCTGGCAACAATATGAACATACATCAAAGTTGTACAAAACACATCATCATGAACAAGCATTGTCAAAGCAATGAACTTTATGGAGCACATTATCATTTTTCAAAATCCACATAAGCATTTCTAAACCTTCTCTCTTTACATTTCAAGAATATATTTCATTTATCTTGATTATAAAAATGTTCTTGAAAACCTCTCTAAGTCTATTTTCAGTTCCCTTTCATTAAAAATGAAAGTACTTTCACAAAGGGGAGAGTTAATTGTTTTCTTGGTTCATTCATTTTGATTAAAGTCATTTCTAGTTTATTTACATCTCCACAAGCCTTACTTCTTTATATATTTTGAACTTTTGGATGATGTCAAATATGGGGAGAAAAATGTAAGAAAAATATGTATGTTACATTTATGTAAGTTGCACTTCATTTAGACATATTTTTCTTAAAGGATTTGTCATCATCAAAGAGGAGGAGAATGTTAGATGTGATTAGTTTTGATGATGTCAAATATAGATGTGAAATGATAATAGCAAAGAGTTTATATAATGTATTTCTTTGACTAATTAATATGTTTAATGTTACATATCTTGTACATTAGTCAAGCAAAGAAAGAAGAAGATTTAAGATTAGCCAGGCAAAGAAAGAAGAAGATTAAAGGTAGTCAAGAAAATAAAGAAGATATCTTGATTGGGTTATGAAGAATTATTATCAAGAGGAAAATCAAGAAGAAAGATATTGAAGAAAGAAGAAATTGTAAGATTTAATGAGAATATCAAGATTCAAGCTTTTAAAGTGATACTAGAGGTTTCTATGATGATACCAGATGCTTCTATGATCAAATGATGGTTGGAATGGGTTAATACAAAGCTAAGATGACATATCTATGAATTATGGTACTTCTAGAGGAGTTACACTCGAGTTTAAGCTCAACACTCGAGTACCAGAGATGTTGCACTCGAGTGCAGGATGAACACACTCGAGTGTTAGGGCTACTCTGTTTAGCTCTATTCTTCATTCTGCCTGATAGAGGTCCGGTATTTTGGCCATATCTCTCAAACCACGTGTCAGATTGACCTGAAACTGGTGTCATGTGAAAGAAGACTCACAACACGAAAAATATACATCACTATCACATTAAAAGAATCTCAGATGATTGAGATATGATCCGTGGAAGTTGACACTGAAATCATTGTCACTTTTCAAGATAGTTTTGGTATTTTGGATATAACTCACAAATGACACATCGGATTGAGACGAAACTAGTGCCATATGAAACTAGACACAAAGATATTTCCATGGATAGGTAATTTTCCTAATTTGAAGTTATGTTCCTTCTGGAAGTTGACGCTTGTGCAATCTAGTGCGATAGACACTCTTTCAATCATAACATACAGAATACAAGGAGTTTAGAGCTGATTCTTTTTACATTGGAATGTATGTAACAAGAGTTTTCTTATGATACATCATTTTCCATATTTAGAATCAAATAAATAAATCGAGTATGACATGACCCTACATCACTCAAGAGCACAAAAACGCACTCTTGATATTTTGGTGTGAGTGTTGTCCAGAAGTGACTATGAAGTGGAAGTATTTCAGCTACACTTGAGTGAATGACAATGCACTCGAGTGAAGTGAAGGTTTACACCCAAGTTATGCAAGTGTTGACATGAAAGTGTTAACTCGAGAAGAAATATGACTAGAGAAATGTGAAGAGCACTCGAGCATGACTAGTAACACTCGAGTGAGGAGAAGGATTGCACTCGAGTCCTTTGAGTGAAGAGCAGCAAGTGTTTGCCCGAGAGGAAGCCAGAATGTGAAAATATGAAATTCACCCAAGTGAGCCATACTGCACTCGAGTGAGAACGTAATACTTCAGAAGTATAAAATACACTCTTGAATATTTAGCTGTAAGTGCTGTCCTGAAATGAAGCCTGAAGCTGAGATATAATGATGCACTCAAGTAATGATCAATGCACTTTAGTGAGGGCCCACATCACCCACGAGTGAGAAATCACACTCTTGATAAAAATGATGCAAGTGTTACACAGAAGCTGAAGTCTATAGTATAAAACACACAAGCACTCGAGTGAGAGTTGAAGAACTCGAGTGAGACTCTGAGAAACCAAAACAAAATAGAGTCACTCAATGAACAATCTAAATATGGTTAAATGTTATTGAATCATTGTGTTTTCACTTGTTATCATATCTAAACATTAACTAACATATATTTCAAGTGTGAAATAGGATATTAAACATATGGATTATAGTTTCAACTAAGAAAGTCAATTGTGACTGGCAGCATCATTACACACCGAATATCGGCTACCTACTATGACAAAAGATTGATCCACCATGAACGAATGTCTGAAACACAAACGCTCTACAATTTGATGTACAGTTCACAATGAATTAACCCACTCTTTAAAGAGACGCTCCTATCTGCAACAGACATTTCATAGTTGCTGATTGTTCAAATGCACTCAACAGTCAAAATGAATCAATAGGACTCCATCGGACAAATGCTTACAACGGTTATCTTCTACAACTCATCTATGAATATGGTAGCTGTTAAAACTAGTTGACACCCAACTAGCCATTTGCAAAGCCTTTTTCAAATCTCTCACTGAGTTACTCCCCCTTACACACCGTAAGGTTACAACTGAGTTACTCACTCTTACATACCCTATAATGATACAACATTGATGATGAAAGATTACAATCAATCTTCTCTCTCAGAAGTGAATAGATGAATATTGAAGCACAATACAGTCAATCAGTCTCTCAAATACACTTCATATTGAAAACAGATATGAACAGAAAGTGTTTGGGTCGAGATGGATAGCTTATGATATGAGCATGTTTTTGTCATTGTGTGCTCGTTGATGTTCCTCTTTGTTGAATGTTCCTATATTTATATATGAGTTATGATAGTTGTTGGAAGCATTTCAACCTGTCGTTAAAGTGGCGTAGCTTTGTTTGACCGTTCTTTGATTTTGAAAACTAGCTGTTGTGGTTCATTAACGCTCCGCTTCCGTAAAGTCAACTTTAGTCTCTTCACATCATCTCTTCATTGTATTCCTGGAGAGATGTATTAAACACTAATACAATGAAATGTTATAGTCATTGGAAGCAAGAAGAGTAAGTTTCATAATTAATCCCATGAATTTTGAAAGCTTCAGTATGTTGCTCTATTTTCCTGGTGGCATTGCTCGAGTGGTCAATCGAGTAAGCCTGGAACATTACTCGAGTAATCCCTCAAGTAAATACGTTCAAAATCTGGTTGATAGTATTTCTATCTTCATTACTCAAGTGATCCCTCGAGTAAGCTCTCAAATAAGTTTGCATATTACTTGAGTGCTCCCTCGAGTAAAGTCTTTTCACATTTGGTTACTTGAGTGGTTCCTCGAGAAAAGTCTGTTAATTCTTGGTTGAGAGCTATTGGATGATTTCTGCTCTGGTTACTCGAGTAATCGCTCAAGTAAGCTTTTCAAATAACTTGGTAGATTACTAGAGTGATCCCTTTGAGTAATCCTATACAATTTCCAACAGAGAGATTTTTGGAATAATTTCTCACATATTACTTGAGTGGTCCCTCAAGTAAATTTTAAATAACTTTGCATATCACTCGAGTAAGCCCTACAAGTGATCTCTTCATTTTGATTCAAAAAATGGAAAATTATATATCATCAAAAAGAACTTATAGTCTACATTCCAATGCAAGAAGAATCAGCTCCAAACTCGTTGTATATAGAAAGTTATGATCCAAAGAGTATCTACTATTCTTAGACAATCTCTGAAATCATGAGCAGAAACTTCCAAATGGCTTAGCTCTTAGAATATAACTTCAAATATGGAAAATTACCTATTTATGGAAAGCTCTTTGAGTCTACTTTCATATGGCACTAATTTCTTTGTAATCTGATGTGTAGTTCGAGACTTATGTCCAAAATACCGAAGCTGTCTTGGAATATGATGGTGATTCAGGTGTCAACTTCAACAGATCATAGCTCTCTCATATGAACTCCTTTTAATGTGATCTTGGTGTTCATAATTCATGTTAGGAGTCTAGTTTTACATGCCACTAGTTTCAACTCAATCCAACTTATGGTTAGAGAGATATGCCCAAAATACTGAACCTCCATCCTGTTGCGCGAAAACAGAGTACAATAAAAATGCAGGACACTCAAGTGATCATGTCTAGTACTCTAGTAATCACTCGAGTAATGCCTTCTAAAATATGATAGAGAGCCAAAACTCAAAGGAACACCTTAGGGAAGTTCCATAACTTATTCCATATAAGTTATCTTGGCTTCGAATTGACCCATTCCAACCTCCATATGATCAAAGAAACCTCTGGTATCACTTCTAATAACTTGGATCTTGATATTCTCATATGATCTTGAAAGTTCTTCCTTGTTTTCTCTTTCTTCTTGTTTTTCCCTCTTGATGATCATTCTTCATAACCTAACTAGATATCTTCTTGAATATCTTCAATCTTCTTCTTTCTTTACTTGACTAATCTTGAATCATGGTATTCCCTTAAATGGCCTTGGATAGATGGACTAAAGAATGAAGGACCAGGGAGACCAGCTCTAGCAAAATGTTGTATCTCATCTATTCTTGAAGTCTTAGCTCTCATCCTCTATGCCTCTTGTGTTAACTTAGAGTGAGATTCAGACTTACTTTAAGTAATTGCGAATTACTTGAAGGTCTACTTGAAGTAATTGCCGATTACTTGAAGGTTTACTTGAAGTAAGTCTTGTAGAAGTATATATATACCTCTTGTTCTTTGACAGACATGATCTTTCCAGTATTCCTCTCGTCCTTGCTTATAATATAGGCCATTATGTGGTAATTCTTCTTGATGAAGTGAGTGAAGTTGTTGACCTTGTTCATCATAGTTCTAGTTTAGATGTACCATATAATTTTGTAAAGATTAGACATATAGCTAGGATTGAAATCAAGAATCCCTAGCGACTCTTTTGGTCTAATTATTATTTCAACGTCTCCTCAATCACAACTCCTCACTCAGAGAATAACTCAGCAAGCTCCATGTTATAGTAGAGATGTCTAACTGCCTTTGATAGTAGTAAAAATGGCTGGATAGCGAAGGCTTATATTGTTGGAAGTATGAATCCAACTCATGAGTATCCTTGGTCTCTTGACTTAAGCTTTATTGAGATGAATTATGCTAGGCCTACTAAGAGGTCTTCTTTCTCTTTCTCTTCCTCTGACTGCACCACTAGCTAGTTACTTGCTAATGATAGGGTGTCACTCGATTGATTACTTGAGTGATACCATAGATTTAACTTCTGCTCACACTACAACACTGCCATCATTCCTCCTCTGTTAGCTTCTGATCTTTGTATCCGAAAGTAGAGCATCTTGTCGAACTCCTACAAAAGGATAAATACATGATCTTTGGTACCTAACTTTCTTTTGGGTCCTTATAGTATTAGACATTATAACTCTTATGCTCTTATACAATTGAATCATATGATATTTGAGCATAGAGTATAATAATCAACAAAGACCAAGATATATTTTTCCAAATTAAATAAATTCAAGCAATTGAGTCATAAAGGGTAACGAACAAATAATATCAAGGATGATGATTTCAAAGATCAATGACAATTTGTAAATACACTTTAAAAAAATGTCATTGATAAGATTTTCATGCAATTCGAAATCAAAAGAATAGAGAATCTATCCATGATAACTAATTTTTATGAAAGGATAAATCATGAATGAAATCAAGTTTTTCAAGAATGATAATGAGATATGCAAATTGTTTCAAATCTCATATGTAATTTCAAATCATAACAATGTATTGTGGAATAGAGATTTTGAAAATATGCAAAACTCATCTTTAAAACATGTTTACAATCGATGCTCATGTTAAAA
Source organism: Inga oerstediana (assembly GCA_963210345.1). NCBI lineage: Eukaryota > Viridiplantae > Streptophyta > Magnoliopsida > Fabales > Fabaceae > Inga > Inga oerstediana. The sequence goes on along the minus strand of OY723409.1, from coordinate 22,779,472 downwards.
ATAGTGGAAGTCAATGATTTAAATATACATATACCAGAAAGGTTCTCTTTTAGAGAACAACTAAGATAACATGTTAGACATTGGAGTTTAACATTTTGAGAATTTTCCCAAGAGCAAGAGTCATATGGATAGCCAAAAGGATAGACATATATAAGCATCATGACTTTACTATTGGTCCATTGACTATCTTGACACTTAGAGTTGTACCTTGAAAGATATGAATATTCAACTCAAGAATTTGAATATAAGGCTCTAGTTACTCGAAAAATGGATAAAGACAAATGATAATGCATTTGAGCAACAAGATGAGTATAAGAATTTATAGACGATGAAGCATATACTCATTAATCCAAATGACTAGAGTTCTAGATATTATCCTAGTAAGTTATTCCACTATAATGGTTAATGCATTAAAATTCAATGCACTAATAAATATTCATAATGCTTGGAATAACATGACCAACCAAAGATTTATGTATTTGGCATAAGGCTTTCACATATTGAATTCCTTTCATGAAAATCATATAGATAGTGAACTTGTTAGACATAAAGTTTAACTTGTTAGAAAATAACGGATGAGGAGTTCAAGAAGAAACATGTTTAAATCCAAGAAATAATATGTGAATGATGGGGAAAATTTTAGTAGTTGGATTTGAAGCATTTCTGACTTCAGTATACATAAATATTAACTTCTAAGTTTGAAAACAATTTAAATGCAAACAAGATATGAATAATTGTCAAATAATATGAATGCATTTTTATAAAAAAGATGAATTTGGAATCTAAGTACATTTTTGAAATGTGCATTTCAAAACTCAGAAAGATTATGCACAATTTCACTTTTAGTCCATTTAGCAATCTAAAAACAAATTGAAAACCATAAATAATTGATTGCTACTGGTATGCAATAATAAGCAAGTATTCATTACCCAATTTAGTTCATATAAGCACAAAATATGAAAAGATATAGAGTAAGGATTAGATATTACCGTAATTCCTCGTCCTTGTGACATCTTGCTTTTTGTAACCCCCCTCACGGTAATTAATTCGGATTGCGAAATTTAAGCAAAATAGAAATCAATAAGATAAAAATCACATTTATAATCCCTCATCTTCAAGATGGGGTATACCGAAAACAATTCAAAACATATTTCATCTGATCTCACATTCACCTTCAGATACAACTACCTGTGTAGTTAAATCACATAATAAATATCAGAGTGTAAAACTAAAATCCCAGCAATCCTTGGGTTAATCGTATATATACAATAAGTTTCAAGTTTCCCAAACATGGGGATTACATATCCAAAAATATTATCTACAACTTATATACATACAGTAATCCCAAAATTCAAAATCTAAAACAAATAACCAACAATCCAAAAATCTAATATGTCCCTACTAGTCCTAACCACTCCTGGTCAGTCGCTTCCCTTTCGAGCCACTTGCCCTGTCTGAAAATGTTAGTCATTGGAAAGAGTGAGATTCTAAAGAATCCCAGTAGTAACAAATCACTCATACAATATATAAACACAAAGCATGTAAGTTCATCATGTTCAGCAACAACACTATGAGTCATGGCCCGTGCCACAACTGACGGCACTCACGGCTATATCACAATACACTATGCCCGCTTTTACAGTAATCACAATGGCAGCTTTCGATGTAAACATTATGCCATCTTTCGCTATAATCTCAATGCCCGCTTTCACGGTAATCACTATGCAGCAACATCACAAAGCACAAAGTATCACAAGGCACATAGCATCACAAAGCTCCACAAAACATCTCAAGGCACAACGTATCACAAGGCACAAAGCTCCACAAGGCATAAAGTTCCACAAGGCGTCTCAATGCATATCAAAGCAGTAGCAGCAACACACAATGCATGATAGGCAAACATACAATACATTTACACAAAGTATAAGAGAGAAGTCACTACCTGTATCTTTCCTGATGTTCTTTCGCACAGTGGGCTCACGCGTTTGACAAATATCAAATCCTATACCAATTTAGGGATAATTGATTAATCTCTTTCCCAAATACTTATTTCCATAATACTTTAAGTTGGTTATCATTTAGGACTCTTTTTGGTACCCTTTAGAGGCCTAAACATAAGCTAAAAGGGTTGGGAGAACCTACCCCAAGACCCCTTTTTGAAAGACAAAACACTGATTTTTGGCTGACTCACTCGAATGAAGATGACCTCACTTAAGTGATGAGAGACTTGTACTCGAGTAAGACTAGTTCTCACTCACGAGTGTTTCACAGTGAGCAACAACCATGACCAGAAAGTGCTCACAATACTCGAGCATGGGGTTTTGCACTCATATGATAACTCCAAAATCACTCGAGTCCCAAAAAGTGCAACACAAGAAGTGAAAACCCAAGAGTACAGACAACATCAGAGGGAAAAGCTCACTCGAGCATACCCCCTAGCACTTGGGTGAGAAGGTGTCACTTATGAGTGTCAGAACACACTCTTGAACATTGACTAGTGAGTGAGGACCCGAGACATAGCTCTTAACCAGAACTCACACCTTCACTCGAGTGAACCCATACTCACTCGAGTGATCACTAATATCACTCACGGGTTACTAAGTGTACTCGAGCTTCCTTCTTGAAAACCCAGGCAAAACATAAAGGGAAAGGCAAAACACAAAGCAACACTCGAGTGGATTCCTCCCTTACTCGAGTGAGGTTTATCAGATTGCCAGATCGCAGCAACTGACAGAAATTCCCAGATTGTCCAAAATCACACCCCATGGTTTCCAAACTTCACACAAAGCTCATACTTACTCAAAATGACATAGGGAACCCATTGGTAACCTCCAAAACATCCCAATACCATTTTAACCACAATTTAACTCTTGGGTCTCTAATCAACATACAATACCCAATTCTTATTAACATACCTCCCAACTTCAAAACTATAACCAACATTCGAATAACTTCACAATGAACTATTTCCAACAACAATCACTATGAAATTCATACATTCAAAAATAGGCATAAAACCAGGGCAATTTCCATATTTTCTCAAAATTATCCAAAAATCACATAAATATATCAAAAAGCATCAAATCCTTATCTCTTCACTTTGCCAAAATCAGAATCTTGATTCTCAAACTTTCAAATTTCTCTAACACCCAAACCTCCACCTTTCAAGATTCTGAAACCACCAAAATGGAGCTCTTAACACTATGAACAAGTTTAGTGAAGAGGATTTGAGCATAAGAGGATCATTACTCACCCAAAATCAAATCTTTCTTTTTCTCTTTCCACCTTCAAGGTCGTCGGAAATGGGAGAAGGAAGAGAGAGATGATAAGAGAAGGAGATGATGATGAAATGACAAGTTTTCTTTCCCCTTCCAAAACACACAATCGAATAGGAGAGAGAAGAGAGGAAAAAAAATGAGTTTTTGTCCTTTGTGCCATATCCATTAGTCCACTAAAGTGCCACTTGGCAACATCTTATCTACTTCTATCATGAGGTCATATAGACGTAAAGCGTAGGATTCTGACCATGGTCAATAAATCTCAACCATTGATCTTTAATCACCAAATACACTTGTATCAAATTTACATCACATTTCTCCAAAAGTGTTTAATTACACTAATTACAATCAATATCAGAGTCATTAGCCCTTAATCCCAAATTGGGTCATTACACTTTTCTTGGTGGAATAATATTGGTTTTTCTCCTTTGCACAATCAACACCAAAATCCAAACACCAAAATTCAGCATCATCAAGATATGAATTTGTTTTCATATGGCCATAGTCTTGAGAAGCTTTGTCTTATCTTATAGAACTGTATAAATTTCTTTTCTTCATGGTATCCAACCTTGTTTGGATCCATTTCCTGTTAGCCTGTAGGAATCAAGATAAAATTCACATACTCTGAGAATATAATCAATTCAAGGCAATTGAGCATAATGAATTAAACATGTCTTTTGCATAAAAGGAATATTTTCTTTTAAAAGCACTATATAAGCATAAAGAATTAACCTATTGAGCATTACAATCCCTTTATAAATAAATCTATTTAGTGGCTTTCTAAGGGATGCAAAATCATAATTTCAAAATCATTTGCAATGCTCATTCTTAAGGTTCCAAAATATAAAACCTCAATAAATATTATACACAATTGCATAGGAGGTTTTATCATTGTGTACCTTTGTCTTAGATACTAGGAGGATTGCTTTTACTTACCCACTGCATCTTTCTATGATGTTGATCCTTTGAATATCTTGCTTTGGGTGCTGGCAACCTTCTTTCAAAATATATAGACTCCAGGAGTCTTTTACTTGATGCTTGAGAGATCCTCCTTTTCTTGTTCTCCTCAAGATAGTTGAACGGTACTCTATGGTAGTCCATTCTTTAGGTAGAATGTACTCCTTTTCTCCATCGCCTTTCTTTATGGTTAAAATTTATAGTTCCAGTAATGGGTGCTCTAAGAGTTCTCCTTTTCAATATAAATGATATGAACCTCTTTATTGGTGTATAAGAAACTCTTGCCTTTTTCTTTATCATCTACGTACCCTTATGTCCATTCTTTTTATGATCAATCTGCATATATAAAGTACTAGATCGACATTTTGGTACCCACTTATACTTGCGTCTTAGATTGTTTGCATTAGACATTACTTGTTTTTTCGGAACCGAAACATATTTATTTCTCACATTAGAATTTCTTCTAATATAGCATGCATGAGAAATGTGACATGATTTACCACAATAATTGCAAATAATAGAATGATATGTATTATGAGATTCTATACAAGTATTGTGTCGATCATGATAGTAAAAACCCGAATAAATTTCATTTGAACATTCTTTCTTCCTAATAAATTTTCCAGCATATTTGAAAACATTTTTGCTTTTCTTAATAAAATCAACAATTGGTTGAAAAGCAATCTTATGTAGACTTTGAAAATCAATTTTATGAAAAATCACAAGAAGAATTGAAACTTTTTACCTTAATTTCATCTTGAGCCCCAGAAAGTGATTTTTTATGTTCGTCCATAATGAGCACTTTTCGGGAATCCTCTTCTTCATGTCTATCCATGTTGACTATAAGGAAGTGTTTTATGATTTCTTCTTCTTCTTCATGTCTATCTATTTGTTCATGCATCGTAGATGCGTAGCTTATAGTTTCACATGAACTGTCAACACTTTCAACTTCAACGTACTTGTTGGAAGTATACATAGAATCACAAGTATCCCAAATATCTCTAGCAGTAGAGCAAAATCTAATTTTCTCGAAATCGTTTTTGGTTAAAGCATTATACAAAATTTTCATTGCTCTAATATTCAATGAAAACATTTTCTTTTCACTTTCTATCCAATCCTTTCTAAGTTTGAAATCAAAGACATTTGCAAAAACATTCCACATATCAAAATCAGATGCTTTAATAAAACTGGTCATTCTAGCTTTCTTAAACCAAAAATCAACATCTTTTAAAATAGGTGGAATTGTATAGTCAAAACCTTCGGAAAGTATATAACACCCAAAATTAGCCATTATAAACTCTTGAGAAGGTTAAGTCCTTTAAACAAGAGTCCAGCTCTGATACTAAATGTTAGAACCGGCTGACACCCAAGAGGGGGTGAATTGGTGTAAGATAAAAATCTTAAGTTTGAAAATCGTTTTGCATCTTAGAGGAAGCAATAAATATGAAAGTAATGAATCGTAAATCAACAGTTAATATATGATAGAAATATAAAAGTTTAAGAAAGAGAGTATGCAAACTGCGATTTATCCTGGTTCGTTCTAATCTGTGATGGCCTACATCCAGTCCCCAGGCTCTTCTTGAGATTTTCAAATCCCCTATCTTCCTGTTTAATCCAGTCACAAGAAAAGCCTTTACAATCCATAAGTTTAGCCGGGAACTTGCAAAGCCCTTTCCAAATCTCTCACTGAGTTACTCCCCCTTACACACCGTAAGGTTACAACTGAGTTACTCACTCTTACATACCCTATAATGATACAACATTGATGATGAAAGATTACAATCAATCTTCTCTCTCAGAAGTGAATAGATGAATATTGAAGCACAATATAGTCAATCAGTCTCTCAAATACACTTCATATTGAAAACAGATATGAACAGAAAGTGTTTGGGTCGAGATGGATAGCTTATGATATGAGCATGTTTTTGTCATTGTGTGCTCGTTGATGTTCCTCTTTGTTGAATGTTCCTATATTTATATATGAGTTATGATAGTTGTTGGAAGCATTTCAACCTGTCCGTTAAAGTGGCATAGTTTTGTTTGACCGTTCTTTGATTTTGAAAACTAGCCGTTGTGGTTGGTGAACGCTCTGCTTCCGTAAAGTTAACTTTTGTCTCTTCGCATCATCTCTACATTGTATTCCTGGAGAGATGTATTAAACACTAATACAATGAAGTGTTAGAGTCATTGGAAGCAAGAAGAGTGAGTTTCATAATTAAGCCCAAGATTTTCAAAAGGTTCAGTATGTTGTTTTGTTCTCTTGGGAAGCATTACTTGAGTGGTCACTCGAGTAAGCCTGGAACATTACTCGAGTGATCCCTCAAGTAAACTCATTCAAAATCTGGTCAAGAGTATTTCCATCTTCATTCCTCGAGTGATCTCTCCAGTAAGCTCTCAAATAAGTTTGCATATTACTCAAGTGCTCCCTCAAGTAAAGCCTTTTCACATTTGGTTACTCGAGTGGTTCCTCGAGGAAAGTATGTTAATTCTTGGCCGAGAGCTACTAGATGATTTCTACTCTGGTTACTCGAGTAATCCCTCGAGTAAGCTTTTCAAATAACTTGATAGATTACTAGAGTGATCCCTTTGAGTAATTCTATACAATTTGTGATAGAGAGCTTTTTGGAATAATTTCTCACATATAACTCAAGTGGTCCCTTGAGTAAATTTTAAATAACCTTGCACATCACTTAAGTAAACCCTACAAGTGATCTCTTTATTTTGATTCAAAACATGGAAAATTATATATCATTGGAAAGCTCTCATCGTCTACATTCCAATACAATAAGAATCATCTCCAAAATCGTTGTATATAGAAAGTTATGATCCAAATAGTATCTATTATTTTTAGACAATCTCTGAAATCACGAGCAGCAACTGCCAGATGGCATAGCTCTTAGAATATAACTTCAAATATCTAAAATTACCTATCCATGGAAAGCTCTTTGAGTTTACGTTCATATGGCACTAGTTTTGTTGCAATCCGATGTGTAGTTTGAGAGTTATACCCAAAATACCGAAGCTGTCTTGGCATATGACGATGATTCTTGTGTCGACTTCAATAGATCATAGCTCTCTCATGTGAACTCCTTTTAATGTGATCTTGGTGTCCATAGTTCTTGTTAGATGTCTAGTTTCACATACCATCAATGTTAGCTCAATCTGACTTGTGGTTAGAAAGATATGCCCAAAATACCGAACCTTTGTCCTATCACGTTAAAATAGAGTACAATAAAAATGCATATTACTCTAGTGGTTACTCAAGTGATCATGTCCATTACTCGAGTAATGCCTTCCAAAACATGGCAGAGAGCCAAACCTCAAAGGAACACCTTGGGGAAGTTCCATAACTTCCATATAAGTTATATTGGATTCGAATTGACCTATTCCAACCTCTATATGATCAAAGAAACCTCCGGTATCACTTCTAATAACTTAGATCTTGATATTCTCATATGAACTTGCAAGTTCTTCCTTCTTCAATCTCTTTCTTCTTGTTTTTCGTCTTGATGATCATTATTCATAACCAAACTAGATATCTTCTTTAATTGATGATCATTCTTCATAACCTAACTAAATATCTTCAATCTTCTTCTTTCTTTGCTTGACTAATCTTGAATCTTGGTATTCCCATTAGATCTTACAATTTCTTCTTTCTTTAATCCCTTACCTCTTGATTTTCTTCTTGATGATCATTCTCCATTTATAAGGCATTATAAGCAAAATAACATCAACCCACCATCGAGTTTATGACTGATCTACAAGATATACAAAATTAAATATAGTAATTAGTTAATTTAGAAGATAAGTATATTATACAAACTTTTTGCTCATATTTAACATCATCAAAACTCATCGTATCTAACAGTAGCATTCAGAGAAGAGGAGACGACGACGAGAGAACGGAGCAACAACACCAACATGTGAATATCATGAGTCATCCACTTCTACCCAAATACTCTTTATTCTTATTTATATTCTATATCATGTATAAGTGAGAGTGATTATTTGTATTGTACTTTAGTGAGCATTATATCCACTAGGTGAGAGAGTTTGTAAACACTTTCAACTATATTTCTGAATTGATCTCAAGGTAGAGGGACCTTGAGTGGGTTGATTTTCTTATGGGGAAAGATGTAAAAAGAATTGTCAGTAAGACTTTCTGCTCGTAAGACTTACAAGGTGCAAGCAGTAGAAAACGTTGCTGCTCGTAAAACTTGCACGGTTAAGCAGGAGGGAAAGGTCTTTACAATTGCTCTGCTCATAAGACTTGCCGGAAGGGGGAGTATCTTGGTGAGAGATTAAAAGGCTTCACAAGTGCCCGGCTAAACATGTGGTTTGTAAAGGCTTTTCTTGTGCCCGGATTAAACAAGAAGATAATGGATTTGAAAATCTCAGGAGAAGCCTGGGGACTGGATGTAGGCCATCACAGATTGGACCGAACCAGGATAAATCACAGTTTGCATATTCTCTTCCCTAAGCTCTTATATTTCCAGCATATATTATCTAACTGATTTATGATTTATTAGTTTCATACTTACTATTTTCATTAAGATACTAAACATTTTCCAAAGTTCTTAAGTTTTTCTTACACCAAATTCACCCTCCTTTTGGGTGTCAACTAGATCTATCATTTTCTACTTTGTTGTACACTTTCTTGCATTGGTCCTGAGTATGCTCGTACTGGCCACACTCAAAACATATCAAAGGAAGGCCCTCATACTCAATGCCACAGGTTTTTCCATCAAATTAGATTTGAGGCATAAGAGCCTGATCAAGATGAATCAGGATAATAATTCTTGCACAATTTCCTCATCCCCTAGACTCTACCATATAATCAATCTTAACAACCTCCCTCAGCAACTTTCTAATAGCGTGTATGTATTCTTGTGGTATTACTGAAACGATAGACCCAGAAATATAACCTAAGCCACAACCCTGGAGATCCTAGTTATAGCAGGCTCAAAGTTAATGACCATGGTTGCATCATAAGATAGGCTCCAAAAATCATCCATGGCCCCCTATCAAAACATTCATGTAGTATTCTTCTAGGTTAAAAGTGGCAAAGAAGAAGTTATCTTCAACATCAAGTAACTGGAAAGAGCCTTTCAGTTGCCATAGAGCTTGAGTTTTCGTTAACAAATCCCTATATCTTATACTTATTTCTTTTTTAAAAAGCAAAAATATTTTGAAGCTTTGGTGCTTACAATTATAAGCGCCATAGTTGACGTTAAGCTTGTGTAACGCTTCTATGAACAAACGCCAAACAAGCCTTCAATTTTTGGAAAGAAAATAAAGTGCCAACTATGGCGTTTACTTAAGAAGTGCCATAGCTAGCATTACATTTTTTTAAAAAAAAGTAAGTAACTTTTATGGCGCTTCCTAGGAAGCGCCTTCTATGGCCTCTCTATATTTCAAAAAAAAATCCATTCTGTTTTATTGTCTTTACTTGCTTGACATTTAAAAATAAAATGTCCTAAATTTTCTTAAAAAAATTAAAAGAAGATTTTCTGCTTCCTAAACTAGCACCATTGCTTCCCATTTTAAAAAAATGGAATACAAAAAAGAGGGAGGTTTGGCCAAAGTTTCCTCATTGTTTTTTTTAAAAAAAATAGGAAGCTTTGGCAAAGCTTCCTTTATTGTTGTAAAAGAAAAAATAAGAAGCTTTGGTGCTTCCTATAGAAGCGCCAAATCTTTCTACATTGTTTTAGAAAAAAAGGTGCCAAAGCTTCCTCACATTTTTTTAAAAAAATGTGAATCTGGCCTATATTTAATTCTTCAGGCATATTGATCTTGCAGTATAAGCTATAAATAGGTTGGAGGAATTTTTGCTTCCTTTTCTAGTTGAGAGAAAAAAGTCCAAATAATTCAATTGTATACAAGGTTGAGAGGTCCTTCTTTTAAGACTATAAAAGGAAGGGACGCCATTATTATTTAACATAGCATGGTTGCCTCCTCTGTCCTCTCCTTCCCTCATACTATCACCTCTCCACTTTCGACCTTGGCTTCTCTGAATTTCTCCTGTGCCTCCCTCGCCGTATGAGCTGCCTCAAGTCTTGATTTCATCTTGTCTTAGCTCTTCCTCCCTCACCGTTTGCGCAATCTTCGGCCTCTCCTTTCCTGCTTCTCGTGCTTGGATTCTCACTCTTAGGGAAAGAATCACATGTATGTATCAGATATAGTAACTATTGTAGTTCTTTATGCTTAGGTATTTTTATATGAGCATTTAATCTGATTTACAAATGAATAGGAGAGATCTAGTACTCTTATGTTTCATCAGGCTTGCTTTTGTACTTTGTTCTATTTTGAGGATTTTCATATCATTTATGGTTTAAGGAGTTTTCGATTAGCGCTAATTTTGATCTATGGCTCAAGCTCAATTGATATTTAACATCTTTTCTTCTCATGTCCATGGCTATAGTTTTGCTCAAGCTGATGGCACTCTCAGGCTTGGATGGAAGAACACTAGCTTATATACTGCTTCTACATGGACTTGTTATTCTGCTATTAAACAATAATAAGCTGTAGATTCTTAATTCAACTGATATATATACCTTGTATATGATTGTTAGCTAGTGGATATTAATTTGTCTCGTGTGTGACCCTTTTTCGTCCTTTTTCCTAAAGCATTGGTTATTTTTTAATATGACAGATTAGTTTTTTCTATAATGGAAGCTTTGGCGCTTCCACTATTAAGCGCCAAAGCTTCTTGCCTTTGCATACCTTCCAAGGCCACTGTGGCCTTGGTACTTGCTTTGGCGTAAAAGTGGCCTTGGCAGCATGCCAAGACACATCTTGGTAGCATGCCATGGCTATGGTGTTGGCAGGTCTGCCAAGGCTTGTTTTTTTTAATTATTTTTTTAATTTTTTAATGGCACTTTTGTAGGAAGCGCCAAAGATACCCATACCTTCTTTGGCACCTTTTATATAAGCACCAGACAAGGCAATATAAAATTTTAGAAAATTTTTACTACCCGCCATTTTCACTCTCCTGCTTTCCTTATCCGTTGTCCCCACTCCTTCCTCTCTTTGATTGACGGCAAGTAGAAGCCTCTTTGGTCCCCCACTTTCTATTTTTTCTTGTCTCCTCCTTGCACACATTTTTTTAACATTTGGTCACCACTTCTGTTACAGTACAAAGCTCCCTCCCCCATATGTTCTTTTCCTTCTTGTCTCGTTGCAGTACATAGCTTCCTCTTCTACGTGTTCTTTTCTTCTTATCTCAACCTCCTACAGATGCTCCTCTAAGTGCTTTTTTTAATATATGATCCATGTTTTCTTTTGCTTTTTGTCTTTTTTAGTTAATATATGTATGAATATTATATGTTTGCTTATAATTTTTTGTTTTTCAGGTATTTATTTAAAGTTTCAACTCTATCTACTTAAACTTTCTATATATTGTAAGTTTTTAAATTTTAGAGCTTACAAATATGATAATACTAGTTTAATCATGCGTAGAAGTAATGTGTATGACTTTAGTTTAAGCAACTTAAATGCTAGGGTTCTTTTATGATTGATAAATAAAGACACAATAGTGCAAAGGATACCTGCAAGTATGTTGATGGATCATTTTACAAATATAATAATACTAGTTTAATCCTTCGTAAAAGTACGTGTTGCAAATAATGAAAATGTTGTTGTGAATAGCATTGATAAAATGGTCAAATTGGGTGGAAGTGTTATCAATGCTGTTGGTAGTTTAATAAATGATTGTTTTAGTACCAATTAATTTAATAAAGACAGGGTTGTATTTTTACTGGCTTGTTATGGAATCAATTATATTAACTATGATATGTAGTGTTGGCAAATATGATTTATTTTGTTATGAGTTGTGAAAATTATTATGATGCTAAGGGATTAATTGGTTGATTATTTGTGACTTAAAGAGAGTGTTTAATATTTGGGAAACTTTATATTTTAGGATGTCATGTTGCTGAATTTTTTTAAAATAAATAACAAAAGATAAGTAACTGCAAGAGGCAAGCAACTAACCACTTTTAAAAATATGTTTAAGGTATAGATGGATAAAAAATGGATTTCATCTAATCGATTCTCAAGAGAATATATAGATAGGGTGAAAGAGTTTATTAGATTTGCAAGCAAGCATGCAAATGACCTAACAAAATCTTTTGTCTTTGCTTAGCTTATTATGGAGTAAAAAAGAGGAAAAGATGATAATGAGTGCCTTAATTTTTTTCATTGTACGTTTTATTACATGTATTCATATATTTCAACTAAATTTACTTTAATTTCTATGATTATCATTGTGTGCTGATGTTTTGTTTTGTTTATTTAACTTGTTGGAAGATGGATCCGCACAACAGGCATAAAGTTGTTCTTGTTGAAAATAATGGTCAGGCAGTATTTAAGGCTTACGTAGCTCGGGGCAGGACCGTAATGTCCAAATTGATTAAACTAAAGAGTAAGGACTTTTAGTTCAACCTTTAATAAAATGAAAAGGGAAATCCAGTCGGACCGAATGCTAGCTTCTTTAATAATTATATTGGGACTACTGCTAGGGAAATAGTCCCCATCACAGTTTCAGATTGAAGGCAGTTGAAGAAAGATTATTTTGATATCATCTTGGGTTTAGTTAAGGTAAACATTATTTACTTTATTATTCTGGTTATTTTGTTTCATGAATTACAATATAAAAAAGTATGTGTGGTTTTTTCTTACAGCCTTGTTTTATTATCGATGAAGATAAAGAGAAATTTGTGCTGAAAAAATACAGCAAACTTTTAAGATGTTTCTGTTACGATCTTGTCAAATTCTACTTATGGGACAACAATGACAATATCATTCCTACACCGCCCAAGTTGTATGATGGAATAATAACTCAAGAGTAGTGGGATGAGTTTGTGAGCTCACATACTACTGCAGAATTTGTAGTAATATAATAGTAGCCTTTACAAACTACTTGCAATGTATTTGTAATTAATATTTACTGATATGAATCTTTTGGATTTCAATAAGAACAAAGTGAGCAGAATCATGAAAATGCAACCAACATGCCATACTGATACATAAGATGATCGGCATCGTATGCAACATTGGAGCAACAATTAGTAAAAATTTATCATTATTTCATATGAATATAATTTCTATGACTAAATTTTAGCTACTACTAACTTTGATATGAAGATCCAAGAATCACATTCTGATGTCACACATATACCACGATATGGTTTATGGTTGGCCGGATGCACGAATTAAAAAGGAGAAATTCCCAGCAAACAAGCCAAACAAGTTGCGGAATATTATGTAAGTAATGGATTATACATAAATATTTAGCTTTTCTTAAATGATTCTATTTTATAATAAATAATATTATTGTAATTCTTTTTGTGATAGCGTAAAATGATGCTGGAGTACCCAGAGTTGGTGAATTATGTTAGTCAAACGATTTGCTTAATAGAGCTCTTGGAGCTCCTGGTATGATGGTCATCTTTGGGATACTGGTTTTGCAGTCACCTAAAGATCGTACTTTGGACCCCAAAAGTAACCTAACAAAAATGACTTTCTGCAACTAAAGGAGGAGATTTATGGCTACAAGCAACAAGTAGAACAACAGATGAGTGGCTAAAAGCATTAAGTAGAATAATGTAATGATCATATGCATTTGATGCAAGAGCAAAATGTGTTATTAAAGGCTCAGATTGACACCTTATTGCTATCTCGGCTAGTACCAACTCCAATGTGTGACAACAAAAGTGTAAGGGATAGTCGCCCCTCAACACCTAAAGTCCCCATTCCTTTGGTAGTTAATTTCTTCTCTAGTTAGCTTTTTGTTACGTTATAAATTAGTGTACATTAATATATTAACTCTATTTTTTCATAAGGCGAAGCATCATGCAAGTTGCATGTCAATGAATCTTTCAAGCACACAGTTGCTATGAGTGTGGCCACAATACTGACAATGATACACTGCATAATTCACCATTACCTACAAACACACTCTAAGTAAGGGTTGGTGTATGCACAAATGAAGATGCCATCTTACCAATCCCTTCTCAGGATGAAGAAACAATGGTGAAAGATGTTGTCGGTGGTTATGTTGTATGGCCAATAGGTTTGATTGAGTCACTTCAAAGCTAGTTAATTTACAATTCCTTTTACTTTATCTATGTACTTCCATATAAAGCTGTATGATTTATTTTCATCATTTTTGTAGGTTGCTGTTGCTTGTCCTAAAGGAAAATGAATTGAAGGGTATGGGAAGAACTCAAAGTGTTCAACAACCCAATCGAAGTTGTAACCCTCAATTAGCAATCGAGGCAATAGACAAATGGGCTTATACCACCAACAATTGGCATCAATGGCACTATATTTGATCTGCTAAGGAGATCAGGAAATACCTTTCGATATCGACATCTATAATATAGATATAACTGATCATGTCGATGGTGATGTGTTGAACGAAGTGCTTACTCATGGATGGCTTGGTGCAACAACCATCAACATATGAATTAGGTACTTTATCGTCTTCATCTATCACTATTATTATTATTCATCATTCAATTTTTTAGTCTTAATGACATTGTTTGTTTTCTATAAAGGCATTTGTACTAGGATGCGATAGTGGCCATAGATAGGATACATAGATTCATCTTTGTCAGCACACACCTCCTTGGCCAGTATAGGGGAGAGATTTGGAAGAATAATCTAACGATCTTAGAAACTACTTTATGTGTAGAGCAACCCCTAATAAGCTCTTTCTTGTGCCATACGATCCATGGTAAGTAATTTACAACAATATTTGAATGTATGTTTTTTTATTTTTTCACTTTTACCATAAATGATTATCGAAGTAAAATTTTCAAAATATTTTTTAGTGCACATTGGATATTAATTGTTGTCCATCCAGCGGCATTAGAAGGTCCCTGTATGTTCTATCTTGATCCTCTATTATCTGGTTATCCAGAGAACCATCCTGATATACAAATTATCTTCAATAAGTAAGTGTATGAATTTATGTGTAAATATTTTTGTGTGTGATTATTGAATAACCAACATTAATTAGTCACTACTTTTTTTGTTAGTGCATTAACCGCATATAGAAGCTAGGTTGGATTGAACAATTCTAGACGCAATAACTCGATCAATAGCTATGCGTGGAGGAAGATTATGGTACTTTTATATGAATTTACTCAAATTTTGTTAGTCAAAAATATTTATTCAAATATTGACTTAACTATTTCATTGTATTGTTGTGGGGTCTATTCCAACCAAATAATAATGATTGCGGTTATTATATTATGAAATTTATTAAAGATGTAGTTACTCATTGGCAAAATTTTGTTCCTGTGAAAGTAAGTTTCTTTACTTGCAATTGATGTTGTGTTTTAAATTTAATTCACAAGTGTCTAAGCTAGTTGACTTCTAGTAATCATATGATCAAACAATTAGCTAACTTAGGCATGTAGGTTCTTTATGGCCTATTCTTGTTTTGTTTATTCACTTTAAAATTATTTGTACATATGATTATTGTAATACAATTGTAGTTATTTTACTGTACATATTGTAGTGATTTTATGAATTAATTAGTTATTTGTTTTGTATTATTTCATTTTACTATCATAATTACCTACAACTAAACCATTAGGAAAACAAAATAATAACAAAAAATTATTAAAAAAAACCTTGACCTCCTTTCACACTTGATCATTAAGCATCAAAGGAGGGTCTAAACACTAGTACAGAAAAGGGTTTTTAGAGAAATTTAATTCACAAGTGTCTAAGCTAGTTGACTTCTAGTGATTTTAAAAGACCTCTGGTGGAAGGCGTTTTAGAGAAATTTTTAAGACCGGTTGTTAAAAATAACCGGTCTTAAAAGTAATTTTAAGACCGGTTCTAAAACTAACCGGTCTTAAAAATTTTAATTTTAAGACCGGTTCTTTTCAACAACCGGTCTTAAAATTACTTTTAAGACCGGTTATTTTTATAACCAGTCTTAAAAGTGTTATATTTTGTTTTTTTTAAATGTGTGTGATTAGGTTTTTACCAGAACGCATCCTTGAATTGCTACTTGCAATGCCATACTTGTTAAGTGCCATATGGTGTTCAGTTTGCTTCCACTTACAATGTCCTTTTGCTTTAACTTTCCACTTACCATTTCCTTTTGCATTATCCTTCCACTTACCAGTTCCACTTACAATGTTCAGTAGGCATAAATGAATTCAACCATGTCATATATATCATGCAACCAACAAGCTAGTGAATTCATCAAAATATACAAAAATCATCTTAAAACCAATAAACATGTCAAATCATACAACCAACAATATTTACACCCAATTAACCACCATGTCAATTCATCAATATACAGAAAAAAATTCCTCAGTTTTAGAAGAACTCACTGTTGTAAAAGTTCATAAATGAATTCAGCACAATATTTGCGAATGTGCTCAATATCTTCCTCTGGAAAAGGGTCAGCAAGTTCAAACATCTGAAACACCAAAGCCAGGCAAAACATTAAATTCACTTAGAAAAATTAATTGTACAAAATTTTTGAAATATATATACATTTACCTTTTCAGTAAGTTCTGTCGTGCCTAGGGTAATAATATTATACATGTGCCTCAGAATATACATCCCACACAAGTTGGACCCCGGTGGTTGCCTACGGGTCTGAAAAATAATATGCTATTGTTAAAACAAGTATAAAATTAAAGCATGACTTATTATTGAATACATTCTTATTAAAACAAACCAATATGTAACTAACCTTTGGCAAGATCCATGTAGGGTCTCTTACCTCACGCATAGGCCTACCACAAGTATGTTGGAATGTCTACATAGCCCTATATCATCAAAATCACAAAGGTTACTTATTTTACACAAATTCCATAAATTTTGCACACAAAGGTAATTAATAATGCAAGAAAACTTACGAGTTCAAGCTTTTCTTCAATTCACTAGTTGGCTTGCTGTGGTGGAGGGAGCATAAGAGGATGACAGAAAAACTCCTCTTGCATAAAATAGCCAACTGCCAATGACCACTGAAAAAAGGGAAAACTTTTAAGCAAATATAAAATATTATGTATAGTATGAAATATAAATTTGTCTTACCCATGCAAATATGGAGCCAAGAAACACTCAATTGTGGTTTCACTAAGCCTGTGCGATAAGTATGTGTGTCTGATAGAAGAAGTGGTCCCTTTGTCGTAGAGTTGATGAGGGCGTAGGAGTCCAAATTTATCAGTTTTTCCAGAGTCAACCAACCTGCGATGCATCAACCTACAATAATTCAAGCAGGGACATTAAATCAAAGTTTAACGACATAATTTGTAAAATATTAACTTCCAATTTGAGAAGATACTTACATCAAAAAGAGCTGGACAATCAAAATCGTAAGCTGTTGTAGAGGAGCTACCAGGGACATTAAATCATCCCTCTCAAGATAGCAGTGTGCTACTGACTTGCCAACAGCTGACTCAGTAAGCCAATATATTGTTCTAAAAGATGTATCATATGCTATCAGAATCACTTGCTGCATGACATTCAATGGAGGCTGTGAAACATCTTGAGTGGAGGGAGGTGGAGGTGGAGGTGGAGGCGGAGGCGGAGGCGGGGATTCCTCAGCTCAATTAGAAATAAGGTTCTTTGGCCACAAGAGGAAAGAGTTGATGACATCGCCTACACCTTGAAGTTATCAACAGGGATAGAGAGAGGTGCATCTGCAATGATCACCTCTTCAACTGCCACTCTGACTTGATCATCCTTTATTTCTTGGTGGTGGACAGTTGAACCTAAGTTGTGCATGCTCCCCCGTACAACTAATCGTCTCAAAGGATCCTCCACAAACAAGTCACAAGGCTCACCAATTTGACCGCTAGGACCCTCTGATGACTGACCAATGCAACTCCCTTTAGTGCTCTGTTTAGGGTTTAGTGAATGAGCCTGGGGAGCATTGGTATTTACTTTTCTTGTGCTTGTATCATTACTTTATCTTACTACAGGTAGACCTGACATATAATCCAGTGTTGGTATGTGTACTAGTTATGAATCAACACTAAAGGAATCACACGCTGAAACTGTCAAGTGATTCTTTAGATATCTTGCAAACATAATTAGGTCGCTAGTATCCTAAAAGAGGAATGAATACCTAGTTGCATACTCAGACTCTAATCTTGGAGGCTATATAAGACTGACAAAAAGAGAAACAAAACCTTGTATCATTGTTTGCAAGAAACAAAACACAGTGTCTCTTTCATCAATGGAAGATGAGTATGTGGCAGCATCAAGTTGTTGTGCACAAGATTATGGCTAAAGCAACAACTACAAGTCCTTAGTATACAGTTGAAAGAGATACCTATCTACTATGACAATACTATACCATTATAAGCTTGGCAAAGAATCTAGTTTAACATCACAGAACCAAGCATATCGATGTCAGACATCACTTTATCAGGGATCATGTTCAAAAGAAGGATGTTAAAGTGATTATCATTCCAACTCATCTTCAACTAGCTGATATCTTTATGAAACCCCTTGAAAAAGATCAATTCATATTTATAAGAAGAGAATTTAGAATGGTAAATCCCAACGAATTGTAAGTTATTTTATGTTAGAAAATAAAATTTGATGATGTTTTGATGATTACTGACTTAAGCATCGGAGTATCTAGTGATTTATTTTTGCAGGACTTTGATACTTTGTTATATGGTAAGTAAAGCAGAGGTTAATAGAGTACCATATCACTCAAGTGGTAACTTAAAGTGATACTAGATTACTCGAGTGATAATTGGAAGTGATGGTCAGTATCACTCAAGTGACCACTCGAGTGATAACTTGAAGATCAAGGCAGTGAGCACTAAATCAAATTAAATTCAATTAAAATGGCAAAATGGTTGAATTTAAATAGTCAAAAGTGAAAGAGATTGCTCACTCAAGTAAGCAGTCGAGTGATCATCAGTACAGATTGCAAATCAACTAAGTTTCAACTAAAATCTGCCTTCTTGTGCCATCAAATCACAGAGGGAATATACATGCGTAATTACAATATTACTCATGCTAGGTATGCATCTAAAATACATTAATTTCATTTTTCTAGCATGAACACTCGAGTAATATGGCTTCTATGTTGCTGAAAGAGAAATGGAACTTTGAAGAGTTGGTCTATTCTGATATCATGAGATATAGATTCTTTGGCACTCACACCACATCAATGCCTTTTCCCAAGTTGGTCTCCTTATTTCTGAAGAAAAACAAGATATAGTATTTGGAGGTGAACGAACCGTTGAAAGGCTTTCTCTAGTTGAGAGAAATCAGATAAGAAAACTTAGGATTAAGCTTCCTTTGAAAAATCCTATAGAATCTACTCCTAAGAAGAAGAAGAAAACTTATGAGGCTGAGACTAGCAAGATAGAAGATACTTAGTCCTCTACTCTCGCCACTCCTTCATCACCATCCTTCTTTAGACCTACAATCAAGAATAACTTGAAGAAGGTTCTCCAAGAATTTCATGTGGACATAGCTAACACCAACGTAGAACTATAGCCCATATGAATCACAAGATAGGAGAGCTGGTTAAGTATGTGAATCAACAGAATTAGGTTGTATTGGATCATACACGTGTACCTCACGAGAACAATCAAGCCATGTTGGCATAGTCACAGGCCCAGACTAGTACTATATAGGAGATTAGGAATCTTCTGAGGTTCCTACACGAGAAGGTTGACTCCTTGACACATGGTACCTTGACTCCTGGTTCTTCTATCCTAGCTTCAGATCCAGCAACTACCTCAGCTCCTATATCGATCCACCTTATACCATCCCTTACACCATATCGAATACTATCCTTTTTACTATGACCGATCCATCAACATCTGCTTTGGTCCATATCACCCTAGTTGTGCAGGCTACTATCCTACCTAGCTTAGTGGCCGCTCTTATAGCATCACCTACTAGTACCAAGTGTTTACCTCAGACTCTATCTCATCATTCCCAGCATTTTGAGGATAAACAAGAGTTAGTAGTTTCATCCCAGCTTTCATCACCTCAACACACTCTTCTATATCAGCCTCATCCTCAGGATCCACTCCAGATCCTTCCTATTGATCTACCATAGCCCATCTCATCTGATTCACCTACCTTTGCTCCTAGAGGAGGTGATACTCATGATAATGCATCTTCACCTATTTCAACCATTCCTATTACATCCCAATATCCTTCTCATACTAGCTCTAGTTCTAGTATCTCTGTCTAAGCTACCCCTTATGATAATGTTAAAAATGCATAGAAGAATTGGTGAATTTGGTGGACTAAACTGACCATATGCCTTCATTGATATAGCTTGAGGATCAATGTGTGTATAGGGAATTAGGGTGCTTTCTAACAAAGTTTAATGATTATGTTATTTTGAATTTTAATGTTCTGAATTGTGACGCTGACTATATGATATTTTAAATTTTTATGATCTACTGTTAAATTCTAATGTTCTAAATTCTGATTTCTAAAGTTTATTTAATGTCATAATTCTAGACTAATGGAGTTTGGGTTTTTGAATATAGAGATTTTTTAATTTTTCAAAGCATATGATTTCAAACTATTCTTTCAAATGATCTGTTCAAAAATCACCAAAGTTTTGTCATCATCCAAAAAGTGGAGAATGTTAGATCCTATGTTTTGATGATAACAAATTGGTGAACAAATGATATTACAAATGATTTATGTAAAGAGCTTTGAACAAAGGAATAGAGTTTAGAAGCATGAAAGGTCATCACTCTAACTAAGCACTCAAGTGATGGAGAAGAAGAACAAGTTACTAAACCAGGATGAAGTCTTTGGCAATGATCAGAAGTGATCAATTGAGTGATAACCCTTCTTCAGACCATTTGAGTGATGAGTATGAAATGACATAGGAACTTACTACCAAGATTTGAAATGTGTCACTCGAGTGATGACTAAGGATCACTCAAGTGACCACTCTAGTGATAAGATAATAAATAAGCCAGTGGCTCTTTAGCAAGATTTGGAAGGGATTACTCAAGTGATGGAGTCAGAATTACTACTTAACTCTCTGCCAAGTTTTAAAAGGGATTACTCGAGTGATGGCCCTGGATTACTCGAGTAACCACTCAAGTGATGACGTTCATATTGCATGATTATGATATGTTGTTTATTGATTTGTTATCTATATGATTAACCCTTAATTGTATAAGTATTCTAAGTATATTTTCAAGAAAACAATGAAAAGATCATGTTGAAGAGAGAAAAGCCAAATATAACATCCGTAACACTCACCTACCACAACGGCTATTTTTCAAATATAAAGAACAGTTAAAAGAAGCTGCATAACTCTAACAGACATGTTGAGATTCTTCCAATGGCTATCACAACTCAACTATAAATATGGAAACATTCAACGAAGAAGACAGACACTAATAACACACTAACATACATCGATTAACATATTCGTAGCGCTCTGTTTCTCATATTCATTCTTTGTATTTTAGTGATCATATATTTACTCTATGAGAGAGATTTTCATTACAAACTCAATATTTGTTATTGAGACAACTTAAGGCTATGGAACCTTAAGTTAGGGATTTGTTTACATCGTGTAAGAGGGATCGAGTGCTTGGTAAAGGAACTTGTTATGTACTGAGGTGTCAAGAACCCACTAGATCTTGGAAGATATAGTGAAACTCTCAGAGGAACTCTGAGGACTGGACGTAAGTCAAAGTGGTTATGACTAAACCAGTATAACTCCTAGTGTATACTTCAGTGATATCTTCCCAAGCTCTTAACTGCTTTAAATTCTGTCAATTTTTATATATGGTTCAAATTTTCTATGATTACCTACTTCACCCCCTTCTTGGGTAATATGCTTGCACTAACACCACCTTTTATACCAATCCTATATCTTTCATAAGTAATCACTAATCCCCGATAGACGTATCAATTGAGCCCTTCCTATCAAGATTTAGCAATTTGCTTTGATACAAAATAGCATCCACTCTAGATTCTTACATTTTTTGTTGATTGAAGGCTATCTGTCACGAGTGGTAGCATCTTATCTTTTGACAACAATAGTCACCATTGAAACTCTATTTTCAACGGTGACTAGACCTCTTAATGCAATTGCCGTTACTTTTCGTCACCGTTAAAACTTTCTGCCATGGTAGCATAAGCAACAACCTAGCAGCGACTTAAAGTCAAAGTTGAAAATCTTCTTGTAATTCCTATACATACAATTACATAGTGAGGTAAACCTACTTGAATTGGGTTTGGACCCTGATCCACCACTATAAAAAATAAGATGTTAGTGGCGGAATTTTTTCCATCACTAATCCGTCTGCAAACCGTCACTAATTTTAGCAATAGAATTTGTGAGGGAATAGTGACGAAAATTAAGGACGGAAATTTTTCGTCTTTAATTTCCGTCACTAATTCTACTTACTAACGGATTGAAGAAAGAACCAATTCCGTTGCAAATGTCCATCATTAATCCCTCCCAATCGTCACTAAAATCCGTCACTAATTCAGTCACAAGGCCATCGCAAATTTTGGGGATAACTTGTTCCATATTTGTGATGGAAATTCAGAACGGAATTAATTCCATCCCTAATTTCCATCACTAGTCCATCTCTAAAGTTAGTTACTAATAGATTCGGGCTCTATTCTGTCACTAAATTGAAAAAATATATTATTATTAAATAAAAAATATAGTATTATTAATTTAATGTACATAAAAATAGATTGTTATAATTAAAAAAATATTATTATGAAATAAAATTTTTGAAAAATTATATTTTTATAAATAAAAATTATAATTATAATAAAAATGTGTTATTATAAAATTAATTTAAAATTAAAAAAAATGATTTTGTAAATAAAAATTATTATAATCTTAATTTTTGTTAATATAATTTTAAATAAAAATATGTTATAATAAATAAAAAATATTATTAAAATTTAAAAAGGACAAAACTTATATCTAGTTCCTTGAATTTAGTTTATCCAGTTTACCAATAAGCAAATGACATATGTATTTTTTAAACATATCATTCAAGAACAAACCAACATGTTGCTTTACATTATGATCAATTGTGTCAAATGTTTGTCTTGTTCAAAAATGTAATGTGTGAGAATCCTAAAACAAAACTCACTTGATATATTTTAAACCCTAATGAGAGTGCCAACCTACAAGGATTCAACTTGCAAACCTTAAGAAACAAAAAAAGGCTTTAGGCAGGATGAATGATGCTGGCATGGAAGGAGGAGGAGAATTAGAGGAGTAACAAGTAATAGCAAGAACGACAACTTGGAGCAAGAATGTCTAGCAAAAACTAGAGCACTAACTATGAGCAGAAACAACAAGAGAGAATGACGTCCTTTAGAGTTTAGATCCAGAGCAAGTTACGCCCTTATCTTATTTTCAATCTTTTATATAAAACCCATTTGACTACTTTGACTTTTTTTGGATTAATATAAGTTTTGGTCCCTGAAGTTTCACCCGATTTTGGTTTTGGTCCCTCAAGTTTGAAAAGGACTTGGTGATTCTTTTACGAAACTCGACTCGGCCCCAAAAAAAAACCAAGTACTTTCTAAATTTGAGGGACCAAAACCACTGATTTCAAACTTGAGGGACTAAAACCAAAATTGGATCAAACTTTAGGGACCAAAAGTTATATTTGTTAGATCCCATATGTTTTGATGATAACAAAGATTGGATTAATATTACAAAAGTTTTAAATCAAAGGTTTGAACAAAGTAACTAAATTCTTGGTTGCAGGCAAAAGCATTACTTGAAGCAACTACTCAATTAATGAAGAAGAAATGAAAGACAGAGTACAGGAGAAAGGAGCACTGTGAGATTTTTTGGAGGATTACTTGAGGGAGCCCTCAGGTAATGACCTTCATTACTCAAGGGATCACTTGAGTAATGTTTGAAAAATTGTTCAAGAAACTCTTTGTCAAAAATTGCATGGGATTATTCTAAGGGATCACCTGAGTAATCTACAAAATTATTTGAAAAGCTTACTCGAGGGATTACTCAAGTAACCAGAGCAGAAATCATCTAGTAGCTTTCGGATAAGAAATGACAGACATTACTCGAGGGATTACTTGAGTAACCTAATGCGAAAAAGCTACCTTACTTGAGTAATCAATCGAGTAAGTTGAAATGAAATGAAAGTATTACTTGAGGGATTACTCGAGTAATCAGGTAAGCATAATTGAAGTTGCTCTCGGCCAAGATTTTAATGACATTACTCGAGGGATTACTCGAGTAATCTACAAAGTTATTTGAAACATTACTCGAGGGATCACTCAAGTAAGCAAGTCTGCTAGGTATTGTAAGATGAGTTACTCGATGGTTTACCAGAGTAATATGGTCATACAACATTGAATTACTCTCTGGCTTATTTTTTTATAAATTTACTCGAAGGAGTACTCGAGTAATAAAGCATGATCACTGAGTAGCCACTCGAGTAATGCAGTACAGAAAGCATGATTTTAATCCAACATTCATTGATTTGTTATCTATATGATTAACCTTTCATTGTATTAGTTTCCTAAGTATATTTGCAGAAAACAATGAAGAGATCATGCATTAAGAGAGAAGTTAAATATATTGTCTGCAACGTTCGAAACATCTACCTACCATAAACAACTAGTTTTCTAATTCAAAGAATCATCACACGAAGCTGCGCTACTCTAACAGACATGTTTGAAATGCTTCCAATGGATATCACAATTCATCTATATATATAGAGCATTCAATGAAGATCAGAACACAACAACTGAGAACACAAACTCACATCGATCAATATATTCTTTGTACTCTGTTTTCTTATATTCATTATTTGTACTTCAGTGATTATACATTTGCTCTATGAGAGAGTTTTTCATTACAAACTCAATATTTGTTATTGGGACATCTTAAGGTTGTGGAACCTTGAGTTAGCGATTTGATTCCAATATGTAAGGGTGGGCGAGTGTCCAATGAAGGAATTTGTTGCGTACTGAGGTGTCAAGAATCCACTGAATCTTGGAAGATATAGTGAAACTCTCAGAGAAGCTCTGAGGACTAGACGTAGGTCAAAGTAGTTGTGGCCGAACAAGTATAACTCCCGATGTACACTTCGGTGATATTTCTCCTAGCTCTTAACTACTTTAAATTTCCAGTCAATTTTTATTTACACAATGAAATTTCTGGTATCACCTAATTCACCCCCCCTCTTGGGTGAAATGCTTGTTCTTACAATATTAACCCCTGCATTCGAGACTAATTTGAAAAGATTAAGGAAGTTAATAAATAACTTTAAAGTATATATATTTATCATCTTTTTTAAATTAATTTATTTAACTTATAAACTAATATCTAATCTAATGATACACATAAATATTTTGGAGAGATCATATACATATGCTATAATTAAATAATTTATTTAGTTTTGTTAATCTGCCAAAATTAGTCAACTAGCCTTATATTAATTATCGGAAGTAGTATCTTAGAATTTGAAAAAACCTTCAGTTTTGTGGTTGCATATCATGCTTCAATTTATATTTATTGTTTATTTTGTTATCTGGATAAAACTTATTTTTTAGTTTGCATCTTCTGTGCATTTGCCACAGAGATTTTGTTGTATATAATTCATTTCATTGGTTGCATATTATCCTTCAATTTATAATTATTCATATATTTTGACTTTTTGTACTATTATTTTCTTTGATAGGATCTTTACATGAGGATCAAGGCATCTAGGAGTTATACTACAAGTTCTAGAATTGATGTGCAATCAAATCAACAAGATGATGAAGAAATGAACCTATATTTAGAGCCTGCAGGTGGTAAGAACAAGAAGGGTTGCATCTTTGTCTTAGGATCTGAGGCCTAATATATTGGTAGCACATCTTATTCTCATAGGTCTTCTCCTCCTTTAATTCCATCAACACAAACTACACAATGCCCCAACCTAATATTGAAAATGTTGTCACATAGTTTAGATAAAAGAATCAAAATATTATGCAACAAAATAAAATTATCTTAAGTAGGTTGGAAGCACTTGAGCAAAAATTCTCTAGGGTTGTCAACAATTCAGACACTCAAGCTGACGATGATGATAACACACCATCAAATAGGGTAGTTACTTGGTTGTTTGACTACGTACATTATGACATTTGTGTGGTTTCTTTGATACATTATATAGATTTTCACTTGAGTACTTTTGTTGCTTTGTAGTTATTATTGTTATATTACTATCTTTTTATAATTTGGTTTGAAATTTTTATTTACAATCCATTTATTTCAATTTCGATCATTTAACCATTAATAAGGTTGACTTATAAGTAAAATAAAAATTATAGAAAATTTTTAAACAAAAAAAAATATAATTAACAAAAATTGGAAAATAGATTTGTGATAGAAATTCTGTCACTAAGTTTATTATAAAAACAAAAAAAATCATTTTACAATGGATTTGTAACATAAATTCCATCACTAACTATTTTAAAAGAATTATCGACGGATTTGAGATGGATTACCAATGATAATTTCATCTCTATTCTGTGACAAACTTGTGATGGATATTCCATCCCAAAGCGGTTGTAATTTTGTGATGGAAGTTCCATCAAAATTCCCTCTAAAAAAAGACATTGGATATTCTTGAAATTGATGATAGAAAATTCCATCACTAATCCCTCACAAAACTAAAATAAGCTATTCAACAAATTAGTAATGGAATTAGTCATTTGTGATGTAATTTTTGTCGTCGATTAGCAATGTAAATTATATCGCTAATCCTTCTCTAACTTTGTGACAAAATTGCAAATTGAATTAGTGACGCTTTTTTTGTTGATAGAAAGTTTTTGGTTACTCTTCCATTGCTAACGGATTAGTAATGAAATTTGCAATGGAAATTATGTTGCTATCCTATTTAGTGACAGAATTTTTGTTACTGATATCCTTTTTTTTTGTAGTATACAATGGTGGACTAACTATATTTTAAAAAAGATAAATCATATTCTGTTTTATTTCAGTCACGTCACAAATTTCAATTATGCCAATGTGGTCATTAAAAAAAATGCTCATCATGGGGTTTCATGGGAGAAGGTTTTGCCATTTGCAAACAGTGACTATCTAGAAAAAATTTCTTATTGCTAAGTTTGTTTTTATTCTTGAGAGATATTTATATAATTATTCATGAATTGTACATACGACATGCTAAGCAGATTTCTAAAAAAAATTTATGATTGTTTGAATCTTGATGCAGTTATATAAACCTGCCTATCCTCTTGGTGCTTATAATGAAAATGAATGCAAAATCAAACCCTAGTATTTCCAATCTTTAGATCCAACTTTCCGTAATATATATAACATTAGTGTTGGAATCTATTAGTCCACCCTTGGTGGATTAGGGCTCAAGCCTGATTCAAGAGGATTAAGGGACATTAGTGTTGGAATCTATTCTCATGTAACCGTACGTACACTATATATATAGGGTGTAGGATTAAGGGAGAAGGATAATCAAGATATAATAGATACCGAATATTACTATTCTCCCTTTAAAAGATTCTCTCATAAGCATGTTCTCTTCTCTTCCTTTCTTTGCTATATTTGTTGTGTAACGTGATCAGGGTCTACATCAATGCTCCAGTTTTGTGTGGGTACTTTAGCTAGTCAATCGAATTCCAAGTATGACTAAAATTCTTACATGGTATTAGAGCCTAATTAGTTTTTCTTGAGGGCTTTATGGTAGATTTCGCCTTTGGAATATGCATGCTTGTGTGGTTATGTATGTTTTAGCTTAGTCTTATCTCCCCGTGTGCATATGTACACATGTACTATATATTACTAAAATATTTCCCTTGTTGTTATTTAAATTTCTTAAGGCATGTATGTTATTACTTGTTTTGCTTCCGTTGCCTGTCATAATTGTTCTACATGTCTTAATTACCTATTCCCAAGGTGTATATTGATATATGTTTTTCCAGTAGAGATGAGTATACTGTCAACGTGTGTCTCTATTCTTTATTATTTTTCTTCCTATTCCAATAGATAGTTTCCCAGATTATGTGCTTGAATATTTTTAGGTGACCCAACAGTTTTTTATTTGTTTCTTCAATTTTTAGATATGTGATACTAGTGTTTCTCATGTTCCATACATGATAACAGTATATGTATATGTTTTAAAAGATGTGAAAGTTTTAAGTCCTAAAAAAACATACCATGAACACAAGCATTGAGTTATTGGGGCCAAGAAATTTGTACATACTTGTAGAGGGAGGGAAAACATAGAGAAAGATCAAACAAATAAAAAGACTTAGATTTTGAGAAGAAAAACATCTACTGTGCAAAATAAGCCTGACAAGTTTTTGTGATTTCTGATCAGCTTACAAGAAAAAGGTGCTTTTTAGGTAATAAAATTAGTTTCATTGTGTAGATCTCAAAAATACGAAGATAATAACACCAAGAACACAAGAAATAGATGTCGAATGAAGGAGATATAGACATGAGAAGTTTCAATTCTGACAGACCCAACTCTTTGCACTATCTAGGTCAGATTCAACCTAGTTAGAGGTTGAAGATAACCCCGCAATCCAAACAACATCATTTCATGTGTTTATAAAAAAATTGTGCTAGGCTCAGATAGAGCTTGGGCAAAGTTATGAAAAAGAAAAAGGGGCTTCTAGGCTCAATAAAAAAAGGAAAAAGGTGTTTTTGACTAAGCTAATAACTGAGAAAATGGCTAACTGAGAAAAATGTTCATAGTTATTCTAAAGGAGGATAAAAAGTCACATTATGTATAAGAGGCCATGTCAAGGGAGAATAGAAGAAAGCAATGGAAAGAGAAATGAATTCTTTGAGAAAGAATCAAGTTGAGAATCAAGTGATCTACCACCAAGTTGAAAGGACTATTAAGAACTAGTGAGTTTTCTAGGTTCAAGAGAAAAGTGGGTAGATCAATTGGCATGCACAAGACTTATTGTTACAGAGGGGTATGCATAACAGGAAGGCATTCTTCTCACTTGTTGTGCATTTAAATTAGTTTTAATATGGTAATTGTTAACCATTTGAATTTAAATTTACATCATGTGGATGTGAAACATACACTTTGAGTGATGATCTGGATTAGAAATGTATATGCAGTGGCTATTAGATTTCACTAAAAGTAGTATTTGAAGTTTCACATAATGGTAACTTCATGTGTTTTTATAGAAGTCCTTTTATGGATTGATGCAATCGTCCATATAGTGATGTTTAATGCATCAAAAGTGCGGTAACCCAATGTGTTTTTCAAATTGTTGAAGAGAACCATTGATAAATGATTTGTGGAGTTATTCCTTTAAGTGGATGATATACTATTGGCCATACATAGTTTGAATTTGGTAATGCCTATTAAAGAATGGTGCTAGTAAACTTTGAAAAAAACATTCATAGGTAAAGCAGTTGGATTTGAGATCGAAAGAGATAGCTTAAGAAAAATCCTTTCTTTTGCAAGGGAATTACAATAAGAAGATTCTTAAGCGGTTCAAAATAAGTGAATGCAATCCCATAGATACCATAGTGTCTTTTTGAGTAAGTTTAAGTCATGATAAATTTCCCAGACTAAACCAACCAAGAAGATAATGGAAAAGAATGTCCATATAGATATTATTAGCAGTGTGATGTATGCAATGATATATACAATACCATATATATGCTCATGGTAGGACTTGTAATTCAGTACTAGTCTATCCATTGTGAGAGACATTAGATGGTTTCACAAAAGGATCTTGAGATACTTGTAGAGTACATTGATTATTCACATTCAAAGTAGTACAAGACGCTATATGGTTGGTAATGTTCATAGAACATATGAAATTGTGAAAATGATAATTCAAATATAGTGTCAAAGTATTATGAATACACATAGCCATTGTCTAAACAAAAGTCCCTAAGCATAATAGATAGAATAAATGCAAAGGTATAGCTATATGATAGATGCTATAGCATAAAAGCTATTGTTTAACAACGTATCCATATGAAAAGTCCCCTAACTAAGCCTAAAGACCAAGGACATGTATAAGAAACATGTTAAGTCCTTTGACATACATATGCTATGAAGTAATGATACTTCATTTTGGCTTTTAATATGTATGGAAGTATATAATATCTAGTATGGAATACAGGTTGGTAAGGTTGGCTTTCTTACACAAGCAACCGCCTTTGACATTCAGGAGGAGTATGTAAAGATGAGACAATTATGTTCACAAGTAATGCAATAAGAGTGCTGATATGGTAGAGAAGAAACACAAACTATATCACCTTAACTTAAAGTGTAGTAAGTCGAGATGAGATCCTTTATTGTAAATGTGGTTCAAATGATAGAAACCCAGGTCCATGATACCTGTTGCCAAACAAAAAATTCTTCAAAATTGACATCATATAATGTGAGTGGAGTTGAAGAATTTGGGTTTAGATACTGGGAGTGTCTAAACTTAAGTCTGTACGGTGTAAATATAGAGTCAAAACAACATACACTCTTAAAGTATAAGAGTACTACCATAACACATGATTCATACAGCACGTGCTAAAGAACCATAAATAGGAAGCAAGTAAATGGATCCCTGTTTCATTGCTGTGAGTCCTAGAAAGGTTATCCCTTTTGACTTTGACATTATCATGGAAACATGTTTCAATGTCTGTTACTTTAGCGTTTTGTCTTAAGATCATGATTGATGCGATCTAAAGGTATTATGTTAGGAAAGTAGTTGATTTATATCAAATTGATATATGGGAGAAAGGAAGATTATTGCTTGAAATATACACACCTATGCTAGTGTTAAAGACCGGTCCCTTATGATATGATTTTGTATTTTCATAAGTGTAGATACTATGTGTACGAGAAAGGCAATCTAAATTCTATATTGACTCAAGAGGGATTAGATTGGCCATAAGTAAAGTGTATATTAGTAAATCTAGGATATTCGGGTATTATATTAATATCGAGTTGCACTACATGGTTGTCTTGTATTGATCTCTGTAAAAAAGGGATTTCTAATACAAAGCGCCCAAATAGGGATGTAATGACCACACGGTCACAGCTAAACATCTACTATAAAAGAAGTAAGAGAAAGAGGCTTGACCCATAACATCTAATCCATCAAGTGTGAGTAGGAGATGTTGGAATTTATTAGTCCATCCTTAGTAGATTAGGGCTCAAGCTCGATTCAAGAGGGTCTATCATGGAGAGACACATGTTATAAAGAGATATATCCTTTATGGTTTAAAGGTTATATCTCTCAATACCCATTTAAATTTTGATACACACAAAGTGATAAAGATATAGTTCCACATGCATACTAAAATAGTACAAATATACTGATATTAAGTACATGTTTACATACAGGATTCATCCCACAGGGTTTGATAATATCTATATAGTTACCCAAAATATTCCAAAATAGACTACATATAATTGCTGGCTTCCGTCTCAAGATCCATACCCATCAATTTCCCATGTCCACCACCTTGCCCTTGTAGCCACAGATTCCCGCTAGAACATTGTTATTTATAAAAAAGGGTGAGATTCCAAAGAATCCCAGTAGTAACAAAAAATCATTTATAGAAGATGCGATAAATAAATGTGCTAAATACTAGATAGTGTAATACTATCCTAACACATAACTCAGTTCAGTCAGAAATGTGCTCAGAGCCAAACACTGTTGCAACCCTACACATTTCGTACATCAGTCCCTGGCTGGGCATATCATTGTACTCGTAAGCACTATGCATCAGTGTAACCACAGGCACTGTGTATCATATATATTATAGAACATGGCATATACAAAGCATATAAACATTCACATAGTGTATAAAGGATAAAGATACTACCTTAAACCTTTTTCAACTCAAAAAATATTCCTCGATATACGTGCCAACAACTTAGGTTCTCAACTCGATCATAAAATGTCAAATGTACAAGAATTAGGTTAAAGCCCATTTATGTACTCATTTAGACACTTCCAAAATGTTTCTAGTGGTTATATGAGTCTATATTAAAAAATTACCAAAATGCCTCTAGGACCCGGGTCTGGCCCTACCTTACTCGATTCCGCCATACTTTTCCTGAAAATTTGACCCAAGCTATTCTAGCATATTTTTGCCCAAGCAATCCATTTCTGGCTTCTGTTTTACCAACATTATTGTCAAAAGACAACAATGCCCTTGGCAGCCCTTAACTTAAGGTTTCAGGGGCGTTTTGGTCATTTTTCTTTCTAGGGCTTTTCTGAAAAAGTGATCAACAGTAACCCCACCCAATTTCCCCTCCCGAACACAATAGAATCACCAATTTCATGAAAATCCAACTGTTAGTCCTCTAATTGGTCTTGGCCAAAACTTAGGATTCTCTTAGGAAATTTGGGGTGTTTTAGTTATGACTCCACAGACTTGATTCTTTCTACTTCTAATCACTTTATTAACTGCTTAATTTCATTCCCAACATGATTTAGACTAGATTTGGGAAGCATAATGGTTAGGGCTCAAC
This sequence comes from Inga oerstediana, assembly GCA_963210345.1. NCBI lineage: Eukaryota > Viridiplantae > Streptophyta > Magnoliopsida > Fabales > Fabaceae > Inga > Inga oerstediana. The sequence continues at coordinate 22,746,759 of OY723409.1, read as the reverse complement.
ATTTCCCAAATTTACAATCCACAACAAATCAACCACAAAAGGACCTATTAAACCAACCAGAACAGCAACAATATCAAGTACTTGAAGTTTAGGAAGCTACCTTTGATTTCTTCTTAGTGTTATCTCCTAGCTGAAACCCTAGCCTCCATAAACCTTAGGATTTTCTTCCTAACCACCATAAATCATGTATAAGAGCCACTTAGATGAAGGATTACACTAATTGGAAACCAAAATACCAAGTAAATCAACTTACCTTGCAAATTTGGCTCCTCCTTCTCTCTAAAAGCTCAAGCTCTCTCTTCCTCTCTCCTTTCCTCTATGGCTGAAGTGATTTGAGAAAGATGAGGGGGAAAATGCTTTTTAAAATATCCCATTTTCCTCTTATTTATTTAATTATAAAAAATCCCAAATTTTGACTTTTGTGACACTTGCTTTTACTACATGTAAATTGTGTCATAGAGCCCAATTGATATGTAACTAATATTTCCCTTCTTTGGTCCATCTAAAATGAAGTGTAAGGGTCCTTCAATCAACCCAAATGGCTTTGCCCATTTATCTAATAATTTAAAAATTTCCATCACATTATTTTCTTCATTTTCGGATTATTTGGCAATTCTGGTAGATTTTCTACCCAAAATTTGAAAAACCATAACTAAATTTGTGGATATCAAATCGAAGTAATTCCAAATGCTCTAGAACCCTTATTGAGTCTATTTTCATGGAAAAATATAGTCTTTAGTAGTTGAAAGCTAAAAATTCTTATAATTTAATTATTTGGACACTAGTCCAAAAAATAACCAGTTTTTTTGTGCTAACTTTAAAAATTCATAACTTTTTACATACAGCTCCAAAAATTACCCATTACTTGTCAAATTAAAGCTTAAGATGTCCACTTTCATCTTGTAAAATTTCACAATTTTTAAACATCATTTGGTCTTCCAAAATCATATGACAAACACACTGCCTCACAAAAAATCTTACTAGCAGCATAATCACATTCTCCAAAATTCATCCTTCCATTTCATTAAATGCTTACAAAGCATATTGAGGAATAAATTTGGGGTGTTATAATATCTATTGCCATATAACCTTACGTTTAAGGGTTATATCTATTCCTAAGTGACAATATGTATACTATATATATAGGGTGTGAAATCAAGGGATAAGGCTACTTAAGATATAACACACCGAATATTACTATTTTCCCTCTAAAAAATTCTCTCATAAGGATGTACCCTTCTCTTCTTTTCTTTGGTGTATTTGCTGTGTAATGTGATTGGGGTCTGCATCGGTGCTCCGATTACATGTGGGTACTTAGCGAATCAATCAGATTCTAGGTACACACAACATTCTTACAATTAGAGTTATATTTGTTATCTTAATCAGTATCCACTATTACCTTCAAAATTATTTATATAAAAATAAAAATATTTAAATTATCAAGTCCCTACCGTCAAAGTTTGTTAATTTCAGAGCTAATAGTGTTACTAACTGCTAAGATGAGAAGATTACTAGATCCTGACTCTGCAATCTACATACTAAAATTGAACAAAGACTTGTTTGTTTTTTAAACAAAAAACAATCAGTGACCATATTGGTGCAGAACAGGAGAATATTGGTTTGAATGCAACGACTTCCTAAACACTTCCAAAAGCTTTTGAAGATAAGCTAAAAGGGTAACTGATAGCTGATGCAATCAAACTTAACAGTATTTTGTTAGACTAGTTTATAACTTATTTATTTATTTACAGTTTTGTAGCAATCTTTTTCGCTAATTTGAATTTGCAAAAATCCAAATTACATATCGAATTTTGAAAATATTTTGGCCTAATAAAGGCGATTTAAAAGATCTTTTTTATTAGGTATTGGATACCTAATCCATTGAAGAGCCTGATTGAGAGGCTTGTAATTTATCACAAGTCTCAGAGTTCCTTTTTCAAGTTCAAGATTCTTATTAACATAAAAAGCTGCACAAGACTAAGGGCTTTGGATTTTACGAATAAGCCTTTTAGATAGCAAATCTTTGATTAGAGCATGAAGGGGAAGTAGGGAAGTAGGGATGTAGTAAGTCCCAGCGGATAAGGCAAGTAATTCTAGATGCCTATTGTTTGAATGTTCATATGATATTAGGGTTCAATGTTTAAGACGTTGGCTAAGTGATAATAATATTGGCAGACTTTTATCTTTATAAGAACATATATAGTAATATTTATAATAACTCCATAAATAACCCAGAAATATTATTGACTCTAGCATAATCCTATAAAACTAGATGGTAACGATATCAGTGTAAGGGAGAAGTTTTATTATGTTTAGATCTTTCTCTTTCTGCTCCAACTTCTCTTGCTCTTCTTCTACTCCTTCTTCATCTTCAAATTTTGGTATTGCACCAAATAAAAATGTAGGAAAATATTCCTCACAAAATAATAATATTTTCAACAATCAAACTCATTTTGAAAATATTGATCAAAATTTTAGTAATTAGACTATTCCAGTCATTGACAAAAATGATTTGTATAAACCAAAAAATAGTAAATTCTTTAAATCTTCTGATTATATAATTAGAACGGTTAAAGAAACTATCCCTTTATGATCTGGGAAAACTAACATAAATCTTTTGTCAGAAAAATCAATTTTAAAACACCAAAAGAAATATAAATTCATACACATTGGATATGTCCAGATTGCAATTAAACCTTTAGTCAAAGCAGGTATAGATGTCTCCACTTTGGTTTGTGTTAGAGATGGAAGACATGAAATTTTCTTTGACTCAATTTTCAGAATGGTTGAAGTAGGTCTCCATGATGGACCAATCTACTTCAACTGCTTCCCAAATGTAACAGCTTCTCTTCATGATGACCCCATCGTAGAAGTTTTAAAATTAAGCCTCAAATTACATGGGTTGAATATGAAACCTAGAGTTTCACCAATTGTGTTAATTTATAGGGTTTAATATAAAGTCATAAATTCTTGTACCTCAAATGTTAAAATGTTTAACCAAGGTACAAAAACATGCTTGTTCCTAAAAGATGCTACTAGAGCAAATGTTACAGTACCAAAAACAATAAAATGGGAAGATGTGACTCTTCCTGATGATTGGGACTTAAATAAAATTGCCCTTGTTATGCAAAAACATGTGCCTGAGTATTTCAGGATTGGGCAAAATGAAAATGGATATGTTAGAATTACTTTTGACTAGAGACGATCATTTAGTGCTTCTAAGACTCCTTTAATTCAAGAAAGCTATAAGACTGCTCTAGAACAACCTTCTAGACATTCTTGTACTTCTTCTGTTAAAGAACCTGTTATTTCACCTTCTGTTATGGAGATCTAAATGAATTTGCTAGTGTCATAAGACCTGTCTACCAAAATCTAGAAGATGAACAAGTTGAAACCCAAACTTGTCAATCTCCAACAAATTCTGATATAGTTAACACTATTGAAGAACAATTTCATTTAGATAAGAAACTTTTGGAAAAAAAAATTCTATTATAATGAAAATAAAGAAATATGAGAATGGTTTTGCAAAAAATATAAGACTGAAGAATTGTGAAAACCAATTCAAGAAGATTTTTATAAAATGCTTGAAAGGTATAAACTTCATATTCCATTCTTTCTATAGTTTGAAACATATGTAGAAGATCAAAATATAAACGATTATCCTTTTAAGCCATTTGAAGGGGTTAACGCCTCTTGGATTTTGAAAAATGAAAATAAGACAGAATTTGAATTTCCACCAAAACAATCGTTTGAGGTCTTTGGAATTAAAATTTGATCAGTTGCAGTAATTGCTTCACCTTTCAAAACCAAAGACCCTAAAATTGATGCAAATTCAACTGATATTCAAAATATCATTGAACAAAATAATTATACAAATTAGTATCTTCAAACTCTTGGAGAACATATTTTGAAAGAACCTATGACTCTTAAGGCTAGTAAATTAGTTTTACCAAGCTCGAGTTCACAACCAATTTTTAAACCTTATATTATTCCTGCAAATATTGCAAGTAGTGTTAGGAAAGGAAATTTTCAAGCAAGAATTGAATAAGAATTAAGAAAAATAAATGTTCAAGATACTCCTCCTCCAAAATCCTCTTCTTCAACAACAAAAAAACCCAAATTATACAAGCAATAAAAACCATGCAAGATGGTACTATAATCACAAATGATGGTCAACCAATGTATGTTGCTGTTAACTGTCTTATAGTTAATATTTTTGCATATTTTGCTGGTGATCCATCTATTTGGAGAGATATATCGGTAGATCTTCTATCCAAATTAAAATGCAAAACTCTATCCAATTTCATATGGTATAGAGATAATGTCTTATTAAGAGTAATGGCTAGAGAAGATGGTAATCATCCAATATGGAAAGAAAAATTCTTAGCTGGTCTTCCTACTTCATTAGGAGACATGGTTAGGGAAAAAAATTAGAAATCAAACTGGTGGTGGTCAGATCTATTATGAAAATTTAACATATGGATAGCTTATCGCAATGGTCCCGAAAACTACTTTAAAACTTTGTCAAGAAGATATACTTCAATATCAACTTGCAGAAGAAAAAGTCTGAAATCAAAAAGATTTAGGATCTTTCTATGAACAATTTGGTTTTCTTGCCTGTAAAAGGTCTAAAAAACTTAAGCACAGACATGAAAACAAAGATTACAAGGTTAAAAGATATTATAAAAAATATCAAAAACATTGGAAAAAACCTAGAACTAATCAACCTAAAAATTAAAAAATGAATTTAAATAAAAACCTCCAATTGATCTTCCTAAAGGAAAAATTGTTTGTTTTTGATGTGGCAAAGAAGGTCACATGGAAAAATATTGTAAACTTAATAAAAGAATTAATGCTCTACAACTTGAAGAATCAACTCTTCAACAACTAAATAATATTTTGATTGAAACCTCTTCTTAAGAATAGTATGAAGTATCCTCTTCTGATGAAGTTAATAAACTTCAATAAGATGATATCTCATCGTCATTTGATGAAGAAAATTTTCAAATAAATTGTTTTGAAAAGATTGACGAGAGTTCAAGAAATCTTGAGCTTGATGACCCAATCAAGGAGTTGGTATTAACTGATTCCAAAAAAGATATTTTTCAAATTAATGTCATTGAAGCAGATTTGGTTTTTGAAATCATTAACTCTCTTCCAAGTAATGAAGAAGAGGTTAAAATTTTCAACAAACTAAGAGAAAGCATAGCTTCCTCTTCAAAACTAGTTCAAAAATCTTGGCAAAATTCTTCACAAACAAAATATGATTTTTCTGAAATAATAAAAAGATTTCAAAAGAATCCAAAACCTGTTTCAATTTCTGACCTTCAGAATGAAATAAATAATTTGAAAAAAGAGATAAGAAATCTAAAAAATACCCAGGATTTCCATTCTCTTATTTTAAATCAAATTCAGGAAGAAAGTCTTGACAAAGAAAAGAAAGAAGTGGAAGAAAGAAGTGATCTAGATGAAAAGGATCAAGAAGCTTCAGAATCTTTCTTAAATCTTATATCAAGAATTTCAATACAAAAATGGCATGTGCCAGTCAAAATTATTGCTACGTATACTTTTATATTAGAAAAAATAGCTTTATTTGATACTGGAGCAACCTTAAGTTGCATCAAGGAAGGTCTAATTCCAACAAAATTTTATGAAAAAGCCATAGAAAATCTTTGTAGACCAAAAAAATCACCATTAGATATTAGCTACAAGCTTTCAAATGTAGTAGTTGAAAGAAATGGTTTTGAAATAAAAACTCTCTTCATTTTGGCAAAAGTTTTATCTCGAGATATAATTCTTGGTGCACCTTTTATCAATCAATTAATTCCTTATCTAACAATAGAATCCCAGTTAATGGGCAAAAAGGTTTTCTTTAAATTTGCTTATCCTCCTTATACCAAATTTGTTAATCAAATTGAATATAAGGAAAATCAAATTAATTTTTTAAAAGAAGTTTCTTACAAGGTTATTGAAAACCAATTAGAGAAACCTTTTATAAAACAAAAAAATCCAACATTTTTTGAAAACCATAAAAGACACAATTTGTTCTAATCTTCCTAGTGCTTTTTAGAATAGAAAACAACATGTAGTCGATATCCCGTATGAGAAAGACTTCAACAAAAGAGCTATTCCTACAAAAGCTCGACCAATTCAAATAAACCAGGAGCTCCTGAAACACTGTCAAAATGAGAATAAAGATTTTCTGTCTAAAAGGCTTATTCGTAAAAGCCAAAGTCCTTGGTCTTGTGCAGCTTTTTATGTCAATAAGAATGCTGAACTTGAAAGAGGAACTCTAAGACTTGTGATTAACTACAAGCCTCTCAATCAAGCTCTTCAATGGATTAGGTATCCAATACCTAATAAAAAAGATCTTTTAAATCGCCTTCAACAGGCCAAAATATTTACAAAATTCGATATGAAGTATGGATTTTGGAAAATTCAAATTAGCAAAAAAGATCATTATAAAATTGCATTTACAATTCCATTGGGCCAATATGAATGGAATGTAATGCCTTTTGGTTTAAAAAATGCACCTTCTGAATTTCAAAAGGTTATAAATGAAATTTTTAATCCAAACACTAAATTTATCATTGTTTACATTGATGATGTTTTAGTGTTTTCATAATCAATTTACCAACATTTCAAACATGTTAAGGTCTTTATAGATATTGCTAAATATAATGGTTTAGCAGTTTCCAAAACCAAAATCAGTCTTTTTTAGACAAAAATTTGGTTTCTTGGTCATCATATATAGCAAGGAACTAACGTTCCAATTGATCATGCAATCCAGTTTACTGATAAATCTCTAGATCAAATTCTAGATAAAAATCAACTTCAAAGATTCTTAGGTTGTTTGAATTATGTTAGAATCGGCTGACACCCAAGAGGGGGTGAATTGGGTGTAAGATAAAAACTTAAGAACTTTGAAAATCTTTTCACATCTTAGTAAAAGCAATAAGTATGAAGGTAATGAATCATAAATTAACTGTTAGATTAAATAATATATGCTGGAAATATAAGAGCTTAGGGAAGAGAATATGTAAACTGTGATTTATCCTGGTTCAGTCCAATTTGTGATGGCCTACGTCCAGTCCCTAAGCTCCTCTTGATAGTTTCAAATCCACTATCTTCTTGTTTAATCTGGGCACAAGAAAAGCCTTTACAATCCCACAAGTTTAGCTGGGTACTTGTGAAACCTTTTACAAATCTCTTATTGAAATACTCCCCCTTATGGCAAGTCTTACAAGCAGAGCAATCCTGAAGACCTTCCTCTCTTACTTACCCATGCAAGTCCTATGAGCAACAACATTCTCTCTTGCTTACACCCCTGTAAGTCTTACGAGCAGCAACGTTCTCTACTGCTTGCACCTTGTAAGTCTTATGAGCAGAAAGTCTTAGTAGAGATTCTCTCAACAGCTTCCCTCGTAAGGAAATCACCCAATCAAGGTCCCTCTACCTTGAGATCAATTAAGAAATATAATTGAAAGTGTTTACAAACTCTCTCATAAAGTAGATATAATGCTCACTGAAGTATAATACAAATAATCACTTTGTCAATGATAAGTAATATAGAAGAGCTGAGCATCTCATTGAATTGTGAGATGTTTCATTATGAGCTGTACATCATGTTGTGGAGCGGGTTGAAGATATTTGAATATTTGACAGTCTTTCATGGTGTGTCAGTTGCTTGTCATGGTACGTAGCCGCCATTCAGTGTGTAATGATGAAGTTCACCGTAATTGACTTTCTTATTTGAAACTTCAATCCAAACGTTTAATATTCTGTTTCACACTTAAAATATATGTTAGTTAACATTTAGATATGATAACAAGTGAAAACGTAAAGAATAAACAATATTTAATCATATTTGGATTGTTCATTGTGAGTTTGCTGTGCGTTGCTTCTGACAGAGTCTCACTCGAGTGTTTGCGTGTTTTGTACTACGAACTTTAGCTTTTGTGTAACACTCGCATCATTTTTATCAAGAGTGTGATTTCTCACTCGCGGGTAATATGGGCCCTCACTCGAGTACATTGATCATTACTCGAGTGCATCAGTATATCTCAGCTTCAGGCTTTATTTCTGGACAATACTTGCAACTAAATATTCAAGAGTGCATTTTGCACTTCTAAATTGTTACGTCCTCACCCGAGTGTAGTATGGCTCACTCGAGTGCATTTTATATTTTCACGTTATGGCTTACTCTTAGGAAAACACTTGCGGCTATTTACTCATAGGACTCAAGTGCAATCCTTCTCCTCACTTGAGTGTTACCAGTCATGCTCGAGTGTTCTTCACATTTGTTTATTCATATTTCTTCTCGGGTTAACACTTTGATGTTAACACTTTATAGGACTCGGGTGCAAACCTTCACTTCATTCAAGTGTATTGTCATTTACTTGAGTGTAGATGAAATACTTCCACTTTACAGCTACTTCTGGACAACACTTGCACCAAAATATCAAGAGTGCATTTTACACTTTCGAAGTGATGTGGGGTCACGACAGACTAAATTTATTCATTTGATTCTAAATATGGAAAATGATGTATCATAAGAAAGCTCTTGTCATATGCATTCCAATGCAAAAAGAATCAGCTCCAAACTCTTTGTATTATGTAAGTTATGATCGAAAGAGTGGCTATTTCACTAGACCGCACAAGTGTCAAATTCCAAAAGGCATAGCTCCTAGAATATGACTTCAAATTAGGTAAACTCTCTGAGTCTAGTTTCATATGCCACTAGTTTCATCTCAATTTGATGTGTCATTTGTGAGTTATGTCAAAAATACCAAACCTATCTTGAAAAGTGACAATGATTTCAGTGTCAACTTCTATGGATCATATCTCCTTCATTTGAGATTATTTCAATATGATCTTGGTGTACATCTTTCGTGTTAGGAGTCTTCTTTCATATGCCACTACTTTTGGGTCAATCTGACTTGTGGTTTGAGAGAAATGGCCAAAATACTAGACCTCTACCAGGCTGAACATAAAACAAGGTTGAATAGAGTAGCTAGACACTCGAGTGTGTTCTTCCTTCACTTGAGCACTATAGTGCCACACTTGCTATAGTGATTCTATACTTTCAGTCTGCACCTCGAGCACTACAGTGATTTGCATGCTATAGTGCCAAACAGTGCACGATTGCTATAGTATCGGCCGTTACAATGCCAAACAGTGCCAACTGCTTTAGTACCAAACAATGCCATGTAATTTCCTTCTAACCATAGAAATCTCAGTGTTATTTCCAAGAACTTGAATCTTGATATTCCCATTAGATCTTGCAAGTTCTTCTTTCTTCAATATCTTTATTTTTGATTTTCCTCTTGATAATCATTCTCTATAATCCGAGTAGGCAGCTCCTTGACTATCTTCAATTTCTTTCCTCTTCTTCCTTTTGTTTATTCTCATCAATTCAATCATTTCTTTGTATATTTGATAATTTTGTCTTCTCATTCTTCCTCTAAAATTCAACTAATTAATCTACAAGATATTTCACATTAAACACAATAATTAGTCAAAGAAATACATTATATAAACTTTTTGCTCTTATCATTTCATATCTATATTTGACATCATCAAAACTAATCATATCTAACAAATTACATAGATGATTTTATTCCAAACCTAAACAATATCATAAGCCTCTCCATGAGTGTCTTAAGAAAAGTTCTCCTCATTGGACTGATGATTACACTAATGTGGTTAGCAAAATCAAATCACTTATTAAAATTCTTCCATGCTTGTGTCTTCCAAATTGACAAGCATTCAAAATTGTTGAAACAGATGCCTCTGACATAGGTTATGGTGGCTTTCTTAAACAAAAAATTGATGGTAAAAAGCTTTGCATTACATTTACTTCAAAACATTAGAATAGAGCTCAACATAACTATTCCACTATTAAAAAAGAGATTTTAGCAATTGTTTTGTGCATAAACAAATTTCAAAGCGATTTGTTAAATCAAAAATTTTTAGTCAGAGTTGACTGCAAATATGTAAAAGATGTCTTGCAAAAATATGTTAAAAATTTAGCATCAAAACATATTTTTGCCCTTTGGCAAGCAATTTTAAGTGTCTTTGATTTTAAAATTAAATTTATCAAAGGCTCTTCAAATTCCATTCCAGATTTTCTAACTAGAGAATTCTTGCAGGGGAAATAAGGTGATAAAAAATGTTAGATAAAGAGAAGAAAAAGAAAGGAAAAGGAAAATCCTAACAAAAAGATGATCCAGAAAGAATCACAAAAGAAGAAGCAAATCAGCTTAGAGCTGTAATTGAATTGTCAAAAGGGTCATTCACCCAAGGGTTATCGACTCACCAAAAAGGATCCTCTTCGAGGTCCAAAGTTTTTGAACAACCTGTGTTAGATCCCATATTTTTTGGTGACAACAAAGATTAGATTGATATTACAAAAGTTTCAAATAAAAGGTTTAAACAAAGTAACTAAGTTCTTGGGGGTAGGCAAAACCATTCTCTAGTAAGTACTCAATTAATGAAGAAGAATTGATAGATAGAGACAGAGAAAAGCATCACTTGCAGATGTTTGAAGGCAATATTCGAGTGAGCCCTCAGGTAATGATCCTTCATTATGCGAGGGACCATTCGAGTAATGTATGAGAAATTGTTTTAGAAAGCTCTCTGTCAAAAATTGTATAGGATTACTCAAAGGGATCACTTGAGAAATCTGTAGAGTTATTCGAGACATTACTCGAGTAATTAGAGAAGAAATCATCTAGTAGCTCTCGGCCAAGAAATGAGTGATATTACTCGAGTAATCTGAAAAGTTATTTGAAGCATTACTCGAGGGATCACTCGGGTAATCAGGTAAGCAAAGAAGTTACTCTCGACCAATAATTTGATGCCTTTACCCAAGGGATTACTCGAGTAATGAGTGGAGAATTAAAAGAATTACTCAAGGGATCACTTGAGTAATCAGAGATGAAAAGAAACACTTACTCGATGGATCACTCAAGTAACCAAGTATGCAAAGTTTTATAAAATGAATGACTTTCTTCTCTGGCATATTTTTAATGAGTTTACTCGAAGGACTACTCAAGTAATAGATAATTATCACTCCAGTAGCCACTCTACTAATCAGGTCATATTCGTTGACTTAACACTCTGCCAAGAATTTTAAACGCTCACACGAGTAGCCACTCGAGTAATGAAGCATGATCACTCAAGTAGTTACTCAAGTAATACAGTATAGAAAGTATGATTTTAATCCATTGTTCAATGATTTGTTATCTATAAGACTTATCTTTCATTGTATTAGTTTCCTAAGTATGTTTGAAGAGAAACAATGAAGAGATTATACATTAAGAGAGAATTCAAACATATCATCCACAACATTCAAAATGCTCACCTACTGTAAACAGCTAGTTTTCAAATTTAAAGAATCGTCAAACGAAGCTACTTGACTCTAACAGACATGTTTGAAATGCTTTCAATGGACAGCACAATTCATCTATATAAATGTGTTAGAACCGGCTATCACCCAAGAGGGGGGTGAATTTGGTGTATAATAAAAACTTAAGAACTTTAGAAATCTTTTCGTATCTTAACGAAAGTGGTAAGTATGAAGGTTTATAAATCAACAGTTAGATTAAATAATATATGCTGGAAATATAAGAGCTTAGGGAAGAGAATATGCAAACTGTGATTTATCCTGGTTCGGCCCAATCTGATGGCCTACGTCCAGTCCCCAGGCTCCTCCTGAGATTTTCAAATCCACTATCTTCTTGTTTAATCCGGGCACAAGAAAAGCCTTTACAATTCCACAAGTTTAGCCGGGTACTTGTGAAACCTTTTACAAATCTCTCACTGAAATACTCCCCCTTACGGCAAGTCTTACGAGCAGAGCAATCCCGAAGATCTTCCTCTCCTGCTTACTCATGCAAGCCTTACGAGCAGCAACGTTCTCTCCTGCTTATACCCCTGTAAGTCTTATGAGCAGCAACGTTCTCTACTTCTTGCACCTTGTAAGTCTTACGAGCAGAATGTCTTACTAGCAATTCTCTCTACAGCTTCTCTGTAAGAAAATCATCCCTCTCAAGGTCCCTCTACCTTGAGATCAACTCAAAAATATAGTTGAAGGAGTTTACAGACTCTCTCACAGAGTGGGTATAATCTCACTGAAGTACAATACAAATAATCACTCTCTCAATGATAAGCAATACAGAAACTGGAAAATAAAGAGTGTTTGGGTAGAAGCAGAGGATTCATGTTATTCGCATGTCGGTGTCATTGCTCTGTTTTCTCTGTCTTTTTCTGTCACCCATCGATATTGAATGCTTTCTCATTTATAGTTGATGAAGATGATAACCGTTGTGAGCATTCGTCCGTTGGAGTCCCATTGCTTCATTTGAACGTTGAGCATATTTGAAAACGAGCTACTGTCCGTTGCAAAGTGGAGCATTTTGTTGAACAGCAGAAAGATTCATTTTGAGCTCTAGTAACGTTGTGGAGTGGGATGAATACGTTTGAGTTTCCAGACAATCTCTCATGGTAGGTCAAACTTTTGTCATGGTAGGTAGTTGATACTCGGTGTGTAATAATGCCGCCCGCCACAGTTGACTCTTACATTTGAATATGTAATCTCAACATTAAATTTCTTGTTTCACACTGCAAAATACTTAATCACTAATATGATGAAATATTAGTCATGGGTATGTTGGATCATTGGTCAAAAGATGAATTTCTGCCTTCTGGGACTCATCACGTTGAGTGAAGATTTTTCATACGTGACCTCCATTCTTGTAGATACAACCCAAATATTTAATCTCCTATTTTACACTTGAAATATATGTTAGTTAATGTTTAGGAACAATAACAAGTGAAAACATAATGATTGTATAACATTTAACCACGTTTGGATTGATGGCCGTGAGAGCTGTTTCGTTTCTGTCAGGACCTCACTCGAGTGCAATATGGCTCACTCGAGTGCAGTTCATATTTTCAAGTTCTGACTTCCTCTCGGGCAAGCATTCGCTGTACTTCACTCGCATCTGCTCGAGTGAATTCTCGACATCACTCGAGCACAACCAGTCATGCTCGAGTGCATTTCTTGCTTTCACGTGCATGCTTCTTCTCGGGTTATCACTCTCATGTCAAAACTTGCATGTGCTCGAGTGAGAAATACTCCAATGCTCGAGCATGAATCCTAGTGCTCGAGTGCTGCAAATTTTTTCGCGTTTCAGCTGCTTCTGGACATCACTCGCACAACTTTTTTAGGGAGACAGTTTTTACACTAGAGGGTGATGTGGGGCCACTTTAGAAAAAATTTGTTTATTTGATTTAAATGATGTATCATAAGAATGGTCTTGCCATATGCATTCTAATGCAACAAGAATCAACTCCAAACTCCTTGTATTCTGCAAGTTATGACCGAAAGAGTGTATATTTCGCTAGTCTGCACAAGCGTCAACTTCCAAAATTTATAGCTCCTAGTATATACGTTCAAATAGGGTACATTACCTATCCATGGAAAGCTCTTTGAGTCTAGTTTTATTTGGCACTGGTCTCGTCTCAATCCGATGGGTATTTTGTGAGTTATGCTCAAAATACCGAACCTGTGTCGAAAAGTGATGGTGATTTCACTGTCTTCTTCCACAGATCATATCTCCTTTATTTGATCTTTTTTCAATGTGATCTTGGTGCATATTTTACGTGTTGGGAGTCTTCGTTCATATGCCACCGGTTTCGGGTCAATCCGATGTGTGGTTTGAGAGATATGACCAAAATACCAGACCTCGCTCAGGCTAAACGTAAAACAGAGTAGAACAGAGTGTTCGTCCCGTGTTCGAGTGAATTCATCCGTGCTCGAGTGAGTTCTTCCTGTGCTCAAGTGAAACACCTCGTGCTCGAGCATAACTCCCCTAGAAGTGCCATAACTCACATATAAGTCATCTTAGCTTCCTATTAACCTATTCCAACCATTATTTGATCATAGAAACCTCCGGAATCATCATAGGAACCTCCAGTATCACTTCTAACAACTTGAATCTTGATATTCATGATAGATCTTCCAAGTTCTTCATTCTTCAATATCTTTCTTTTTTATTTTTCTTTTAATAATCATTTTCCATAACCCAAGTAAGCATCTCCTTGACTATCTTCAATTTCTTTCTTCTTCTTCCTCTTGTTCATTTTCATTAATTCAATCTTCTTCATTCTTTGCTTGACTAATCTACAAAATATGTAACATTAAATATAGTAGTTAGTCAAAAAAATACATTATTTAAACTTTTTGCTCTTATCATGTCATATCTATATTTGACATCATCAAAACTAATCATATCTAACATTCTCCCCCTTTTTGATGATGACAAATCCTTTAAGAAAAATATGTTTGAATAAAATGCAACATACATATATAATGCACAGTGCAAACATACATATTATATATAATGCAAAGTGCAACATACATATATAATGCAAAGTGCAAACGTACATATTATATATAATGCGAAGTGCAACATACGTGCAACATACATATATAATGCAACATACATACGTGCAACATACATATTTTTCTTACATTTTTCTCCCCCTATTTGACATCAACAAAAAGTTTGAAATATATAAAGAAGTAAGGCTTGTGAAGAAGTAAATAGAGTAGAAATTACTTTAATCAAAATGAATGAACCAAGAAAACAATTTACACTCTCCCTATGTGAAAGTACTTTCATTTTTTAATGAGAGGGAACTAAAAAGGATTTGGAGAGGTTTTCAAGAAAACTTTTATAATCAAGATAAATGAAATATATGAAACATATTCTTGAAATGTAAAGAGAAAAAGTTTAGAAATGCTCATGTAGATTTAGAAAATTGATGAAGCGCTCCATGAAGTCCGTTGCTTTATCCTTTGGCAATGCTAGGTCTTGATGATGTACACCACACTTCTGTTATGCAACTCAATATATATTCATGTTGTTGCCAGGATTCTCCAAATGAGTTGAGCTTCTGTTTAGCATGTTCAATGCTCAGTTATATTGGCATATGAATGTTGTAGCCAATATATATTCCTTGACTGAGCGTTAAAAACATCCTCAAGGTTTATAGAGTCTTCTTGTAGTATGTTGAGGAATACTATTGCACAAAACAAATTCTCCTGCCATAAATTTAAATCTTTCTTTGCAAAGAGAATTGTTAGTTCAATCAAGTAACAAACTGTTCCTTTCCATATGATATATTAAAATTAAGATCATGAAAAGAACAATATAAGAATAATTCATCATCAAAACTAATCAAGACATGGTGAATACAGATGAGTATGTTAAAAGGATTTTCTTTCCAATAGGAGATGAGCTTTCAATATATAAAACACATGTGAATGTGAAGCTCCCCCTTAATTGACTCATGGTTTTAAAAATTTTAGAAAAACAGTTAATAACTCTCCTGGATTTGAGAAACCATTGGAAATTTTATAGAGAAAATGACTTTGAAAGTATGAAGATTTAGTGAGAAATTAAATGGCAATGCTAATCAGAGGTTTTAAGAGATACAACCTAATATCACCTGAGTGGCTACTTGAGTGATTCTACTCAATCATTACTCGATTGTATACTCAAGTGATACAACTCAAGGATTTTGAATTAAGCAAGAATACAATACCTCACTCGAGTAATATTGTAATCACTCGAGTTATAATCCTCTGTAGTCTATTGATGCATTATGTCGTAGTCAATATTGTATGATGTGACTGGTACTGAGGGATTCTGAAGTGTAGTCTTCTATGAGCACTTTAGGATACCAAGATGAGCTCAGAATAAGGCTTTATGCGCATATTAGCTTAGTATGTGCCCCTTGCTTAGCAAACATCATTGAGAACTTTTAATTTCACCATAGCACATATCACCCTTATTTTGTCATCCATCATCTCAAATAGAACTTTGAAGTTCTGGTTCACTAAGTCACACAGCTACTTCATCATATCATTGACTGATTTTCTCAGCATTGTTTGTAGTAAGCTTTGTGTGAAAGAGTTGAACCTCCTCTCTCAGAAAGCCTTAGATAAACGAACCAAAGAATGAAGGATCATGGAGACCAACTCTAGCAAAGTGTTGTCTCTCATTTATTGGCCTTGTTCACCATAGCTCTAGTGTAGGTATAGCAAATAATCCAATGAAGATTAGATATAGAGCTAGGATAGTAGTTAAGAATCCACATAGGCTCATCAAGCTTGATGATTCTGTGCATCTCAGCATCTTCCTTTGAACATCTCTGTTGGCTCCATATCATAGTGAAAATGTCTGATCACCTTGAAACGATAAGGAAGGTGGGTAGGCAACAAAGATTCATATTGAATAAACTTATTCTTGGCTCTGTGCTGCTTGAAATAATCTCTGCTGGGTCTGCTAATAGATCTTCCTTCTCTTTCTCTTTCTCTGATTGTATCACTAGCTAGTTATTTGCTAGTGGTGGGATGTCATTTGAGTAATATCACATATTCTGCTTCAACTCACGCTGCAAAACTATCAGTCATGCCTTTTCTATTAGCCTCTGACCTTTGTATCCAAAATGAAAGCATCTTGATCAACTTCTGTAAAAGTATAAACATATGCTCTCTGGTACCCATCTTCTTTTGGGTCCGTACAATATTAGTCATAGAAACTCTTATGCTTGTATATAATTAAATCACATGATATTTAAGCAAAGAGTATCATAAACCAACAAAGATCAAGATATAATTGTATTCAATAAAATCAAGTCATTATAAAGCATAATGAACAAGTGATACTAGGAATGATGATGATCAATGACAATTTGTAAATACACTTTATATAGAAAATATGTCATTGATAAAATTTTCATGCAATAGATGTAAGTTGGATCAAAGAGAGTAGAAAATCTATCCATAATGACCAACTTTTATGAAATGATAAATCATGAATGAAAACAAATTTTCAAGAATGATAATGAGATATGCAAATTGTTTCAAAATCTCAAATGTTCTTTCGAATCATAAATATGCATTATGACATAAAGATTTTGAATGCATGAAAAGTCATTTATGAAGCTTGTTAATTATTAATGCTTATGCCAAAAACAATGGAAGACAACAGTTATAAAATATATATCAGAAAGCTTCA
This sequence comes from Inga oerstediana, assembly GCA_963210345.1. Taxonomy (NCBI): domain Eukaryota; kingdom Viridiplantae; phylum Streptophyta; class Magnoliopsida; order Fabales; family Fabaceae; genus Inga; species Inga oerstediana. The sequence goes on along the minus strand of OY723409.1, from coordinate 22,729,666 downwards.
CTAAGGAATTCAACTAAGATAACATGTTAATTATAAGAGTTAACATGTTGGAGAATTTTCTCAAGAACAAAAGTCATATGAAAAAATGAATTAGCCAAAATGGCTTATCTTGACATATATAAGCATGATGACTTTAGTATTGATCAAAAGATAACCTTGCCTTTTGGAGTTGCATCTTAAAATGGATAAATGTTCAAGGCAGCAAGACTTAGAGTACAAGATTCTAGTTACTCAAAAATGGATGATGACAAATGATAATGCATTTGAGCAACAATATGAGTATAAGAATTTATGGATGATGAAGCACATACTCATTGATCCAAATGACTAGAGTTCTAGAATATTATCCCGGTAAGTTATTCCACAATAATGGTTAATGCATTAAGATTTAATGCACTAATGAACATTTATAATGCTTGGAATAACATGACCAACTAATGATTTATGCATTAGGCACAAGGCTTTCACAAGTTGAATTCTTATCAAGGGAATATACTTGACACTCATATAGATAGTTAACTTGTTAGACATAGGATCTAACTTGTTAGAAAATAAAGATTGAGGAGTTCAAGTATTGGATAGCACATTTAAGATCAATGTGTAAATGATGGGAAAATACTTTGATAAAAGAATTTGAAGCATTCTGACTTTCAGTATACAAAAATATTAACTTCCAATTTTGAAATCGATTTAAATGTAAATAAAATATGAAAAATTTTCAAATAATGTGTATGCATTTTTATAAACAAGATGAATTTAAATCCAAGTACATTTTTGAAATGTGCATTTTGAAACTCAAATACATAGAAAGATTATGCAAAATTTCACTTTCAGTCCATTTAGCAATCTAAAAACAATTTAAAACCCATAAATGATTGATTGCTAATGGTATGTAGTAATGAGCAAGAATTTACCACTCAAATTGAGTTGGAAAGAATGAGTACGATGGTTGAGTTTTGAAATTACTGATACAGCGTACCTGGCTTGAGTGTAACTTGTAGACACCCAAGTTAATTTCCATCTCCTTGTATCTTTGTACTCAAGTCCTCCAAGATCACTTGAGTAATCCATGTTTTGAAGCTAATTTAAGCATTTGTGTCTATGGCTTTCATGAGTTCTTGTTGCACTTTCAGGTAAGTTCTCTATGCACTCGAGTGTGCTCCCATCTCACTCGAGTGTGTGACATTATTCTTGATGAACACGAGAGTGTCTGTAGAGTTTCTACATACTTTGTTAACCCCTGTTTTACAAACTAGAGACAGAGCATAGGATTCAAATCTGTACTTGAGTGAACAACCAGTACTCGGGTGTTAACATGCCTTGCACTCGAATGTTTACTTCTGCTTTCTAGTGTCATGATTCTTTTTCAAATTAATCCTGCAAAAATCATATAACCATTTTTCTTCCTTGGGTATCCAATTCTACTTGGATCCACTCATGGTTAGCTTGAAAGAATTATAATTCAAATGCTCTAAGAATATAGTTAATTTGAAACAATTGAGCATAATGAATTAAATATGTCTTTATGCATAAGAGAAATATTTTCTTTTCAAATCATTATACATGCATAAAGAATTAGCCTGTTGAGCATTACAATCCCTTTATAAATAAATCTATCAAGTGGCTTTTTAAGAGATGTGAAAACATAATTTAAAAAATCTTTTGCAATGCTCATTCCTAAGGTTCCAAAATATAAAACCTCAACAAATATTACAAACAACAACATAGGAGGTTTTATCATTGTGTACCTTTGCCTTAGATATTTGGAGGATTGCTTTTGCTTACCCATTGATCTTTCTATGATGTTGATACTTTGAATATCTTGCTTTGGGTGCTGGCAACCTTCTCTCAAAATATATAGACTCCAGGAGTCTTTTATTTGATGCTTGAGAGATCCTCCTTTTCTTGTTCTCCTCAAGATAGTTGAATGGTATTCTATGGTAGTTCATTCTTAAGGTGGAACGTACTCCTTTTCTCCATTGCCTTTCTTTGTGGTTAAACTTTGCAGTTCTAGCAATGGTTTCCTTGAGAGTTCTCCTTTTTGATATAAATGGTATGAACCTCTTTATTGGCGCATGAGAAACTCTTGGCTTCTTTTTCATCTTCTCCTTACCCTTATGTCCATTTCTTTTCGAATCATCCTGCATACATAAAGTACTAGATGGACATTTTGGTACCCACATATACTTGGGTCCTGATTGTTAGTATTAAACCTTACATGTTTCTTCAGTACCTAAATATACTTATTTCTCACATGGGAATTTCTTCTAATATAGCATGTGTGAGAAATATGACCGGATTTGCCACAATAATTGCAAATTGTATCAAGATATACATTATGGGATATCATGCAAGTATTATGTCGATCATGAGAGTAGAAATTCGAATGGATTTGATTTGAATATTCTTTCTTCCCAACAAACTTTCCAGCATATTTGAAAACATTTTTGCTTTTCTCAATAAAATCAACAATTGGTTGAGAAACAAACTTTTGTAAACTCTGAAAATCATTTTTATGAAAATCACACAAAGAATTGGAACTTTTTACCTTAAGTTCATCTTGAGCTCCGGAGAGTGATTTTTCATGTTCGTCCATACTAAGCTCTTTTTAGAAATCCTCTTCTTCTTGTTTATCCATGTTGACTTTATGGAAGTGTTCTATGATTTTTTCATCTTCATCATCAACTTCCAATTGTTCATGCACAGTAGATGCGTAGCGTGTAGTTTCACATGAATTGTCAATATTGTCAACTTCAACACAGTTGTTAGAAGCATACATAGAATCAAGAGTGTCCCAAATATGTTTAGCATTAGAACAAAATCTAATTTTCTCAAAATCATTTTCGGTTAAAGCACTATACAGAATTTTCATTGCTCTAATGTTCAACGAAAACATTTTCTTTTCACTTTCTGTACAATCCTTTCTTGGTTTGAAATAAAAAACATTTGTAAAAACATTCCACATATCAAAATCAAAAGCTTTTAAAAAACTAGTCATTCTAGCTTTCCAAAACCAAAAATCAATATCTTTCAAAAACTGTGGGATTGTATAATCAAAACCTTCTGAAAGTATAAAACACCCAAAATTAGCCATTGTAACTCTTGAGACGGTTAAGTCCTTTAAACAAGAGCCCAGGCTCTGATACCAAATGTTAGAACCGGCTATCACCCAAGAGGGGGGTGAATTGGGTGTATAATAAAAACTTAAGAACTTTAGAAATCTTTTCGTATCTTAACGAAAGTGGTAAGTATGAAGGTTTATAAATCAACAGTTAGATTAAATAATATATGCTGGAAATATAAGAGCTTAGGGAAGAGAATATGCAAACTGTGATTTATCCTGGTTCGGTCCAATCTGATGGCCTACGTCCAGTCCCCAGGCTCCTCCTGAGATTTTCAAATCCACTATCTTCTTGTTTAATCCGGGCACAAGAAAAGCCTTTACAATTCCACAAGGTTAGCCGGGTACTTGTGAAACCTTTTACAAATCTCTCACTGAAATACTCCCCCTTACGGCAAGTCTTACGAGCAGAGCAATCCCGAAGATCTTCCTCTCCTGCTTACTCATGCAAGCCTTACGAGCAGCAACGTTCTCTCCTGCTTATATCCCTGTAAGTCTTATGAGCAGCAACGTTCTCTACTTCTTGCACCTTGTAAGTCTTACGAGCAGAATGTCTTACTGGCAATTCTCTCTACAGCTTCTCTATAAGAAAATCATCCCTCTCAAGGTCCCTCTACCTTGAGATCAACTCAGAAATATAGTTGAAGGTGTTTACAGACTCTCTTACAGAGTGGGTATAATCTCACTGAAGTACAATACAAATAATCACTCTCTCAATGATAAGTAATACAGAAACTTGAAAACAGAGAGTGTTTGGGTAGAAGCAGAGGATTCATGTTATTCGCATGTTGGTGTCATTGCTCTGTTTTCTCTGTCTTTTTCTGTCACCCATCGATATTGAATGCTTTCTCATTTATAGTTGATTAAGATGATGACCGTTGTGAGCATTCGTCCGTTGGAGCCCCATTGCTTCATTTGAACATTGAGCATATTTGAAAACGAGCTACTGTCCGTTGCAAAGTGGAGCGTTTTGTTGAACAGCAGGATGATTCATTTTGAGCTGTAGTAACGTTGTGGAGCGGGATGAATACGTTTGAGTTTCCAGACAATCTCTCATGGTAGGTCAAACTTTTGTCGTGGTAGGTAGTTGATACTTGGTGTGTAATGATGTCGCCCGCCACAGTTGACTCTTACATTTGAATATGTAATCTCAACGTTAAATTTCTTGTTTCACACTGCAAAATACTTAATCACTAATATGATGAAATATTAGTCATGGGTATGTTGGATCATTGGTCAAAAGATGAATTTCTGGCTTATGGGACTCATCACGTTGAGTGAAGATTTTTCATACGTGACCTCCATTCTTGAAGATGCAACCCAAATATTTAATCTCCTGTTTTACACTTGAAATATATGTTAGTTAATGTTTAGGAACAATAACAAGTGAAAACATAATGATTGTATAACATTTAACCACGTTTGGATTGATGGCCGTGAGAGCTGTTTCATTTCTGTCAGGACCTCACTCGAGTGCAGTTCATATTTTCACGTTCTGACTTCCTCTCGGGAAAGCACTCGCTGCACTTCACTCGCATCTGCTCGAGTGAATTCTCGACATCACTCGAGCACAACCAGTCATGCTCGAGTGCGTTTCTTGCTTTCACGTGCATGCTTCTTCTTGGGTTATCACTCTCATGTCAAAACTTGCATGTGCTCGAGTGAGAAATACTCCAATGCTCGAGCATGAATCCTAGTGCTCGAGTGTTGCAAATTTCTTCACGTTTCAGCTGCTTCTGGACATCACTCGCACAACTTTTTCAGGGAGATAGTTTTTACACTCGAGGGTGATGTGGGGCCACTTTAGAAAAAATTTGTTTATTTGATTCAAATGATGTATCATAAGAATGCTCTTGCCATATGCATTCCAATGCAACAAGAATCAGCTCCAAACTCCTTGTATTCTGCAAGTTATGACCGAAAGAGTGTATATTTCGCTAGTCTGCACAAGCGTCAACTTCTAGAAGACATAGCTCCTAGAATATAAGTTCAAATAAGGCATATTACCTATCCATGGAAAGCTCTTTGAGTCTAGTTTCATTTGGCACTGGTCTCGTCTCAATCCGATGTGTAGTTTGTGAGTTATGCTCAAAATACCGAACCTGTGTCAAAAAGTGATGGTGATTTCACTGTCTTCTTCCACAGATCATATCTCCTTCATTTGAGCTTCATTCAAGTGATCTTGGTGCACATTTTACGTGTTGGGAGTCTTCGTTCATATGCCACCATTTTCGGGTCAATCCGTTGTGTGGTTTGAGAGATATGACCAAAATACCAGACCTCGCTCAGGCTAAACGTAAAACAGAGTAGAACAGAGTGTTCGTCCCGTGCTCGAGTGAGGTCTTCCTGTGCTCGAGTGAAACACCTCGTGCTCGAGCATAACTCCCCTAGAAGTGCCATAACTCACATATAAGTCATCTTAGCTTCCTATTAACCTATTCCAACCATTATTTGATCATAGAAACCTCCGGAATCATCATAGGAACCTCCAGTATCACTTCTAACAACTTGAATCTTGATATTCATGATAGATCTTCCAAGTTCTTCATTCTTCAATATCTTTCTTTTTTATTTTTCTTTTAATAATCATTCTCCATAACCCAAGTAAGCATCTCCTTGACTATCTTCAATTTCTTTCTTCTTCTTCCTCTTGTTCATTTTCATTAATTCAATCTTCTTCATTCTTTGCTTGACTAATCTACAAAATATGTAACATTAAATATAGTAGTTAGTCAAAGAAATACATTATATAAAATTTTTGCTCTTATTATGTCATATTTATATTTGACATCATCAAAACTAATCATATCTAACAAAATGGAGCATTCAACAAAGAACAGAACACAACAACTGAGAACACAAACTCACATAGATCAATATATTCTTTCTGCTATGTTTTCTTATATTCACTCTTTGTACTTCAGTGATTATACATTTTCTCTATGAGAGAGGTTTTCATTACAAACTTAATATTTGTTATTGAGATAACTTAAGGTTGTGGAACCTTGAGTTGGGGATTGGTTTACAATGTGTATGGGGGAGCGAGTGTCCATTGAAGGAACTTGCTGTGTACTAAGGTGCGAAGAACCCACTGAATCTTGGAAGACATAGTGAAACTCTTAGAGAAGCTCTGAGAATTGGACATAGGTCAAAGTGGTTGTGGCCGAACTAATATAACTCCTGGTGTACATTTCGGTGATATTTCTCTTAGTTTATAACTGCTTTAAATTTACAGCCAATTTTATATGCGCAACAAATTTCCTAGTATCACCTAATTCACTCCCCTTTTAGGTGAAACACTTGCACTAACAATTTGTATCAGAGCGTAGGTCTTCTTGTTCAGGTATAACAACCTAAGAAGGATCCAATAGCGAGTATGGGTGAAGGAATTCTTCTTGACTGAGCCTCTATCACTAGACCACCAGGGTTTAGTGGCGAACACTTCTCTTTCTGGAAAGCTAATTTTAGAGTATTCATAATTACTACAGATTACGGACTAGCAGTTGTGATTGTAAATGGAAACTATAAGCTTGAGAAAATTCTAGATTCATAGAATGTTCCTAAGACACCAGCAGAATATGATGAGAATGATAAGAAACTCATCACACTCAACAGCAAGGCTAATAATTCAAAGTGCCTTAAGTCAAAATGGGTACTTCAGTATCTATACACTTTCAACGGTTAAAGAAATGTAGGAAGCTATGGAAATAGCTCACAAAGGAACTTGAAGAATAAAATAAAATCGGATCAATACTCTGGTTACTGAATTTGATTTATTTCGAATGAAATTAGGTGAGTCAATGCTGAATTTGAACTTAGATATATTCATCTTGTTAATCAACTTGTAGAACTTGGGAAAGTCTATGATCAACATACCTAAGTACAAAAGATTCTGAATATTCTTTCTAAAGACTGGGAGGCCAAAGTCACCGCTATTGAGGAATCAAAAGGTAAATCAATAAGATCAGTTGCTTCTCTAATCAAAAGTCTTTCTGAATATGAAAGTAAATAAAAGTTCAAATGAGAGCTAAAAGATATTGGTGACAAGAAGAAGAGAGGCCTAGCACTAAAAGCAATAGAAGAAAATCAAGTTGAGGATGAAGAGTTTGATGATGATGAAATAGGCCTAATGATAAAATGATTCAAAAATTTTTACAAGAAAGGCCAAGGATTCAAAAATTTTCAGAAAGGAGGAATAAGTAGTAAAGAACACATAATCTGTTATGAATGTGGAAAGTTAGAACATGTGAAATTAGAATGTCAAGAACTAACTCAGAAGAATAAAGAAAAGAGAAAAGGCAAAGTTCTACACCAAGAAGAAAGCCTTTGTATCTACCATATGGGGACACAATTCATCTGACGATGATAGCGATGATGAGGAAGTAGCCAATATCTATTTGGTCACTCAAGAAGAGTCAAAAGAAGAAGAGGTAACTGATTCTGATCCTACATATGATGAATTACTTTCTGAATATAATGCTTTACATTCTAAATTCGTCAAAGTAGTTAAGGAATTAGTTGTTTTCAAAAAGAAAAACAAAAATCTTGAAGAAAAACTCAAAGATGGTTTAGAAAAGGATTGTGAAAATTGTTTGTCTTTAAAAAAGAAAAACACTGATCTCACAAAAACTCTTGAAAAATTCACTAAAAGGAGTGATCTGGTATTGGATATCATCCAAAATCAGATAGAAGGAAAGGCAAAAAGAGAGCATGAGGTAAGACATACTTGAGTTATGTTCAGCATTCTGTACAGACATCAAATCCTTTTGTATATTGCAATTACTGTAATAGAAAGGGTCATTATACTTGATCTTACATACAAAAAGAGAAAGGAAAGATAGGAATCTACAAATGGGTACGTAAAGGTTCATATGTTCAGAAAATATTCTGTATTAACCCAAAAGGACCCAAAAAGATGTGGGTACCTAAGACTTAATTATATTTGATTGTAGATATGTCTTAAAGTATCCAAAAACAATAAGTGGTACATAGGTAGTGGATGCTCTAGACATATAACTGTTGATTTTGAAAGTTTTACCACAATACAACCTAAAGAAGGTGGAAAGGTAAAATTTGGAGGAAATCAATCTAGAAAGATAGTTGGAATTGGTGAAATAAAAAATGATAAAGGTATGCAAGTCAAAGATGTATATTATGTTGAAGGATTGTGCCATAATTTGCTGAGCATAAGTCAAAGTATAGATAGAGATAACTGGGTAATACTTGACTCACAGGAATGTCTAATTGTAAACAAGTAAGACTTACAATTAGATAAGAAGAATCTTAAGACAAAGCTCTGAGCAAAAAGGGAAGGCAACTGCTATACTCTTGATATCAGCATAACTGATTCTAAAACTGTTTTCTAAGTAATGCTGATGAAAGTTGGTTATGGCATAAGAGGCTAGCTCATGTCAACATGCACCAACTAAGCAAACTTCTCAAAAATGATTTAGTACTTGGATTACCCAAATTAAATTTCAAAAACGATTTGATTTGTGTGCATGTCAGAAGGGTAAACAAACTAAATCATCTTTCAAATTGAAAAATGAGATCACAACTAACAGACCACTTCAATTATTACACATGGATTTAGTTGGACTAGTAAGAGTTAAAAGTCTTAGTGGCAACTTATATTCATCGATTATTGCTTATTATTTCTCTAGATTTACACGGATTATTTTTCTATCATTGAAGGATGAAACCTTTGGAGAATTTATTGTTTTTGCCAAGAAAGTACAAAATGAGAAAGGTATGTCCATTATAGGTATTAGAACAGATCATGGTGGAGAATTTCAAAATCAAGCCTTTGAAGAATATTGTGATATTAATGGCATTGATCACAATTTCTCCGCTCCAAGGACACCTCAACAAAATGGAGTCATGGAACGAAAGAATAGAGTACTCATTGAAATGGCTAGAGCAATGCTGAATGAAAAGAATGTGTCTCAAGTTTTCTAGGAGAATACAATAAGCATAGCATGCTATATTTCAAATAGAGCCTACACCAGAACAAAACTTGGAAAGACACCATACGAACTATACAAAGGAAGGAAGCCAAACCTTGCTCATCTACATATCTTCAGTTGTAAGTGTTTCATTCATAATAATGGTAAAGATAACTTAGGAAAATTTGATTCTAAAACAAATTAAGGAATTTTCCTAGGCTATTCTAATTGGAGCAAAGCATACAGAGTTTTCAATAAACAAACATATGTTGTTGAAGAATCAATTCATATTGTATTCAATGAATTTGAATCCTTTGACAAAACTATTGACAAAGAGTAGGAAGCTGTTTTAAATCAAGAAAATTGTCAACCTAATCCTAAACCTTTAATACCAAAAGTTGATCAAACCAAGGAAGATGATCAGTGACTAGGACAACCTAGAGCCTGGAAATACAATAAAAGTTATCCCCTAAAGCAAGTCATAGGAGATGTAAATAAAGGATTCAAAACTAGGAATAAAATTTTCAATAAAGTTAGTTTTTCTGCCTTTATTTATGAGATTAAACCTTCTAACATTGACAAAGCTCTATCAGACAATAATTGGGTAATAGCAATGCAAGAAGAACTAAACCAATTTGAAAGAAATCAAGTTTAGGATTTGGTACCCCGACCTCAGGATCATCCGATCATTAGTACTAAATGGGTATTTAAGAAAAAACTTGATGAATCCACAATTATTGTCAAAAACAAGGCAAGATTGGTGGCTAAAGGCTATAATCTGGAATAAGGAATTGATTATGAGGAAACGTATGGTCTAGTGGCTAGATTAGAAGCTATATGAGTACTCTTAGCCTTTGCATGCATGAAAGGATTCAAACTCTATCAAATGATGTAAAAAGTGCATTTCTAAATGGCTACATAATATATGAAGTGTATTATATCAACCTCTAGGTCTTGAAGATGTAACCAAACCTGACTATGCTTTCAAATTGAGAAAAGCTTTATACAGTTTAAAACAAGCCCTTAGAGTATGGTATGGTACGAAAGGCTCAGTAAATTTCTCATTGATCAATGTTTTGTACAAGGAAAGTTGATACAACACTTTTTATAAAACAAAAATGATATATATTTTAATTGTACAAATAAGTGTTGATGATATAGTTTTCGGTACTACTAATGAAACCTTGTGTAAGGAATTTTCTGAGATAATGTCGGGGGAGTTTGAGATGTCAATAATGGGAAAATTGAATTTCTTTCTCGATTTGCAAATCAAACAAAGAAAGAATGGAATTTTCATATCTCAAATGAAGTATTTTAAAGAGCTATTAAAGAAGTATGGAATGGATGAAGAAAATATAATGGGCATACCTATGAGCTCAACTATGTTGCTTGATGCTGATGTCAAGGGGAAAGATTACAACTTCACAAGATATAGAGGAATGATTGGATCATTACTCTATCTCACTGCAAGCAAACCTAACATTCAATTCATTGTTGGTATGTGTGCATGATATCAATCAGCACCAAAGGAATCACATGTTGAAACCGTCAAACAAATCTTTAGATACCTCGCTAACACAGCATAATTAGGTCTTTGGTAACCTAAAGGAAGAAGTAAATATCTAGCTGCATATTTAGACTCTGATCATGGAGGTTACAAGGTAGACAGAAAGAGTACCAATTGACAAAGTTAGTTTCTTGGAGGTTCACTCGTGTCATGGTTTAGCTTAGTTTCTTAGAGGTTCACTCATGTCATGGTTTAGCAAGAAACAAAATACAGTGTCTCTTTTATCAATGGAAGTTGAGTATGTTACAGCATCAAGTTGTTGTGCACAAGTGTTATGGCTGAAGCAACAATTACAAGATCTTGGTATTTATTTGAAGGAGATACCTATACACTGTGACAACACTAGCACAATAAGCTTGGCAAAGAATCTAGTTTAATACTCTAGAATCAAGCATATTGATGTTAGACATCATTTCATCAGAGATCATTGAAAGAGGAAAGCTTCACCCAGGAGGGGGTGAATTGGGTGATATAATAAATTTTTCGGTTGATGAGGTGATATGACATTAATTGTAGATAAAGTAGAGTTGAGAAGATTAGTACACAGAGAGTTATACAGGTTCGGCCTAAAATCCAGGCTTACGTCCAGTCCTGAGAGATCAAGACCTACTGAGATTTTACTATGCTTCCAAGATTCAATGGGCTCTCAGAATGTCGCAAAACAACAATCGTCCCTGAATGGACTACGATCAAAAATATTCTAACACTATAAATTTCTCTCCCCCTTACGACAAGTCTTACATGCAGAAAAACAAACCTATGACCTTTCTCTCTTACTTACGTATACAAGTCTTATGAGCAGCAACATTCTCTCCTGCGTACACCACTGTAAGTCTTACGAGTAGCAGCGTTTTCTACTGCTTGTACCTTGTAAGTCTTATGAGCAGAAAATCCTACTAGGAATTCTCTCAACTGCTTCTCTCGTAAGGAAATCTCCCCTCTCAAGGTCCCAGTACCTTGAGATCAAATGAAAATAGAATTTGAAGTGTATACTGACTCTCTTACAGAGCAAATATGATAAACACTGAAGAACGATATGAATATAGAGAAAATATGAATAACAGAGACTCGTGAATTTGCTTGTGTGAATTCTTGCACTTTGTTGTTTTTGATGGTCTCTAGAGCTCTATATTTATAGCCGGTTGATTTTGCCCGTTTAAATAATAATCATTGTGGAGCGGAGCATTTTACTGTGGAACGACATGTGTATGTTTGAATCTTTAAACGTGGTAGGTACGTGCTTGGATGGTCGTAATGATGCTGTCTGCCATTATTTGACTTCCTCTGTTCTTTTCTAATCCAAACATTCAAACTCCTGTACCACACTCGTAATATATGTTAAATGATGTTATATAATAATAATAAGTAGAAATAGAATGAATAAATAACATTAAACCATATTCGGATTGAACATTGTTGGTCTGGTGCATTTTGCTTCTAGTAGAGCATCACTCGAGTGATAAGAAGGCTCACTCGAGTGCAATACATATTTTTCTCTTCTTGCTTCAGTTTTATGTTTTCACTTCCATATGATTTTAAGAGAGTGCATTTTCACACTTGCGAGTGATGTGGGTCCTCACTCGAGTGTAAGTCCTCTCACTCGAGTGCCCTTGTATTTTACACTATGAGCCATGTCTCTGGATAACACTCGCATCCAATTTTATCAAGAGTGTGATTTTGCACTTACAGGTGATGTGGGTCCTCACTCGAGCATACTCACTATCACTCAAGTGAACTGAATATGCTTCAATAAGATACTTTTTTTCTTCAACACTTGCATCAGAATTGAGAGAGTTAGATTTCTCACTCGCGGGTGCTGAGGTATCACTCGGGTGTATGTACTCTCACTCTGGCATTCTTATTCTTCTCTGCTCTGCAAGACTCTAGGGCAAACACTCGCAGTCCCTCACTCGCTTGCACTCGAGTGTGGCTTACATTTTGAGTTTACCTTGCTCTTGGGTAAACACTCTCTGTGCCACACTCGCCAGGATTCAGGTGCTCAAAAGGCCATCATCGAGTATAAAGATTGTGCTCGAGTGAAGTGTTGATATCTTTTTTTTGACTTTGCTCTCTGTCAAACACTTTCTGTCCAACACTTACATGTGCTCGAGAGAAAAATAGCTTAATGCTTGAGTGCTAGCTCCATCACTCAAGTTTAAATTTGCTAGGTACGTGTTTAAATTTGCTTCAATTTTAAATTTTTTGATATGATCACTCAACTGTTAGAGTAAGTGTTTCACCCAAGAGGGGGTGAATTGGGTGATACTAAAATTTCGTTGCAAATATAAAAACTTGACAGTGAATATAAAGCAATAAAGAGTAAGGAGAAATATCACCGAAGTGTACACCGAGAGTTTTACTGGTTCGGCCACAACCACTTTGACCTATGTCCAGTCCTCAGAGCTTCTCTGAGAGTTTCACTATAACTTCCAAGATTCAGTGGGTTCTTGGCACCTTAGTACATGCAAGTTCCTTCGCCTGGGCACTCGCTCCCCCTTACAAGTTGTAATCCAATCCCAACTCAAGGTTCCACAACCTTAAGTTATCTCAATAACAAATATTGAGTTTGAATGAAATATCTCTCTCACAGAGTGAATAAGAATCACTGAAGCATATAATTACAAGTATAATGTAAAATAGAGTAATGAGCTTGATAATGCGTTCGTGTGTATGATCTTGTTCTCTTTCTCTGTTTGGATGTTCTTATATATATAGGTGTGTTGATAATGACCGTTGGAACATTTTCTTCTCGTCTGTTAGAGAGTACGCAGCCACTGTTGACTTTTCCAGTATTTGAAAAATATCCGTTTGTGATAGGTGGCGGTAGGTGACATTTGAACGTTGCTTTTGTTTTTCCTTATTTGGTAATATCTCTTCTTTGTTTATCTGTGGATATGCTAAGAATACTAATACAATGAAAGGTTAATCATATAGGAAACAAATCAATGAATGTTGGAATGAATTCTCAAAATCTGAACTTGCTTACTCAAGTTGTTACTCGAGTATTCATTAAAGTTTACTCAAGTACATACTTGAGTATCATCGGGAAAACTTTGATAAAATGCAAGTCAATAAGCAAACATAACATTACTTGGGTAGTGCATGAAGTAAATAAAAATTTAAACCTTTGGAAATACCTGTTTACTCGGGTACTTACTCGGGTATAGAAAACTTTTCTTCATTAGTTACTCGAGTACCAACTCGAGTAAACCTTCAAATAAACTTTAGGTTACTCAATGCTTCACTCCAATAATGTTGGCAGGATTTCAATGCCGAGAGCACTTCAAGTTTGATTACCTTGTTACTCGAGTCCTTACTCAAGTAAACATAAATTTTTATGCATAGCTTACTTGGGTAATGACTTGAAGTTCTCTTCCAACTAACTCTGCATACTCGAGTAGTGACTTGAAGTTTTTCTTCTAAGTAATTCTGCATACTCGAGTAGTAACTGGAAGTGAAGGGTGAGAAAAACATTTCATGTTATTCGAGTAATACCTTCAGGTTTTGCTTACCATAGTAAGTTACTCGAGTAGCTCCTCGAGTAACATTGGTAGGGTTGAAAATGCTGAGAGCAACACATTTCTTGAAATAGAGTAACTCGAGTACTTACTCGAGTATCATTGGTAGAGTTAAAAATGATGAGAGTAACTGGAAGTATTTGATATGGTTACTCGAGTAGCTGCTCGAGTAACGTTGGCAGGCCGAGAGCAACTCCAAGTGAATTACCTGGTTACTCGAGTAGCTACTCGAGTATCGTTGGCAGGCTGAGAGCAACTAGAAAACATTTACCTTATTACTCGAGTGCTTACTCGAGTAACGTTGGCAGGTTACTTGAAGGTTGACATGGTTACTTTAAGTTTCTGTCTCATTACTCGAGTAGCTACTCGAGTAACCCTTTAGAAAATTTGCCAACAATGAAGTTTCTCATCTTTTTCTCTTAGCCTTTCTTCATTACTTCAATGCTTACTTCAAGTGATGATTTTCCCTGTTTTTACTTTGTTCAACCTTATTTGTTTATCAAATCTTTTTCATGCCATTCTTTGTTATCATCAAAATATGAGATCTAACATTCTCCCCCTTTTTGATGATGACAAAACTTGGTGATTTTGAACAAGAATTTTGAAACTAAATTCTCAAATAAACACTTCTTGAACTCTCAATGATTATTTTGAAAAACTTTGTTAAGTGTAAATTCAAAGTGTTTTTGAAGTCATAACATACACCTTGCATACATAACAAACTCATTAGTCCCACAATGTATTATAATTTAAAAGCTAAAATGGACTTGAAATAAATTCATAACTTAAATAAACTTGCATTAAACTTAAAATTACATTACAAGATGAAAAGTTATAGGTTGAAAAGCTCCATAAATCCCATATACACCCAAAATACCCAAAATGACTAAGAAACTTCCACAAAATCACTTTTCAAGCACTTCTCCCCCTTTTTGTCTTCATCAATCAAGTGGAGGACTAGAAGGCTTGACCATAGAGATAAATTTTACAGGAAGAACCAAAGGGCCATCTGAACTCAGGGAATCAAAGGAAGAACTTAAAGATTCTGGTTCAGGAAGATTAAGTGGAGGAATATGGATATCTTCTCTGAGAGGAATAGGAGAAGGCTGATAGACAACCATAGTGGTAGTCTCAACCTCTGGAGTATGATGATCAGAGGATGAGGGAGATATCTCCTTTGTATGAGTAGGAGAAGGAATTGGTGTAGGAGTAGGTTGGGGCTGAGCTCTGGGCGGAGAATCCTCAATGACAATATGAATGGTTTCATTGGTTTCAGGGTTATCCACTGAGCATAGGATATCTTCTAGTCTTGGCTCAGGTGGACTAGAGACTGGAGGAATAAGTGGCTCAACCTCAGAACGATGAAGGTCAGATGGGATGTTCTCTGGAGGTGGTGGTATATACTCTGGAGATGAAGAAGCTCATGTGTAGAAGATGATGGACCAGAAAAAGGTCCGGGACCCAAAGAATCCAATCGTGCCAAAATCAATTTCAAGGTCTCACCCTGGGCACGTTGCTCAGCTAGCAACTCTTCATGCCTCTTATCCATCTTCTCAACCAGCTCAGTCATCTTGTGATTCATGTGAGTTTTTAACTCAGCATTTGTGTTGGCAATATCCACATGGAATCCTCTGAGCATATTTTCCATGAAGTGCTGAAGTGTGGAATTGAGGAAAGAAGGTGATGATGTAGTGGCAGCTGGAGCCAACAACTAAGTGTCATCCATCGTGCTAGTCTCAGTCTCATCTTTTTCTTCTTCTTAGATCCAGATTCTAGAGGACCCTTGAGAGGAATATCAATGTTGAGCTTGCCAATTTGATTTCTCCCAACTGGAGTCAATCTCTCAATATGCTCTTTGCTCTCCAGATACCATATCTTATTTTCCTTCAGAATAAGTGAGACAATCTGAGGATATGGCATAGGTATGGTAGCTTTTCCATCTACTCTGTAACTTTTCATCTAAGAGAATATATACTCCCCCAAATCTTTCTGTTCCTTCAGGAGTAAGGAAGCAAACCATCTATAGTCCCTATCAGAAAAGTGGGTATAATTGTTAGCCTTGTTCCCAAGGGATCTAGAGTAGATATACCATATAACCCTATGATGATCACACATATCACTAGGTTTGAAATTTAAGGGGCCTACAAGCTCACCAGGTTTAAGGACAGAGAAAATTTGATTTGAGTCAAGTTTGGAGTAAATATCATCTGGAGGGTTCTCTATTCCTAACCACAGATTGAGCCTAGAAGGTGAGATGCGAATCTTTTGGCCTCTAACAGTAGTAGTCATCTCTTCTTCTGCTGAGTTTCTATTAGGCTCATCAAGAATTTCAAGATTACAGTAAAATTGTGTGACTACTTTGGTGCAAAAAGGAAGTTTAATAGAAAACCAAGGCATAAATGGTTCTAGAAAGGGACTAAGATCATGCTTCAATACCTCCTGAAGTACTTTGAGGTCCACATAGTGTGTCTTGCATACTTTTCTCCTGGAGAATTGAGTGAGGTGCTTTGGGGACTCCTCTAGTTTGTTGACATTAAACCCCTTTGGAGGTTTAGTGATCTCCTCTTCTGGCAGTTCTAATTTCTTTGAAGACTGCCCCTTTTCAAGCTGATCTAGAATGCCAACCATTGCCTTAGCCACATTCACATCATATTTGGGCTTTTTAGGAGGTTTTAGTGTGAAAGAGGGAGTTGAGGAATCATAAGGTAGAGGAGAGGGAGACTTGGCACTTTTGCCTCTCCCAGTAGAGGTGCTCTTCTTGGATTGAGCCCTTGTAACTACTGGCTCTTTGATAACAACACCTTTTGGTTTAGGTTGAGGTTGAGGTTGAGGTTGAACTTTGGCTTTGGATCTAGGAGTAAGTTTTCTTCTCTTTTTGGGAAGAGAAGAAATAGGGTCAGTGAGTTGTGGGGATCCAGAAGAATCTGTGGGAGTAAGGTTTTTGGTTCTAACCATCTTGAACCAGTGAAAGTTGAAAAACTCAGAAAACAGGGTAAGAAAAACGTGATATAGGGCACAGTGAATCTGAGCAGAATAGAAGGTTTCTGGGGTTGAAATTTGATGGGTTTTGACGGAAATCAATTAAGAAAGTGATTGTGAAAAATTTTTCAGAGAGGACTGGGTGATTTACTCGAGGAGATTTTGTGGAAATGACCAAGTTTGCGATAGATAAAGACCTAGAACCCAACGTTGCTCGAGGCCTTACTCGAGTAAATTGCATGTTTACTCGAGTCCATACTCGAGCGATCATCCAGAAAATTTTCAAAATAATTCATTTAAATTGCATACCTGGCATGAATAATATTGTAATTACCCATGTATGTTCCCTCAATCATTTTGTAACCAATTTAGAGCAGATTTGAGTGGTTTCTCATCAAATTTGTGGTCTGGACTTGTAGTTACTCGAGTCGTTATTCGAGTAAGCTTCAAGTTTACTCGAGGCTCGCCTCGGGTAACCTTTCATTTTCAGTTTGGACTGTTCAGTTCTCACTAATGAACTGTTTAATTCAAATTCCAAGAAACTTGATACATTACTTCCAGTTTTGGAAGACCATTACTCGAGTAGTTACTCGAGTAAAGTGTTTTTTTACTTCAAGTTGTTCCTCGGGTAATGCTTCACTGTCAGTCATTACTTGAAGTTGGTACTCCAGTAAAGGTGTCCTCTGATAACCTATGTTTTTATTTCTCAGAACAGAGTTCAATCTTCCTGCAAAACAAGTTTCTACATACTCTGATGCTTAAATTAGTAATCATCAAAACATTATCAAATATCTTTATCTAACATTATAAGAGACTGAAATAACTTACAACTCATTGGGATTTACCATTTCCAATTCTCTTCTAATGTATAGAAATTGATCTTTTGCAAGGGTTTAGTGAATATATCAGCTAGTTAAAGATGAGTAGGAATGAATATTACTTTCACATCTTTCTTTTGGACATGATCTCTGATGAAGTGATGTCTAACATCGATATGCTTGGTTCTAGAATGTTGAACTGGATTTTTCGCCAAGCTTATCGTACTGGTATTGTCACAATAGATTGGTATTTCTTTGAGATAAATACCAAGATCTTGTAGTTATTGTTTTAACCATATCACTTGTGCACAACAACTTGAGACTGCAACATATTCGGCTTCCGTTGATGAAAGAGAAACTGTATTTTGTTTCTTGCTGAACCATGAGACAAGAGATCCTCCAAGAAATTGTACTTGTCTACTGGTGCTCTTTCTGTCTATTTTGTATCCTTCATGATCTGAATCTGAATATGCAACAAGATATTCACTTCTTCCTTTGGAATACCACAGACCCAATTCGGGTGTGTCAGCAAGATATCTAAAGATTCGTTTGACAGTTTCAGCATGTGATTCCTTTGGTGATGATTGATATCTAGCACATATGCCAACACTAAATTGGATGTCCTGTCTACTTGCCGTGAGATAGAGTAATGATCCAATCATTCCTCTGTATTTTGTGATGTTGTAGTCTTTCCTTTTGACATCAGCATCAAGCAACGTAGTTGAACTCATAGGTGTATAGGTTCCATTTGCTTCATCCATTCCAAAATTCTTCAACAATTCTTTCAAATACTTTGTTTGAGATATGAAGATTCCATTCTTTCTTTGTTTAATTTGCAAACCAAGAAAGAAATTCAATTCTCTTATCATTGACATCTCAAACTCTCCCTGCATTTTCTCAGAAAATTCCTTGCACAGAGATTCATTAGTAGCACCAAAAACAATGTCATCAACATATATTTGAACAATTAAAATATCATCATGTTTTCATTTTATAAAAAGTGTTGTATCAAATTTTCCCCGTACGAAACCTTGATCAATAAGAAATTTACTGAGCCTTTCGTACCATGCTTTAGGAGCTTGTTTTAAACCATATAAAGCCTTTTTGAGTTTAAAAACATGGTCAGGTTTAGTTACATCCTCAAAACTTGGAGGTTGTTCTACATATACTTCTTCTATAATGTAGCCATTTAGAAATGCACTTTTTACATCCATTTGATAGAGTTTGAATCCTTTGATGCATACAAAGGCTAATAGTACACGTATAGCTTCCAATCTAGCCACTGGAGCATACGTTTCCTCATAATCAATCCCTTCTTCCTGATTATAGCCTTTGGCCACCAATCTTGCCTTGTTTCTGACAATAATTGTGGATTCATCGAGTTTGTTCTTGAATACCCATTTAGTACCAATGATCGGATGATCCTTGGGTCGGGGTACCAAGTCCCAAATTTGATTTCTTTCAAATTGATTTAATTCTTCTTGCATTGCTATAACCCAATCATTGTCTGATAGGGCTTCATCAATGTTAGAAGGTTCAATCTCATAAATGAATGCAGAAAAACTTACTTCATTGAAAATTCTATTTCTAGTTTTGATCCCTTCATTCACATCTCCTATGACTTGATTTAAGGGATGACTTTTATTGTATTTCCAGGCTCTAGGTTGTCCTAGTGATTGCTCTTCTTCCTTGGTTTCATCAACTTCTGGAATAAGAGACTTAGAAATAGATTGACCATTTTCTTGATTTAAAACAACTTCCTGTTCTTCATCAATGGTTTTGTCAGAGGATTCAAATTCATCAAATACAATATGAATTGATTCTTCAACAACACATGTTCTTTTGTTAAAAACTCTATATGTTTTACTTCGATTAGAATATCCTAGAAAAATTCCTTCATCAGTTTTAGAATCAAATTTTCCTAAGTTATCTTTACCATTATTATGAATGAAACATTTACAACTGAAGATGTGTAGATGAGCAATGTTTGGCTTCCTTCCTTTGTACAGCTCGTATGGTGTCTTTCCAAGTTTTGTTCTAATATATGCTCTATTTGAAATATAGCATGCTGTACTCATAGCGTCAGCCCAGAACACTTGAGACACGTTCTTTTCATTCAACATTGCTCTCGCCATTTCAGTAAGTACTCTATTCTTGCATTCCACGACTCCATTTTGTTGAGGCGTCTTTGGAGCAGAGAAATTGTGATCAATGCCATTAGTATCACAATACTCTTCAAAGGCTTGATTTTCAAATTCTCCACCATGATCAGTCCTAATACCTGCAATGGACATACCTTTCTCATTTTGCACTTTCTTTGCAAAAACAATAAATTCTTCAAAGGTTTCATCTTTTGATGATAGAAAAATAACCCATGAAAATCTGGAGAAATCATCAACAATGACCAATGAATATAAGTTGCCACCAAGACTCTTTACTCTTGCTGGGCCAACCAAATCCATATGCAATAATTGTAGTGGTCTATTTGTTGAAATCTCATTTTTCAATTTGAAAGATGATTTAGTTTGTTTACCCTTTTGACATGCGTCACAAATCAAGTCATTTTTGAAATTTACTTTGGGTAATCCAAGAACTAAATCCTTTTTGAGTAGTTTGCCTAATTGATGCATATTGACATGAGCTAATCTCTTATTCCATAGCCAACTTTCATCGGCATTACTCAGAAAACAATTTTCAGATTCATTTCTACTAATATCTAAAGTATAGCAGTTACCTTCCCTTTTTGCTCTAAGTTTAGCCTTGATATTCTTCTTATCAAGTAGTAAGTCTTTCTTGTTGACAATCAGACATTCCTCTAAATCAAATATTATCCAGTTGTCTTTATCTGCACTTTGACTTGCACTCAGCAAATTGTGACATAAGTCTTCAACATAATATACTTCTTTGACTTGTATTCCTTTGTCATTTTTTATTTCACCGATTCCTGCTATCTTTCCGGATTGATTTCCTCCAAATTTTACCTTTCCACCTTCCTTAGGTTGCGATGTGGTAAAAATTTTGAAATCTCCGATCATATGTCTAGAGCATCCATTGTCTATGACCATTTGTTGTTTTTGGATGCTTTAAGACATATCTACAATCAAATGACTAAGTCTTAGGTACCCACATCTTTTTGGGTCCTTTTGGGTTAGTACAAATAGTTTTATGAACATATGAGCCTTTAGGTACCCATTTGTAGGTTCCTATATTTCCTTTCTTCTTATGAATGCATGAAGAGGTATAATGACCTTTTCTATTACAGTAATTACAAAATGCAAAAGGATTCGATATATGCACAGAATGCTGGAAATAATTCAAATATGACTTACCTCCTGCTTTCTTTCTACCTTTCCTCTTATCTGATTTTGGATCATATCCAATTCCAGATCGGTCATTTACAAATCGTTGAGCTTTTAAAATAACATTTAGCATCTCACTTCCTTGTGTAAATTTTTCAAGAGTTTTTGTAAGATCAGTGTTTTTCTTTTTCAAAGAAGAACAATTTTCACAATTCTATTCTGAACTTTCTTTAAGTTCGATTTCAAGAGCTTTGTTTTTCTTTTTGAAAACAATTAATTCTTTAACTACTTTCATGAATTCAGAATATAAAGCATTATATTCAGAGAGTAATTCATCATAGGTTGGATCAGAATCATTTACCTCTTCTTCTATTTCTTCTTGAGCAACAAGACATATATTGGCTACTTCTTCCTCATCACTTTCTTCGTCAGAGGAGCTATTACCCCATATAGCAGATACGAAGGCCTTCTTTTTGTAGAAAAATTTGCCTTTTCTCTTTTCTTTACTCTTTTGATTCAGCTCTAGACATTCTGATTTGATATGCCCTGGTTTTCCACATTCATAGCAAATGATATGATCTTTGCTGCTAGGTCCTCCTTTCTGAAAGTGTTTGAATCCTTGACCTTTCTTGTAAAACTTTCTAAATCATTTTATGATTAGGCCCATTTCATCATCGTCAAATTCCTCATCCTCATCTTGATTCTCTTCTTTTGCTTTTAGTGCTAGACCTTTCTTTTTCTTGTCACCAATGTCATCTAGTTCCCGTTTGAACTTTAATTTGCTTTCATATTCAGAAAGACTTCTAAATAGAGAAGCAACTGATCTCATTGATTCTCCTTTTGCTTCTTCTATCACAGTGACTTTGGCCTCCCACTCTTTAGAAAGAATATTCAAAATCTTTCGTACTTGGGTATGCTGATCATAAACTTTCCCAAGTGCTGCAAGTTGATTAACAAGATGAGTATATCTAAGTTCAAATTCAGATATTGATTCACCTGATTTCATTCGAAGTAGATCGAATTCAATGACCAAGGTGTTGATCCGATTCTCCTTTATTCCTGAAGTTCCTTCATGAGCTATTTCCAGAGCTTCCCACATTTCCTTTGCTGTTGGAAGTGTGCAAATTCTGAAATATTCACTTTGACTCAAGGCACTTTGTAACATCAAAATTGCCTTGCTGTTGAGAGTGATAAGTTTCTTGTCATTCTCATCATAATCTGCTGGTGTCTTGGGAATTTTCTGATAATCTACAATCTTTGTAGGTTGATAGTTTCCACTCTCAATCATATCCCATAGCCCATATTCAGTAGCCATCACGAATACTCTGAACTTTGCTTTCCAGAAGGAAAAGTGTTCACCACTGAAACCTGGAGGTCCAGTGATGGATGCTCCGTCGGGAAGAATTCCTTCACCCATGCTTGCCATTGGATCCTTCTTAGGTTGTTATACTTTAACAAGAAGACCTACGCTCTGATACCAAATGTTAGAGCAAGTGTTTCACCCAAGAGCGGGGGGTGAATTGGGTGATACTAAAATTTCGTTGCAAATATAAAAACTTGACTGTGAATATAAAGCAATAAAGAGTAAGGAGAAATATCACCGAAGTGTACACCGAGAGTTATACTGGTTCGACCACAACCACTTTGACCTACGTCCAGTCCTCAGAGCTTCTCTGAGAGTTTCACTATAACTTCCAAGATTCAGTGGGTTCTTGGCACCTTAGTACAAGCAAGTTCCTTCACCTGGACACTCGCTCCCCCTTACAAGTTGTAATATAATCCCAACTCAAGGTTCCACAACCTTAAGTTATCTCAATAACAAATATTGAGTTTGAATGAAATATCTCTCTCACAGAGTGAATAAGAATCACTGAAGCATAGAATTACAAGTATAATGTAAAACAGAGTAATGAGCTTGATAATGCGTTCATGTGTATAATCTTGTTCTCTTTCTCTGTTTGGATGTTCCTATATATATAGGTGTGTTGATAATGACCGTTGGAACATTTTCTTTTCGTCTGTTAGAGACTAACTCCAAGTGAATTACCTGGTTATTCGAGTAGCTACTCGAGTATCGTTGGCAGGCCGAGAGCAACTAGAAAACATTTACCTTATTACTCGAGTGCTTACTCGAGTAACGTTGGTAGGTTACTTGAAGGTTGACCTGGTTACTTCAAGTTTCTGTCTCATTACTCGAGTAGCTACTCGAGTAACCCTTTAGAAAATTTGCCAACAATGAAGTTTCTCAGCTTTTTCTCTTGGCCTTTCTTCATTACCTCAATGCTTACTTCAAGTGATGATTTTCCCTGTTTTTAATTTGTTCAAACTTATTTGTTTATCAAATATTTTTCATACCATTCTTTGTTATCATCAAAACATGAGATCTAACATCAACTAACTACTCGAGTAATGCCTCAAGATCACTCGAGTAGCCCCTCAAGTAATGTCGGGCATTAGGGCTTTATCTGTAGCAACTCGGTAATTTTTCACAAAATCTCCTCGAGTGTTCTCCTAGTACTCTCCTAAAACATTTTCATAAATACTTTTTCATCTCTTTTCCGTCAAAACCCAGTGATTTTTACTTCCAAAAAACTCTTCAAACTCTCAAAATCCTCTGCCCTAAACCTTCAACTTTCACGAGAAAAATTTTAGAAAATCTTGTTCTCTCAATCAAAATGGTTAGAACCAAAACCACCCTTCCCGATACTCCTTCTGAATCTTCTACTCCTATACTCCATCTCCTCAGCCAAAAGACAAAAGCCCACTCCTAGATCAAAAGCTAAAGTAAAGCCACAAGCCAAGCCTAAGGTTAAGGGGGTTGTGGTCAAGGAACCCACTGACACAAGAGTTCAATCTAAGAAGGCAATTCTTCCTTGTAGAGGCAAAGAGACTAAGGCACCATCTCCACCTCCTTCTGATTTGTCTTATACTCATTCCTTCTCTGAAAAACCATCTAAGAAGGCTAAGTTTGACAAAAAAACTTGCTCAAGCCATGGCAAGTATACTAGATAAGGCTCACAAATCTAGAGGAGGGAAGCAAGGCTAATCTTCAAAGGAACCAGAAGACAGGGAAGAAGAAATTACATTTCCTCTAAAGGGATTCAATGTAAAGAAGCTTAATGAATCATAGAAATTCAGAAATCACTTTTCAAGAAGAAAAGTATGCAAGATGCACTTCATTGACCTCAGTGTTCTACAAGAGGTATTGAAATTCAACCTCAATCTTTATCTTGAATCTTATATGCCTTGGCTTTCAATTAAACTTCTATTTTGCACCAAGATAGTGAGGCATTTCCATTTAACTTAGAGCCTATTAATGACCCTCTTTGAGATGCTTTGGAAGAAGAAATGGCTTCTAAGGTTAAATGCCAAGAAATATTAATCTTACCCTCCAAAATAAACACTGGTTAGGAATAGAGGACCCCCTGAAGATATCCATCCTACCTTTAACTTGAGCCAATTGTTTTCTATTCTAAAGCCTGATGAGACACTGGGACGTCTCAATTTTAACCTGAGTGATATGTGTGATCTTCATCGAGTACTATAGTATATCTATTCTAGAGACATAGTAAACAAATCAAACAGCTTCACTCATTTCATACAGAGGAATTTCAGAGAATTTGCCTCATTTATTCTCCAAGAGAAAAAGGACTTGGGAGAATATACTTTTGCTGAAATTAAAAGATACAGGTTTGAAGGAAAAACCGCTGTTCCTATGCCTTATCCTCAGCTTATATCCTTGTTTCTCAAAAAGAACAAGATTTGGTATTTGGAGAAGAATGAGCCAGTTGAGAGGCTAACTTCACTGGGAAGAAACCAAATTGAAAAGTTACATATTGATATTCCCTTGAAGACTCCTCTTGAATCTGGTCCCAGGAAGAAAAAGACTGAGGCTAAATCTAGTAGGTTGGATGATACTCAGTCGTCTGCTCCTGCTTCTCCTTCTACTCCATCATTCCTTCGTTCAGCATTGTAGACTTTTATGGAGAATATTCTTAGGGGTTTTCATATCGACATTACAAATACCATTGCTAAATTGATAACCAATATGAATGTGAAGATGGGAGAGCCTGTGGACAAAATGGATAAGAAGTATGAGCAAATGTTGGTAGAACAATGAGCCCAGGTTGAGCTTCTGAGATCACTTCATGCCAGACTTGATGCTATAACACCTGGTTCATCCACTCCTAGTCTATCTATGCATGTATCAGTCTATGAGCCTGTACCATCTGAGCCAATACCTACTTTAGTGCCTTCTTTTATTCCTGAGCCAGTACCAGCTTATGAGCCTGAACCATTTGAGCCTAGACCCTCATTCCTCCCTCCTCTTACCATACCTATTTCTATTATAAGCAATCTCTTATTCACTATGCCTGATCCATCATCTATTTTTGAGCACACACACATCATAGCCGGTGATCCTATTCAGCCAACTTAGCCTATGCCAATACCCATTGTATCCCTAACTAGCACTGAGGAGGTGGTTGTCTTCTCTAGTGATCTTCAATTACCTGAAAGAATAGTAGAAGTGGAGATTTCTTCTCAAGTCCCAGTTCAACAAAGTCCTCCAAAGGATCTTATTGTGGTTCCTCCTCTGGTACTTCCTGACCTTGAAACCTCTAGCTCCTCTTCAGATTCTTCAAGTTCAGATGACTTATATGGCTCTGGCTTCACACCTCTTGCTGTCAGTCCCATCTCTACAGTCAAGCCATCTAGTCCTACCCCTTCTCTTGATTGATCCTACTCTTGTGATAAAGACAAAAAGGGGGAGAACAACTTAGGTGATTTTGATTTTGTGAAAAATGATGTGATGGGATTTTGTAAAAGAATACTTCATGGATATGGGTGTATAGGGTTTAAGGGAGCTTTATTAGCTTTATTAGTTTTTGTTTGAAGTTTGATTATATTGGTATCATAAATTCATCCTACAATTTCAATTGAACTTATATTACATTGTGGACTAATGGATTTTTGCTTATGTATGCAAGGTGAACAAATTAGAACATATTTACAAAATTATGAGCATTTGATTTTAACATCATTAAAATTTAATTCAAAAAAATTTCAAATACTAAATTTCTCAAAATCATTAAATTTGAATTCAAAATGATCTTCCAAAAGTCATTTTGAAAGAGTTTTTCAAGCTTAAATTGAACAAAAGATTTCATATGAAAAGTTATCAAGAAGCATATGATTGAAAACTCAATTTCAAAAACTTTGTTCAAAATCACCAAGTTTTGTCATCATCAGAAAGGTGGAGAATGTTAGATCCCATATGTTTTGATGATAACAAAGATTGGATTAATATTACAAAAGTTTTAAATAAAAGGTTTGAACAAAGTAACTAAGTTCTTGGGGGCAGGCAAAACCATTACTCGAGTAGGTACTCAAGTAATGAAGAAGAATTGAGAGACAGAGACAAAGAAAAGCATCACTGGCAGATTTTTGAAGGCATTACTCGAGTTAGCCCTTAGGTAATGTTCTTTCATTACTCGAGGGACCACTCGAGTAATGTGTGAGAAATTGTTCTAGAAAGCTCTCTATCAAAAATTACATAGGATTACTTGAAGGGATTACTCGAGAAATTTACAGAGATATTTGAAGTATTACTCAAGCGATCACTCGAGTAATCAGGTAAGCAAAGAAGAAGTTACTCTTGGCCAAGAATTTGATGCCTTTACTTGAGGGATAACTAGAGTAATAAGTGGAGAATTGCAAGAATTACTTGAGGGATCACTCGAGTAAGCAAGTATGCAAAGTTTTATAAAATGATAACTTTCTCTCTGGCATATTTTTAATGAGTTTACTTGAGGGACTACTCGAGTAATGGATAATAATTACTCCTGTAGCCACTCTAGTAATCACGTCATAGTCGTTGACTCAATTCTCTACAAAGATTTTTAGAGGCTCACTCGAGTAGCCACTTAAGTAATGAAGTATGATCACTCAAGTAGCTACTCGGGTAATGTAGTACAGAAAGCATGATTTTAATCTATTGTTCAATGATTTGTTATCTATAAGACTTATCTTTCATTGTATTAGTTTCCTAAGTTATTTGCAAAGAAAGAATGAAGAGATCATACATTAAGAGAGAAATCAAACATATCATCCGCAATGTCTGGAATGCTCATATACCGCAAATGGCTAGTTTTCAAATTTGAGGAATGATCAAATGAAGCTATGTGACTTTAACAGAAATGTTTGAAATGCTTCCAACAGACATCACAATTCATCTATATATATGGAGCATTCAACGAAGAACAGAACACAACAACTAAGAAAACAAACTCACATAAATCAATATATTCTTTGTGCTCTATTTTCTTATATTCACTCTTTTTACTTCAGTGATTATACATTTGCTCTGTGAGAGAGTTTTTCATTACAAACTCAATCTTTGTTATTGAGACAACTTAAGGTTACCTTAAATTGGAGATTGGTTTACAACCTATAAGGGTAAGCGAGTGTCCAGTAAAGGAACTTGCTGTGTATTGAGGTTCCAAGAATCCACTAAATCTTGGAACACATAGTAAAACTCTTAAAGAAGCTCTGAGGACTGGATGTAGGTCAAAGTGGTTGTGGGCAAACTAGTATAACTCAGGGTGTATACTTCAGTGATATTTCTCCTAGCTCTTAACTGCTTTAAATTTAAAGTCAATTTTATATACACAATGAATTTTCTAGTATCACCCAATTCATCCCCCCCTTTAGGGTGAAACACTTGCACTAACATTTGTATCAGATCATAGGTCTTCTTGTTCAGGTATAATAACCTAAGAAGGATCCAATGGAAAGCATGGGTAAAGGAATTCTTCTCGACAGAGCTTCTATCACTAGACCACTGGGGTTCAGTGGGGAATACTTCTCTTTCTGGAAAGCCAAGTTTAGAGTATTCATAATGGCTACAGAATACGAACTATGGGATGCGATTGAGAGTGGAAATTATAAGCCTAAGAAAATTGTAGATGCATAGAAGGTTCCTAAGACACCAGCAGAATATGATGAGAATGCAAGAAACTCATCACACTCAACATTTTGAATTAAAAGATTTTTTCTCCTGGAGACTGGGTCAAGATTTATAAAAAAGAAAACAATTTTCTATCAAGCATAGTCCAATTGGTTTCAATTACTGGGATTACTTGGATGCTTGGTATTGTACTTTCTAGTACCAAAACCTAAAATTTAGCCATACTTGGCTCTTCATGTTTACATATGGCACAAAATAACAATTTCTGTTATGGTTAAGTCAATAGTGGGATTTCTTTGGACCAGCACAAGAAATTCTTCCTACTATAGCGAAAATTGGTTTCAACTATTTTAAGAGTCATGCCAACCTAAGTGAAGATCCCTTCCCAACAAATCTTCATTATTTTTCAAAATTTGGTATAGCCTGGGTATTCAATTGGAAATTCAAATACAAAGTTTCCAAGTACCAAAAAATGTTCCCCAAGTTATAGAGGACTTCCTCAGTTAAATGGTAGGCAAATTTTTCAAACATAAAAAATCTGTCTAAAACATCATTGAAAAAATGGTTTAGACAGATTCCCAAATTCCTATTGGCAGCAAACCATGAATCTAGTGTTTTCCTTAACCAGAATGCAAAAATTCAGGTTTGTTTGGCCTTGTCACCTGATAAGGAGAACCTTACCAAACATCTTTATGAAATCCTTGGGCTTTTTCAGACTCTGTCAGACAAACCCCAAAGTTGCAGATCGGCCTAAACATCAGATGGGTCAGATGATGAAGATTCGGCCCAATAATTTGGCCATGATTCAGACGAGGAAATCATCAACCTCAATGAAGATTGATTCCATGGGTCCCAAAAGGATAGCATCCAATGTAGCTGTCTCAACTTTCGTAAAGACTTGACACAAAGGTAAAGAATCTTCACTGTTCAAAGGACCATCTGTAACCCCCTACCTTTACAGATGTTTTCTAACTTTAACGGTTACTGTGACTTTTGCCCTTATTTTGGAAGCTCCTAGTTACTTTTGCACCTAAAAAAAACATTTGATGTTGGGTGCACTTTTAGAATAATGACATGTGTATTTTTGCACCTTAACCATTTTTCTTATAAGAATATAGTAATATAGCTCCTCAAACTTGATTTTCTTTTAATATAGTAGAACTTTTTCAAATGAAACTTACATATTTAATATTCCCTTGCAACTTAAATAAGTGCGATATAACAGTTTTGTTAAGAAAATATCCATTAATTATTCTATTGCAAATAAATATTCAAAAATAAAAATAAGTATTTATGAAAAAAATGAATTTTCAAAGGATTGTTTTTTCTCCATTCTAAGCGCTGATTTAAATAGCATCAATAATGAAGTATTCATAAAAAAAATCCTCTAAGTTTACATCAAATTTCAATTAAGTCCCTTAAGTTTATAATGTATATTTTTACACCGTATTTGTAACACTACTGACAATAAATGTTGACTCAATAAAATTAAACAGTGACTTTACAATTAAATGCTTACAATATATGCTCATAACATTACTATAGATTCACACATATATAATGCTTAATGAATAACGATTATAACAAACAAACGTCATATATGTTGAGACGGAGGTCGCATAAGAATATATAATGCAAAAACATAATAGTTAAATATGTGAACCATCATGTAATGAGAGGCAAAATTCATGAAAACAAAAACATAACGATTGCAATTATTAACCGTCATGTATTTAATGACAAAATGATGGTTCTAATGAAATAATCGTCATGTAACACTTTTAGACAATTTTTCTTTACAACTTTGTATTAGCAAAAACAAATATATAATGGTTATAATAATTAACCGTAAAGTTTGATTCCTAAGTATTTGTCTTTTTGTAAGCACACTTAACGAGTAAAAATGATAACCGTCATATATAAGAATGCATGATTCTAAAAAAAAGTTATTTAATAATATTTGACAATTTTTCACAAGGAACAGTTATATATTTTTCAAGAATACTTAACAATAAAACAATTATGTGACAACACATTACAATTCGCCATAAATAACCATTAAGTATGGCATAATCCTGAAAAATATAATTTGACATTATATTACAATACTTCACAAAGACCTATTAAGTATTCTTTAATATAAATAAAAATGGGATTCTAAAATAAATCATATATAAGGAGGCAGGATCCTGAAAAAAAGTTCACAATAATTTATGGTTCTTTACAAAGAACTATTAAGTATTCTTTAATAAAAATAAAGGTAGGATTCTATAATATATCAAATATAAGAAGATAGAATCTGAAAAAAAAATATTTAATAATATATTACGGTTCTTCACTAAGAACTATTAAATATTCTTTAATATGAATAAAAGTGGGATTTTGAAAGATATCAAATATAAGAAGGTGAAGTTTTGAAAAAAAAAATTTATTTGACCATAAGGTATGGTTCTTCATTGAGAACCATTAACTATTCTTTAATTAAAAGTAAGACTTTTGAAAAATATCAAATATAAGGAGGCAGGATTCTAGAAAAGTTTGTTTGACACAACTCTTTAAACTCATTCCCAAACATTTTTTGAGATTCCCTAATGGATCTCATACTCTTGCTTCAATAGGTTTTGTTTTAGCACTGCAGGTCTTCTCCTCTACCACTACCATAGGTCTTCACACTGCAGCTCCTTCATTTTGTGATTCTTCCTCATGAAAGCTTTCATTTTTTAAGTTAATGTTTTGAATTTTGTTTTACTTTTTTATATAAGGAGAGCTCGCTACACTACAATAGATTACGGATTTCTAATGCTTAATACATAACAGTTACAACTAATAAATGTCACATATGTCGAGGTGGAGTTCGTGCAAGAATATATATGCTTAAAAGTAATACTAGAGTTAATTATGCGCCCTGTCATGTATTGTGAGATAGAATTCGTGAAAACACAAAAATAATGGTTCTAGTTAATAACTATCATTTATTTAGAGACAATAGTGATAGTTCTTTCTAAACAACTGTCATGTAACACTTACAAACAATTTGTCGTCTATAACATCCCAACACTTCGCTCTTGATATTGTCCGCTTTGGGACCTCATCACACCCTCATGGTTTTAAAACGCGTCAAGAGGAGGAGGTACCCAGACCCTTATGAGGTGTCTTTTGTTCCCCTCCCCAGCTGTTGTGGGATATAACAATTCACCCACCTTTGGGCCCAGCATCCTTGTTGGTGTAACCCCCTTCACATTTAAGGTCCAGATTAAGTTCGTAAATATGCAATTATGTGAAATTAGAGACCATAATACCATTTGGAACTTAATGAAAGTAAATTTTCCAAAATCAGGGTTTTCAAAAACTTTTCTAAACCTTTTCACAATGGTCTCATATCCACAATTCAAACATCACAAATGGCCTGTACACTACAATTTCATTTATAAATATCAGAGTACAATGTAAATTTCTGACACACTCGAGTTCTATTACTCAATTAAGGGTTTTACAAGGCATACATTCCCATAATCAGTTTCCCCTTATGTAAGGGATTACACAAAATTATACCACAAATCCAAAATATACAATTACTTCCCCCAATAAAATATCCAATGATTTACAAAATGATAACCAAAACCAATTTACACTCCTAGCTCAAAGCTTTAACTACTCTTCGTCATTCGCTTTCTTTTAGATCCTTCGACCCCGTCTAAATATTTGTTTTTGGGAGGGTGATATTCTAAGGAATCCCCGTAATATCAAATCACTTATAGTATGCACAATCACAAAGCATGAAAGCAAATCATCACACAACACATAGCAACCATAAAGGCAGTTGCAGTGGCAAGGGAAGGTATGACTTGCGTTACCCTTATGTGTGCTCATGTTGAAGTGCTCACGCTGTATTGGACATTCACATTTCATATCACATATATAACCACAGCTGGGATCCATACAAAATATTTCACATACACATAGCCACACTGGCCGGATAATTAAACAGCAATCCATGATTCCACAATGCAGCCTCGACAATTACAACGACAGATGCAATAGCATGGGTAGGTGTGATAGCCATCACCCCCTACGACTGCTCATGCTGTAATGCCCTACGGCTGATAACATATACACATGTTCACAATGGCCTTATGCCAAATATTTTTCATAACACAATAATGATAAGTCATGCATACCAAGCATCATACACAGCATAAGAGAAAAGTCACTATCTTGGTCCTTCCGGGCGTGCTCTGGCACCGGTCTCTCCCGAATAGGGCAAATGTCAAATCTTATATTCATAATTAGGGACAAAGTGTTATTCTCTATACCACTACTCAAATAACTTCATATCACTTAAATTGGTTATCATTAATGCTCTTTAGGAAGCTACACATGTCTCTAACAAAACACTATGTTAAAGGTCAAAATATTAAGGGTCTAACACAAAGCTCCCTTATGGCCTTATAACACACAAGAAGGGGAGGTATCCATACCCTTATAAGGAACCTTCATTCCCCTCCCTAGCTAATGTGTGATATAACACTCCACCCACCTTTAGGACTAACGTCCTCTCTAGGACATCAATTCACATTGACCAAAGCTTGGCTCTTATACCATTTGTAACATCTCAGTGTCTTGCTCTCGATATTGTCCCTTTTGGGGCCCGCTACCCCCTCAAAGCCTTAAAATGCATCAAGAAGTAGAGGTATCTAAACCTTTAAAAGGTATCTTTTGTTCCCTTCCCCAGCTAATGTGGGATCTAACATCTTCCAACCTTACATCAACGATAGCACAAACATAACAATCATAATAAACAATCGACATGTAAAGAACAAATCTAAAAATAAATTTTACAATACCTGGTTCGGTCAGACACCAAGTACCAGTTCTATCAAGTTAAATACTTTAAAGTGAAGTACTTATTCCTTTTGTTCCTAATACTTTTCTAAAAAGCACCTTTTCATAGCCTTGTCTTTCTCTCCCTCATCATTGTCAGATGCCAGAGAGCTCTTTCCATTCACCCTCCTCCTCCACATGCTGACCCTCCTCCTCCTCCTCGTCATCCTCAACCTCCTCCTCTTCTATCACTCCCTCCACTACCCCCATCATCACTACTGTAATACCCCAAAATGTACTCAAGGGCTAAGATTTTCTCTTGAAAAGTAAAGATAATGATGAAGAAGCTTAAATTAACTTCCCTTCCTTATCCCTTGATAGAAAACATTCAAGGCCATAGGAAAAAGGAAAGAGGATTTAAATGATATACCTCTTCATCTTTTCAATTTGAAAAGTCAATAATTACGGGTAGGTATAAATAAAGCAAGAACCAAGAGATAAATAGATCAATATATCCTTCTCCTTTTGTCTCAATTGATTTCATCTAAGATCCCAAAGAAAGAGAAAGAGTATATATAATTAAAGTATAACCATTGACAAGTCAAAAGAAAGAAAGAAGAAGAGGAGAAAATTCAACTAGACTTATAATTAGTCACAAGTTGGAAAATTTGACCAAAAAGCAATTTAATTGCAAGAAAGCTTAGTCAACCAAATTGTCACCTTTTTGGGACATATATTTTGGTCAAATGAAGAAATTAGAGGGGCTAAAGATTGAACTAATTAGGACACCTTTTTGGTCAAAAATTTATGGTTAATAGATGAAGGGAAAAGAAACGAAAAAAACCCCAAGTTAAATAATATAAATGTATGACCAAATGCATTCATTACTAACCACAATTTTTTCACCATATTTTGACCAAAATTTTGGCCAGCCCTTTAAGTGATAAGGGAAAGGAAAAATATGATTATTTATTACTCTCTCTCTCTCTCTCCATCTTCAAGTTGGTTTGCAGCAGCCCAAAAACATAAAACAAGAAAAGCAAGGTTTCAAGGAGAGTTTGATCTTGATTTTTCACCTCCTTAACCTCATCTATGGCTCAAGTGTCCTTCATAAACATTGTTCCTATTGATGAGAGCTTTATTCCTATAGTTTTATAATTTTAAGAGGAGGTGTTTTAAGCCATAATCCAAGAATAAAAGATGAAAAACCAAAGAAAGGAGCCAAGGAGAAGCAAGAGGTGAGAATTGGCTTCAATTTGAGCTATTGTTGTGTAGGTTGAATGAGTATTTTGACATATATAATTCTGCCCTAATTTTGTGCAAGTTAGGGTTTAGAGAAGTCATAGTGTTTTGGTTATTTATTTGGTGTTTTATGATGATTGGAAACCGTATGCCACAAGTTTGATGCTCAATTTGGGAGTTTGGTAATTTCTAGAATTTTGTTGATCTTTCTGCCAAAATAGGATATGGGGAATGAGTTAGAATTTTTTCATTTTGAAGTTACTATTGTGTTCTCTATGAAAAATTGTGTGGAAATAGCCTCGGGTTGTGAATTTTGGGTCATTGAAACTCAAAATGCAAAACTAGATTTTCTGTTGAACATAATTACAGCGAGTTACCTTGAATATGTGGTGTTTTTTGATAAAAAAATGATGGCTAAAATATTTTGAAACTTTCCAGTTTTAAAGTTCACATGCCAAGCTTCAAAATAGACATATAATTCGTGTCATTTCGTTTTGTGAACTGGGAGTTATGATTTTCCAAGGTTTGGGATTAAAACTAGAATCTGTTTTGGAGCAGTGTTGGGTTTTGTACAACTGTGTATTTTCATAGTTATGGACAACCTTGATTCATCTCATATTGATTTTTCTAGAATTAGATATGATTTTCCAAAGTTGATGAAAAATTCTGGCAGATTTGGTCAGTTATGTGAAAATTGAAAATGTTATGGTATAATGTAATATTGCGGAACTTTGAGGTTAAAAATTGGTCTTTTAGGTTAATTGGCCACTTTAACTCCTTAGTTGACTTGATTAAATGACTACAGTGATAACCAACTCAAGTATTATGAGTTATTAAAGAATTAGAATAGGTAATAATTCATCATCCTTAATTTTGGTTATAGGATTCGATATTTGCCCTATTCGTGATCCACCTACACCAAAGCACAATCGAAAAGAACAAGGTAGTAACACTTTCCCTTATACTATGTGTAAATGCATTGTATGTATGTGTTATCATTATTTTGTGATAATTGTGAATGCTGCAAGCCAGTGAGGCTATGTGAATGACATAGAGGCAATGTGAAAGCCAGAGAGGCTATGTGAAAGCCAGGGAGGCTAAGTGAATGCCAGTAAGGCAATGTGTTATGTGTATGCCAGTGAGGCAACACGTATATGTGACAGCTGATATGCTGTGTTTTGTTTGCTGCTATGTTGTTTGACGATTTACTTACATGCTATGTGTTTATGAGTGGAATAAGTGATTTGTTACTACTGGGATTCTTTTGAATCTCATTCTTTCCTTTAACTAACCTTTAGACAGGGCAAGTGACTCCAAAGGGAAAGAGAAGACCAAGGGCAGTTAGGACTCCCGTAGGAATATAATTTGGGTTGTTGGTTATCGGATTTTGGTTTAAGATTATTGTATATTATTGGGATGTAAATATTATTTTGGATACTGTTGTGTAATCCTTTCTGATATGTATAATTGTGATTTAACTACACATGTAATTATATTCGAAATATTGAATTTGAGACCATGGTAAAGGAGAAATTTTGAAAGAATTTTTTGAAACCCTACCAGAAGGAAGGGATTGGAAATGAATTTTAATTATCTGTCAGTCTCTAATCCATTCTAATTATGCATTTTTGAATCATAATTACAGTTTTCAAGGCAGGGGGTTATAACCACCACCTCTTCCCCCTCCTCCTCTACCACCACCTCTTCCTGCTCCTCAAATAAAGGTTTGCTACATATGTTAGCATGGCTTGACCACTCCACACGACATCTCACTAAACACGCCCACAATCTAAACAGAAAGTTAGACCTCATCCTTTATCACAATTAGGTTGTATCTGATTATTTCCAGTCAGACCATTTATATCCTTCCATAGACATTGATGATGTGCCAAGTGAGAGGGAGGGGCAGGAAAAGGAGGATAGCAGTAGTGTTTGTGACTAAAAACCACTATTGCTTTTTTTATTTTTTGAATATTAAAAATAATTAATCATAAGAGCAATGTAGACCAAAAATATTTTAAGAAAAATAATTGACTCTTCATAGTTATTAGTAAATAGAATTCAAAGATTATTCACAGTTTGTAGAGTTGGGAATCAGGGCCGGCCCGGCCCTACAGGGCTGGCCCTTGACAGACCAGGGCCTAACAGGGCCGGCCCTAAAGAGCTCGGGGTCAGAAAAATTGCAGTTTTTCAAGGCCCGGCCCGAGAGCATCAGGGCCAGGGCCGGCCCGCAGGGCCCGAAAGTCCTTTTCACAATATTTAACTATTTTTCCTGTGTATTTTCCCCAGAGAGATATAATTAGTAAATAACAATGATTGAAGTTCTAATTTAATACATAAATGTTGTCAAACATTAAGGTTTAAATAACACGTCTCTTGCAACAAACAAATACAGTTACTAATATATAATCAAAGGTAAAATCATGTCCATAAATAACTCACACAAAAGCCAAAATATAAGAAGGCAAGAAGCTAAATACTCTAACCTCTAAACAACATGAGTATGACGACTATCATTTTCACTTTCTTCGCCACTATCATCAATTTCAAGGACATTTGATTGTGTTTCACTTTGAGCAGTATGTTTAAATAGTCAAATAATCACAACTTCCATCAAAGTGCATACTCTATTAGGCAGAATAATATATAATATGATTTTATTCTAAATAGGCATAACAATATACTCAAAAATCATATTCAAAAATCACAATATGATTCAATTAGACAAAACAATATACTAAAAAATCATACTCTATACAATATGAGGACAGAGTGACATATAGATTCAATAAGGCAATTTAAAAATGTAACATGATTCCTTTTCAAGAAAAAGAAATAAAAAATAAATGGGCTTAAAGGGCTGGCCCGAGGCCCTACAGGGCCGGCCCTTTTAAGCCCGACTTCCTTTTGAGGCTACAATTTACAAGCCCGGCCCTTAAAGGGCCAGGGCCTAAAAGGGCCGGCCCGACGGGCTCTGCCCATTTTCCCGGCTCTAACAGTTTGCAACCTTTAACTCCTCTAAGAACCAATTCGTAGGCCCCTCCACCACTAACGCAACTGATTTTGATGTCTATGAATCAAAGACTCAATATGACATAGGTGCTAACATTAAAAGTGACATCCCTCCTTCTTCAAAGAAATCTATCCAACTTCTCCCTAGCATGTCTATACATATGACATCCCACAGTCCTTCATCCTACATGTTGACCTAATAGTGGATCAGGAACCTTGTGAGATAGTAACTCCACTTTCAATTGTCTGACTGGCTGAACCTACTAGCACTCTTAAAGAACCTCATAGGCAACCAATCACAACCAACCCATTTCCATGGTCACAAAAGAGACTTTCATGGCCATTGTAGTTGCTCAAATGTCTTAAACCTGTTCTCATCTTCTCCTGCATGGCCTTCTTAGACACATTCCTTAAGGCAGTAAATATTTGTCCTTGTCAACCTGCCTGGTTTAGATATTGCATGGAAAAGGAGGTTAGGTCCCAAGAACTAAATGAGTAAGAGGATGAAGAAGAATTAAGTCGGCCTTTATTTTATGTTTTGTTATTGCACTTTACTTTGATGAGGAAAAAGATGTAAATTGCATATTTAGGTTATTTTGTTAATTTCCACCTTACTTATTTGGAAGAAGCTTTTAAATATATTTAGATTCTTCTTCCTCTTCATTTTAGATGTACTTTTCTCTATAGTCAAAAAATTCTGGTTCTTGTAAAGTGTAAATGTTAGAACCGGCTGACACCCAAGAGGGGGTGAATTGGGTGTAAGATAAAAATCTTAAGAACTTTGAAAATCTTTTTGCATCTTAGAGGAAGTAATTAATAAATATGAAAATAATGAATCATAAATCAATAGTTAATATATGCTGGAAATATAAGAGTTTACGGAAGGGAGTATGCAAACTGTGATTTATCCTGGTTGGGTCCAATCTGCGATGGCCTATGTCCAGTCCCCAGGCTCCTCCTGAGATTTTCAAATCCACTATCTTCTTGTTTAATCCAGGAACAAGAAAAGCCTTTACAACCTACAAGTTTAGCCGGACACTTGCGAAGCCTTTTACAAATCTCTCACTGAGTTACTCCCCCTTACACACCGTAAAGTTACAACTGAGTTACT
This sequence comes from Inga oerstediana, assembly GCA_963210345.1. Taxonomy (NCBI): domain Eukaryota; kingdom Viridiplantae; phylum Streptophyta; class Magnoliopsida; order Fabales; family Fabaceae; genus Inga; species Inga oerstediana. The sequence goes on along the minus strand of OY723409.1, from coordinate 22,691,266 downwards.
CTCCCTTACACACCTCATAAGGATACAACTTTGATGATGAAAGATTACAATCAATCTTCTCTCTCAGAAGTGAATAGATGAATACTAAAGCACAATGCAAATAATCTCTCTCTCAAATATACATGATATAGAAAATAGATAAGAACAGAGAGAATTTGGATTGGAGTAGATGATTTATGATCTTTTCATGTTTCTCGTTGGTGTTATTCTTCGTTGAATGTTCCCATATTTATAAATGAGTTGTGATAGCCGTTGGAAGCATTTCAACCTATCTGTTAAAGTGGCGTAGCTTCGTTTGACTGTTCTTCAATTTTAAAAACTAGCCGTTGTGGTTGGTGAACGCTCCGCTTCCGTAAAGTCTACTTTTGACTCTTCACATCATATCTTCATTGTATTCCTGGAGACATACATTAAACACTACTACAATGAAGTGTAAGAATGATTGGAAGCAAGAAGAGTGAGTTTCATAATTAATCACATGATTTTCGAAAGCTTTAGAATGTTGCTGTGTATTTCTGGGAAGCATTACTCGAGTGGTCACTCTAGTAAGCCTTTGTCATTATTCAAGTGAGCCCTCGAGTAATCCTGTTCAAAATCAGACCGAGAGCATTTCCTACTTCATTACTCGAGTGAACCCTCGAGTAATGTTACTTTTTCATATCTGGTTACTCGAGTAGTCCCTCGAGTGATGTGTGTCATTTCTTGGCCGAGAGCTACTGGAAGATTGTAAGAGGCAAGCTTCACCCAAGAGGGGGTGAATTGGGTGATGTTATAAATTTTTTGCTTGATATGGGGATATGAAAAATATAGTAGATAGAGTAGAGTTGAGAAGATTTGAACACAGAGATTTATACTGGTTCGGCCTAACAACAGGGCCTACGTCCAGTCCTCAGAGATCAAGACCTACTGAGATTTTCACTATACCTCCAAGATTCAATGGGCTCTCAGAACGCCACAAGACAACAATCGTCCTTGAACGGACTACGAGCAGAAATATTCTCACAACAAGAAACTTCTCCCCCCTTACGACAAGTCTTACGTGCAGAAAAAATAACCTATGAATCTTCTCACTTGCTTATGTATACAAGACTTATGAGCAGCAACGTTCTCTCCTGCTTATACCACTGTAAGTCTTACGAGCAGCAACGTTCTCTTCTGCTTGTATCTTATAAGACTTATGAGTGAAAGATACAACAAGGAATTCTCTCAACTGCTTCTCTCGTAAGGAAAAACTCCCCTCTCAAGGTCCCAATACCTTGAGATCAAATAAACATAGAATTTTGAATTGTATGAAGACTCTCTTACAGAGCAAATGAATGAACACTGAAGATCAATGTGTATACAGAGAAAAATGATGAATAGCAGAGACTTGGTATGGGCTTATGAATTCATGTGCTACATTATTGTAGTTTCTCTTTGAGTCTCTGTATATATATAGTTGCTCCAGTTTTTGCCCATTTGGAAATTCTTCATTTGTGGAGTGGGACATTTGAAAGTATTGGCAGACACGTGCATGTTTGAATAATCTGAGTGCGGTAGGTGCCATCATGTTTATAATCATCTTGTCTGCCGTTGTATCACTTTCTTCACGTAGTTTATTTCGAACGATCATATTCCTGTATCATACTTTTAAATCATTCAAAACATTGTTAAACAATGATAATAAGTAATGATGATATGAATAAATAACAATAAACCATATTCGGAATGATCGTTGTGAAACTTAGCATTTTGGTGGTCAGACAGGGCATCACTCGAGCATGAAAGGCTCACTTCGAGTGATCTCCTATTTTCCTTCATATGCCTCTGCTATCGGGTTGTGCTTGCATGAAATTTCAGAGAGACAAAATCTTCACTCGCGGGTGAAGAGGGGTCTCACTCGAGCACAACTTCCTCTGCTCGAGTGATCTTTCAATTTCAACTGGGAGTGTCTTCTCGGGTCATCACTCGCACACCATTTTGACAAGAGTGAGAATTTGTACTCGCAGGTGATATGGACCCTCACTCGAGCACACATACCTCTGCTCGAGTGAGACGCATATTCTCAAGGAATATGCTCTCAATACCATCACTCGCATCAGGATTTCAGAGGGATAGAAATATCACTCGCGAGTGATGTGGGCCCTCAATCGAGCACACAGACGCCTGCTCGAGTGAGAAGAATATTCTCAAGAATTATACCTCTTAAACAAGTGCTCGCAACAGATCTGGAGAGGGATAGAATTTTCACTTGCAAGCATTGATGTGTCACTCGAGCATATAAGGGTGTGCTCGAGCACACTTACACTTCTCTGTACTTCATGACTCTCGGCCAGACACTCGCAGTCCCTTGCTCGAGCACAAAATGCCCATGCTCAAGCATTGATGTCTCTGCTAGAGTGAACAAAGGAAGCATGCTATTACCTGCTCTCGGCCAAGCACTCGCAGACCCTCACTCGCACCTGCTCGAGTGAGAATGACTTCTCTGCTCGAGTGATCCAGTGAACACAATGGGAGAATGTCTCTCGGGTACATACTTTCTGGCTTTCACTCGCACCTGCTCGAGCACAGATGAGATTTATGCTCGAGCGCAAAATCCTTGCTCGAGCACTCCAGTGCAATTTCATAGCAGATATCAGCAAATCATCAAATATGCATTTGGTAACTTGGAAACTTTTCTTAACCTTCTAAAAACATATTTTGCACATAATTGTCTTATTGTTATCATCAAAACTTGGGATCTAACATTCTCCCCCTTTTTGATGATGACAAAACTCTTTGTGATGAAGATTTAAAAGAAATTGATTGACATAGAAAATTTTTGAAATTTCTTCAATGTTTCCAAATGCATATCAAGTTTAAGTTTCAAATTCAAGTTTTCCTGCAATGTTTCCTCTGGACACTTAACAACCAAGGTAAGTACAGTACAAGGTATATATCTTAATAGTAACTTGATAAACAAAATCATGGACAACTTGAAGACATGAAACAGTTCAATCTTGAAACAAGTACTTAATATCAATAACATCAAACATTATAGTCAAAATAACATCAAATCAAATTAACATCAAATCAAATTCCTACCCAATACAAAAATCTACCCAAACACCCTACAGAAGCTCAGAAAACATCACACATCCTTCTCCCCCATTTTGTCAACATCAGAAGGGGGCTCTGGAGGTGGAACAAAGGATATCATGGCAGAGAGAGGGTCAATGGGCTGATCAGAAGGAGATGGTGGCTGTGGTACAGATGATGAGGGAGGTAGTGAAGGCGACCGATCAAATGTAACATCTACATTAGACTCTGGATCAGTGAAAAGAACATGAGTCTGTGGATGAAGTGGTGAGGTATGAGTGGTCTCTGGAGGCACCCCGGAAGATGAGGAGGGAAAATGTGAATGCAGGAAGGTCTCCATATTAGTAATCCTCTGTGACATCTCATCCTGAGTTTTGAACATCAGTTCAAAATTAAGATTGGCCTTGTCTACCAGATTAATGACTTGAGCTTCCATCTTCTCCACAAGCTTCTCATACTCAGTCACTAATTCCTTCTTCAAACTTGATACAGCTTGATTAATTACCTTAGTCAGATGATTGGACAGAGAGGCATTTAGAAAGGAAGGAGGAGGAATAGGACCCTGTGCTGATGATTGTGCCTCATCTCCTCTGGATGGAGTGGCTTCCCTCTTGGATGTGGCTTTGGTCCGACTCACCGGAAGATTGATACCCATGTGAGTTAACTGAGTCTTACCAAACCGTGAGATGAGTACCTTTTCTGTTCCTTCTAAGTACCAAATTTTGTTTTTCATCAAAATGAAGGAAACAAGTTGAGGGTATGGTATGGTTGTGGATCTTGTTGAAGAAAATCGAAACCTTCTCATCTCATTAAAAATAATCTCCCCTACATTCCTTTGTTGCCCAGCAACCAATGAAGCCAAGAAATAGTAATCCTTTTGAGCAAAGTGGGTAAAATTCTTGGATTTATTGACTATGCTCCGGGAATAAATATAATGAAGGATTCTGTGGTTATCAGGCATATCAATAGGTTTGAAAATGAGGGGGCCAATTGGGTCTTTTGGTCTCAGAATTTTAAAAGCTTCATTGGCAGAGAAAGAGGGTGGATCAGGAGGAGGTGCAACATAGCCAAGTAAGTCATTTATAATTTTGGCAGAAATCATAATGAATTTTCCTCTAACAATAGTAGACACTGCTTCTTCAATCAACTCACCGGATCTAGACATAATATTATGAGTTTTCATGTTGCAGTAGAAGGTTTTCACAACAGTGGGGGAATATGGCAAATGGATATTTAGCCAGGGAGCATAGTATTGAAGGTAAGGGTACAAGTCCAAATGACAATTCTTTTTCAAATAATCCAAATCAACATATACTACTGGGCAGAAATGTCTATGTTTGAATTCATCATCATATACCTTCTAAGATAAAGCCTTAAGCTTTGCAACATTGAATCCCTCAGGAGGACTGGTGAGTTGGTCATCCACTGGTGCTTGAGAGGCAGAAGGTGCTCCTGAAGCAGAAGCACTTGGGTGCTTATCTTGATGTGAACTTGAAACACCGGCTTGAGAAGCAATCTTCCCAACTATCTTGTCCAATTTGGATTTTTCTATTGCTTCCCTGAGTTGTTTACTGAAGGTATCCCCAGAAGAAGAAGATGATTGGGGTTGTTCTAAATCCTTCTTCTTTCCCTTTCCTTGAACCTCTTTGGATTGAGACCGAGTGATTATGGGTTCCTTGAAGACCACACCCTTTGGTTTCTTTTGAGGAGGTTGGTCTTTCTTTGAAACTTGTGGCTTTGGGTGAGGTTTCTTAGCTGAAGTCCTCTTTTTAGTTTTGGGTTTAGGAGGGGGTGAAGGTGAGGAAGAAATTTTAGGAGATGGAGGAGTAGGCTCAGGGGTTCCAGATTTACTGGCAGTATAGTGAGTAGGAGAAGGTGAATGAGATCTTTGAGGAATAGAGGGTAGTTTAGTTCTTGCCATTGTAGTGAAAGTGGAAGAGAAGCAAAAACTCTTAGATTTTGAAAGAAAGACAAATGGAGATTTAGGGCAAGAATGAGAAATGTAGAAGGTAACAATCACCTTTTATAGGAGATTGAAAGGTTGTAACAGCAATTTGAAGCAGAAAGACGTGATTGAATGATGAGAAAATGGTTGAAGATGAAGAGTTGTGTCTTTCGAGTGAGAAAGCACTTCGAGTGAGAGTAGGAAGTGCGACGTTCTGAGCTCCCCAGTAACTGATATAAGTGACAGTGCTCGAGCATGAACCCTAGTGCTCGAGTGATGTTCATACTGTGCTCGAGTGTGTTCTAACTGTGTCGAGTGATCTTCTGGAAAAATAAAGAAACAAGTAAAACGTACCTGGATTGTGGATTTCTTGACATATTTTTGCATCTTTGTACTCAAATCCTCCAAGATCATTTGAGTAACCATGAGTTGGATAGCTTTTGCAAAGAAATTCCTCTTCTTCACTCGAGCAGGTACTCCTTACCTCAAGCATGTTCATATCATGCTCGAGTGAGAGTTCCTCACTCGCGAGTGAGTTCAATTCTCACTGTTGTTTCTGTTACATTCCCTTGGTATTCTTAACTCCTCTGTTAACCTCTGTTTTTTAAGTCAAAGAACAGAGTATCTTTAATAGGGCTGTGCTTGAGCAGAGCTACTTGTGCTCGAGTGACACAGCTCATCACTCGAGCAGCACCCTCTGTGCTCGAGTGACAGTCCTGCAAAAGCAAGTTTTGACCACTCCGATGCTAAAGTCAGTATGGTTATCATCAAAAGAAACATTTAATTAATCTTTTTTAACAAGAAAACTTACAACTCATTGGGATTAACCATTCCCAATTCTCTTCAAATATAAAGGAATTGATCTTTTGCAATTGGTTTTTTGAAAATATCCGCAAGTTGAAAATGAGTTGGTATAAATTCCACTTTGACATCTTTCTTTCGAACATGATCTCGAATGAAGTGATGTCGAATGTCTATATGCTTGGTTCTTGAATGTTGTACAGGATTCTTTGCCAAGCTTATCGTGCTAGTATTATTACAATAGATTGGGATTTCCTTTAAATAAATTCCCAAATCTTGAAGTTGTTGTTTTAACCATAGCACTTGAGAACAGCAGCTTGCCACAGCTATATATTCAGCTTCAGTCGAAGATAATGAAACTGTGTTCTGCTTCTTGCTGAACCATGACACTAGAGAGCCTCTGAGAAATTGACATTGTCCACTGGTACTCTTTCTGTCAGTTTTATATCCACCGTGATCTGAATCTGAATATGCCATTAAATACTCGTTCCCTCTTTTTGGATACCAAAGACCAAGCTCTGAAGTATCTCCTAGATATTTGAAAATTCTTTTTACTGTCTCTGCATGAGATACCTTTGGATTGGATTGATACCTTGCACACATTCCTACACTCAACTGAATATCTGGCCTGCTTGCTGTAAGATAGAGTAATGAACCAATCATTCCTCTATACTTTGTGATGTTGAAGCTAGGTCCCTTTACATCAGCATCCAACAATGTTGTAGAACTCATTGGAGTATCAGCTCCGTTAGCATTATCTAATCCATATTTCTTCAACAATTCTTTCAAATACTTTGTCTGAGATATAAATATACCATTCTTCTTTTGTTTGATCTGAAGTCCAAGAAAGAAGTTCAATTCTCCCATCATGGACATTTCAAATTCTCCCTGCATAGTCTTAGAAAATTCTTGACACATGGATTCGTTAGTAGCACCAAAAATAATATCATCAACATAAATTTGAACTATTAGAATATCATTTTTGTTATGTTTGATGAATAAAGTTGTATAAACTTTTCCTCTGACAAAACCTTGATCAAGAAGAAATTTGCTTAGTCTTTCATACCAAGCTCTGGGTGCTTGTTTCAAACCATATAATGCTTTCTTAAGTTTGAAGACATAATCAGGTTTTGTTTCATCTTCAAAACCAGGAGGCTGTTCTACATATACTTCCTCCATAATATAACCATTTAGAAAAGCGCTTTTTACATCCATTTGATAAAGTTTAAAACTTTTGATGCAAGCAAAGGCTAAGAGTACTCGTATTGCTTCCAATCTTGCCACTGGAGCATATGTTTCCTCATAATCAATACCTTCTTCTTGATTATAGCCTTTGGCGACCAATCTTGCTTTATTTCTCACAATGATTGCTGATTCATCAAGTTTGTTTTTGAAAACCTATTTGGTCCCTATAACCGTATGATCTTTAGGTCGAGGAACCAAATCCTAAACTTGATTTCTTTGAAATTGATTTAGTTCTTCTTGCATAGCAATCACCCAATCATTGTCAGATAAAGCTTCTTCTATATTAGAAGGCTAAATTTCAGAAATAAAAGCTAAAAAAGTTACCTCATTGAGGATTCTATTTCTGGTTTTGACACCTTCATGAATATCTCCTATAACTTGATCAATTGGATGATCCTTTATATGTCTCCATGCTTTAGGTTGAGCATGATCATCGACATCTTCTATATTTTGAAAATCATTTGTTTCAAAATCATCCTGATTTGAAATAGATTTGTTTTTCTTGATTGAATCCATTTCTTCTTCATCATTAAGTTTTGTCTGAGATTCAATTTCATCAAACACAACATGAATAGATTCTTCAATAGTACATGTTCTTTTATTGAAAACTCTATAAGCTTTACTTCTATTAGAATATCCCAGAAAAATACCTTCATCAGACTTTGAATCAAATTTACCTAAATTTTCCTTACCATTGTTGTGAATGAAGCACTTACACCCGAAGATATGAAGATGAGCAATATTTGGCTTCCTTCCTTTGTAAAGTTCATATGGTGTCTTTCCAAGAGATTTGCGAATATATGCTCTGTTTGAAATATAGCATGCAGTACTCATTGCATCTGCCCAGAATACTTGAGACATTTCTTTTTCATTAAGTAATGCTCTTGCCATTTCTGTAAGCACTCTGTTCTTTCTTTCCACTACTCCATTTTGTTGAGGTGTTCTAGGGGCTGAGAAATTGTGATCTATTCCTTTGTCGTTGCAGTAATCTTCAAACAATTGATTATCAAATTCTCCTCCATGATCTGTTCTAATAGAGAGAATAGGAATACCCTTCTCATTTTGAACCTTTTTGGCAAACATAATAAATTCAGCAAAAGTTTCATCTTTTGAGGCAATAAATATAGTCCATGCAAACCTTGTAAAATCATCAACAATTACTAACGTATATAAATTTCCTCCAAAACCTTTTACTCTTGCAGGTCCTACCAAATCCATATGAAGTAATTGTAAAGGTTTTGAAGTAGAAATTTCATATTTTGTTTTAAAAGAAGATTTAGTTTGTTTGCCTTTTTGACATGCGTCACAAATTATGTCGTCTTTGAATTTGAGTTTATGAAGGCCTACAACTAAATCTCTTCTAATCAATTTGTCAAGTTGATTCATATTGACATGAGCCAAACGCTTATACCATAACTAACTTTCCTCTGATCGACTAAGAAAACAATTTTCAGAAGAGTTTGAATCTAAATCAATAGTATAACAATTACTGTCCCTTTGAGCTCGGATCTTTGCCTTGATAGTTTCTTTGTTTAGGAGTAGATCTTTCTTGCTTACTATCAAGCATTCTTTCGAGTCGAAAATCACCCAGTTATCTTTGTCAATGCTTTGGCTTACGCTTAAGAGATTGTGGCATAACCCTTCAACATAATATACTCCGTTGATTTGAATGCCATCGGTTCTTCCTACTTCACCAATTCCAGCAATACGTCCGGATTGATTTCCTCCAAATGTCACCTTTCCTCCTTCTCTAGTTTCAAACATGGTGAACTTATTTTTGTCACCAGTCATGTGTCTCGAACATCCACTATCAATATACCATTTGTTCACTCGAGATGCTTTGAGACATACCTAGAATAAGATGATCAGGTTTTAGGTACCCACACTTTCTTGGGTCCTTTGTGGTTAGTATTTGGAATATGTGTCCCTTTCGGAACCCATTTATATGTTCCAACAACCTTTCCCTTTTTGAAATAATACGATGAAGTATAATGTCCTTTCCTATTACAATAATTGCATGATACAAATGGATTCGATGTATGCATAGAATTCCTGAAATATTTAAGATAGTCTCTACTATTCTTCTTATTCTTATTATGCATAGCATTATATCCAATTCCAGATTTATCAAAGGAAATTTTCTGAGAATTTAAAATAACCTTGAGAGTTTCACTTCCTTTAGTAAACTTTTCAACAATCTTTGTTAAATCTTCTATTTTCTTATCTTTCTCTTTACACATTTCATATGATGATATGACATTACTTTCTAATTCTTTTACTTTCTTCTTATAACTAACCATTTCTTTAGCAACTTTGATGAACTCTGTATGCAATGCATTATATTCAGATAACAATTCATTATAAGAGGGTTCAGAGTCACTTACCTCAGAGTCTGATTCTTCTTCCTTACCTACCAAGCATAGATTTGCTACTTCGTCGTTGTCATTTTCTTCGTCTGACGAACTATCACCCCAAATAGATGATATATATGCTTTCTTTTTCTGCTTCTTTTTGTCTTTGTTTCTGAAGCATTCAGATTTGATGTGTCCTGGTTTCCCACATTCATAGCATACTATTTGTTGTTCTTTGTTTTCTTTCTTGCTTGGTCCACCTTGATAGTTCTTGAAATTCCTTTGTCCTCTTCTGTAGAATTTCTTGAACTTTCTCACGATCATTCCCATTTCATCATCACTAGGAACATCTTCATTCTCGGAAGTTTCTTCTTCTTCTTTGATAGCTTTAAATGCAACTCCCTTTTTCTTTTTATCATCGAATTCTTCAAGTTCCTTTTTGAATCTCAACTTACCTTCATATTCAGAAAGACTTCCAAGGAGAGCAGCTACGGATCTCATAGACTCTCCTTTGGCTTCTTCGATGGCTGTTACCTTTGCTTCCCACTCTTTCGTAAGAATATTAAGAATCTTTCTTACCTGGGAATTTTGATCAAATGACTTTCCAAGAGCAGATAATTGATTAACAAGATGAGTATACCTTAGTTCAAATTCTGATATACTTTCTCCAGATTTCATACGAAATAGATCATATTCTGTAATTAAAGTATTGATTCTATTTTCTTTGATTCCAGAAGTACCTTCATGAGCAATTTCAAGAGCATCCCACATATCTTTTGCAGTTGGTAGAGTACATATACGAAAATATTCTTTTTGACTAAGAGCACTCTGTATCATTAGAATAGCTTTACTATTTAATGTCACTAACCTTTTGTCATTCTCGTCAAACTCATCTGGGCTCTTTTTAACTGCTCTATCTTCGATTTTCTTCATTGGAACATAGTCACCATCTTGTATAACATTCCATAATCCTTACTCGTTGGCCATCACGAACACTCTGATTTTGGCTTTCCAAAACGAAAAATGTTCTCCAGCAAAACCAGGAGGTCTAGTGATTGAAGCACTGTCTGGAAGGATATTTTCACCCATTGTTGCCATTTGTCGGATCCTTCTCAAGCTGTTAGGCTCTTCGGAGAAGACGAGGCTCTGATACCAAATGTAAGAGGCAAGCTTCACCCAAGAGGGGGGGTGAATTGGGTGATGTTATAAATTTTTCGCTTGATGTGGGGATATGAAAAATATAGTAGATAGAGTAGAGTTGAGAAGATTTGAACACAGAGATTTATACTGGTTCAGCCTAACAACAGGGCCTACGTCCAGACCTCAGAGATCAAGACCTACTGAGATTTTCACTATACCTCCAAGATTCAATGGGCTCTCAGAACGCCACAAGACAACAATCGTCCTTGAACGGACTACGAGCAGAAATATTCTCACAACAAGAAACTTCTCCCCCCTTACGACAAGTCTTACGTGCAGAAAAAATAACCTATGACTCTTCTCACTTGCTTATGTATACAAGACTTATGAGCAGCAACGTTCTCTCCTGCTTATACCACTGTAAGTCTTACGAGCAGCAACGTTCTCTTCTGTTTGTATCTTATAAGACTTATGAGTAAAAGATACAACAAGGAATTCTCTCAACTGCTTCTCTCGTAAGGAAAAACTCCCCTCTCAAGGTCCCAATACCTTGAGATCAAATAAACATAGAATTTTGAATTGTATGAAGACTCTCTTACAGAGCAAATGAATAAACACTGAAGATCAATGTGTATACAGAGAAAAATGATGAATAGCAGAGACTTGGTATGGGCTTATGAATTCATGTGCTACATTATTGTAGTTTCTCTTTGAGTCTTTGTATATATATAGTTGCTCCAGTTTTTGCCCATTTGGAAATTCTTCATTTGTGGAGCGGGACATTTGAAAGTATTGGCAGACACGTACATGTTTGAATAATCTGAGTGCGGTAGGTGCCATCATGTTTATAATCATCTTGTCTGCCGTTGTATCACTTTCTTCACGTAGTTTATTTCGAACGATCATATTCCTGTATCATACTGTTAAATCATTCAAAACATTGTTAAACAATGATAATAAGTAATGATGATATGAATAAATAACAATAAACCATATTCGGAATGATCGTTGTGAAACTTAGCATTTTTGGTGGTCAGACAGGGCATCACTCGAGCATGAAAGGCTCACTTCGAGTGATCTCCTATTTTCCTTCATATGCCTCTGCTATCGGGTTGTGCTTGCATGAAATTTTAGAGAGACAAAATCTTCACTCGCGGGTGAAGAGGGGTCTCACTCGAGCACAACTTCCTCTGCTCGAGTGATCTTTCAATTTCAACTGGGAGTGTCTTCTCTGGTCATCACTCGCACACCATTTTGACAAGAGTGAGAATTTGTACTCGCAGGTGATATGGACCCTCACTCGAGCACACATACCTCTGCTCGAGTGAGACGCATATTCTCAAGGAATATGCTCTCAATACCATCACTCGCATCAGGATTTCAGAGGGATAGAAATATCACTCGCGAGTGATGTGGGCCCTCACTCGAGCACACAGACGCCTGCTCGAGTGAGAAGAATATTCTCAAGAATTATACCTCTTAAACAAGTGCTCGCAACAGATCTGGAGAGGGATAGAATTTTCACTTGCAAGCATTGATGTGTCACTCGAGCATATAAGGGTGTGCTCGAGCACACTTACACTTCTCTGTACTTCATGACTCTCGGCCAGACACTCGCAGTCCCTTGCTCGAGCACAAAATGCCCATGCTCGAGCATTGATGTCTCTGCTCGAGTGAACAAAGGAAGCATGCAATTACCTGCTCTCGGCCAAGCACTCGCAGACCCTCACTCGCACCTGCTCGAGTGAGAATGACTTCTCTGCTCGAGTGCACACCTTAGTGCTCGAGTGATCCAGTGAACACAATGGGAGAATGTCTCTCGGGTACATACTTTCTGGCTTTCACTCGCACCTGCTCGAGCACAGATGAGATTTATGCTCGAGTGCAAAATCCTTGCTCGAGCACTCCAGTGCAATTTCACAGCAGATATCAGCAAATCATCAAATATGCATTTGGTAACTTGGAAACTTTTCTTAACCTTCTAAAAACATGTTTTGCACATAATTGTCTTATTGTTATCATCAAAACTTGGGATCTAACAAAGATTTCTTCTCTAGTTACTCAAATGATCCCTCGAGTAAGCTCTTAAATAACTTTACAGATTACTTGGGTGCTGACTATGGTAATCTGGTTACTCGAGTGGTTACTCGAGTGGCCTTCGCTTTTCTTCACACCTTACTCGAGTGGTCTCTCGAGTAGATTCAAATAATTCTGTATATTACTCAAGTAAGCCCTTCAAGTGAATTGTTGATTTTGATTCGAAACATGGCAAATTATATATCATCGGAAACCCATCAACATCTAAATTCCAATGCAACAAGAATTACCTCCAAACTCATTTTGTTCAGAAAGTTATGATCTAAAGAATATCTTCTGCCTTTAGGCAAAGTCTGAAATCACCAGCATCAACTTCCAAAAGGCATAGATCTTAGTATATAACTTGAAATGTGACAAGTTATATATCCTTAGAAATATCGTTGAGTCTACTTTCATATAGCACCCATTTCGTCTAAATCTGATATGTATTTTGAGAGTTATATCCAAAATACCGAACCATGTTCTGGAATATGAAGCTGATTCATATGACAACTTCAACATATCATATCTCTCTTATCAGAACTCCGTTTAATGTGATCTTGGTGTCCATAGTTCGTGTTAGGAGTCTAGTTTCATATGCTAGCAGTTTCGTCTCAATCCATAATGTGGTTAGAGAGATATCATCAAAATACCGAACCTCTATCATGACGCGTGAAAGTAGAGTATCATTACCCGAGTTGTCACTCGAGTAATCTTCAAGTAACTCTGTAGATTACTCGAGTAGCCACTCGAGTAATGACCTCCAAAATTAGGCAGTGCCATATTACTCGAGTGATCATCCCCGAAGGTACCATAACTTCCGTATACATCATTTTAGCTTGGTATCGACCCATTCCAACCACCGGTATCACTTCTAAGAGCTTGAATCTTGATATTCTCATTTAATCTTACAAGTTCTTCTTTCTTCCATCTTTCTTCTTCTTTCTTCAATCTCTTTCTTCTTGTTTTGCCACTTGATGATCATTCTTCATAACCCAACTAGATATCTTCTTGAATATCTTCAAGCTTCTTCAATCTTTGCTTGATATTCCCATTAGTTCTTGCAATGCCTTCTTTCTTCAACCCTTGCCTATTGACTTTCTTCTTGATCATCATTCTCCACATATGAGGCATTATAACATCAACCCACCATCGGGTTTATGACTAATCTACAAGATATACAACATTAAATATAGTAGTTAATCAATGTGCTAGGGAAGCGCCAAGTGACACCACTTCCTATGGTGCTAGGGAAGTGCCAAAGGAAGTCATTATTTTTTTAACGTTTCTCTTTTCCTTTTTGTAGTGAAACCCTATATATTTACAGTCCAAATCCACATCAATTTACAATACAAAGCCATAGTAAAATGAACAGAACCAAATTAGAATCAAACTAAACTAGAATAGAATAACTAAAAACAAATAACTAATGCATAAAATCACTACTAAATGTATTTAATTATAACAATTGTAATGTACAACTAATTCTAAGTGGATAAACAGCACAAGAATAAGCAAGAAAAAACATAGGTACTTGAATATTAGCTATAATTGTCTAACCATATATTCACACTATTCCTCAATGATTTCATCCACTTGTTGGTCAATCAACTCAGCAAAATATTGATCTTCGTAATACTACATAAATGTCATGCACACAACGAATTAAAATCACTAAAAATCAATTAGCTTAGACACTTATCAATGAAATTTAAAACATAGTATGAATTGCAAGTGAAAGAACTTACTTTCCTAGGAACAAAATTTTGACAAAAAATAACTACATCTTTTATAAATTTTGAAATGTAATAACTGTAATTATTATTGTTTTGTTGGAATGGACACTGCAATAATATAATGAAATAACTAAGTCAATTTTTGAATAAAAATTTTTGACTAAAAAAATTTGAGTAAATTCATATATAAGTACCATAATCTTCCTCCAGATAGAGTATTCACTTTGCCTCGTATGTCTTAGTATGAAGTACATTTTCTTCTCGGAGCATATCTTGTATGAGTTCAAGCAGTGCGGTTAAACTTGAATCACCTAATCTATAGTGCGCTTTAAAGTTGCACATTTTCAAACACTACTAGCAATCTTGTGTAATTAGTACTACCGGAATATCATGGTTTCTCTACATCACCTTTCAGCTTCTCAAATTATTTAGGACAGTTATGAAGCACCTTTTGACCTCATTTAGCATTTCTTCAAGATCATCGTCCTCATCACAGATGCTTAGGTCACACTTGTTCAAAGCATCGATTGTGGTATGCACCTAATCACTATATGCATCATCCATCTCACTATGCCTTATCCATTGTGTATATGATTAAACAATGCCATGACACACTAAATGATCTAGCAAATCAAGTGGACAAATCCGCTTTCTATAACAAGATAAGTAAGAAAACAAGATTTTGTTAGGTTCATTTGTATGTTTGCTTGCAAATCTAATAAACTCTTTCACCCTATCTATATATTCCCTTGAGGACTGATCAAATAACATCAATTTTCAATCCATCTATACCTTAAACATATTTTTAAAAGTGGTTAGTTGCTTACCTCTTGCAATTACTAATTACTTTTTTCTTCTGTTATTTATTTTTTAAAAAAATAAGTGGCAAGATAACATCCTAAAATATGAATTTTTCCAAGTATTAAACACTCTCTTTTAGTCAGAAATAATCAACCAATTAATCCTGTAGCATCATAATAATTTTTCACAACTTATAGCAAAAGAAATCATATTTGCCAACACTACATATCATAGTTAATGTAATTAGTTCCATAAAAAGCCAACAAAAACACTACTAACGTCATTTATTAAATTAATTGCTTCCATAACAATCATTTATTACCCTACCAGTGGCATTTATAACACTTCCACCTAAATTGACTATTTCATCAATGCCAGTCACAACAACTTTTTTTCTATTGACAACATGTACTTCTACAGAGGATTAAACTAGTATTATTATATTTTTAAGCTTGAAAATTAAAAAAACTTCTAATATATCGGGAGTTTAATAAGACAGAGTTGCAACTTCAAGTAAATACAAGAAAAAAAATTATAAGCACACTTATAAGATTCATGATAGATTTTAACTTAAAAAAGAAAAAAATGTACGGACTTAAGTTTCTATATAAAAAATAGAAAAGACTTACAAGCTAGGAAGCTTCTGGAGAAGGACGAGACAAGAAGGGAAAAAACATATGGGAGACCAATCTTTCTACTATAATGGTAGTGGGGTCCAAATGTTAAAGAAATGTGCATGAGGAGGAGACAAGAAACAACAAAAAGTAGGAGGGACCAAGGAAGCTTCTACTTGCTACCATAAAAGAGAGGAGGGAGTAGTGGGGACAATGGCATCGTAACTTCAAAACAGAGAGAAGGAGTGGGGACCGTATGAAGAGGGAAGTGGAAAAAGTGATAAGGAAAGGTGGTGAGTGGGGATGAATGGATAAGCCAATATAGTAGAGCAATTGAGTAGAGATTTGAGATAAGATTCTGGGAAATAGGGAGCTAAAGGGCGAACGACGAAAAAGATATATGGTGTAGGCTGGGCAAATATTTTTAAGACAAGAAGACTTGATCTTAGCTATAAATTTTTTTTTTAAAAAAAAGCTTTGTATGACGTTTGCCTTAGCAAGCATCATGTAAAGTAGGCTAGCTTTTTTGTAAAGCCTTGTACAGCCATTGCTGATGCAAGTGCTTACTAAGCTTAAGGAAACCTATGGTGACAGTCGTACACTAGCTTTAGCACTTGTAATAGCAAGTTCCACAACTTCTAATTTTTTTTTTAAAAAAAATTATCTATGGCACTTCTTTAAATAAATGCTATAAGTGGGTTGTCACTACATCTCTCTTTTGTAGCAGTGAATTCACTTTAGTTACTTAGATCTACAACCATAACTCTATGGTTACACTACTACAAAAAGGTTAAAAGTAGAGCATGTTTTTTAGCACTTCCTTACAGAAGTGTTACAACTTCTAATTTTTTTTAAAAAAAATATTATTATCTGTAGCCCTTTCTCAAGAAAGCGCAACATAAACTCATTTTTTTTGAAATAGAATGTACATTTTGCAATGCTTTCTCAAGAAAGGGGTACAAAAACTTATTTCAAATTTTAAAACACCTCCAAAACCCTTTCATCCTCACTCCTTTTCATCCTTACTCACTAGCACAAAAAATGTGTTTTAGATTGGCACATTTAGACTGGTTATCAGAAATAAGATCTAAAAGATATGACCAATGGTATTTTTATAATTATGTAAAACTTTTAAGACGTTTCCATTAATATAAGGCCTAAAATATATTATTTAGACTGGTTTTTTAAGAACCAGTATAAAATAAATAAATAAATTACATATCTAATATGTTTTTAGAACAATTTTAGACCGGTTAAATGTAATAACCCGTCTAAAATATTAAACCTTTTAGATCGGTTTCTAATAGGAATCAATCTAAAAAGATACAAAATAATAAAAAATAAAAACTGTGCTTCTTTTAATACCAACTTTTTAAAATAACCGGTCTAAATATTAAATTTTTTAGATTGGTTTTACTTAGAAACAGGTCTAAAAGGTTGTAAAATTTTTTTTAAAATTCATTGTTTTTAGAATGGTTATTTGGAAAACCCAGTTTAAAATATGACTCTTTAAGATCGGTTTTTCAAACAAGTGGTCTTAAAAAGCAAGCCCTAATATTTTAGATTGTCCTTTTCTGCCTCGCGCCTAATTTCAACTCTGAAATATGAAACAAGAGATTCTTTAAAACCCCTCCCTCCATGGCCCTTCCTTCTTACCATGTTGCTCCTATGTCCTAACTATCGCTGCCGTGGACACAGAGGTACAGTAGAATGCTTTACAAGAGGATCGGCATGTCTTCCCTCCAATTGGTTTCATAGTCAAGCTTTGTTTCTTCCTAAAGTTTCTCCTTCCCATATCGCTCCTCCATTCTTAACCAACGCCATAGTGGACACATAGGGTACAGTGGATTTCATTCCCACTCGCCATTGCTTGCATCCCCTCGATTTCTTCCTCAACTCAGACTCCAAATAATTATTAAAAGCTTCTTCTTAGTTCATTTTCACCTATAAAATTTGAATTACATCTCACTTCATTTAGTATATTTGATGATATGCATTTTGTCTTGATCTATATTATCTGTATTTGTTTATTTCTATTTCCTTACAAGTATAAATCAGGGGCATTCCACGCAAAACTGCCTCAACTAGGGGCTAAGACTCATGACTATATATCTCAAGTATGTAATTTGTGTTGTGGTAACGAATCTTGCATGTGAAAACTGATAGAAAACACTCATGAAATACCTTTACTTCGGAGGTTAGACTTCCTAGTTGATGATGTTCCTCTTTAGTTTTGTTGTATCAATTGAATACTAATTTCTTGCTAGATAACGTCATTGAGAATGTTAGAATTTTTAGTAGAAATCATAATATTATAACTTTGTTACATATCTCTTCATTACTTGTAAAATGGCTTATTCAAATTACAACTTTTATCACAATTAAACTCAAATATAATATTGTAACATCTTTGACATTTTGGCATCTTTGCATTCTAGTCTGAACAAGGCATGGATTTAGAGTTAGAATTTAGTATTTTGATATTTCCAATGAGTTCAAAATAAAAAATTATGTAGGGTACAAGTGAGAAAAAAAATTCGGAAGCATTAGAAATCAAAATGCAATTTTTGGGTAATAAGGCTATTATGTTTCTATTTTGACTAGTTGAAGGCAATAAGGCTTATTTTGCTCAATTTGAGCTTGAATAATGTTCTAACATTAGTTTTGCAGGCGATTAATTAGTCCTAAGATGATTTTTGATGGCTGTACAACCTTAAGCTTTTAGAGCTTACATACTTTAGTTCATGTTTGCTTAAATGTTCCAAAGGGTTGAGTCTAGTTTCTTGCATTAGTTTATGTGGAACTTTCAGAAAACAGGAATAGTTGTTAAAACCTAGGTCTTATCCCTCGGTTCCTTCTGTTTGTTGTTTTTGTTATTATATAAAATTATGCATTTATACATGTGAACTTGTTTGAGACATTTCATAGGCCTATGTGTTTTAGAGTTATGCATGATAGCTTTAAACAATACATTACATGATGAAAGTGCATGTTATGTTACCAGTTTCCAATGTGAAAGCTATCGAAAAGGCAATGGTAAGTGGAAGGACAAATGATCACCTTATGGCAACATTTATTTTGTTATAAGTTGTTGATTACATAAGTAATTCAAGATATGGGTTGTATAACTTGAATATGGGGACTTGGCATGTATGTTTAGATATATAAGTATTAGTGACAAGTCATTATAAGTATAGTAAACTTGTCACTTAATTCTCAACTTTACACTTAATAAGTATGACCTTGGAAGCAGCTTCTAGCATGTGTAAAGATTACTTTCGGGTATTGATTGAACCATATTTTTATATGAATTTTCCATAATTAATTTGGGGTTTTAATGTATTTCCTAGGGTATTATTGCATTATTAAGCATTAATTTTAGTTAGGGACAATTGTTTTGAATTAATTGCAATAAGGGGTAAAAAGGTCATAATTTATTAATTATTTTTATACAATTGTCCCTTGAACTTTTGATGCTATGTTGTGCTTAATTTTTGCATTGTAGGTGCTCAAGGAGAAATCTTGGGACTTTGGAGGTCAAAAATTATTAATTTGTGGATTAGAGAAAATCACAAAATAAATCCCAGAATTTCATAGAAATTACAAGTGTATGGAGAAAAGGGACAGAAGAAATTATTGTAAAAGACCCAAAATATTCAGAAAGTTTAGCCCTGCCCCAGAACATTTCAAATTAGTTTGCTTAAGTCCCTCCTTAAGAACATTTTCTTGAATTGTCATGGAAGTCCCTGGGCCATAGGTTGCAGTTTTGGGCTTTTGTTGGAGAATGAAGTGCAGACCTAATCTAAAAAAAAAGAAAACGCACTGGAACAGACCCGACTTGGTTGGCAGTGGATACAGAATCTGGATATGGCATGACCCGAGAAAAAAACGCAGGGCTGAGAGTTGAGATAAAAAGGAGGGCGCCGCACAGTAAAGATAATAATTGCAGATCATCATCGCAGAGCATCGAGTTTCTTCGTCTTCAACGTTCATCTTCTTCTTCCTCTCTCTCGCCAGCGGCAATCCCACCACCACCACAAGCCGCCGGCGAGCGTTGTTCTACCACAACCAGCAGCCGTCAACTAAGAGTAGTGAACCAGAGCCACAAGTGAGAATAAAAGAAGGAGGGGCGGCAAGCTTCGATTTCTCATCACCACCATTCACCACATCTCCAACCCTCATCGTCTTCACCTTCCTTCTCTATTTTCATCCACCACAGCCACAACCGAGGACAGAGCAGAGGGAGACGGAGGCAGCAAGCTGAGAGCGCGACGGAGCTGGGAGATGGTTCTATCCACCGCATACCTCACCACATCCACCATCATCGTCATCTCTTCACCACCGTCCTTCCATTACAGTCACTCCACTCTCGCCTTGGCTGTCCGTCTGTGCAACAAAGAAGATCAGCGTCAATCCTCTGTCCAGACCAAAGCCTCCCCTGCATCTTTAATTTCAGCACCCAATTAAATTGATTTAGTGCTAATAAGTTAATTTAATCTGTGATTTTATGGCTGGGTGTTTGAATTAGAGCGTGATTATGTTTCTTGAAGATATTCTCATGAGTGGCTAGGCAATTTTGTGCTCTTGGGGATGAATTGGAGATGACTTGAGCTCATATGTGCTTCAAAGGGGAGTTTATTTTATCTATAGCTCATTGTATTTTTGATTTCTTAGGTTTAAGAATTCATTTATATATTGAGACTATAATTTTAGTTATGTTTTATTTTATGGATTGAGTTGTTGTGATTTGGAATTTGTAATGAGGATTTGTGCTCATTAATATATATGGTTATATATATGTTTATCTATGATTCTATTGCTTTCTATCTATTTAACATGGTATTGTTGAATAGTTTGATTGAATTGGAATTGTAGTTGAACCTAAATGCATTGCTTATTCCATAGTCACTCTCTAAGGGGTTTTAATAATGCTTAAATAAATGGGTTCATGAGTTTAAGCATTAGACTCAATGGTAATTGGGGTTTGGTATATTAGAAAACTTAGAGAAACTCATTACACTAAGAGGGCTTAATAGCATTTCAAGGGTAGGGGTTCCTCTCTTGTGATGCTAGACTCAATGGTAATTGAGGTTTGATATATTAGAAGCTTAGTGAATTAACTCCCCAAATATCTTAATTGAGCAAGGATAGCCATTGAAAATCATTTCCAAGAGCATCTTCATCACTTGTATTTCTAACCAATTTTCATTCCTTCATCAATTTTATTCCGAAAATCCAAAAATATTAGTTTTAAAAGCATTTTAGTTTAATTGCAACTTAGTTGTTAGATAAAAAAAGCTCAAAGATCATTTTTAACTCATTTCATATCAATCATTGCACTTAGTTTCTAGGTAATTAATAAAAGGCTCTTCGAGAGACGATCCGGGATTGTACCCTATATTGCAATCCTTGGTTTAATTTTTGAAGAGGTTACCAAGGCATAAAAGCTGACAAAGCCTAATTCTTCAAGGGTATACAACATAATCAAAGGCACAAAAGCAAATCAAAGGCACGTAAGCAAAAAAAATTTTTTTGATACCTTTAAGACTAGTTGTTAGTCTTAAAACATTATTTTTGGACCAGTGTCTAGACAACCAATCTTAAAAGAGACAGTTTTGAGATCGGTTGTCTTGAACACCAATCTTAAAATTGTGTCTTTTAAGACATGTTCTCTAGACAACCGGTGGATAACAGGTCTTAAAAGAGACACTTTTAAGATTGTTTTTCACTTTTAAGACCGGCTTTTAGGATAACCGGTCTTAAAAGACACTCTTTTTAGACCAGCTTCTTAACTGGTCTAAAACGTATCAGGCTTTTTAGACCAGCTCTATCAAGACTTTATCCAAAACAGGTCTAAAAAGTCATTTTTACCTAGTCTAAAAAGTCATTTTTCCGCCAGTGACTTACTCTCTTTTACAAATCCCATCAACACCCCTTTTCATCTCTTCTCTCCATTTTTTCCTTCCCTCACCCTTCCCCACACCTTTTATTGTAATATCCTAAATTTTAGGATTAAAGCTTGAATCAAGTGGACTACTAAGCCCTGGTTTAACAAGTGTCATAGGAAGACATAAGAAGCATAATGGCTTAGAAAAATCACACTCGAAGTAGAATAAGAAACTCGGTGTGAATTAGTTAAAAAAATACCCGATTCCTTTAGGATGTGTTAGAATGACGTAGAACCTAATTCAGATCCAAAGAAAAGGGAAATGGTGTCTAGAAAGAGGTAAGAAAGAGAATTAAAATAACTAATGGCACAAGAAATAATATTTCCATAATCAAAGGCAAAAGAGATAATTGCCACTTGATATTGAGGATAGAATTGTAAGACAAAATGGAGGGCTAGGATTTTCTCTGGCAAGCAAGAGCAAGCACGAGGGTTGAAAAGCAAATGAACTCCCTCCTTTATGACCAAAATCGTCCAAGCACAAAAGAGAAGGAAAAAAGAAGAGCTTGGTCAACAAACCCTCACCCTTTTGGTCAATAATTGTGGCTAAGGCATAAAGAAAGCAATAAGAACTTTTTGGTCAACAATTCCTGTCTTTTTGGGCACTATATTTCATCCAAAATAAATAATAGAGAGAATTCAATTTGAAGTAATCTTATATACATTTGATAAGTCCAAAAGGAAATGAAAGAAAAAAAAGAAGAAAAGTCAACAATTGTGGGTATAAATAAATCAAGAAAGCAAGAGGAATATGTTCAACATTTCCTCCATCATTTGGAGGCAAAATTTTATCCAATTGAAGAAGAGAAGAGAAAAAGAAAAATTCCAACTTAATTGACTTAAACCTCACATGGTTAATTAGCTTGGGCTTGTACAAGAAGCCACAATTTTGGCTACTTGTTCTCTTGGCAATTTTCGGCTAAGAAAATTTCAAGAAGGCGTAATTGAATATTGAAACTTATTATTTCCATATCTTCTCTATCTTAATATTTCAGCTAGCCCATAAAAAAACAAGGGGAAATCAGAAAAATCGTAAAGAAATAGAAAAAGGAAAGAGAAAAAGTGAATAGTGTTTGTTCTTGAGTTCAATCCTCCAAAACACTACCGAATCAGTGTTTTCACCTGAAAAACCCTTCTATAATCTTCTTCCCCTCATCCTAAGCTTCATTTTATGGTTTTGGAATTTTGTTTAGAGGTATTTGGTGAGATCTTGCATAACAAAGCACTGCCAGATTTTAGAACCGATTGTAGAAACATGTAGAGGTAAGCTTAAGCTTTAATTTGAACCAGTCACTTTGAGGTTTTGATGTGTTTTCATGAGTTTTGTGTAACTTAGAGTTTTTAGCCAAGAGGACAATTTGGGGATTTTTGATGTTTTGACCATGTAAGTGTTGTTAGATGATGATTTATGATGATATTGGTCAAGTTTGATGGTTAAAATTAGGGCCATATTTTGGCCAGATCAGGAAATAAGGGAAAGAGTTTGATTTTGGTATTTTTTAGGCTTCCATTGTGTTCTACACAAAAAATTGTGTGGAAATAGGCCTTGAGTATAAATTTTAATTGGCAGAAATGAAAAACCAAAATTTGGGTTTAAAGTACTTGTGGTTATTTGCTGCCATTCTAGAACCAGATTGATTGCGAGATGAATTTGATTAGTCAAATGATGTCTGATGGCTGTGATATTTTCTAGAATAGTAATTGACATTATAAGCTTTAATTTGACATATAATATGCTCAATTGGGAGTCTGTACATTGGGAGATATTAATTGTTAAAGTTTGAGGTTTGAAATTGGAATTGGTTCTGGAATAGTGTGACTATGAGTAGAATTATGTACTTTTATGATTGTAGGCGGTAGTGGTTAATATTTTTCCTATATAGAGGACTTAGAAAGCTTCAATTAAGACTTTAAACTACTCCGTTTAGATTTTTTTTAGATTAAGTTATGATTTTTCAAAGCTGACTAACAAAATTGGCATATTAGGCTTAAACTATGAAATTGTAGAATTTAGTCTGAGTTAAGATAATAGTGGTTATAGAGAGTTAAGCGATAACCTAGGGAACTATAGGATCACCTTAGATACCCAAGTCTTAGGAGTAAAGAGACACATAATGTGTCTTGAAATAGATACTGTGTGGTGTGGTACAAAACAAGAGCAGTATATAGCTTATTATACTGATAACTCTGAACTGAGTAATGACCCAGTCTTTGTCAACTATACATTATAGGACCTGATGGCTGTCTGGGATCTAATACCTACTTGAGCCTGAAAAACAATTGGATACCCCTTAGGAAAGGCATCCAAGTAGTAACTCTTTCTTTCATATGTTATGAGATATGTTGCATATTTGTTGTATCACCATGAGTTTTAGAAGCATTCACAGTTTGTGAGGTGGTCGCTTGGGGCCTGTTGTTTGGGTGAACGCCTGGGCCATCAAAATTACTATTATGCACAAGTGAAATCTTAGGGCCTATTGCATGGGTGAACACTCGGGGCTAAGTGATTTATATTTCTAGTGTTATGGTAATGTGATATGCTGCATGATGTGTTTTGAATATTGATTGCTATTTTTGTGTTATATGATGACTATATGGCATGCTCTGTGTTCTTGTATATATGTGATTGAATGTTTGATACTACTGTGATTCTTTTGAATCTCACTCTTTTCCTATAACAACTCTAGTATAGGCTAGCAGCTCAAGGGACAAGAAGGTAAACCCGGACAAGTAGAGAACAAAGCTGAGAGATTTTATCTTCTTTTGGTTATCTACTTTGGTATTGTATATGATGCATATAACTTGGTAGATATAACGATAGTACAATGGTAGAGCCAGTATTAACTAATGCTTAGGTAACTTAGTGGAATGATGCTTCCGTATGGTAATAGATCATTAATCGATCTATGAAATATAACACTTAAGCAGAGAAACACTTGCATACTCTGATATTCACCCATTAAGAACTGATGAGTTATGATGGAATTGTGAACCTTTATAAAACCATTTTGAAAAGTTTTAAATTCATCAGAAAAAGGGATAAAAAGGGATTCCCCAAGGTATAGATGATTAGTTACGATGTTTAAATTTCAAGGATGAAATTTATTGAACAGGGGGAGAAATATTACATCGAAAATTTTATTCACCCTAAATTCCTTACATTAAAGGGAATACTTGGTGAGTTAAAGAGCACAAGAAATGATGAAACAAGGCAATTAGTGGTCACACACACAACATGATTATGTTAGAACACAAGTTGAAAAAAATCTATATTTGATGCCAATGTGTTTTCCTGCGTGGCAATCCGATTGTATGGTAGTTTTGGATAGTCAAATGATGTCCAATAAATATGAAATTTTTTAGAATAAAAGTAGACTTACCATGGTTTAATTTTATAGTTCATATAAGTTATTTAGAGATGTACACAAAGAGTTATGTATTTTTGAAGTTAGCCCAGTGAAATGGCAAGCCTCTGTGACAGTGTCCAAAAATGAAAATTCTGGGAATTATGAGCTTCCATTTGGCAAAAGGCTATATTTTTCCCTAAAAGTAAACTTAACAAGAGTCACATAGCCTTTGAAACAACACCAATTAGACATACGTACAATTAGATATGATTTTTCAAATTTTGATTAAAATTCTGTAAATTAAGTACAAGTACGAAAATAGAAAAAATGTGGAGGCAAAATGGTCATTTGACCAATAAAGCAAGAAGCCAATTAGTTTTCCCTTTATTGGTGGATATTGTTAGACCCTTATCTTATTTTCAAATTTTTCAGAGTATTTACGGAAAATGATACGTAGTTCGGTGGTAACACATGAATAGCAAGAATATACTGATATTATTGATATAATGCACTTGATTACATTACCAAAATTCACAACAAGGGTTTGTATATTTTATTACAGACCTTAAAATATTAAAAAAATCATTAGATAACCAACATCTTCTTTTGATCTTCACTAGAACCTTCAATTACATGTAAAATTTTGTCCTCAGTGCAGTTTTCTGCTGCTACACACTTTTCACATTTATGGAAAGGGTGAGATTCGAGAGAATTTCAGTAGTAACATGCTATAAATCATATGAAATGTAAAAATTAAATATGTCATGCTCTATGTTATGCAACACATTAATAACAATACCACGACATATATGCATGAGTTAGGGGCTCAATCCCCCTAATCGTAAACCTTGGTTAGGTTCTTACTCAACAACTAGGTACGTGTACCTCTATACACACAAATTGCCTTTCTAAAAAAAACCACATTTATTAATTATATCACAGAAGATGACATACACAAACATATAAAATATTGGTAGAGTATATAAAGTATAGAGTTACTACCTGAAATATCCCTTTCCAGCCTAATCATCTAACTGTCTTGATCCGGCTCGGCCACAACTGTCCATTCCTAAAATTTCAAGTTTACAAGAATTAGGTTAATACCAATTCATGTACTACTCTAAACTCTTTTAAGCTCATTTTGTTGGTTACTTAGCTTAAAACTTTGAAATGACCAAAATACCCCGAAGGACTTGGCCTAAGCCCCTTTATACCCAGTCCAACTGTATTTTTCCAAAAATTATAACCTGAGCTATTTGTTAGAACCGGCTGACACCTAAGAGGGCGGTGAATTGGGTGTAAAATAAAAACTTAAAAACTTTGAAAATATTTTCGCATCTTAGTAAAAGCAATAAGTGGAAAGGTAATGAATCATAAATCAACAGATAGATTAAATAATATATGCTAGAAATATAAGAGCTTAGGGAAGAGAATATGCAAACTGTGATTTATCTTGGTTCGGTCCAATATGTGATGGCCTACGTCCAGTCCCCAGGCTCCTCCTGAGATCTTCAAATCCACTATCTTCTTATTTAATACAAGCATAAGAAAAGCCTTTACAACCCACAAGTTTAGCTGGGTACTTGTGAAACCTTTTACAAATCTCTTATTGAAATACTCCCCCTTACGGCAAGTCTTACGAGTAGAGCAATCCCGAAGACCTTCCTCTCCTGCTTACTAGTATAAGTCCTACAAGCAGCAACGTTCCTCCTACTTACACCCCTGTAAGTCTTACAAGCATCAATGTTCTCTACTGCTTACACCTTGTAAGTCTTACAAGCAGAAAGTCTTAACAGTGATTATCTCAACAGCTTCCCCTGTAAAGAAATCACCCACTCAAGGTCCCTCTACCTTGAGATCAATTTAGAAATATAATTTAATTTGTTACAAACTCTCTCAAATAGTAGATATAATGCTCACTAAAGTATAATATAAATAATTACTCTCTCAATGATAAGTAATATAGAAACTGCAAAACAGAGAGTGTTTGGACCGAGGTGTATGACTCATGATATTCGCATGTTGGCGGCGTTGCTCTGTTCTCTATTCACTATTTTTCTCTTCTTTGAATGCTACCATATTTATAAATGAGTTGTAGAAGATAACCATTGTAAGCATTCATCCATTGGTTTCTTATTGCTTCATTTAACCGTTGAGCACATTTGAAAAACTAGCTACTATGAACTGTCTATTGCAGAGTTGAGCATCTCGTTGAAGAACGGGATGTTTCATTATGAGCTGTATGTCACGTTGTGGAGTGTTGGTGTTTTAGACATTCGTTCATGGTGGGTCAGTCTTTTGTCGTGGTAGGTAGCCGATATTCGGTGTGTAATGATGGTGCCCAGCACAATTGACTCTCTTATTTGAAACTGTAATCTGAATATTCATCTTCCTATTTTACACTTAAAATATATGTTAGTTAATGTTTAGGAACAAGAACAAGTGAGAACACAATGATTCAATAACATTTAACCATATTCGGATTGTTCATTGAGTGATGATACTTGCAATACGTGACGTCCATTCTAGAATATGAAATCTAAATGTTTAATCTCCTATTTCTCACTTGAAATATAAGTTAGTTAACGTTTAGATATGATAAAAAGTGAAAACATAATGAATAAATAGCATTTAACCATATTTGAGTTGATCTCTATGAGGCTCTGTTTTGTTTCTAGTCTGCACATTAATGAGTTTTGCTTCGTCACTCAAGTGCAATAGGTCTCACTTGAGTGCACTTCTTGCTTTCAAGTTTTAGCTCACTCTCAGGCAAACACTTGCTACTCCTCACTTGCTAAACTCGAGTACAAATCTAGACATCACTCGAGTGCAACAATTCCTCACTCGAGTGCGCTTCTCATTTTCACGTACCTGCTTCTTCTCGAGTTAACACTTTCATGTCAACACTTGCATGACTTAAGTACAAATCTGATCCTCACTCGAGTGTGTTGTTCAATGCTCGAGTATTGCTAAATTCTCCATGCTTCAGCCGCTTTTGGACAACACTCGCATGACATCTTTCAAGAGTGCATTTTTGGACTAGTGAGTGATGTAGGGCCATGTCAGGCTTACTTTACTTATTTGATTCTAAATATGGAAAATGATGTATCATAAGAAAGCTCTTGTCATATGTAACCCCATTCCTTAATTAGCGTAATTATAATTCAATATCACTTAATTAAATTAGTTTAGAGACCATCGAATGGTTCAAAACTCATTTAAAACACCCTTTTATAGTAGGAACTTTACAAAATTTTCAAAACTTCTTTCCCATTCCGGTCTCAAATTCACTTATCGAATATAATCACCTGTGCAGTTAATTTACATTCATTCATATCAGAATATCTAATAGCAATCCCGGCAACCCCCGGGTTCCATTCATTCACTAGAAGGTTTACAATTCCCATATAGGGGATTACACAACTGTATTCAACTACCAATTACAACCCAAACATAATTTACAAATTCCCTGTCCAACAGGTTTAACCAACACATCCAAAATAAATGTCCCTACAGGGTTCTAACCGCTCCGGGTCACACGCTTCTCCTTAGAGCCACTCGCCCTGTTTGAAAGGTTAGTTAAAGGAAAGAATGAGATTCAAGAGAATCCCAGTAGTAACAAAACATTTATACCACATATAAGCACACAGCATGTGAGCAAATCATCATACAGCAGCAGCAGCAGCACAAATCACACTCCACCCTCATCCCCTTTCTCCGCTGGGAAGGCACACTGTCCTAACTCGAACTGTTGTTAGCTACTCAGGGACTATTGGCGTGGCAGTGCATACACATAGCCTTATAGCTCATATAGCTATCTGGCTTTCACAAATGGCCCGTCGGCCTTCACAAATAGCCTTTCGGCCTACATAATCACATATATCACACCTCATCGTCATCCCCTTTCTCCGCCGGGAGGGCACACAACCCTTGCCTGATCTGTTGTTAGCTACTCAGGGACTATTGGTATGACGGTGTTTACACATATTCACAATGTCACAGCGTACGAGTTTATCACAAATCAATGATAATACACACATACAATGCATCACATATGGTATGAAAGAAAAGTTACTACCTCGTTCCTTCCTGACGTTTGCTGGCTCAGTGGGCTCACGAGGACGGCAAATGTCGAATCCTATAAACCAAAGTAGGGACAATCAATCAATCTCTTTTCTAAGTTCTTAATTCCATAGTACTTAAGTTGGTTATCATTTAGACTCTTTAGGTGGCTATTAGAGGCCTAAACATATACCCAAAGGGTTGGGAAAGGCTATACCAAAAACCACCTTTAAAAAGTGTAAAATACTGATTTTTGGGGGTTGGCCGCGGCCAAAAACTGCTCAGAAACATTTGGGCCGCGGCCAAGAAAATCCAGTTTCTTGACTGAACTTCCAAATATCATAACTAATTCAAGAAACATTGAAATAAGGTGATTCCAAAGCCAAATGAAAGATATTTAAGTCCGTTTTCTAGGAAAAATATTGGCCATTACTGAAAATCACCACAAAAGTACAGAATTACACAAAACTAACCACTGTCCCACAACAGAGTTCAATTTCCATCCCAAACTTTGGACAACCATAACTCACAGTGCACAAAACGAAATGATACCAATTATATGTCCATTTTGAAGCTTAGGATGTGAAATTTAAAACTGGAAAGTTTCAGAATTTTCTGACATCATTTGCCTATTTAAAACGCCAACATAAACAGACTGCCCAGCATAGACTTTCAATGGACAGATTTTCAGTTTTTCACAATTTCTTCCGGTGGTTCCCATTTTCACATTAAACACCATTCCCACACCAATTTTTCCCAAAGAAACCATTGGAACCATCAAAACAATCAAATTCCATCCATGTAGACATGTTCCACCGAAATCTTTACATGTCAACACAATATACACACAATCCACCACAATGCAATTCCTTCCATTCCAAAAATTCCAAATCAACTCCCATGGCTCAAAGACACAATTTAACACCTTATTCTATACAACACACTAATCAATTCAAGCATCCAAATTAGACCAAAAATCAGGGCAAAATTTCGAAATTCTCAAAACCAAACCAATGACCACAACAATTATACCAAAAGGTATCAAATACTCACTACAACTTCTTTCCAAAGCTATTTCTTTGATTCTCCTACTTTCAAATCCCCACAAGTTCTCAAACTCCACTAATCAAAAATATGAAACCATAGGAATAAAGCTCTCAACCCCTTGAACAATATTAATAAAGGTGAGTTGAGCATTCAGGGACAAAACCTTACCTAAAACTTAAGCTTCTTCTTTCTCTTTCTTGCTTGATCTTGGCGAAAATGGAGGCAAGGAGAGAGGTGAGAAGATGATGGAGAAATCAGAATTTTTAGGTGCAATAAGGCCCTTGGCCGACTTGAAATGGAGGAGGGAAGAGAGAGTTGCAATTGTTGACCCCTTTGACCTCAATCCATGGTTCTTGTGTTGACATGTGTCATCATCTTGCTTCTCCTTCTAAACACTCACCTAAGCACATGCACACACAATCCCACTCCTTTGCTTATTCAATCTTAGCCATTGATATCAATTACCAATGAGTTTCCTCTTCGGTAACTATCCAATTGGTAAGTGAATTTACCATTTTGCCCCTGATTGACACAATACTAACTAAACCATCACTAAGCACCTTTATATCACATTACACCACATTTACTTCAAAAGTGCTTAATTATCATTAATTACATTACTTTGAAGTTATTAATCCTTGATTACAATCTAGGATATTACATCATATGCATTCCAATACAAAAAGAATCATCTCCAAACTCCTTGTATTCTGCAAGTTATGATTGAAAGAGTGTCTGTCGCACTTGATTGCACAAACGTCAACTTTCAAAAGGCATAGCTCCTAGAATATAACTTCAAATTAGGAACATTACCTATCCATGGAAAGGCCTTTGAGTCTAGTTTCATATAGCACTAGTCTCGTCTCAATTGAACATTTCATTTATGAGTTATATCGAAAATACCGAACCTGTCTTGAAAAGTGACGGTGATTTCAGTGCAAACTTCCACAGATCATATCTCCTTTATTTAAGCTTCTTTCAATTTGATCTTGGTGGACATTTTTCGTGTTGTGAGTCTTCTTTCATATGCAACCATTTTCAGGTCAATCAAACTTGTGGTTTAAGAGATATGGCTAAAATACTAGAACTCTATTATGCTGAACGTAAAACAGAGTTAAAAAGAGTAGCCCAACACTCGAGTGTGTTCTTCCTTCACTCGAGTGCTACAGTGCCACACTTGCTATAACCCTCTTCCGTAATTATATCCGAAATACGTGATTAAAGTGAAATAGAGACCAATATTGCTAAAACTCATTCATAATCCCATCCATGAGATAGGGTTTTCACAAATACTTTTCAAAATCTAATTGATCTGGTCTCATATTCACATATCGAATATAACTACTCTGCGAAGATAAATCACATTCGTGTAACTATCAAAATGCACAATATAAATTTCTGGCAATCCCGAATTGCTTACATTAATGCAAGCTTTACAAGGCACATTAGCCCATTACAATTTTCCAAATAGGGAATTACACAAATTCTCATACCAAATACATACTCGAATATACATTCCAACCTATACAATCATATATCTGAATATACTTAATCCCAAACATGCATTGATAACCAACTATCATAAGATTACAACCTGAAGGAGTCATCGCCGCCCATGATTGCTTGCTCCATCCTTGATTCCATCTACCCTGTCTAAAATGTTGGTAGGGAGGGTGAGATTCTAGAGAATCTCAGTAGGAAACAAATACCAGTAAGCATGAAATATAAGTATTTAATGCATGACATGCTTGCAATACATAACTCCTGCTCACACAATGACATATCTGCATGCTTAATGTTTCAACAACATACTTATGGCCATAGCATAAATAGAAACAGAGCTACAATCATTCATATATGTTTCACATAATCAAGTAAAGTAATACATGCATCAATACACCAACACAATTATCAAATACATGCAGAAGAGGTAAGTTCCCTACACTTTTTCTTTCCATGTATGCTCCAGCACCGGCTACTCACGTTCAGGGTGAATACTGAACCCTATAAACCAAATCAAGGATATAAGGTTAATCTTTAATCCAAATCCTTACTTTCATATCACTTAAAGTTGGTTGTCATTTGAGTCCCTTAAGTGTCTAATTATAAGCTCAACAAAAGCTTGAAAGGATTGGGACGTACTAGGATGGAAATCACCTTTCAAAATTACCAAGTACTAAAAATGGTGGTTGGCTACAGCCAAGAATCCTCTGTCTGCAGCCAAAACACACACAGAAGGTTTTTGGCTGTAGCTAAGAATTTCTGGCTGAGGCCAAAACATGCACATAAACTTTTGCGCGGCAGCCAAGATTTTTTGCTACAGCCAAGGCAACTTCAAAAATTCATAATTAATTCTAGATAAATCAAAATGAGGTAATCCCAAAGCCAAATGAAATCTATTTAAGTCCTCTTCATAGGAAAAATATGGATCAAGGCTGTCAATAATCACAGAAATACAGAATTATGAAAATATCCCACACTGATCCAGAATGAAGTCCAGTTTTGACATCAATCTTTAGGGAGTTATAACTGCCATATCATAACACGAAATGGCACAAGTTATATGTCCATTTTGAAGCTTGGGATGTGAAATTTAAGACTGGAAAGTTTCAAAATTTTCAGACACCATTTGCCTAGTCAAAACGTCCACAAGAGAAGACTGCCCAGACAGAATTCATATTGGACAACATTTCCAGTTTTGCAACCAATGTGTCCAATCCAATTCAAATCAATTCCAATGATTAAATTCCACAACATGACACCATTTTGAACATAAAACAACATCCAATTCCACCATTTACATTCCACACAAAAATACCACAAAATCAGGGCAAAATTCACAATTCACAACACTCAACCAATAACCACAATAGTTAGGTCAAAAGTCATCAAATACTCACCTATTCCTCTTTCCCAAACCAATTTCTTAATTCTCTATCTTTCCACTTTTGCACAAGCTCTCAAACACCTCCAATCAAGAATCTAAAACCATAGAGATGAAGCTCTCATCACTATGAACAACTTTATAGAAAGTGATTAAAGCCAAAGATGACAATAACAAGGCTAATACATCACCTATAACTTTCTCTTTCTTCCTTCCTTGTTGGACGGCCATGGGAGCTTGGAGGAGAGAGGATGAGATGGTGAAAATGATGAAGGGAAATCAGATCTTTAATTCCCTCCCCAAGTTGGCTAACTTTCACAAAGAGAGGAGAGAGATGTGAGTTTGAATTGTTGACCTAAAATCCATGGCTCATGTCTTGACACTTGTTAAGATCTTGCTTCATCATCATTAGCTCACATGCACACAAACACATGGGATTCCACCCTCTTAATCTCTGCACAATCAATCTCAACCATTGATCTTTGAGTTACCAAGGAGCTTTCTCTTTGGTAACCGATCAATTGGTCGGTAACTTTACCGTTTTGCCCCTGATTACGGTAATTCACACTGAATCACCATCAAACTCATTTTCTCATTCCTTTTCTTTCACAATGTGCCCCCCTCTATTTTAAGTCAATTTAAATGTTAATCTACAATTGAACTTGACTAAATGGTTTTGGTGCTGATCATAACACATTCAAATCACAAATCACATCGGATTCTCCAAAAGGTTTATTTATCTCTAACCACATCCACTTTTGGAGTCATTAAACCCTTAATCACAATTTGGGATCATGCTGAACCGGGGCTTAGCAATCCACTTATTTCAGGCTTATTCTCTAGCCTCAAGTCTCAAAATTGGGGTATTACACTTGCTACAGTGATTATGCACTTTCAGTCTGCAGCTTGAGTGCTTCAATGATTCGAATGCTACGGTACCTGCATGCTACAGTGCCAAACAGTGCTCGATTGCTACAGTATTGACCGATACAATGCCAAACAGTGCCAACTGCTACAGTGCCAAACAGTGCCGTGTAATTTCCTTCTGACCATAGAAATCTCAGAGTTATTTCTAAGAACTTGAATCTTGATATTTCCATTAGATCTTGCAAGTTCTTCTTTCTTCAATATCTTTCTTATTGATTTTCCCTTTGATAATCGTTCTTCATAATCCGAGTAGGCAGTCCCTTGACTATCTTCAGTTTCTTTCTTCTTCTTCCTTTTGTTTATTCTCATCAATTCAATCACTGCTTTGTATATTTGATAATTTTGTCTTCTCATTCTTCCTCCATAATTCAACTTAATTAATCTACAAGATATTTTACATTAAACACAATAATTAGTCAAAGAAATACATTATATAAACATTAATCACCTCTAATTACTTATTTAATCACTTAATTACAATTCCCACATGATTAATCCAAATTTGGGTAGCACCTCTCCTTAGGGTTTTATCATCCCAAATTTACAAAAACATCCAAACAATTTACAAATTAAGCCAACAACTACAACATCAACATATTAACCAAGAGGATCAAAGTTCTTGAGATTACCTCTTCATTTCTCACTTTCTCTCTCTAGCCATCCCTCTATCCTCCTCTTTCTCATGAATTTTTTTGCTTGATATGCATGATATTCATAAAGAACAAGAGATTAGAAAAGATTCTACGTACAATAGAAGACATGAGCCCTTGAAATCACAAGACTTACCTTGGATCTTGTCTTCCTTGTGCTCTCTTTTCTCTATGACTTAAAGCTCTCTTCTCTCTCTCATTTTATGTGTGCTAGGCATGAGAATGAGATGAAGAAAGATGATGGTGGTATGTTTTAATAATATCCCCATACCTACTTTTAAAAAATATGTATTAATTTATAAGTTTATGACAAGTGCTCTCTTTTTAGCCTTTTCCCTTCTTAATTGTCATAAACCTTTGCCATTTGATTTGGACCAATTTCCTTCCCTTCTCCTTGGCCCGAAAACATATCAATTAGGGGTCCTTTATAATGCAATTTGGTTTCATCAATTAATACATTCCATGGCACAAATATATTATTTTATACTAAATTTTTCTTTTAGTTGCAGTCTCTAACCAAGTCCTCATCCTTTCCTCTTTCTTGATTGTGTTATATGAATGTGCCTCTTTTTGAAGAGGAAATAGCATGTTTAATTATCACAAATTGGCTCCTCAAATAATATTATGAAATTGTAATTATTTTGCCTACAATTTTTGACTTTTCAAACTTCAATTTGCTTGACCAAAATTGCTTCAACTCATGGATATTTATCTCAAATATTTATTCCCTTCATGCTCTCTCATTTGGATATCCCAACCATAAAAATATGGGAAAATAAAGGCCTTTAATTTTTTTTCCCACAATTTACATAATTGCCAGTACATTTTTTCCCAAATTCACAATAGCTGGCAATTCTGGCAAATTTTCTGATCAAACTTTAAACAATTATTACTTTATTTGTAGAACTTCAATTGGAGTGATTCTAAAGGCTATGAAACCCTTATTGAGTTTAGTTTTAAGGAAAAATATAGTCTTTAGACAACTGGAAGCTCATAATTCCCATAAATTCATTAAACCTTACTTGTTCTAGATTTGGTTCTAGAAACATGGTCTAACTTTGAAAAATCATATATCTTAGTATACAAGTCCAAAAATTACCCATTACCCATCAAATTAAAGCTTAGGATGTCTACTTTCATGTTGAAAAATTCACAATTTTTGGACTTTATTTGCTTATTTAAACATAAGCTACAAGAAAATTGTCGTGCTGGAAAAATACCTTTGTAGTAATTCCTCATTCCTGGGACTCTTGCTAAACCGGGGCTTAGTAGTCTACTTAATTTAAGATTATTCTTAAGCCTCTAATCTCAAGTTTCAGGATATTACATTTCTCCCCCATGTTCAATAAATTTCATCCTCTAAATTTGAATGTCTACAACTTAAGGATCACTTCTTATTGCTCAATCTATCCCTTTTTTATGTACAGGCTCACAAACCGTGCAACATAATGATCATATTTAGTCTATCCCTTTTATATACAAGCTTATCGAGCATGCAACACAATCATCATATTCTTATCAAAGATCTCGATAGTATTCAGCATTCATCATTGATTTAGTACACAGTATGTAGCGTGCAATTAAACACAGGATCTACTAGTCCATTTCCACAGTGCTTGGTTACTTAGGCCTAACAACCACTTTGGGACTCTACCCAGATCACATAGTCACATCAAACACTAGACCTTACTTACCCGGGCAACATTCATAACAAGCAATGGACTTTACTACTAGGGAACAATCATAACAAGTACTGGACCTCACTGCCCAGTCAATAATCATAACAAGCACTAGACCTTATTGCCCAGGCACACTAAAGCACTTGGTCACATTGGTCTTACTACCCAGGGACTCTATCCCATGCAAACTTGCACATTGGGTCTTACCACACTAGTACAAAATTCACTTTTTAGACCGGTTATAGCGGATAAGGTCTAAAAAATTTGACTGGTGGAAGTTTTGTAATTATATAAAACTTCTAAGACCAGTTCTAAAAAAAACTGGTCTTAAAATAATTATTTAGACCGGTTATAAATAAAATTGGTCTAAAAATATCAAAATATTTAAAAATTAAAAATTTTAAACTTTTTAGACTGGTTATAATGAATAAACGGTCTTAAATATCAAACATTTAAGACTAGATTTTAGTAAAACTAGTCTAAAATATGAAAAAATTTAAAATTAATTTTATTCACCCTTTTAAGACATATTTTTATCCAAAATCGGTCTTAAAAGTGAGCGTTTTGGCTCGTATTTTTACTCCCACGCCCAGATCCTATGCTCTATAAACCCTTTCTTCTCATGGCCATTTCTCTGTGAGCTCTGTCCCTGCTTGTTCTGAACTCCTCCATCACACCCCGTTCTTGATTTGCTCAACTCTCCTCCATCATTGCCACTACCGTTGTTGTGTTCCATCATCACTATTCTTTGATCATCGTCACTCTCCTCTGCCGCCAATTCTATTCTATGCCTAACCATTCTCCTCTACTGTGACTCCCCTTTGTCAATGTCGTGAATTTGAGGACTTCATTTTAACCTTAGTCGACACCGCCATAACTTTGGGTAGAAGCTCACTCCTTTGTCTTCAATCAGGTTAGTGTTTTGTTATTTAGTTGTTGTTCAATAATTCATAATATCCTGTGAAAATTGCTCTTGTTGTTGTTTTAAACACTTAATTCTCACAAGTTGCTGTTATAGTTTGTTGGAAATCTAACTTTTTTGTGATAACGTAATCTAGAAAAAAAATCTACACAGCTAGGTTAGATGCTCTGACTTGTACATCCCTATGATATTTGGCTTGGAGCAATACCATTCTAAGTTATGTTTTAATTTAGTGTGATTGTTTGATTGTCAGTGTATTGTTTTGTTGAAACAATACTAGTTTCAAATGGTACATGTTAAAAGTAGCTGAAAACTAAATAGGTTTGCAATTCAAGTTTTAAAACTTGTACGTATCTATATACCTTTATTATATATGAAATGTTTCTTGGTTCTTATCATGCCATAATTTATTGGTATATTGCTATAAGAGTAGTGATTATTTCCTGGTATGTATGCTTCTTAATTTCATTGAAATTTCTAAAACTCTATAGTTGTTGTTTTTTTGTCTATCCTTTTGCTGTTGGATATAGGATGCTACA
This sequence comes from Inga oerstediana, assembly GCA_963210345.1. Taxonomy (NCBI): domain Eukaryota; kingdom Viridiplantae; phylum Streptophyta; class Magnoliopsida; order Fabales; family Fabaceae; genus Inga; species Inga oerstediana. The sequence goes on along the minus strand of OY723409.1, from coordinate 22,653,496 downwards.
AGAGTTGAGATATATAGATCATATTTGGATAAATGCTAAATGAATAAGTGTTGAATATGATAATGGGGTGAGGACTTTTTTAGACTTCACTAGTAGAAATGCCGATAATGGTAGTGGGAAGTTTTATTGCCCTTGTGTAGTATGTTTTAATGAGAAGCGACTAAGTGCTGCAGATATATATACACATTTAATTTGTGAAGGATTTTGTAAGAGTTATATAGTATGGATATGGCATGGTGAAGAATTAGAAATGCCAAGTTCATCTCAATAAGGGGAGTGGCCTTTGATGATAATGACACGGATATGGATGATCGGATAGCGGATATTATTCGTGATGTAGGAGAAGAGGTTTTTGAGCAATCACAAGTATATGGTAATATGTATGGTAATGCTGAGACGCTACTATACCTAGCGTGTAAAAAATACCAATTGTTGAAAGCAGTATTGAAATTGGTAAGCTTGAAAGCATGACATAGATGGAGTGACAAGAGTTTTTCAGAAATATTTGAGGCTTTTAAAGACATGCTTCCAGATGATAATGTGTTGCCTTCTCGATACTATGATGCTAAGAAAATACTATGTCTACTAGGGATGAAGTATAGAAAGATCCATGCATGCCCTAATGGTTGCATTTGTATAGAAAAGAACAAGAAGAGGAACAACAATGTCCGATATGTAAAACTTTGAGGTACAAATCAAATAACACCCCTGCAAAAGTGTTGTGGTATCTTCCAATCATACCAAGGTTCAAGCTATTTTTTGCTAATGTAAACGATGTAAAAAATTTAAGACGATATGTGGATGAGAGGATATCCGATGTAAAGGTTTGACATTTAGCTTATTCTTCTCAAGGGAAGAAAATCAATAAATTATTTCCTACCTTTGGTGAAGAACCTAGGAACCTTAGGATTAAGCTTAGCATGGATAGCATGAATCCTTTTGGCAGATTGGGTAGTATACATAGTTTATGGCCTATTTTGTTGGTAATGTACAACTTATCTCCTCTGTTATGCGTGAAATGAAAGTACATCATGTTGTCTATATTGATTTCGGAACCAAAAAAACACAAAAGTTATATAGATGTTTACCTAAAACTCTTGATCAAAGAATTGAAAGAGTTGTGGGACAAAGGTGTTGATGTTGTTGACGTAAACAGGAAGGAGGTTTTTAAAATGTGAGCCATGATCTTTTGTACTATAAATGACTTCCCTATATATGGAAACTTGTCAAGTTATAGTGTTAAAAGCCATAAAGCATATCCGATTTGTAAAGAAGGAACATACTACCATCAACTTCAACATAGAAGAAAGACAATATAGCGTGGCCATAGGAGATTTCTTAGACAAGGCCACCCATATCATAGATTAAAGAAAGCTTTTTTTGGTGGACAAGAGTTTGAAGATGCTCTGAAGGTATTGACTGGGAAGCAAGTTTATGAAAAGGTGAAAAATATTAATGTTATCTTTGGTAAGACTACAAATAATAGTAATTAAAAAAATTAAAGTAAAAAGAGGTATGTCTTCTTTAATCTACCATATTGGCTTAATCTTGATGTGAGACACTGTATTAATTTCATGTGTGTAGAGAAAAATGTATGTGATAGTATTTTTGGGATACTTTTTAACATACAAGGTAGTTCTAAGGATGGTGTGAAGGCAAGATTAGATTTGCAATAAATGGGAATACAAGAAGACTTGAATCCAAGGCCATATGTAAGAGAACTTTTTGTCCTCTAGGTGCTCATACTTTGTCTAAGGATGAGAAAAGAAGCTTTTGTGAGTGTTTACATGGCATCAAAGTTCCTTTAGGGTATTCTTTAAATTTTAATAAGCTTGTGTCAATGAAAGACTTGAAGTTAGTAAGGATAAAGTTTCATGATTGTCATGTCTTAATGCAACAACTACTCCTAGTAGCTATTTGAGGCATTGTCGAATATGATCTTCAACATATTTTGACTAGACTTTGTTTCTTCTTCAATACTATTTGTAGTAAAGTCATTGAGACAGAAAGATTGGATGAACTGGAAAATGAAGGATATCTGATCTTGTGCCAGCTTGAGAAGCTTTTTCTTCCTGCTTTTTTTGACATTATGGTACACCTAATTATTCATTTAGTGAGGAAGATAAAGTTGTGTAGCCCTATCTATTTACGATGGATGTACCTAATTGAAAGAACTATAAAAATCCTAAAAGGGTGTGTGAAGAATGCAAATCAGCCTGAAGCATCTATTATTCAGAAATATGTTTCTGAAGAAGCCATGGAGTTTTTTCAAGATTACTTGTTAAATGTAAGACATATTGGGCTTCCTCAACATCATGATAAAGAAGGAGGTAAATGTGAGGCTACAGTAAAGAGTATTGGTCCTGATAAATTGCAACAAGTCCACTTGTACATCTTGAATAATGTTGATGGAGTTCAAGATTACATTAACGCTCATAAAGAAATTGTCCGAAAAGAAAATAGTTGAATGACTGAACAAAGGTTAATTAGGGAGCATAACAGAACTTTTACATATTGGTTCAAACAAAAGGTTGACGGAGAAGAATGTGTTTCTACTACAAATAAATGGTTAGCACATGGTCCTGAGATTAATGTCATAGCTTGGACTTCCTTTGTGATTAATGGTTATACATTTTACAACAAGTTCCTAGATGATAAGAGCACTGTCCAGAACAGTGTGGTTATGTTAGTGGCTGAATCTATGCGCTTCTCTAGTTTAAAAGATAAGAACCCGAGATTGGCAGCAATACCTTATTATGGGGTTATTGAAGAGATATGGGTGGTTGATTATGTTAAAATTAAATTTCCCATATTCAAATGCAAGTGGGTTGATGTCAATAATGGTGTGATGATTGATCAGTTGGGATTTACATTGGTTGATCTAAATAGTAAATGTTTTGGATATGAACCTTTTATTAAGGAATATCAAGTGAAACAAGTGTTCTATATTATCGATCAGGCAAATAAAATGTGGTCTGTAGCTCTCCAAGAAAAAAGGGTCATTGACATTAATCATGAAAGTCATTCAATGAATGATCTTCTGGCGACTGCTTATTTTTCTAGGGGTCTACCAGAATTGACGAAGAAGATGAAGCAGACAATGAACATGGTACAATAAATGATCATCATGAAGGGATATGGGAGGATATCCCTTTATAAAACTACTTTGAAGGTTAGCTAGCTAAAATAATTATCATGAACTATATTTAAATTATGTATATTGTTATTGGCAAATATAAAACTACTTTTTTTTGTTTTCGTCACAAGAAAATGAAGGATATGAGGTGTTTTAGTGTAGATGCTCTGAAGCCAGATAGTGATCATCTGTAATGGATTACTGTCTGCTATGTCCTTTCTCGATAGATTCCTCTATCATCAATTAAAGTGTTTTGATTATATTATGATCTTAGCTAAAGTTTTGATTTTTTTTTGTCAAACTATAATATTAAAATAGGGGAATAAAAATGTTTAGCAGTATACCTTAATTTTCATATTGTGTGTGATAATGTGTTGATTTTCAATGATTTATTGTTGTTATTTCTGTGGAATATGGGGTGTAGGAAGAATGATATTGTAAGTTACGCGACTTGAAATTATATTTTAAAATACTTGACAAAATGGGAATGTGTAAGAGAATAATTTATTTGGGGTGTAGGAAGAATGATTTATTGTTGCTGCTTCTGTGGAATGTGGGGTATAGGAAGAATGATGTAAGTATTACACCATCCAATTGAAATGCTTGATGAAAATGCTTCTGTATAAGGTGTTTGTTATAATGTGTAAGAGAAGAATTTATTTGCATGTCATTGAAATGGTTGCTTGATGGGTGAAATGTTTTAACAGGGGAAATGATTTGCTGGGTAAATGTTCTAAAAAGTATTACTTTTAGACCTATTTTTTCGATAATCGGTCTAAAAATTCACACTTTTTAGCTCACTTTTTTTGACAACCGGTCTAAAAAGTTGTACTTTTAGACTGGTTTTTTCATTACCAATCTAAAAAGTTACACTTTTAGACTGGGTTTTTTATAATAGATCTAAAAATAATTATTTTTAGACCGGTTATATACATAACCAGTCTTAAAACCATTTTTAAACCCTGGTTCCTTAACTAGTCTAAAAAGTAGCAAACTTTTTAGACTGGCTATATGAAGATCTCATCTAAAACCAGTCTAAAATGTCATTTTTAACCGGTCTTAAAAGTGATTTTTCCGCTAGTGCCACCTCGTGCCTTTGCTTGGTATAATTCTCAAACACATCACATTTTGTCAGCCCAAGAACGTACATGTCTATCAGGTTTTATGGCGTAAGCACAGAGTTTATTATCTTTGTTGAATACATATTGTATCTAACTACCTAGAACCAATCATTGGAGCCCAAAGATTATACATACATTTACTATGCTTCCAATGCTCGCTCTGAGGTCTATCTCCTCATATGAGCTTTAATAATGTCTGGATAATTTAATAGGAGTCCCACTAGAACCTCCTATAATACCTAATTGTACCTAAAATCTATATTCCTCTGTGCCAATTCTTGGCCCATTTTAACTCAAATCATTCTGGCCATTTCAAATTCTTGTGGATCAAAACTTAGCAGTGATTCTTGGGTTATGATTTACTTGGTATTTTTATGTAACGGCCTAGGGCAACACAACACAGTCTTGCTTGGGAATTGTCCTAGGGCAACACAACACTGGACTCTCACCAAGCAGGAATTGTCCCCTCCTCCATACTGAGGGCCTCTATTTTAAGATCTATTTCACCTTCCCAAGGACTTGAGGCCATAACCTGAGGATAAGTCATGCCTTAAGAGTCACTTGGTAACCCTTCTACTCATATCTTCCATCACATCATTTGCCATCAATCAATCGACTCCTAGTATAGCATCAAATTAGTGGGACAACAGACAAATCAATTATGTCTCTCATTTTGCAAAGAGTTATAACCTCAGTCAATCATTTAAGGGAATATTTTATGATTATCATCTTTCCCTATGCTAGACTTAATAGCTAGCTAGTTTTCAAAATCCCTTTCAGCAAGGATTCATATGCGTCTCAATCCCATGGATCATCACTAGCCTAACACAATTCTAAATAAATTTGCCAGCCCAAGGACATACTGGTCCACTACGTCTTAGAGCCTCTGAACACATAGGTCTATTATAATGTATCTGGAATATACAGGTTTACAGTCTCGGGTCTCTAACCCAACATTTAGGTTCATCAAGAAATCTAGAACCTCAACATCACACAAATTGGAAAATCATTTCCATCAACTATACCAAATAGGTCAACTAAGAATCAGGATCACTAGCACCTATTCTAACCTCCACGATATTTGGGTATTGTCCATAAAACATTACTGAAGGTTCAATACTATTCACTAGGTTTAAACATTCATCATGGAACAGAATCATGGTGCAACAAATTCACATTCCAACCTAAGCATTATATCATCTTAGATCAAATTCAAGCCTATCCTCAACCTTCAGTATCAACAGATCGGATCCTCTAGATTGACTTACGGCATAGTCACCACATATCATGTATCACCATATATCATTTTCCATACCTTTGTCACCATGGTATTTCTAAGGATTATCACTTAATATGGAGAAACCTCAAAACATTTACTATGCCTGGAGTTCCATTAATCTCATCAAATGAACCTTTCTGCCAGTACTCACTGGAACAAAAATATTCTATATTAAAATCAATACTTACTTTATCAATCTAGACTTCTAAGCATTCTTCATATCATCTAATTAAAGATTATCATTAGTTATGGAGAAACCTTAAGACAATTCATTATTCCTCAAGTCTCCATGACCTTGCCAACTTAACTTCCCAGGGGTCACCCATCCTAGGATTTCCTGGGTTAAGCACGTTTAAGTTTCATGCACCCATGCCAAAACGCATATACTAACTTTATCTGCCCCTGACCACTAGTACCCTGAGAATACTCATCTCAAACATTATGCTAGTTGCCTCCTACTGACTAGATACAGTACATAGGATGCACAATAGCCTTAGCCATACTTATTTCCTCAGGTTTTGCAGTACCCTTAGACCATCCTCAGTCCAATTTTGTACCACTTGCTACCCTTCAGATATTCACTAATCGCTCGGGTGTAGTTCACAAACTAGAGTGTTTCACTCCTTTGGTGCCCGTATCTGTGCGTAAATCATATCACGATATAATCAAAGACCATATCAGTATACTATCCTGTTGCTAGAACCACTTGCTCTACTAAAACAGCTTGCACCCTGATACCAAAAATGTCTTCGCAGCCCCCATACGTTTTGGCAACATAAGGTACCTTAGCTCACATGTTTTATGCCTAGGCTCTCAACTACAAGCAACCAGTGCGGTGTAACCTGCCTGGCCATGTCAGGGGTAAGAGTCAATACTTCACCACAGATCATACTGTGAGAACCCCTGATCATAGATATTTTAGTCGCATTTTTAACATGCTCTGATGCCAAAAATATCATAACCTTATCTTATTTTCACTTTTTTCAGAGTATTTATGGAAAACGATACGTAGTTTGGTGGGTAACATAGGAATAGCAATAATATAATGATATTATTAATACAATGTACTTGATTATATTACCAAAAGTTCCAACTGGGGTTCGTATATATTATTACATACCTTGAAATATTAAAAGGTCTTCAAATAACCAATGTCTTCTCTTGAACTTGACTGGAATCTTCAATTACAAGTAAATACCATTTTGTCCTCAGAGCTATTTTTTGTTGCTGCATACTTTACACATTTATGGAAAGGGTGAGATTCTAGAGAATCTTAGTAGTAATAGGCTATCAATCATATAAAATGAAAAAATTAAATATGTCATCCTCCATGTTATGCAACACATTACTCAACAACCAGGTAAGTGTGCCTCTATACACATAAATTGCCCTTCTTGGCAAAAATCACATTTAGTAATTATATCACAAAAGATGGCATAAACAAACATATAAATATTGGTGTAGTATTTGAAGGATAGAGTTACTGCTTGAAATAGCCCTTTCCAACCTAATCGTCTAACTGTCTTTATCCAACTCGGCCACAACTATCCGGTCTTAAAATTCCAAGTTTACAAGAATTAAGTTAATACCCATTCATGTACTACTCTAAAATCTTTTAAACTCATTTTGTGTGTTATCTTAGCTTAAAATTGTGAAATGACCAAAATACCCTTAGGGAATCGATCTAAGTCCCTTTGTACCCAGTCCAGCTGTACTTTTCCAAAAATTATGGTTTGAGCTATTCCTACACAATTTTGCCCAAGGAATCCATTTTGACCTAGGAATTAACAAATTCACTGCCAAAAGACATAAATGCCCTTGGTAGCCCCTAACTAAGGGTAATTTTACCATTTCACATTTCAAGGCTTTTCACAGTTCATGATCAACATGAACCCTATACAATTTTCCATTCTAAACACAAAGCAATCATCAAAACCACCAAAATCTAGTCCAAATACCCCTAAAATAGGTTTGTATGAAAGTCGCAATAAATTAGGAAAAATGGAATTTCTTGATTCTATTTCATTAACCACATTCTTTTCACCTTTAATTACTTATTTAATCACTGAATTACACTTCCAACAGTATTAATCCAAATTTGGATAGCACCTCCTATTAGGGTTTTATCATCCCAAATTTACAAAAACATCCAAACAATTCATAAATCAAGCCAACAACTATAAAAACAACGACAACAGCAACATATTAATCAAGAGGATTAAAGTTCTTGAGATTTCTTCTTGATTTCTCACTTTCTCTCTCCTACCATCCCTCTCTCCTCCTCTTTCTCTTGAATTTTTTGCTTGCTATACATGATATTCATAAAGAATAAGAGGTTAGAAGAGAATCTACTTAAGCTAGAAGACATGAGCCCTTGAAATCACAAGACTTACCTTTGATCTTGTCTTCCTCGTGCTCTCTTTCCTCTATGACTTAAAGCACTCTTTTCTCTCTCTTTTCATGTGTGCTAGGATTGAGCATGAGATAAAGAAAGATGATGGTGGTGTGTTTTAATAATATCCCCACAACTACTTTTTAAAAATATATATTAATTTATAAGTTTATGACATGTGTTATTATTTTAGCCTTATCCTTTCTCAATTGTCATAAACCTTTCCCATTTGATTTGGACCAATTTCCTTCCCTTCTCCTTGGCCCAAAAACACGTGAATTAGGGGTCCTTCATAACCCAATTTGGTTCCTTCAATTAATACGTCCCATGGCACAAATATATTATTTTATACTAAAATTTTCTATTATTTGAATTTGACCAAGTCTTCATCCTTTCCTCTTTCTTGATTGTGTCATACGAATGTGCCTCTCTTTGAAGAGGAAATAACTTGTTTAATTATCATAAATTGCCTCCTCAAATAATATTATGAGATTGTAATTATTTTGCCTATAAATTTTGACTTTTCAAACTTCAATTTGCTTAGCCAAAATTGCTTCAACTCTTGGATATTTATCTCAAATATTTGTTCCCTTCATGCTCCCTCATTTGGACGTCCCAACCATAAGAATAAGGGAAAATATAGGCTTTTAATTTTATTCCACAATTTACATAATTGCCATTACATTTTTCCCAAATTCGAAATAGTTGGCAATTTTGGAAGATTTTCTGACCAAACTTTGAAAAATCATAACTTTATTTGTAGAACTTCATTTGGAGTGATTCCAAAGCCTATGAAACCCTTATTGAGTCTATCTTCAAGGAAAAATATAGTCTTTAGCCAACTGAAAGCTCATAATTCCCAAAAATTCGTTAAACATTACCTATTCCAGATTTGGTTCTAGAAACAAGGTCTAAGTTTGAAAAATCTTATCTCTTAGTATACAAGTCAAAAAATTACCCATTGCCTATAAAATTAAAGCTTAGGATGTCTACTTTCGTTATATAAAATATCACAATTTTTAGAATTCATTTTCCCATTTAAAAATATGCTACAAAATAATTATCATGTTGGAAAAATACACTTATAGCAATTCCTCATTCCTGGGACTCTTGTTAAATCAGGGTTTAGCAGTTCATTTAATTCAGGCTTATTCTCAAGCCTCTAGTCTTAGAATTCAGGATAGTACAGATATTTTCTACCAAAATGTTAAGGGAGAAGGAAAATATTTACTTGGAGACAAATTGTGCCATGTTGAAGGATTATAAGCCAAGTAGAAAAAGATGAAGACTAAAGACAAATTACACATGTTAGTTGGCCATAAAATAGTATTATCTTAAGGAGATGGAGAAATGATATTTTTAGAGCTCATCCTCTCTTTCCTAAAGGCATATTTTGTCAAAATACAAGAGCTAAGGAGAGGGAAAGAGTCTTGAAGCCCAAGAGCAAAGATAAAAAAAACTAGACGGTTGAAATCCAACTGAATGGCCACTTGGTAATTTTTACACAAACTAAGGGCAAATCAGGAAATTGGCAAATTATCTCTCCTCTCTCTCTCTATTAATTTCATTCAGCTGCCCAAAAATAAGGGGAAAATATGAAAAATTGAGAAAAAAAGTTAGAGGGAAGATAAATGATGAATAGTGAAAGCTCTTGAGCTCCGAAGCCGATTTCGCCTCTAATTCGTCCTTTCTAGCTTCCGAAGTCTTCTCTAACATTGTTTCTCTTATGGAGAGGAACATTTCTATGGTTTTGGATTTTCAATCAGAGGTGTTTGGTTGCATCTAGCTATAGGAGGTGCTACCGGAATCAAAAACAAATTATAGATTCAAATTCCTATAAGTGTATGCTTCGATTTGAACCAAATATTTTGTCATTTCATTGAGTAATTCTTGAGATACTCAAACCTTAAATTTTGGCCAAAGGGAGTCTTATAGGGTTTGATGTTCATTTGATGATGATTATAATGTTAATAGAGGTTTTGTGATGATTTTGGAAGTTTGCGTTTAAATCTGTTTAAATTCATTTTTTGGAGTTAGATAACTTACAACATGTTTTTGATTTGTCAAACTTAGTTCAAATGCTTTGAAATTTTACAGGATTAAAGTAGACATTCTGGGCTTTAATTTGAAAGGTAATAAGAGACATTTCGACTAGTCGATTTAAAGTTATGATTTTTCAAATATTGACCTTGATTTTGGAGTGAAATCTATGACAGTCTGAGTTTGATGAATTTTTGGGTAATATGTGGCTATAATTGATGTTCTGTGATATTTTTCCCTTAAAAAGGACTTAAAGAGATTTAATTAGGCACTAAAACAAACCTATTTGGATTTTTGTAGAATTAATTATGAATTTCCAAAGTTTGGTCACTAACACTGCCAGATTGGGTGAACCTATAAATTTATGACAATTGTATTAAATCGTTTTAAGTATTAGGTCAAATATAAGAGACATGTCATAAAGGTCCATGTAGCCCTATTGGACACTCATTTATTATGGATCAAATGATATAATTATATATCTAGGGTCATGATGTGACAAAGAAGAAGCATTTTCAATGGTTGAAGAAAAAGGTACAAGAGGAAGACATAAAGTCAAGGTAGTAAACTTACCTTTCCTAGATGAATTTGATATTTATGTGCTTATGTAATAATGCATGTGATTTCTTTGCTTGATTATGTGAAACATATATGAATGATTGAAACTCTGTTTCTACTTATGCTATAGCCATGAATATATTGTTTGAAACATTGAGCACACAAATATGTTATTGTCTTAGCATGAGTTTATGTAAGGCAAGCATGTCATGCATTAAGCACTTATCTTGCATGCATATTGATATTCTTTGCTATTGAGATTCGCCCGAATCTGACATGCCCCCAACCAATCATTTAGATAAGTGATCATAAGAGGCGTGCTGAGTACAAAGAAGAGTACTACATAAGAGGAATGTTGTGGTGGAATGAAGACGGAAAGATGTTTGAGTTTCATTAAACGGGTTTGATACCCTATTAGCCTTATGTGGCTACATTATTTATAATTAGTAAGTACAATCCCTTTAGGGAAAACCTGTAATGTAATCAAGCACCTTGTATTACTATATTAGTATATTTATGCTATTCCTGTGTGCCCACCAAACTGCACACAAAAACTTTGAAAAATGTGAAAATAAGATAAAGGCCTGACAATAGCTGACCCAGTTGATGTATGTTTACATTAGTAATGGTCTATTCTTTCATTATGTGAGCTACACAGCCAATGTGCTTCAAAAAATGATCTTTTATCTGTATTCCATGGAGAGTGTTCTCAATTGAAGCAAAATGAGAAACAATCTTATTCCTTTTTTAAGTTTGTTCTTATCTCTTTCTATCATATATTTAGTTAGATGATGAATTTGCATCTGCTAGGTATTTGATAATAACATTAGAAACTATACTATTACCATTACAAGAAAACCTTGATTCTATGAAAAATTCGGTCAAAAAACTTTATGACGGAATTCATTTCATGGCAAAATTTGCCACGGAATTAGCTATGGAAAAATATCTCCTAGCAAATTCCATCAGAAATTTCATAGCAAACTTATTTGATGCGGAATTATTCCATGGCTAAGGTTGCCACGGAATTAGCCATGAAAATTTTCATGGCTAATTTTGTCATAGAATAATTTCATAGCTAATTTTGTCGGGAACATTAAAAAATTATTATTTAGATAAATTTAATTATTATATATTACTAGTTATTAATTAATGTTAATTAAAAATAAAATTCAAATTCAAAATTGGACAAAAATATAGTCATATGAAAATTTATTTAAGATGTAGAATTTTTTAAATTTGAAATTAATTTTACAAAAATTATTATAATATGTTAAATTATTTTATATTATTATTAGATTTATATTTAATTTTTGATAATAATATATATTTATGTGTAAGAAATAAATATATATTTATAAATAATTGATTATATATAATAAGATTATATATATAATTGTGCAATAATAAAATGTCAATGCATTCTAGCCAAACAGGTGAGGCTTCGCACGCGTACAGGCGAGGTCCTGGGTTTGTACCAATGGAGGACTAAGAGAAGATGCATTTTCAAGATATTTGGAGCAGTGACATGTGGTAGAGCGAGGTGGCGACTGTTAGGATCAGCAGGCATAGCGGAAGAATTTTAAAATTTTCGCCAATCATAATCGAGGATCTATCTACTAAGTTTAAACCGAGTTAGAAAGATTCGTACCTTTTTCAATTCAGGGTTTTCGATCCCTAGGAGCCAACACATCAAGTCCACTCCCTTTACCGGTATCTACATGAATGAACTCCAACACAAACTACGTGCTAGCGCCTACAATGTCTCCTAGGGTTTCCCTTGTGGCTCTAAATTCTCATTCGTGTATGAGTAAATCTGCTCTATCAAGTTTATAACCTATGAGAGCTAAATTTGAATTTCAAAAATAATCTTTATTAATTTCAAAATTAATTAACAATTAATTATCTTAATGAGCTAATTAAATAAATTCAGTTTAAATTAAATCTATCCAACAGTTTTAATTTAATCTATTTATTTAATCTAGATAAAGAGTCATTATATGTAATTTATCTTTATAAATTAAATTTGAGATACTATATCTTTATCATGTTAGTTATTAAATATAATTTATCTTAACAAAATTAAATTTAAAACTAACACAATATAATAATATCATATAATATATATACATATATAAAATATATATTTCGAAAATACATATATATATATAATAGTATTAATGAATTTTATATTATATATATAAATATAAATATAAAATTCATCCACCCTAGATTAAACATTATATCGTATTGGGCCATTCATGTGTGCGACCCTGTAGGCCTATACAAAGTTGGCAGTGGGCCAATAACCATACTAATTCACAAGTCGTAAGCGGCCTCTAGTAAAACATTATGACTACCCAATTCATGTGAGGATCGTTAACATGATGCAATGTGTCATACAACCATGTCACATCCATTTTGTCACACGATATATAGGTCAATGATAAGGCATGGATAATGTCATCCTCTTATTCCTGACCATTACATTCTCGATTCTTGAGTAGTTTGACAATAGAAATGGAAAATCCTTTCTATCATAGTATGGCTATACATTTCTTAGACTCACTCATTGAGGGACCCATTAATATCTCTCTACTAATATAAGAGACAAATTCCATCTTGATCATTCATATTCCTCTGCATGAAAAACCACAAAGCCCAATCGTAGCCTTTATCATTACCCGGTAAAAAGTGACTTTTGACTAGTTCAAAGCTTAGCAACTCTCATGTAGAAATCCATAATGACCTCAGGTTAAAGGACATTGTGATGTGGTTATATATGAGAAAAGCTTATGACTTGATCTATGTAGCTTTCTCATAGTGGGTCGGTCCAACACCTTATACTCTTAAAAGTGCCTAAGGCTTTGATTCAAATCTCCATATCTTATCAAAGTCATACTAGTCTCTTTTTATCTCTACTCCCGCATAGTTTATTGACAAGGGACATTTTAGGACAATCTTTATGATTTATCCAAGGATACAATTATGACAATTAACATGCAATTAATATGATAACAGAATGGAGGAATTTCATTAAATTAATAATGTTTAAAGTATAATGATTTGCCTTTAGGAACAATTTCCAACATCCTCTCACTTACCCTAGGTACAATCAATCACTAATTTGCCTAATTTCTATTGTCCTAACATGGCGCTCATGCTTTGCCTGTGCAAGCAGCTTAGCAAGAGGATCAGAAACATTGTCTTCTCCTACTACTTTGCATATCTTTATATCACCTCTATCATTGATTTCTCTAACAAGATGAAATCACCTAAGTATATGCTTGGTACTTTGATGTGACCTAAGCTCATTGGCCTGTGCAATAGCACCGCCATTGTCACAGAACAAATCTATTGGATTTGAGATGGTAGGCACCACCCCTAGTTCAATAATGAACTTTATGATCCACTTGGCTTCTTTAGCTGCATTCGATGTTGCTATATATTCAACTTCTATTGCAGAATCTGCTATAGTGCTCTGCTTGGAGCTCTTCCAGCTTACTGCTCCACCATTCAGGAGGAATACACATCTAGATTGTGATTTAAGGTCATCTTAGTCAGTTTGAAAACTTTCATTTGTGTAACTGGTTACACAGAGCTCATCATCCAATCCACCATAGACCAAAAATAAGTCTTTTGTCCTTCTTAAGTACTTTAGGATATTCTTGACAGTAGTACAATGACCCCCACCAGGATCTTGTTGATATCTGCTAGTCATACTTAAGGCAAATGAGAAATCCAATTGATAGCATACATAATGGATCCAATGGCTGAGGCATATAGAACCTTACTCATCCGATCTCGCTGATCAGGTATACTAGGATAGATCCTTGCTAAGATAGATGCTATGATACATGGGTATGTAACCCCTTGTTGAATCCTGCATACTGAACCTATGCAGTATCTTGTCTATGTATGTGCTATGACTTAGACCTATTAGTCTTTTGGATCTATCTCTATAGATCCTAATCCCTAGAATGTAGGTGGCTTTACCTAAGTCTTTTATTGAAAAGGACATTCTTAACCAAGGCTTGATACTCTGCAATATAGGAATGTTGTTCCAAATGAGTAGGAAGCCATCTACATAAAGCACTAGAAATACAACTGTGCTCCTACTAACCTTTTTGTAAACATAAGGTTCATCGATATTTTGAATGAATCCAAACTCTTTGACTACTTTATCAAAATGATGATTCCAGCTCCAAGATGCCTGGTTCAATCCATAAATGGGTCTTTGAAGCTTGAAAACTTTACCAGAGTCCTCTAGACACACAAAACCTCCAGGTTGTGTCATGTACACATTCTTAAGGAGCTTTCCATTAAGGAAGGCTGTTTTGACATCCATCTGCCATATTTCATAGTGATAATATGCTATAATGGCAAGAAGGATTATGATAAATTTGGCTATTGAAATTGGGGAAAAGGTTTCATTATAGTCTACACAATAAGTTTGAGTGAATCCATTTGCAACCAGTCATGCCTTGAAGATATTTACATTGCCATCCATGTTAGTTTTCTCCTTGAAAACCCATTTGCGCCCGATAGTTTATGCACCTTCAGGTGGATCAACTAAGGTCCATACCTGATTTTCATACATTGATTGTATTTCAGACTTCATAGTATTTAGCCATTTCTTGGAGTTTGGTCCCACTATGGCTTCTCGATAAGTGGTTGGTTCATTTTGCTCAATGAGCAACACATCATGGCCTTCAATAATCAGAAATCCATATCTCTAAGGCTGATGCAATGTCTTATCAGATCTTTGTGGACCTTGTGTTACTTGAGGAGGCTCAACAACTTGTTGTGGGTCTTCTCTAATTTCCATATGTGGTTCTGTAATATCTTGTTGAAAGAGGCAAGCTTCACCCAAGAGGGGGTGAATTGGGTGACGTTATAAATTTTTCGCTTGATGTGGTGATATGAAAAATAGAGTAAATAGAGTAGAGTTGAGAAGATTAGAACACAGAGAGTTATACTGGTTCGGCCTAACAACCAGGCCTACGTCCAGTCCTCAGAGATCAAGACCTACTGAGATTTTCACTATTCTTCCAAGATTCAATGGGCTCTCAGAACGCCACAAAACAACAATTGTCCTTGAAAGGACTACGAGCAGAAATATTCTCTCACTAAGAAATTTCTCTCCCCCTTACGACAAGTCTTACGTGCAGAACAACAACCTATGACCTTTCCCACTTGCTTATGTATACAAGACTTATGAGCAGCAACGTTCTCACCTCCTTACTCCACTGTAAGTCTTACGAGCAGCAACGTTCTCTACTACTTGTATCTTATAAGTCTTATGAGTAGAAGGTTTAACTAGGAATTCTCTCAACTGCTTCTCTCATAAGGATATCTACCCTCTCAAGGTTCCAATACCTTGAGATCAAATGAAAATAGAATTTGAATTGTATGAAGACTTTCTTACAGAGCAAATAAATGAACACTGAAGATCAAAATATATATAGAGAAAATTATGAATAGCAGAGACTCGTGTATATGCTTGTGAATTCTTGTGCTTGGTTGTTCTTGATGATCTCTGGATCTCTGTATTTATAGGTGTTCAGTTTTTGCCCGTTTGAGTAATGATTGTTGAAGAGCGGGGCTTGTTACTGTGGAATGACATGCACATGTTTCAATACTCTGTATGCTGTAGGTACGTGCGTGCTTGTAATGATGTTGTCTGCCGTTGTTTGACTTTCTTCGTGTCTGTTTATTTCAAACGTTCATCCTCCTGTATCACACTTATAATACATTCAAAATGATGTTAAATAATGATAATAAGTAATGATAAGATAAATAAATAACATTAAATCATATTCGGATTGAACGTTGTGAGACTTGGTGTATTTGGTGATCTGGCAGAGTATCACTCGAGCATGGATGGGCTCACTCGAGTGATATTGCTATTTTACTCCTTGATCTTCAGTTTTGAGCTTGCACTCGCATAGGATTTCAGAGAGACAAAATTCTCACTCGCGAGTGATGTGGGGCCTCACTCGAGCACAACTCCTTCTGCTCGAGTGGCCTTGCATTTTATACTAGGAGATTCTTCTCTGGACAGCACTCGCATACCATTTTAGCAAGAGTGAGATTTTGAACTCGCAGGTGATGTGGGCACTCACTCGAGCACACATAATCCTGCTCGAGTGAGAAGAATATTCTCAAGTAATATACCCTTAATATCAGCACTTGCATCAGGATTTGAGAGAGATAGATTTTTCACTCGCGAGTGCTGATGTGTCACTCGAGCATATGAAGCTATGCTCGAGCATACTTGTGCTTCTCTGCTCTTCATAACTCTCGGCCAAGCACTCACAATCCCTCACTCGCTAGTGCTCGAGTACAGGACACTTATGCTCGAGTATTGATTTCTCTGCTCGAGTGCATCAAGGAAGAATGACAAGACTTGCTCTCGGCCAAGCACTCGCAGTCTCTCACTCGCATGTGCTCGAGTGAGAAAGGCTCTTCTGCTCGAGTGCTATCTCCAGTGCTCGAGTGAATCAGTAAAAATGACAGTAGCATACTTCTCGGGCAAACACTTTCAGGCTATCACTCGCACCTGCTCGAGCACAGAAGAGTTCCATGCTTGAGTGCTAGATTCATGCTCGAGTACACAAGTTCATTTTGACAGTAGGCACCACAGAACATTGCTATATGCATTTGGTAACTTTGTAAACATTTCTTAAACTTATAAAAACATGATTTGTACATAATTGACTTTTGTTATCATCAAAACTTGGGATCTAACATTCTCCCCCTTTTTGATGATGACAAAACCTTTGTGATGGAAATCAAGAAAAATTGATTAAGATGAAAAATTTTTGAAGTACAATATCAATGTTTCCAAATGCATATCAAGTTTTAGATTCAAGTTCATGTTTCCCTGCAATAGTTCCTCTGGACACTTAACAACCAAGATAAGCATAGTATAACAAAAACAATCAAATACTTAAACAGAAAAACTTGAATCATAGAAATAGTCATTAACAATAAACTTGATAAACTTGATAACATAAAAGTCATGAACTACCCATAAACCCCGTATACAACCATAATAACATCAAAAACCTACCCCATTACATAAAAACTACCCAAATACCCAATACATCCCATGATAGCTCAGAAAATCATCACACATCTTTCTCCCCCGTTTTGTCAATATCAGAAGGGGGCTGAGGAAAAGTGATATCAGAAGATGGGACAAAGGGTACCATGGCAGTGGAAGGGTCAATATGCACAACAGATGGAGATGATGGCTATGGTACAGAGGCTGAGGGAGGTAGTGAAGGCAACCGATCATAGGTGATATCAACATTAGAATCTAGATCAGTGAAGAGAACATGTGTCTGTGGATGAGGAGGTGAGGTTGAGGCAGGAGTGGTCTCAGGAGGCACTTCTGAAGATGCAGGTGGAAAGTGAGAACGTAAGAAGGTCTCCATATCAGTTATCCTCTATGATATCTCATCCTGAGTCTTGAACATCAAATCAAAGTTAGTATTGGCCTTATCTACCAACTTGATAACCTGTGACTCCATCTTTTCCACTAGTTTCTCATACTCAGTCACTAATTCCTTCTTCAGACTAGATACCGCTTGATTGATTGCTTCAGTCAAATGGTTGGAAAGAGAGGCATTAAGGAAAGAAGGAGGAGGAATATGACCTTGAGCAGATGAGTGGGCCTTATCGCCTCTTGATGGAGTGGCTTCCCTCTAAGATGTAGCTTTGGTTCAACTCACCGGAAGATTAATACTCATATGGGTTAACTAAGTCTTACCAAACCTTGAAATGAGCACCCTCTCATTTCCTTCCAAATACCATACCTTATTTTTCATTAGGATGAAGGATACAAGTTGAGGATATGGTATAGTCGCAGATTTTGATGAAGAAAATTGAAATCTTCTCATCTCATTGAAAATAATCTCCCCCACATTCCTTTATTGTCTGGCTAGAAAGGAGGCCAACATATAATAATCCTTTTAAGCAAAATGAGTAAAGTTTTTGGACTTATTGACTATGCTCTGGGAATATATATAGTGAAGGGCTCTGTGAGAGTCAGGCATGTCAATAGGTTTAAAATTGAGAGGGCCTATTGGGTCTTTTTGTCTCAAAATCCGGAAGACTTCATTGGCTGAGAAAGAGAGTGGATCAGGAGGTAGTGCAACATACCCAAGTAAGTCATTTATGATCTTAGCAGATATCATAACAAATTTGCCTCTAACAGTAGTAGACACTGCTTCCTCAATTAATTCACCAGTTCTGGACTTAATGTTATGGGATTTCATGTTGCAATAAAAAGTTTTCACGACAGTGGGTGAATATGGCATATGGATATTTAGCCAGGGAGCATAGTATTGAAGATAAGGAGATAAATCCAAATGGCAATTCTTCTTCAAGTAATCCACATACACTACTGGACAGAAATTCCTATGAGTAAACTCATCATCAAATACCTTTTGAGACAATGCCTTTAGTTCCTCAACATTGAATCCCTCAGGAAGACTTGTAATATGATCATCCACTGGAGCTTGTGAGGCAGAAGGTGCTCCTAAAGCAGTGGCACTGGATTGCCCAACATGGTGTGAACTTAAAACACTGGCTTGAGAAGCAATCTTTCCAACTATCTTGTCAAGTTTGGATTTCTCCATTGCTTCCCGGAGTTGCCTATTGAATGTATCATCAGAGGAAGAAGATGATTGTTGTGGTTGCTTAGTTTCCTTTTTCTTCCCTCTTCCTTGAACCTCTTTGGATTGAGACCGGGTAACTATAGGTTCCTTGAACACCACACCCTTTGGTTTCTTTTGAGGAGGTTGAACCTTCTTTACTATTTGAGGCTTAGGGTGAGGTTTCTTAGCCGGAGTCCTCTTTTTGGTTTTGGGTTTATGAGGAGGTGAAGGTGAGGAAGTTATTTTAGGAGATGGAGGAGTTGGTTCTGGGGTTGCAGAAGCACTAGCAGCGGAATGAGTGGGAGAGGGAGAGTGAGATCTTTGAGGAATGGAGGGCATTTTAGTTCTAGCCATTTATGAATCAAGAAGAAGAAGAAACAAGGCTCATAGATTTTTGACAATAGAGAAGAGAAACGCAATGGATTAGGGCACCGAATAAGAGAAGCAGAAGGTAAATCTCACCTTTTAAATAAGATTGGAGAGTTGTAACGGTGATTTGAAGCAAATGGACACGATTGATTGAAGAGAAATGGTTGGAGGTGAAGAGTTGTGACCTTTGAGTGACGAGACACCTCGAGTGAGAGCAGGAAGTGCGACGGTCTACCCAAAAACCCCCCATATACAACCATGTCAGCAAAAATAAACCATAAAATAACAATAATCCTACCACAATACATAATAATCCTACCCCTAAACATAAAAAATACCAAATACTCCTCATATTAGACCAAAACAGCTCTGAAACCATTATAGATCCTTCGACCCCATTTTTTCAGCATCAGAATGGGGTTGAGGAAAAGTGAGATCAGATGGTGGGCCAAAGAGCACCATGGCAGTGGAAGGGTCAATTGGCTCAGGCTCAAAAAGTAGAGATGATGGCTGAGGAACAGAGGCTGCAAGTGATGGTGAAGGTGACCAATCATAAGTGACATCAACATTGGAATCCAGGTCTGTGAAGAGAATATCAGTCTGTGTTTGAGGAGATGAAGTCGTGGCAGGAGTAGACTTAGGTGGTACCTCAGGAGAAGTAGTCAGAATTCATCAATTTTTCAGACCAGTCACCTTTACATAGTAGTCAGGAGAAGTCTTGAACATCAATTCAAAGTTGGTATTTGCCTTGTCCACCAACTTTGAGACTTGTAACTCCATCGTGTTCACTAATTTATCATACTCACTCATCAATTCCTTTTTCAGACCAGTTACAGCTTGATAGATCACTTCGGTCAGATGGGTTGATAGTGATGCATTCAGGAAAGATGGAGGTGGAATCAAACCTTGAGCAGATGACTGAGCCTCATCACCTCTCGATGGAGTGGCTTCTCTCTAAGATGTAGCCCTGGTTTGACTCACTGGAAGATTGATACTCATATGTGTCAATTGAGTCTTGCCAAACCTCAGAATGGTTATCCTCTCAGTTCCCTCCAAATACCATATTTTGTTTTTCTTGAGAATAAGAGACACAAGTTGAGGATATGGTATTGTGGCGGATCTTGATGAAGAAAATCGAAATCTTCTCATCTCACTAAAAATAAGCTCCCCCACATTTCTTTATTGATCGGCTAGGAAGGAGGCCAGAAAATAGTAATCTCTTTGAGCAAAATGGGTATAATTCTTGGATTTGTTAAGAATGCTATGACAACATATATAGTGAAGGGCATGAATAGAATCAGGCATGTCAAAAGGCTTAAAGTTAAGAGGGTCTATTAGGTCATTTGGTCTTAAAAATCAAAAGGCTTCATTGGCTGAAAGTGTGGGTGGATCAGAAGGTGGTTCAACATAGCCAAGAATGTCATTAATGATAGCAGCAGATATCATAATAAATTGATCTCTAACAGTGGTAGATACTGCTTCCTCTATCCACTCTCCAACCCTATAGTGTATATTATGGGTTTTCATGTTACAGTAAAAGGTTCTCACAAAAGAGGGTGAAAAAGGGATATGAACGCTCAGCCAGGGATCATAAAATCCAAGAAAAGGATGAAAATCCAAACTATAGCTTTTCTTCAGATAATCTAAGTCCACATAAACTATACGACAAAAATGTCTATGTGCAAACTCAGAATCATATACCTTTTGTTTCAGTGCCTTCAGTTCCTTAATATTGAAGTCGTCAGGAGGATTTATGACTTGTTCTTCATCTAGAACCTGTGAAGTAGAAGGAACCCCTGAAGGAGCTGCACTGGACTGGCCAACATAATGTGAACTTGAGGCACTGGCTTGTGAGGCAATTTTGCAAACTAATATGTCAAGCTTTGACTTCTCCATTGGTTCCCAGAGTGGCATATTGAAAGAGTCATTGGAGGAAGAAGATTGTTGTGGTTGCTCTATGTCTATCTTCTTTCCCCTTCCTTTGACTTCTTTAGATTGAAACTGGGTGACAATCGGTTCTTTAAAAACCACTCCCTTTGGTTTCTTTTGCGGAGGTTGATCCTTCTTAGCCATTTGAGGCTTAGGATAAGGTTTTTTTGCTAGAGTTCTCTTTTTGGTTTTGGGTTTAGGAGGAGGTGTTGGAGTAGAAGATAGAGAAGGTGTAGGAGATGAAGGTGTTGCCACCGGAGTCTCTGAAGCACTAGTGGCAAAATGAGTGGGTGAAGGTGAATAGGATCTTTAGGAAACAATAGGAATCTTAGTTTTAGCCATTTAGAAACGAAATGGGAATCACAGATTTGATAAGGACTTGAAGAAAGATTTTCTAAAAATCTCTTCGGTTAGGGCATGAAATGAGAAGTTAAAATGATAAATATGGCCTTATAGAGATGATTAAAGAGTTGTACCAGAGATTTGAAGCAATCTGAGTCATTTAATTGATAGGTAACGGATGGAGGTGAAGAGTTACGCCCTTCGAGTGATGCGACACTTTGAGAAAGAAGAGGAAGTGCAATGGCCTGAGCTATCGTGTAACTGATATAAGTGCCAACACTCAAGTGACAACCCTAATGCTTAAGCGTTGTTCATATAATGCTCGAGTGAGAAAATTTTGTGCTCTGGTGATACTCAAACAAATCTGATAAAGCATGTAAAAGTGTACCTGATTTAAGTATATGTTGTTATATTTTTCATCTTTGTACTTAAATCCTCTAAGATCATTTGAGTAACCATGCTTTGATTAAGTATTTGTATAAATCTCTCTCTTCTGCTTGAATTCTCTTGCTTTACTTCAGGTAGATTCAAACCATGCTCGAGTGAAGTTCTTCCCTTACTCGAGTGAGACCTGACACTCTTGGTATGCTTGAGTGAGTTTCAAGAGTTCTTACATACTCTGTTAATCCCTATTTTACATAGCCTGAAGCAGAGTATATGCTATAGTTTTGTACTTGAGCATTGTTGACTGACTCAAGTGAGAATGAACTTGGCACTCAAGTAACAAATCCAATGTTTGAGTGACAAACCTGCAAAAGCAATTTCTACATACTCTGATGCCTAAGTCAGTATGGTTATCATCAAAACTCATTAAACATAATAATTAACAATAAAAAAACTTACAACTCATTGGGATTAACTATTCCCAATTCTCTTCGAATATATAAAAATTGATCTTTAGCTATTTCTTTATGAATATGTCAGCGAGTTGAAGATGTGTTGGTATGAATTCTACTTTGACATCCTTCTTTTGTACGTGATCTCGAATGAAATGATGTCGGATATCTATGTGTTTAGTCCTTGAATGTTGCACAGGAATCTTAGCCAAGCTAATGGTGCTAGTGTTGTCACAATAAATTGGAATCTCCTTTAAGTATATCCCCAAATCCTGAAGTTGTTGCTTCAACTATCACTTGAGCATACTTACTATCACTCGATTGAACATAATATTCTTCTATAAGATACTCTTTGTCTTTAGCACTTGCATCAGAATGGAGAGAGTCAGATTTCTCACTCGTGGGTGATGAGCTATCACTCGGGTGTAGATTCCTCCACTCAAGCATACTTTCTCCTTCATGCACTGGGTGACTCTCAGGAAAACACTTGCAATTTCTCACTCACTTGGACTTGAGTGCAAATTATATTCTCTGGTTATCTTTCTCTAGGGTAAGCACTTTCTATGCCATACTTGCAAGGACTCGGGTGCACTTTAGACTATCACTTGAGTAGAAGTTCTATGCTTGATTGAGAAGATGATTTCCGACTCTGTCATTGCTCTCTGTTAAACACTTTCTATCCAACACTTGCATGTGCTCAAGTGCAAAATAGCTTCATACTCGAGTGCTAGCTCCATCACTCAAGTGCATCAGTAAAATTGACAGCAAACACTTCTGAACTCTGTGAAATACATTTGGTAATATTTTTAACCATTGCAAAGAATGAATTTCTTACCATAACACACAATGATCTTTTGTTATCATCAAAACTTGGAATCTAACAGTAGGGATGTATGGTGCCTTATGCCTCTTGAAAGCTCAAACCCCATGAAATGAACTACCCCACTTATGATATAGAGCTTGTGGCCATTATGTTTGCCTTGAAAATTTGGTGGCTTTATTTGTATGGTGTGACATAGAACTGTACTACTACCACAAGAGTCTCAAGTATCTGTATGACCAGAAAGAGTTAAATATGAGACAACGCTGTTGGATAGAGTTGCTTAAGGACTACAACTTGAAAATTAAATATCATTAAGGTAAGGCGAATGGAGTTGCGGATGCTCTTAGTTGAAAGACGGTCCTTGTGGCAGGGTTGATGATTCAAGAAGGAAAATTGATAGAAGATTTTTGTAACTTGAATTTGTCAAACCAGATCATATGTGCCAATTATATTATTTCCCAAGGGGAAAGTGACTTGAGAGCTAAGATTGAAGAAGTTTAAAGGCAAGATAGTTGGATACATCGTAATCTAGCTAGAATCAAATGGGGAGAAGCTCAGGGCTATGATCTGTTGCCTAGTGGATTGGTTTGTTATCAGAAGAGAATTTGTGTTCCACTTAAGGCAGAGTTGAGATAGAAGATTCTTGATGAGGCACATAAGAGCCGGTATACTCTTCATCCTAGTATAACCAAAATGTATCATAATCTGAAAATTGTGTATCGGAGGCTAGGCTTGAAGAGTGATATGACGAAATATATGGCGTGGTGTCTCACATGCCAGAGGGTAAAGATCGAGCACCAAAAACCACCAGTCTACTGCAGAGTCCTGAGATTCTGAAGTGGAAATGGGAAATTGTGACCATGGATCTTGTGGGATTGCCCAAGGTCAAGAACTATGATGCGATATGGGTAATTATTGATCGGTTAATGAAGTCAGCGCATTTCATACCGATCAATGCTAGTTACTCTTTGGACAAGCTAGCAGAGATTTATATATGAGAGATTGTGAAATTCTATGGCATACCAAAGAATATCATTTCTGACCGTGATCCCTGATTCACTTATAGATTTTAGAGGGCATTGCATGAAGCCCTGGGAACTCAATTGAGATTCAGCACGACTTATGATCCTTAGACAGATGGACAGTTAGAGAGGACTATTCAGACACTGGAGGATATGTTACGAGCTTGTGTCTTCGACTTCAAAGGGAATTGGGATTGATTTCTTCCACTTGCCGAGTTCACCTACAACAATAGCTATCATGCGAGCATTCATATAGCTCTGTATGAAGCATTGTATGGGAGAAAGTGCCATTCACCCTTATGCTGGAATGAGTTATCTGAGATGAAGCTTTACAGGTCAGACTTGTTGATCAAACCTCAGCGCATATTCGATTCATTCGTAAGAGGCTTCTTGCAGCATAGAGTTGACAAAAAAGCTATGGTTACAAGAGGAGAAGGCCTCTAGAGTTTGAGGGTAGTGATCATGTTTTCCTGAGGGTATGACTATCAAGCAAAAGAAGCTGAATCTGAGGTATATAGGTCCTTTCAAAATCCTTGAGAGGATTTGGCTTGTTGCGTATCGAGTAGCCCTACCCCAAAACTTAAGCATACTCTATGACGTGTTTCACGTTTCCCAACTAAAGAAGTATGAATTGGATCCATCTCACATTGTGGAGCATGAAGAAATCGAGTTGCAAGACAACTTCACGTATACTATAGAGCCAGAACAAATCATTGATAGAGAAGAATGACGGCTCAGACACTGAAGCATTCTGTATGTAAAGGTGATTTGGAGGGGAATGACCTAGAGAGAAGCGACCTGCGAAGCAGAGGCTGATATGTGTAGACGATATCCAGAGTATATGGCTCAAATTGCTTGACCAATTTTGAGGACGAAATTTATTTTACGGGGGAAGAATTGTGGTGACCCAATTTAGGATCAAGGGTTAATTATGTTAAGAGTGATGTAATTATCGATGAATTCAATGTGAGTGTATTTTAATCAATGCCTAAGCCCTATATTTTTTTTTATGTGTGCATTAATGTTTAAATGGGTTGGAATATGGGGGAGGGCGCATAGTGATGTTATTGGAATGTATAAATGAGTTTGGAAGTGATTTGAGTAAGATTGTCATAATCAGGGGAACAATGGTAAAATTGGAAAGTTACCGACCAATTGGTCACTTACCGAAGAGAAAAACTCATAGTAGTTGAAATCAATGGTTAGGATTGAATGAGTAAGAGGAGGAATCCTATGTTTATAAGCCTTTATGAGCTCATGGAAAGGGAAATAGGATGATGACACATGGCAATTTGAGGGCCATAGGCTTGGTCAACTTGTCAAACAATTTCCCTCTCTCTTCCCTCTTCCAAAAGTCGGCCAAGGGGCCTCCCAACCCAAAAAATCTGACCTCCTTCATTATCATCCTCACCAACTCATCTCATCTCTCTTCTCTCCTCCATTGTCAACTAAGATAAGAAAGAGAAAAGAAAAGCTTAATTTTTAGGTGAGAAATTGTCCCTACATGCTCAACTCACCTTCATTAATATTGTTCATGGTGACAAGAGCTTTATTTGTATGGTTTCAGATTTTTGAATAGTGGCGTTTGAGAACTTGAGAAAAACTAAAAGTTAGGAAAACAAATAACTAGCTTTAGGAAGAAGTTAAGGTAAGTATTTGAAACATTTTGCTGTATTTATTGTGACCATCTGGTAAATTGTGCAGATGAGTAGGGAACTTGTCCACGGGGACACTACTACAGAATATAGATTCTACTACTATAAAGGACATCCCTTTTTAAAATAGGGACGTCTAAAACGTAGACGATGGCATTTTTGTAATTCTATGTGGGAACTAGGTAGCTTTAGACATTCCAAATTGAATTTGGGACATCTAAAGTTAAAAAAAATTTAATTTTTTTTTACTTTAAAGTCACTTTAGACATCCTAAATTGAATTTGGGACATCTAAAGAAAAAAAATTAATTTTTTTTACTTTGGACGTCCCAGATTGAATTTGGGACGTCTAAAGTAAAAAAAAAATTAAATTTTTTTTAGTTTAGACGTCACTTTAGATGTCCCAAATTGAATTTGGAAGGTCTAAAGTTCCACTTTAAACATCCCAAATTGAATTTTGTACATCTAAAGTAAAAAGACAAATTAAATATTTTGTTTTACACTTTAAACATCCCAAATTCAATTTGGGACATCTAAACTAAAAAAAATTTTAATCTTTTTTTTACTTTAGACGTCCCAAATTCAATTTGTGACGTCTAAAGTGGGACTTAGACATTCCTTTTTCAATTTAGAACATCTAAAGTAATTTAAAAATTTCCTTATGAAGGATGCTTTCCCTATATAAAATAAAGGGACTCTTTCCTTCCTTCCTCTCTCTCTCTCTCTCTCTCGCTCCTACAACATTTTTCAATTTCTCTGAGAGGAGCTGCAGAGAGAGACGCACATTCTATATATTCAAATGGCTTTTTCCTTCAGTGTTCTCACCATCCTCCCTTTTCTCATCATGCCTTTTAGTGTCCCTATTTGCGACAGTAACTCTCTCTTTAACACTTCTCAGATCTTACATGCTTCTCTGTTTATTATTATATAGGTTCCTCTCTTTTTTCATAATCAGATCTGGTACAGTGCATCTGGGTAAAAAATGGATTTTTGAATCCTAAAGTTTGACTAAAAGAAGTTTGAACAAAGCTAGCAAAGTGATAGAAGTGTGGTAATGCCAAAAAAGGAAATTCCAGAGCCAAAAAGAGAATAGAGAAAGCTAGCATTTGTTTTCAACAAAACTATTGCAGAGGATTCTCGTCTAGAACTTGTGTTTGCTTCTGTAATTGATGACCTCAACATCTACATGAAATTTAAAATTCAAAAAACTTTAGACGTCCCTTTATTTGCAATTAGTCGTATTTAATAATTTATTATTTAATTGTGTTATAGCTTAGGTTTTTGTTGGGGACAACTAAAAGAGGTACACGCTGATGAAGATGGGCGACGGCTGGAGGAACAGGTAGAATTGTCTCTTCCACAGTATGGATAAGAATGGGATGATTTCTCTTTAGCAGTTGATCGAGAACGTCCCGTCGAACGACTGGGCGAGTTTTTTCCAGTTCAGGAGGAGCGCAAAGAGGCAGGTAATGTATTTATAATTTAAATTTAAATTTAAAAAATTTAATGTTTTTATTAATTATAAGTATTTTATATTGTTTTAATACTTTTAATATTATTTTTTTTCAGGCACTTCTCCAAGGAATACAAGGTGCCAAGGGCAGAAGAGCTAGTAGGATCGAAGACCCTTGCTGTCACTTACAGTGAGTTGGTAACGTTTCACAATATCAATTACTTTTAGCTGGTTATTTCATATTATAAATTTAGTATTTTGTTGTTCATAATATTAATTTAATTTTGTAATTGTTTTCGGAGAGGAAGGCATAGCAGGATAACCGTCAGACGGATTACAGGGAGTTATTTGCTATCACCCACAGACACCATGATGGGACTCTGACCTCTGAACAGGCAGAGGTGGTCATTGTAAGTTAATTCATTATTATATTGTTTATAAAACCAACTTTATTATGGAAAATAATAATAATAATTAATTGTTTCATAAAATGGCTAAGGAGGATGTAGCAGTTACAGGCTAAGCTACGAGAAACCTAGACCCAGGAGTCTCAAGGGTCTGTGGACCCCACTGCACCATTGAAAGCAAATCTGGGTTAGGTTGAGCAACTCAGACACTTGAGGGGGGTGAGGATAGGCACCAAGCCTAGCATTGTCTATGGCAGGAGCAACACCTCTAAGGCTAGTAGCTCTTGAGTACTGATGTCTGGGGTCAGACGTCTAAGGGATGAGTCAGTTAAGGAGCTCCATTCAGAGGTTACCTGGACACAGGTTGTGGTGGCCAATTAGATGTAACAAATGCAGGAGTAGGAGGATTACCACTACACTCAGTATTCATAATGGCACGATATCACGAACTACATGCTTGAGTGATCGTGGAGTTGCATGTTCCCCAACGAGGAGTATCCATAGTTTCCCTCTTTCCCTTAGTTCGTCATTCAGCCTACTCCTCCTGCTGATGATGATGGTGTTGTTCACTCTGTTTAGCGCCCCGATACAGTTGCACCTGAGGGAGAACCTGATGATCAACCTCTAGGTAGTTAGTTTAGGACAGTTATATTTTTTTTGAAACATTTGTAAATAAACTTGGATATTTATATTTTCAAAACTTAAATTCTTGTTGCATTTACAATAGTTATATTTATAATTTAAAAGCTAAACACAAAAACAAAAAAAATAAAAATAAAATATGTTTGTAGTGGTTTTATTGTAAAACCACTACAAATATACCTTTTAAAAAAAGAATTTCTAATATTTTTCTAGTGGTTATACTTTAAAAACCGCTAGAAGTTTTCTCCATTTATAGCAGTCTTGATTTTATAACCTTTAAAAATTGAAAATACCTGAAATTTGGATTTCCTTCCCATAGTTTTCTACATTTATAGTGGTTTTCCATAATAACTGCTACAAAGTGAAGACAAATTTTTTTAGTAATTGTCCAACAGTCATGAACATTTGTAGCGGTCTTTATTTTATAGCCCCTACAAATTGAAAATATTTGAAATTTGGATTTGCCTCCTATGGTCTTCTACATTTATCGTGGTTTAACCTAATAACCGGAAAACACATTTTTTTAGAAATTGTCTAACAGTCATGAACATTTGTAGCGGTCTTTATCTTATAACTGCTACAAATTGAAAAAAAAATTGAAAATTGAATTTCTTCTACTGCCAGAACTTTGTAGAGGTTCATAAAATAAAACCGCTACAAATATAAAATTAGTAGTGGTCACGTTGTTAAATCGCTACAAGGTTAACATAAATTTTACTTATTCATGCTAATGGGCAGAAACTTTGTAGCGGTTTTATTCTTATAACCGCTACACATATGGAATTTAGTAGCGGTTATGGTAGCAGTCTTATAATCGCTACAAAGTGTTAAATGTTGGCAAATCTGAATATAAGCTCGTAGGCATCCATAATTTTCTATTTACTCATCTTCTTCACTATACTTTCTTTTCTCACTAGTAGCTACAGATAAATCATGGATCAGGTTGCCAAGTAATTCTTCAGAATATTTATACGGATTCAACAATTTCTTGGATTTCACATTCGCTCACACCAACTGTAATGGCGAGATCATACGTCCATGCACGAGATGCAAGTTCAAAAATTGTCATGCACGACAAGTTGTTAAGGAACATTTGCTTATGAAGCCTTTCCTGGAAGACTATACATTCTGGGTAGTTTATAGTGAAAAGGCTGGTATGAGATTTGGTGATGCTCTTCTTCGAAGTTCACAAGTAGGAGTTCAACTAGATGAAGATGATCCTATTAGATCACATATGTTTTGATGATAACAAAGATTGGATTAATGATATGAAAGGATTTGATAACAAACAAATAAATTTGAGCAAAGTGGCAAAGCATTACTTGAACTAAGCATTGGAGTAATAAAAAATTTTGTGAAGGCTTACTCGAGTAGCTACACGAGTAAGGGAAGCCATTACTCGAGTAACCACTCGAGTAATCACAGAGAATTTAATCCAGAGAAGTACTGCCAAAATTTGGAAGATATTACTTGAGGGACTGTTAGATCCCAAGTTTTGATGATAACAAAAAGACAATTGTGTTCAAATCATGGTTTTATAAGTTTAAGAAATGTTTACAAAGTTACCAAATGCATATAAGCAATGTTTTCTAGTATCTGCTGTCAAATTGAACTGGAGTGCTCGAGCATAAGCTTTGCACTCGAGCATGGATCCCTTCTGTGCTCGAGCAGGTGCGAGTGAAAGCCAGAAAGTGTTCACCCGAGAGGTATGCCACTGTTATGTTCACTGATTTACTCGAGCACTGGAGACAGCACTCGAGCATAGAAGCCATTCTCACTCGAGCACATGTGAGTGAAGGTCCGCGAGTGCTTGGCCGAGAGCAAGTATTATCATTTCTTTCTTGATGCACTCGAGCAGAGACACCAATGCTCGAGCATGAGCATTCTGTACTCGAGCAAGGTACTGCGAGTGCTTGACCGAGAGTTATGAAGTTCAGAGAAGCGTAAGTGTGCTCGAGCACAACCTCATATGCTCGAGTGACACATCAGCGCTTGCGAGTGAAAAATCTATCCCTCTCCATTTCTGATGCGAGTGCTTGTATAAAGGGTATATTTCTTGAGAATATTCTTCTCACTTGAGCAGGAGTCTCGTGTGGGGCCCACATCACCTGCAAGTGATAAATTTATCCCTCTCAAATCCTGATACGAGTGTTGGTATTAAAGGCATATTCCTTGAGAATATTCATATCACTCGAGCAGGGGTATGTGTGCTCGAGTGAGGGACCACATCACCCGCGAGTACAAAATTTCACTCTTGCTAAAATGATATGCGAGTGATGACCCGTGAAGACACTCCCAGTGGAAAATGCAAGATCACTTGAGCAGAAGGAGTTGTGCTCGAGTGAGACCCCACATCACTCGCGAGTGAGAATTTTATCTCCCTGAAATCCTATGCAAGCACAACCCGATAACTGAAGCTCAAAGAGGAAAATAGGAAGATCACTCGAGTGAGCCTTTCATGCTCGAGTGATGCTCTGCCTGATCACCAAAAATGCCAAGTCTCACAACGTTCAATCTGAATATGGTTTATTGTTATATATTCATATCATCATTACTTATTATCATTGCTTAACATCATTTTGAATGTATTATAAGTGTGATGCAGGAAGATGAACGTTTGAAATTAGTTGTTACGGAGAGAGTCAAATAACGGCAGACAACATCATTACAAGCACGCACATACCTACCGCTTTCAGATTATTCAAACATGCGCATGTCTTTCAACAGTTGCAAAAGCCCTGCTCTTCAAACTATGATTACTCAAACGGGCAAAATCTGAACATCTATATATACAGAGATTCAGAGATAGTCAATAAGAACGAAGCACAAGAATTCACAAGCTTATACACGAGTCTCTGCTATTCATCATTTTCTCTGTATACACATTGATCTTCAGTGTTTATTCATTTGCTCTATAAGAGAGTCTTCATACAATTCAAATTCTATGTTTATTTGATCTCAAGGTATTGGGACCTTAAGAGGGTAGATTTCCTTATGAGAGAAGCAGTTGAGAGAATTCCTTGTTAAGCCTTTCACTCATAAGTCTTATAAGATACAAGCAGAAGAGAACGTTGCTGCTCGTAAGACTTACAGTGGTGTAAGCAGGAGAGAACGTTGCTGCTCATAAGTCTTGTATACATAAGCAAGTGAGAAAGGTCATAGGTTGTTTTTCTGCATGTAAGACTTGTCGTAAGGGGGAGAGAAATTTCTTAGTGAGAGAATATTTCTGCTCGTAGTTCTTTCAAGGACAATTGTTGTTTTGTGGCATTCTGAGAGCCCATTGAATCTTGGAGGTATAGTGAAAATCTCAGTAGGTCTTGATCTCTGAGGACTGGACGTAGGCCTGGTTGTTAGGCCGAACCAGTATAACTCTCTGTGTTCAAATCTTCTCTACTCTACTCTATGTACTATATTTTTCATATCACCGCATCAAGCGAAAAATTTATAACATCACCCAATTCACCCCCCTCTTGGGTGAAGCTTGCCTCTTTCATTTGGTATCAGAGCAAGGTCTTCTCCGAAGAGCCTAACAGCTTGAGAAGGATCCGATAAATGGCAACAATGGGTGAAAATATCCTTCCCGATAGAGCTTCAATCACTAGACCTCCTGGTTTTACTGGAGAACATTTTTCGTTCTGGAAAGCTAAATTCAGAGTGTTCGTGATGGCTAATGAGTACGGCTTGTGGAATGTAATACAAGATGGTGACTATGTTCCAATGAAGAAAATTAAAGATAGAGCCGTTAAGAAGAGTCCAGAGGATTTTGACGAGAATGATAAAAGGTTAGTAACATTAAATAGTAAAGCTATTTTAATGATACAAAGTGCTCTTAGTCAAAAAGAATACTTTCGTATATGTGCTCTACCAACTGCCAAAGATATGTGGGATGCTCTTGAAATTGCTCATGAAGGTACATCTGGGATCAAAGAAAATAGAATCAATACTCTAATTACAGAATATGATTTATTTCGTATGAAACCTGGAGAAGGTATATCAGAATTTGAACTCAGGTATACTCATCTTGTTAATCAATTATCTGCTCTTGGAAAGTCGTTTGATCAAAATTCCCAGGTAAGAAAGATTCTTAATATTCTTACGAAAGAATGGGAAGCAAAGGTGACAGCTATCGAAGAAGCTAAAGGAGAATCTATGAGATCTGTAGCTGCTCTCTTTGGAAGTCTTTCCGAGTATGAAGGTAAGTTGAGATTCAAAAAGGAACTTGAAGAATTCGATGATAAAAAGAAAAAGGGAGTTGCACTTAAAGCTATCATAGAAGAAGAAGAATCTGCTGAAAATGAAGATGTCCCTAATGATGATGAAATGGGAATGATCGTGAGAAAATTCAAGAGGTTCTACAGAAGAGGTCAAAAGAATTTCAAGAACTATCAAGGTGGACCAAGCAAGAAAGAAAACAAAGAACAACAGATAGTATGCTATGAATGTGGGAAACCTAGACACATCAAATCTGAATGTTTCAGAAACAAAGACAAAAAGAAGCTGAAAAAGAAAGCATATATATCATCTATATGGGGTGATAGTTCGTCAGACGAAGAAAGTGACAACGACGAAGTAGTAAATCTATGCTTGGTAGCCAAGGAAGAAGAATCAGACTCTGAGGTAAGTGATTCTGAACCTTCCTATGATGAATTGTTATCTGAATATAATGCATTGCATACAAAATACATCAAAGTAGCTAAAGAAATGGTTAGCTATAAGAAGAAAGTAAAAGAATTAGAAAGTAATGTCATATCATCATATGAAATGTGTAAAGAGAAAGATAAGAAAATAGATGATTTAACAAAAATTGTTGAAAAGTTTACTAAAGGAAGTGAAACTCTTAAGGTTATTTTAAATTCTCAGAAAGTTTCATTTGATAAATCTGGAATTGGATATAATCCTGTTCATAATAAGAATAAAGGATATAAAAAGGATAGTAGTAGAACGTATCTTAAATATTTCAGAAACTCTGTGCATACATCAAATCCCTTTGCATCATGTAGTTATTGTAACAGGAAAGGACATTATACTTCATCATGTTATTTCAAAAAGGGACAAGTTATTGGAACATATAAATGGGTTCCGAAAGGGACACATATATCATATACTAACCACAAAGGACCCAAGAAAGAGTGGGTACCTAAAACTTGATCACCTTATTTTGGTATGTCTCAAAGCATCTCGAGCGAACAAATGGTATATTGATAATGGATGTTCGAGACACATGACTGGTGACAAAAATAAGTTCACCATGCTGGAAACCAAAGAAGGAGGAAAGGTGACATTTGGAGGTAATCAATCTGGACGTATTGCTGGAATTGGTGAAGTAGGAAAATCCGATGGTGTTCAAATCAATGGAGTATATTATGTTGAGGGATTATGCCACAACCTCCTGAGCATAAGTCAAAGCACTGATAAAGATAACTGGGTAATTTTTGACTCAAAAGAATGCTTGATAGTAAGCAAGAAAGATCTGCCGCTGAACAAAGAATCTATCAAGGCAAAGATCCGAGCTCAAAGGGACGGTAATTGTTATACTATTGATTTAAATTCAGATTCTTCTGAAAATTGTTTTCTTAGTCGATCAGAGGAAAGTTGGTTATGGCATAAGCATTTGGCTCATGTCAATATGAATCAACTTGACAAACTGATTAGAAAAGATTTAGTTGTTGGTCTTCCTAAACTCAAATTCAAAGATAATATGATTTGTGACGCATGTCAGAAAGGAAAACAAACTAAATCCTCTTTTAAAACAAAGTATGAGATTTCTACTTCAAAACCTTTACAATTACTTCATATGGATTTGGTAGGACCTGCAAGAGTAAAAAGTTTTGGAGGAAATTTATATACGTTAGTAATCGTTGATGATTTTACAAGATTTGCATGGACTATATTTATTGCTTCAAAAGATGAAACTTTTGCTGAATTTATTATGTTTGCCAAAAAGGTTCAAAATGAGAAAGGTATTTCTATTGTTTCTATTAGGACGGACCATGGAGGAGAATTTGATAATCAACTATTTGAAAACTACTGCAACAACGAAGGAATAAATCATATCTTCTCTGCTCCTAGAACACCTCAACAAAATGGAGTAGTGGAAAGAAAGAACAGAGTTCTTACAGAAATGGCAAGAGCATTACTTAATGAAAAAGAAATGTCACAAGTGTTCTGGGCAGATGCAATGAGTACTGCTTGCTACATCTCAAACCGAGCATATATTCACAAATCACTTGGAAAGACGCCATATGAACTTTACAAAGGAAGAAAGCCAAATCTTGCTCATCTACATATCTTCGGGTGTAAGTGTTTCATTCACAACAATGGTAACGAAAACTTAGGTAAATTTGATTCAAAGTCTGATGAAGGTATATTTCTAGGATATTATAATAGAAGTAAGGCTTATAGAGTTTTCAATAAAAGAACATGTACTATTGAAGAATCTATTCATGTTGTGTTTGATGAAATTAAATCTCAGACAAAACTTATTGATGAAGAAGAAATGGATTCAATCAAGAAAAATAAATCTATTTCAAAACAAGATGATTTTGAAACAAATGATTTTCAAAATTTAGAAGATATCGATGATCATGCTCAACCAAAAGCATGGAGACATATGAAGGATCATCCAATTGATCAAGTTATAGGAGATATTCATGAAGGTGTCAAAACCAGAAATAGATCCTCAATGAGGTAACCTTCTCTGCATTTATCTCTGAAATTGAACCTTCTAATATTGAAGAAGCTTTATCTGACAATGATTGGGTGATTGCTATGCAAGAAGAACTAAATCAGTTTCAAAGAAATCAAGTTTGGGATTTGGTTCCACGACCTAAAGACCATACGGTTATAGGAACCAAAATGGGTTTTAAAAAACAAACTTGATGAATCAGCAATCATTGTGAGAAACAAAGCAAGATTGGTTGCCAAAGGCTATAATCAAGAAGAAGGTATTGATTATGAGGAAACATATGCTCCAGTGGCAAGATTGGAAGCAATACGAGTACTCCTAGCCTTTGCTTGCATTAAAGGTTTTAAACTTTATCAAATGGATGTGAAAAGTGCTTTTCTAAATGGTTATATTATGGAGGAAGTATATGTAGAACAACCTCCTGGTTTT
This sequence comes from Inga oerstediana, assembly GCA_963210345.1. Classification (NCBI taxonomy): domain Eukaryota; kingdom Viridiplantae; phylum Streptophyta; class Magnoliopsida; order Fabales; family Fabaceae; genus Inga; species Inga oerstediana. The sequence goes on along the minus strand of OY723409.1, from coordinate 22,617,713 downwards.
GAAGATGAAACAAAACCTGATCATGTCTTCAAACTTAAGAAAGCACTATATGGTTTGAAACAAGCACCTAGAGCTTGGTATGAAAGACTAAGCAAATTTCTTCTTGATCAAAGTTTTGTCAGAGGTAAAGTTGATACAACTCTATTCATCAAACATAACAAAAATGATATTCTAATTGTTCAAATTTATGTTGATGATATTATTTTTGGTGCTACTAATGAATCTATGTGTCAAGAATTCTCTAAGATTATGCAGGGAGAATTTGAAATGTCCATGATGGGAGAATTGAACTTCTTTCTTGGACTTCAAATCAAATAAAAGAAGAATGGTATATTTATATCTCAGACAAAGTATTTGAAAGAGTTGTTAAAGAAATATGGATTAGATAATGCTAACGGAGCTGATACTCCAATGAGTTCTACAACACTGTTAGATGCTGATGTAAAGGGACATAGCTTCAACATCACTAAGTATAGAGGAATGATTGGCTCATTACTCTATCTCATAGCTAGCAGGCTAGATATTCAGTTCAGTGTGGGAATGTGTGCAAGGTATCAATCCGCTCCCAAGGTATCACATACAGAGACAGTAAAAAGAATCTTCAAATATCTAGGAGATACTTCAGAGCTTGGTCTTTGGTATCCAAAAAGAGGGAACGAGTATTTATTGGCATATTCAGATTCAGATCACGGAGGATATAAAACTGACAGAAAGAGTACCAGCGGTCAATGTCAATTTCTGGGAGGCTCTCTAGTATCATGGTTCAGCAAGAAGCAGAACATAGTTTCATTATCCTCGACTAAAGCTGAATATATAGCTGTGGCAAGTTGCTGTTCTCAAGTATTATGGTTGAAACAACAACTTCAAGATTTGGGGATATATTTAAATGAGATTCCAATTTATTGTGACAATACTAGCACTATAAGCTTGGCCAAGAATCCTGTACAACACTCAAGGACCAAGCACATAGACATTCAACATCACTTCATTCGAGATCATGTTCAAAAGAAGGATGTCAAAGTGGAATTCATACCAACTCATCTTCAACTTGCGGATATTTTCACAAAGCCAATTGCAAAAGATCAATTCTTATATATTCGAAGAGAATTGGGAATGGTTAATCCCAATGAGTTGTAAGTTTTCTTGTTAAATATTTTAATTAAATGTTTCTTTTGATGATAACCATACTAACTTTGGCATCGGAGTGTTAAAAATCATTTTGCAGGTCTGTCACTCGAGCACTGAGGATGCTGTTCTAGTGATAAGCTGTTTCACTCGAGCACAAGTAGCTCTGCTCAAGCACAGCACTGTTGAAAATACTCTGCTTCTTGATATGTAAAATAGAGGTTAACAGAGGAAACAAGAATACCAAGAGTCTATCTTAAAATCTACAGTGAGAGATGAACTCACTCGCGAGTGAGGAACTCTCACTCGAGCATGATATGAACATGCTTGAGGTGAGGAGTGCCTACTCGAGTGGAGAGGAAGAATTTCTTTCCAAAAGCAATCTAAATCAGGGTTACTCAAATGATCTTGGAGGATTTGAGTATAAAGATACAAAATATAGCAAGAAATCCATAATCCAGGTACGTTTTTACATGTTTTCTTAAATTTTCCAGAATATCACTCGAGCACAGAAAGAACACACTCGAGCATAGTATGAACATCACTCGAGAACTAGGGTTTATGCTCGAGCACTGTCACTTATATCAGTTACATAGAAGCTTAGAACGTCACACTTTCTGCTCTCACTCGAGGTGTCTCGTCACTCGAAGGGCGCAACTCTTCATTTTCAACTGTTTCTGTTCAATCAATCACGTCCATTTGCCTCAAATCACCATTACAACTCTTCAATCCTCTATAAAAGGTGATTCTTACCCTCTGTATTTCTCATTCGTGCCCTAATCTCAGTTTTCTTCTCTTTCAAAAATTTGAGAGTTCTTGCTTCTCTTTCACTTTCTCTACAATGGCAAGAACCAAACTGCCCTCTATCTCTCAAAGATCTCATTCTCCTTCTCCTACTCATTCTGCTGCCAGTACATCTGGTACCCCAGAACCAACACCTCCTTCTCCCAAAATCTCTTCCTCACCGTCACCTCCTCCTAAACCCAAGACCAAAAAGAGGACTCCGGCTAAGAAACCTCACCTAAAGCCTCAAATTGCAAAGAAAGATCAACCTCCTCAAAAGAAGCCAAAGGGTGTGGTGTTCAAGGAAGCAATAGTTACCTTGTCTCAATCCAAGGAGGTTCAAGGAAAAGGAAAGAAAAAGGAAACAGAGCAACCCCAACAATCATCTTCTTCCTCTGGTGATTCATTCAACAAACAACTTCGGGAAGCATTGGAGAAGTCCAAACTTGACAAGATAGTTGGAAAGATCGCTTCTCAAGCCGGTGTTTCAAGTTCACACCAACCTAGGCAATCAAGTGCTTCTGCTTCAGGAGCACCTTCTGCCTCACAAGCACCATTGGATGATCATATCACCAGTCCTCCTGAGGGATTTATTGTTGAGGAACTCAAGGCACTGTCTCAGAAGGTATTTGATGATGAGTTTATTCATAGGCACTTCTGTCCAGTTGTGTATATGGATTTAGATTATCTGAAGAAGAATTTCCATTTGGATTTATACCCTTATCTTCAATACTATGCTCCCTGGCTAAATATCCATATACCATATTCTCCCACTGTTGTGAAAACATTTTATTGCAACATGAAGTCCCATAATATTAAGTCTAGATCTGGTAAATTGATTGAGGAAGCAGTATCTACAACTATTAGAGGAAAGTTTATTATGATATCTGCTAAGATCATAAATGACTTGCTTGGGTATGTTGCACTACCTCCTGATCCACCCTCTTTCTCTGCCAATGAAGCTTTCCATATTTTGAGACCAAAAGACCCCATAGGCCCTCTCAATTTTAAACCCATTGATATGCCTGATTCTCATAGAGTCCTTCATTATATATATTCCCGGAGCATAGTTAATAAGTCCAAAAATTTTACTCATTTTGCTCAAAAGGATTACTATATGTTGGCCTCTTTAATTGCTGGGCAACAAAGGAATGTGGGAGAGATTATCTTCAATGAGATGAGAAGATTTCGATTTTCTTCATCAAAATCCGCAACCATACCATACCCTCAGCTTGTATCCTTCATCCTGATAAAAAACAAGATATGGTATTTGGAAGGAAATGAAAGGGTACTCATTTCAAGGGTTGGTAAGACTCAACTAACTCATATGAGCATTAATCTTCCTGTGAGTCGAACCAAAGCCACATCTAAGAGGGAAACCACTCCATCCAGAGGTGATGAGGCACAATCATCTGCTCAAAGTCCTATTCCTCCTCCTTCCTTCCTCAATGCTTCTCTTTCTAATCACTTGACTGAGGCAATTAATCAAGCAGTATCCAGCCTGAAGAAGGAATTAGTGACTGAGTATGAGAAGCTTGTGGAAAAGATGGAGTCACAAGTCATCAAATTGGTAGACAAGGCCAATATCAATTTTGATTTGATGTTCAAGACTCAGGATAAGATGTCTCAGAGGATAACAAATATGGAGACCTTCTTGCACTCATATTTCCCCTCTTCATCTTCAGAGGTGCCTCCAGAAACCACTCATACCTCTGTACCACAGACATATGTACTCTTCACCGATCCAGATTCTAATGTTGATGTCACTTTTGATCGGTCGCCTTCACTACCTCCCTCATCCTCTGTACCACAGCCATCATATCCACCAATTGACCCTCTCACTACCATGGTTTCATTTGTTCCACCTCCTGGTACCACTTTTCCTCAGCCCCCTTCTGATGCTGACAAAACGGGGGAGAAGGATGTGTGATGATTTCTGAGCTATGGGATGTATTGGGTGTATAATGATTTTTGAGCTGTGGGATGTATTGGGAGTTTGGGTAGATTTTCTGTATGGGGTAGGATTTGATGTTATTTTAGATTATTTGTTATTATGTTATCAAAATTATAAGAGTTATTAATCAAGTTTATTATTATTGACTATATCTATGAGTTAAGTTATTTGGTTTATACTATGCTTATCTTGGTTGATTAAGTGTCCAGAGGAAGCTTTACAGGCATTGCAGGAAAACATGCACTTGAACTTAAAATTGGGTGTGCATTTGGAAACATTGAAGAAATTTCAAAAATTTTCAATCTTAGTCAATTTTTCTTAACCTCTATCACAAAGGTTTTGTCATCATAAAAAAGGGGGAGAATGTTAGATCCCAAGTTTTGATGATAACAAAAAGACAATTGTGTTCAAATCATGTTTTTATAAGTTTAAGAAATGTTTACAAAGTTACCAAATACATATAAGCAATGTTTCTGGTATCTACTGTCAAATTGAACTGGAGTGCTCGAGCATAAGCTTTGCACTCGAGCATGGATCCCTTCTGTGCTCGAGCAGGTTCGAGTGAAAGCCAGAAAGTGTTCACCCGAGAGGCATGCCACTGTTATGTTCACTGATTCACTCGAGCACTGGAGACAGCACTCGAGCATAGAAGCCATTCTCACTCGAGCACATGCGAGTGAAGGTCCGCGAGTGCTTGGCCGAGAGCAACTATTATCATTTCTTTCTTGATGCACTCGAGCAGAGACATCAATGCTCGAGCATGAGCATTCTGTACTCGAGCAAGGTACTGCGAGTGCTTGACCGAGAGTCATGAAGTTCAGAGAAGCGTAAGTGTGCTCGAGCACAACCTCATATGCTCGAGAGACACATCAGCGCTTGCGAGTGAAAAATCTATCCCTCTCCATTTCTGATGCGAGTGCTTGTATAAAGGGTATATTTCTTGAGAATATTCTTCTCACTCGAGCAGGAGTCTGTATGCTCGAGTGATGGCCCACATCACCTGCGAGTTATAAATTTATCCCTCTCAAATCCTGATGCGAGTGTTGGTATTAAAGGCATATTCCTTGAGAATATTCATATCACTCGAGCAGGGGTATGTGTGCTCGAGTGAGGGACCACATCACCCGCGAGTACAAAATTTCACTCTTGCTAAAATGATATGCGAGTGATGACCCGAGAAGACACTCCTAGTGGAAAATGCAAGATCACTCGAGCAGAAGGAGTTGTGCTCGAGTGAGACCCCACATCACTCGCGAGTGAGAATTTTATCTCCCTGAAATCCTATGCAAGCACAACCCGATAAATGAAGCTCAAAGAGGAAAATAGGAAGATCACTCGAGTGAGCCTTTCATGCTCGAGTGATGCTCTACCTGATCACCAAAAATGCCAAGTCTCACAACGTTCAATCCGAATATGGTTTATTGTTATATATTCATATCATCATTACTTATTATCATTGCTTAACATCATTTTGAATGTATTATAAGTGTGATGAAGAAAGATGAACGTTTGAAATTAGTTGTTACGGATAAATTCAAATAACGGCAGACAACATCATTACAAGCACGCACGTACCTACCGCTTTCAGATTATTCAAACATGCGTGTGTCTTTCAACAGTTGCAAAATCCCTACTCTTCAAACTATGATTACTCAAACGGGCAAAATCTGAACATCTATATATACAGAGATTCAGAGATAGTCAATAAGAACGAAGTACAAGAATTCACAAGCTTATACACGAGTCTCTGCTATTTATCATTTTCTCTGTATACACATTGATCTTCAGTGTTTATTCATTTGCTCTATAAGAGAGTCTTCATACAATTCAAATTCTATGTTTATTTGATCTCAAGGTATTGGGATCTTGAGAGGGTAGATTTCCTTACGAGAGAAGCAGTTGAGAGAATTCCTTGTTAAGCCTTTCACTTATAAGTCTTATAAGATACAAGCAGAAGAGAACGTTGCTGCTCGTAAGACTTACAGTGGTGTAAGCAGGAGAGAACGTTGCTGCTCATAAGTCTTGTATACATAAGCAAGTGAGAAAGGTCATAGGTTGTTTTTCTGCACGTAAAACTTGTCGTAAGGGGGAGAGAAATTTCTTAGTGAGAGAATATTTCTGCTCGTAGTCCTTTCAAGGACAATTGTTGTTTTGTGGCATTCTGAGAGCCTATTGAATCTTGGAGGTATAGTGAAAATCTCAGTAGGTCTTGATCTCTGAGGACTGGACGTAGGCCTGGTTGTTAGGCCGAACCAGTATAACTCTCTGTGTTCAAATCTTCTCTACTCTACTCTATGTACTATATTTTTCATATCACCGCATCAAGCGAAAAATTTATAACATCACCCAATTCACCCCCCTCTTGGGTGAAGCTTGCCTCTTTCAGGGACCACTCGAGTAATCTGTAAAGTTATATAGAACATTACTCGAGTAGCCACTTGAGTAACACAATTTGCAAAGGCATCACTCGAGTAACAATCAGGTAAAAAATCTTCCAGTAGCTCTCGACCAAGAAATGCAACATATTACTCGAGTAACCATGTGAGAAAAAGGCATTACTCAAGGGAGCACTCTAGTAATCTACAGAGTTATTTGATCCATTACTCGAGGGATTACTTAAGTAACCAGGTAAGCAGACTCTCAGCCAAGATTTAAATGATATTACTCGAGGGAATCATCGAGTAATCTGCAAACTTATTTGAACTCTACTCGAGGGAGCACTCGGGTAACTTCTGAAAAAAATACATGGTCACTCGAGTAATCAGATTACTAGAGTCACTACGCGAGTAACTTATGAAGGAAAGACATGGCCACTTGAGTAATCAGGTATTTTCATGGTTTGTGATCTATCTCACTCTATGTCTTACCCGAGTAATATCTTATGAAATATGTTGATTTATACACTATCATATTTTTGACAGGTTTACTCGAGGGACCACTTGAGTAACAGACATGATCACTTGAATAGCCACTCGAGTAAGGCAGTCTAGAAATTATGTTTTTAATCGAATGTTTACTAAATTGTTTTCTATATGATTACCTCTTTATTGAACTAGTATTCTAAGTACATTTACAGAGAAACAATGAAGAGATCATGCAAGAAAAGCAAAGTCAAATAAAGTGTCCGAGATCTCACCTACCGCTACCTACCACAAATTGATAAGTTTCAAATTCAAAGAATAGTCAACCGTTGCTGCGCAACTCTAATGGACATGTTTGAATTGCTTCTAACGAACATTACAAATTATCTATATATATGGAGCATTCAAAGTGAAGAACACAAGACACAAGAACTGAGAATACATTGATCAACACACTCGTAGTGCTTTGTTTTCTTATACTCATTCATTGTACTTTAGTGATTATATATTTGTTTTGTGAGAGAGGTTTTCATTACAAACTCAATATTTATTATAGAGATAACTTAAGGTTGTGGAACCTTGAGTTGGGGATTTGATTACAAAGTGTAAGGGGGAGCGAGTGTCTAGGTGAAGCAACTTGCTATGTACTGAGGTGCCAAGAACCCACTGAATCTTGGAGAATATAGTGAAACTCTCAGAGACTCTCTGAGGACTGGACGTAGGTCAAAGTGGTTGTAGCCAAACCAGCATAACTCCTAGTTTACACTGCGGTGATATTTCTCCTTGCTCTAACTGTTTTAAATATTCAGTTAGTTTACTTATACACAACGAAATTTCTAGTATCACCCAATTCACCCCCCTCTTGGGTGAAACGCTTGCACTATCATTTGGTATCAGAGCGTAGATCTTCTTGTTAAGGTTTAATAGCCTAAGAAGGATCCAATGGCAAGTATGGGTGAAGGCATTCTTCCTGATGGAGCTTCTATCACAAGACCTCTGGGTTTCAATGGCAAACACTTCTCATTCTGGAAAGAAAAGTTCAAAGTCTTTGTAATGACTACTGAATATGGGCTATGGGATGTGATTGAGAGTGAAAACTACAAACCTGAAAATATTATAGATTCACAAAGAGTTCCCAAGACACCATCAGAATATGATGAGAATGACAAGAAACTCATTACACTCAACAGCAAAGTAATTCTAATGATTCAAAGTGCCTTAAGTCAAAATAAGTACTTCAGAATCTACACACTCCCAACAGCTAAAGAAATATGGAAAGCCTTGGAAATAGCCCACGAAGGAACTTCGAGAATAAAAGAAAACCAGATCAATACTCTGGTTACTGAGTTTGATTTACTTCGAATGAAACCAGGTGAGTCGATAGCTGAATTTGAACTTAGATATAGTCACCTTGTTAATCAACTTGCAACACTTGGAAAAGTCTATGATGAACATACCCAAGTACAAAATATTTTAAATATTCTTTCTAAAGACTAGGAGGCAAAAGTCACTGCAATTGAGGAAGCAAAAGGTGAATCAATGTGATCGGTTGCTTCTCTATTCAGAAGTCTTTCTGAATATTAGAGTAAGTTAAAGTTCAAATGAGAACTAGATGATATTGGTGATAAGAAGAAAAGAAGTCTAGCACTGAAAGTAAAAGAAGAAGGAGAAGATGAAGATGAAGAGCTTAACGATGACAAAATGGGTCTAATCATAAAATGATTCAGAAAGTTTTACAAGAAAGGCCAAGGATTCAAAAACTTTCAGAAAGGAGGAACAAGCAATAAAGAACATATCATTTGCTATGAATGTGGAAAGCCAGGACATTTCAAATCAAAATATCTAGAACTAATTCAGAAGAATAAAGAGAAGAGGAAAGGCAAATTCTAAAACAAGAAGAAAGCCTTTATATCTGCCATATGGGGAGATAGTTCTTCTAACGAAGAAAGAGATGAAGAGGAAGTAGTCAATATCTGTCTAGTTGCTCAAGAGGAAACAGAAGAAGAGGTAACTGATTCTAATCCTACATATGATGAATTACTTTCTGAATATAATGCTTTACATTCTAAATTCATCAAAGTTGTTAAATAACTAGTTGTTTTCAAAAAGTAAAACAAAGTTCTTGAAGTAGAACTTAAAGAGATTTTTGGAAAGGATTGTGAAAATTGTATTTCTTTGAAAAAGAAAAGCACCGATCTTACTAAATCTCTTGAAAAATTCACTAAAGGAAGTGAAATACTAAATGTAATTTTAAAAGCTCAACGATTTGTGAATGATCGATCTAGGATTGGATATGATCCAAAATTAGACAGAAGGAAAGGAAGAAAGAAAGCTGGAGGTAAATCATACTTGAATTATTTTTAGCATTCTATGCATACATCAAATCCTTTTGTACATTGTAATTATTATAATAGAAAAGGTCATTATACTTTATCATGCATTCAAAAGAAGAAAGGAAATGTAGGAACCTACAAATGGGTACCTAAAGGTTCATATGTTCTGAAAAAATTTTGTACTAACCTAAAAGGACCCAAAAATATGTGGGTACCTAAGACTTAATCGTATTTGAATATAGATATGTCCTAAAGCATCGAAAAACAACAAGTGGTACATAGATAGTGGATGCTTTAGACATATGACTAGTGATTTCGAAAGTTCTACCACATTGCAACCTAAGGAAGGTGGAAAGGTAAAATTTGGAGGAAATCAATCCAGAAAAATAGGAGGAATTGGTGAAATAAAAAATGACAAAGGAATACAAGTCAAAGATGTATATTACATTAAAGGCTTGTGTCATAATTTGCTGAGTGTAAGTCAAAGTTCAGATAAAGACAACTGGATAATATTTGATTCAGAGAAATGTCTAATTGTCAACAAGAAAGACTTACAACTTGATAAGAAAAATATCAAGGCAAAGCTCAGAGCAAAAAGGGAAGGTAATTGCTATATACTTGATATCAATAGAAATAACTCTGAAAGTTGTTTTCTAAGTAATGCTGATGAAAGTTGGTTATGGCATAAGAGACCAGCTCATGTCAACATGTATCAACTAGGCAAATTACTGAAAAAGGATTTCGTTCTTGGATTATCTAAAGTAAGTTTTAAAAATGATTTGATTTGTGACACATGTTAAAAGGGTAAACAAACTAAATCATCTTTCAAATCAAAAAATGAAATTTCAACAAATCGACCACTTCAATTGATCATATGGATTTAGTTGGTCCAGCAAGAGTTAAGAGCCTTGGTGGCAACTTATATTTATTGGTCATTGTTGATGATTTCTCTAGATTTACATGGACTATTTTTCTGTCATCAAAGGATGAAACCTTTGCAGAATTCTTTATTTTTGCCAAGAAAGTACAAAATGAGAAAGGTATGTCCATTACATGTATCATGACAGAACATGGTGAAGAATTTGAAAATCAAGCCTTTAAAGAATATTGTGATATAAATGGCATTGATCACAATTTCTCTAATCTAAGGACACCACAACAAAATGCAGTTGTGGAACGTAAGAATAGAGTGCTCACTGAAATGGCTAGACCAATGCTGAATGAAAATAACGTGTCTCAAGTTTTCTGGGCCGATGCAATGAGCACAGTATGCTATATTTGAAATAGAGCCTACATTAAAACAAGCTCCTAGGGCTTGGTACGAAAGGCTCAGTAAATTTCATAATGATCAAGGTTTTGTACAAGGAAAAGTTGATACAACACTTTTTACAAAACGGAAACATGATGATATATTAATTGTGCAAATATATATTGATGATATAGTTTTCGGTGCTACTAATGAAACTATGTGGAAAGAATTTTTTGAGATAATGCAAGGGGAGTTTGAGATGTCAATGATGGCATAATTGAATTTCTTTCTCGGTTTGAAAATCAAACATAGAAGGAATGGAATTTTCATATCTCAAACGAAATATTTGAAAGAGCTATTGAAGAAGTATGGATTGGATGAAGTAAATATAACGGACACACCCATGAGCTCAACCACATTGCTTGATGTGGATTTCCAGGGAAAAGATTACAACATCACAAAATATAGAGGAATGATTGGATCATTACTCTATCTCACTGCAAGCAAGGCTGACATTTAATTTAGTGTGGGTATGTGTGCAATATATCAATCAGCACCAAAAGAATCACATACTGAAACTGTCAAATGAATCTTCCGATATCTTGCTGACACGCCAGAATTGGGTCTCTGGTATCCTAAAGGAAGAAGTGAATATCTAGTTGCATACTCAGACTCTAATCATAGAGGATATAATATGGATAGAAAGAGTACAAGTGGACAAGGCCAGTTTCTTGGAGGCTCACCTGTATCATGGTTTAGCAAGAAACAAACTACAGTGTCTCTTTCATCAATGAAAGTTGAGTATGTTGCAGTATCAAGTTGTTGTGCACAAGTAATGTGGCTAAAGCAATAATTCCAGGATCTTGGTATTTATTTGAAAGAAACACCAATATACTTTGACAACACTAGCATGATAAACTTGGCAAAGAATCCTATTCAACATTCTAGAACCAAACATATTGATGTTAGACATCACTTCATCAGAGATGATATCCAAAAGAAAGATGTTAAAGTCATATTCATTCCAACTCATCTTAAACGCTGATATCTTCACAAAACCTATTGCAAAAGATCAATTTTTATATATTAGACGAGAATTGGGAATCGTAAATCCCAATGAATTGTAAGTTATTTAGTGTTTACAAAATGTTAGATGATGTTATTGATTGATGTTTTGATGATTACAAACTTAAGCATCGGAGTTTCTAGTAATTTGTTTTGCAGGATCATAATATTCTGTTTTGGAGTATGAATAGCAGAGGTTAACAACATTACTGGAGTGACAACTTCAAGTAATGAACATTACTAGAGTGACAACTTGAAGTAATGGATGTATTACTCAAGTAGCTATTCGAGTAATGAACTTGGAAATATGCTAGTGAAGCATTAATTTCAAATAAAATGGCACAACAGTTGGAAATGAACAGTCAGAAAGATGCCATTTGGTCTATGTAATATGTAACCCCCTCCGTAATTATATCCGAAACACGTGATTAAAAATGAAATAGAGATCAATAATAATCAAAATTCATTTACATTCCCATCCATAAGATAGGATTTTCACAAATACATTTCACAAACACTTTAACCTGGTCTCACATTCATATTTTGAATACAATTACTTCATGAAGATAAATCACATTTATATAAATATCATAGTGCACAATAATAATACCGGCAAACCCGGATTCATACCTTCACGAAAGATTCATAGGGCACATACGCCCTTTACAATTCCTCAACGGGGATTACACAAATCCATCTCCAATACATAACCAAATAACCCAATAGATATCCAAGCACATATACATCCAATATCCAATTATACATTATAATCTATCATCCGAACATATACAATTATCCCAGCATATAACGATAACCAACTACTAAATCCAAATGCCCATAAGGGATTCTCGCCGCCCCTAGTCGCTTGGTACTTCCTCGAGCCACTTGTCCTATCTAAAATGTTGGTAAGGGAGGGTGAGATTCTAGAGAATCCCAGTAGGAAACAGATACCAATATGCATGCAAGATAAGTGTTTAATGCATGACATGCTTGCATCACAATAACTCATGCTCACATAATGATATATCCGTATGCTCAATGTTTCAACAACATACTCATGGCCATAGCATAAATAGAAACAGAGCTTCAATCATTCATATATGTTTCACATAATCAAGCAAAGCAATAACATGCATCAATACATAAACACAAATATCAATACATGCAGTAGAGGTAAGTTCCCTACTCTTATTCTTTCCACATATGCTCCAGTATCGGCTACTCGTGATCCGAGCAGATATCAAACCATGATCAAGGCGAATATCTGACCCTATAACCAAATCAAGGACATTGGATCATTATCTTTTCCAAATTCTCATTTTTATATCACTTAATTTTGGTTATCATAATTGACCCTTAAGAGGCCACAAATGCCACTAATAAAAGCCCTAAAAGGTTGGGAAACAATAGGTTAGAGATCTCCTTTCGAAAACTCAAAGTGCTGGAACACAGGGGTTGGCTGTGCCCAGCCCTTCCTTGGGCCACGGCCAAAATATGGTCAGAAGGTACCCATGGGTCGCGGCCAGAATCAGGTCAGAAAGGTTTGGGCCGCGGCCAAGAAATTCCCTGATTCTTGGCTGAACTTCCAAAATTCATAACTAATTCTAGAAAAATCAAAACGAGGTGATTCTAAAGCTAAATGAAAGCTATTTAAGTCCTAGTATTATGAAAAATATGGAATATTACTTGAAATCACCACAAAATTCCAGAATTACACAAAACTCAACACTGCCCCAAAACAGAGTTCAGTTTTGATCCCAAACTTTGGCAAAGCATAACTCTCAGTTCACAAAATAAAATGATACAAAATATATTTCCATTTTGACGCTTCTGATGTAAAATTTAAGACTGAAAAGTTTCAAAAGTTTCCAAGGTCATTCAAAACGTTCATGCAAACTGACTGCCTAGACAGAGTTCACACAAGACAGATTTTCCAATTTTCTACCAAAGTGTCCAATGGCTCCAAAATTAACAATCAAGCCTATCCCCACATAAATTTTCACAAAGAACACAATGGTAGCCTCAAAATGACCAAAATCAAAATCCAATTACATGCCCTGTTTTTGCCCAATGCACAAAGCCAACATAAAGTTCCCAAACTTTACCTTTATGCTTCAATTCAATTCTATTCATTCAAAGCACTAAACAAGGAACTAATTCCATGACAACAACATACCATACTCCCCCATAACCCTAAATCACGAAAATTAGGGCTAAAATTCCATAAATTCAAGGCCCAACCAATGGCCACAAAACTCATATGAAAATGAAGCTTTCACTTACCTCAACAACTTTCCCAAAGAAGTTCTTCGGTTCTCCAACTTCTAGATTTCCTTGTGTGCTCCAAACACCACCAATGGAAAATATAAAACAATAGGATGAAAGCTCTTAACAAGAGGAACAACTTTATAGAAGAGCATTTTTCCATTAGAAGTCATTTAAAGGGTCAAATACTCACCTTTTACACAAAGTTCTTCCTCTCACCTTGGGCTGCCATGGCTGAACGAAAGAGAGAGAAGGAAGAGAGATAAATGAAAGTGGAGGAGATGAATAAATGATGATAATCATACTCCCTCCCACACTCTTCAGCGAAAAACAATGAGGGAAGAGAGAGAAAAACTATTAAAATATTTCATTTGACTTTTACTCACTCTCTTACTTCACCTCCTTTTGCCACATGTCAACTTTTCATTAGCTTCAATAAATCAAGTAACTAATTAGTTACTCTAACCATTCCAATAGCCATTTAGTTATACATCTCATTTCCTCTTAATTAGTAATTAATCTCTTCCATTAATCACTAATTTAGAGCCATTCTTTCAATTTTCCCAACAATTATGGCATATTAATTAATATTGCCACATAATACATAATCAAATTCTTTTCCTTCTTTCATGCACCATTTACCCCTATATTTAGCCCAATAATTATTTCATCACATAATTATGCTAAAATACAAGGTGTTGGGCATTCCCAATATTTATCCGAATCTCAAATCCACATTAATCCACATAATCATTCACAATAATTGTAATTAGCCCTTAATCAAAATTTGGAGTGTTACATAATGCACCAGCAATATTTCAAAGGAGTATGATGGCAATTTTCTCGGACATGATGGAAAGGTTCATTGAGGTATTCATGGATGATTTTTTAGTTTTTAGAGAATTATTTGTTCATTATCTTTCAAATCTGGCAAAATTCTTGTGACAAACTTAGTTCTAAATTGGGAGAAATGTTATTTCATGGTAAAAGAAGGAATCGTTCTGGGTCACAAGGCATCTAATCGAGGCATTGAAGTGGACTAAGCTAAGATTGAAACAATTCAAAAGTTGCCACCTCCTTCCTCAATCAAGGGCATATAGAGTTTTTTAGGACATGCTGGTTTCTATAGAAGATTCATCAAAGACTTCTCAAAAATCATAAAGCCACTTTGCATGCTGTTGGAGAAAAACACTCCCTTTGTCTTTAATAAGGAGTGCTTATCATCCTTCCAAACTCTAAAAAGTGCCTTGACTTCTACAACAATTATAATAGCTCCAGATTGGAATCTTCTATTTGAGATGAAGTGTGATGCAAGTAATTATATAGTTGGAGCTACTTTAGGCCAAAGAAGAGACAAAATCTTTCATGCTATCTATTATGCTAGCAGAATACTCTCAGAAGCATAGCTGAATTATGCAACAACAGAAAAAGAGCTCCTAGCAGTAGTGTTTACATTTGACAAATTCAAAGCATACTTGATCAGGTCAAAGGTCATTGTTTGGACTGACCATTAAGCAATCAAATACTTGATTGATAAGAAAGATGCTAAGCCCAGACTGATCAGATGGGTGCTTCTACTACAAGAATTTTACTTGGAGATTAAAGACAAAAAAAAAAGGGACTGAGAATCTTATTGCAAATCATCTTTCTCAGTTAGAACCACCTGAACGAAAGAGAGAATCACCAATCGAGGAGAATTTCCTAGATAATCAACTTTTTATCATGCACTCACAACCTACTTCTTGGTATGATGATTTTGTGAATTATTTAGCAAGCGGAGTAATTCCTTATGAACTTTCTAAAGTGCAAAAGAAGAAGTTTCTAGCTGATACAAGGCATATACTTTTAGGAGGATTTGTTCTTATACAAACAAAGCTTAGATCAAATTATCAGGCAATGTGTTCCTAAAGAAGAAATGGACAGCATCTTAAATCACTGCCATTCATCCCCATATGGTGGTCATTTTGGAGAAAATAGAACAACTACTAAAGTCCTTCAATTAGGATTTTATTGCCCTATACTCTTCAAGGACGCTCATAGAATTGTGGCAACTTGGGACAGATGTTAAAGAACGGGAAATATCTCAAGGAGATATGAAGCCCCTTTAACCATTATCTTAGAAGTTGAACTTTTCGATGAATAGGGCATCAATTTTATGGGGCCTTTAGCATCCTCATTTAGTAATCAGTTCATTTTAGTAGTTGTTGATTATGTCTCCAAGTGGGTTGAAGCAGCTGTTTTTCCTACAAATTATTCTCGGGTGGTTGTAAAGTTTCTGAGGAAAAATATTTCTATAAGATTTGGAGTGCTTAGAGCTATTATCAGCGATGGAGGAAGGCATTTTTGTAATCAGCAGCTTCAGTCTTTGTTAGCTAAATATAGAGTAACTCATAAGGTTGCAACTCCATATCATCCACAAACTAGCGCGCAGGTGGAAATCTTAAACAGAGAACTGAAGTGGATCTTAGAGAAGATGGTGAATTCCAATCAGAAGGACTGGGCACAGAAATTAGATGATGCACTTTAGGCTTATAGAACTACCTTCAAGACACCAATTGGTACATCCCTATATCAATTAGTCTATAGAAAAGCATGCCATCTTCTAGTAAAAATGGAGGACAAATCATATTGGGCAGTAAAAGCCTTAAATTTTGACTTAAAGTCAGCTGGTGAGAAAAGGCTTCTCCAACTCAATGAGGTTGAAGAATTCAGACAACAAGCTTATGAAAATACCAAGTTGTACAAGGAGAAGACAAAAATGTGGCATGACAGAAGAATTTTGAGCAAAGAGTTCACACTGGGACAAAAAGTGCTTTTATACAACTCAAGGTTAAAGCTCTTTCAATGAAAGCTGAGATCAATGTGTTAGTGCAAGCGTTTCACCCAAGAGGGGGTGAATTGGGTGATACCAAAAATTTCGTTGTGTATAAGAAAATTGACAAAATATTTAAAGCAATTAAGAGCAAAGAGAAATATTACTGACGTATACATTGGGAGTTATACTAGTTCAACCACAATCACTTTGACCTACGTCCAGTCCTTAGAGCGTCTCTGAGAGTTTCACTATATTCTCCAAGATTCAGTGGGTTCTTGGCACCTCAGTATACAACAAGTTCCTTCACCAGGACATTCACTCCCCCTTACATGTTGTAATCAAATCCCCAACTCAAGGTTCCACAACCTTAAGTTGTCTCAATAACAAATATTGAGTTTGTAATGAAAAACTCTCTCACACCTTAGAATCGCGCAGCAACGGTTGACTATTCTTTGAATTTGAAAACTATCCATTTGCAGTAGGTAGCGGTAGCTGAACGTTCGGACTTTTATTTGACTTTTCACTTCTAGCATGATCTCTTCATTGTTTCTCTACAAATGTACTTAGAATACTAGTGCAATGAAGAGTTAATCATAGAGATAATAAATCAATAATCATTTGATTAAACACATGATTTCTGGACTTTATTACTCGAGTGATCATGCTTGTTACTCGAGTAGTCCCTCGAGTAAACCTATAAAAAATATGGCAATGAGTAATTCAACATTTTTCATAAGATATTACTCGGGTAAAACATGGAGTAAGATACATCACAAACCTTGGAAATACCTGATTACTTGAGTGGCCATGTCTTCTCTTCACACATTACTCGGGTGCCTCCTCTAGCAAGCCTATTACTCGAGTGGTTACCGAGTGGCCATGTATTTTCTTCATATCTTACTCGAGTGACCCCTTGAGTAAATTCCAAATAACTTTACAGATTACTCGATTACTCACTGAGTAATTGCATCAAATTCTTGGTCGAGAGTACTTGTTCTTTATTTACCTGATTACTTGAGTGATCCCTCAAGTAATGGATCAAATAAGTAGAGTAATCCCTTGAGTAAGGTCTTTTTCTAACATGGTTACTCGAGTAAATTATTCCATTTCTTGGCTGAGAGCTACTGGAAGATTTTTAACTTAGTTACTCCAGTGGCTACTCGAGTAATAACTTTTCTCATGTGTTACTCGAGTGGTTACTCGAGTAATGGTCTATATAACTTTGCAGATTACTCTAGTGGCTATTTGAGTAACTTCTTCCAAATTTTGGTAGTGCTTCCAAAAACATTTTCTTTCAATATTACTCGAGTGCCCACCCGAGTAACATTATTCCTTACTCGAGTGGTCACTCGAGTAAACATAGACTACTGCCAGTGATGGTCTTCCTTTGCTCTTCCTCTCAAATCTTCTTCATTACTCTAGTGCTTACTTCAAGTAATGCTTTCTCTACCATTTATTTACTTTGTTCAAATTCATTTGTTATCATATCCTCTTATATCATTGTTCCAATCTTTGTTACCATCAAAACATATGGGATCTAACACAAGGTGGTTAGGTTCTTTTACTATGATTTAAGGATGGCCATATGTAACTGTGGAGATTCAAGATGGAGATCGAAAATTCAAAGTGAATAGGTAAAGGCTCAAACAATACAATGAAGGTGCACTCAATACTTTGAAATTTGTCATCACGTTTGGGGAACCAACAGGTAAGTCCTCAATCTAGTAATTTTTTTTTTAAAAATTAAAATTAAAAGAAAGTTTAATCTTTGTCTAGCTAAAGCTATTAAAGAAGGGCGGCTATTTGGGAAGCAACCCAAAACTTCTTTCATACTCTCTCATTTTGCTTTCTTACTTACTAAAACACACTGCATTGCTTTGTGAATTTTAGTTTTCATCAGTTTTATTTTAAGTTACCATAGAGTAATCTCTTACAAAGCTTAAGAATAGGTTCCCCACTCTTCCCAAAGATGTGCTCAAGAAGCTCTACAGCTGTCGACCTGAAAGGATAAAGATATTTAAGGATTTAGGCCTTCTTGTAGACATACCCTGGATCATTGTAGCTAAGGTACCTTTAGCAGGTGAGATTCATAAATCATTGCTAGGAATGGGAAGAGGTTCTTATTCCATAAAGAGAACAGCTAAAAGGATGAATGTCTACAATAAATATGCAAGGTGGAATTGTAACCAATGTTGTAGGAGTAAAGGTATGGTATCTACAAATCTAGAAGAAAAAATTAAATTTATAAAGGATGGGCTGAGTAAGGAGTCCCTGGATGATATCATTCAAACTATTGAGATGCATCCAAGTGGTGATGTTCATCGTGTTCTTCTTGATTTAGCATACATATTTAACAGAGAAAAAGAGTGCTATTGTCTTGGGAATTTGTTGTTAAAAGACCTTGTTTGCCAATTTATAAGAAAACTAGATGGGAAGCAAATCCTCAATTCATAGAAAGCGTTTAAGCCGTTACTAAACATAAAACTAGAGGAAGATGTGAGCCAAGATCACAACTACTGTACATAATCATGCTTTTTCCTAATCTGTCTTATCTTTTTAGCAACTTTTGTTTAATATGTCTTTTCTTTTTAGTAATTTTTGACTTTCTTTCCTCTTTTTATTTAATGTTTTCACGCAATAACCCACCGGTCATCTGCATCAAAAAATTTTTCAAACTTCTTTGAAAAATGCGTGATTTTTATGATTTTGTTGTTACTATTTTAGTGTTATATATATACTCTTTCAATTGTAAATATGCACTCTTCACTTGTAAATATGCATTCTTCTACTTATAAACACAAATAGTCTGAGAGAAAGAAAGAGAACAAGTGTATCTCACAAAAATGTAGATTTACATCTATTTGCATTTTTGGTGAATTTTATTTGGGCAAGAATGGAGAGTTTGTCACAGTAGCAAATGAACTTGGAATTGCATTAGCTGCCAAAAAAATTAACTTTGTATATGGGGAGGCATCCAGGGCCTAAAGGGAATTGTGGTCATTTCTGCATCCATGAATGGAAGCAAGGGTTTAAGTGTAAGGGTGATGGAGTTGGAAGATCACACCTTTTCCTTAGGATAAGAGTTACAGGTTTTGAGCTTGCCTGAACGAATGGGACGAATGTTCTACCATGCTCAAGCTTTCATCGCTCTACCTGGTGGTTTGGAGACGTTGGATGGCATTTCTAGAGTTGTATATTGGGCAAAGTTAAACTCTCACAAAAAGCCATTAGGATTGTTAGATGTTAATGGTTTTTATGATGATCTGTTGTCTTTTGTTTATCTTGCCGTGGAAAAAGGATTCATAGCCCAAGCAAATCTCCATTCCATAATTTCTGCCCCAACTGTCGATCAGCTGCTCGATCAATTGCAAACCTAAGAACCTAAACTAGATATAATAGTCAAGTAAATAGGTGGGCAATCTTCAGATAGTAGTCAGAAGCAGGATCCAGAAGCCACTCTTCGGTTATAATTTTCATTAATCTCTTGGTTTTACTCTTAGCATTTTGGTTTTACTTTAATGTGTGTGCATGTTTCAAAAAAAACTTTCTCCAAGCTCTAGAAGACATTGGGGACAATGTTTGATTTAGGTTGGGGGAAGAGAAAAAAGTTATATTTAGTTAGTTAGTAAAACCATTAGATCATAGGGTGTGGAAAAAATTGGTAAAGTAAGGAGTTATTCTTAACTTCTGAGATGCATTTTATTAGTTGCATTTTTTTTTGTTCCTTTTTTTTAAAACAAGGTAAAAGTATAAAAAAATCATTTTGTTCAAGTGCTCTATAATGGTCTTAAGAAGTATATAAGTTTTAAATATGGATCAATTGAATTTAGAGATTTTATAGCATGAATGAACAACTAATTGTTGCAATTGATGATGAATTTTGAGATTGAATGAACTGAGTTTAAAAACCTTTAACCGTGAGCTTTAGAGCCTATAATGATTAATTCTCTTGTGTGTGATATTCACCTATTAAGTTGTCATTCTAGAACTTGCTTTAAATCTGGTTGAAATTACATCTCACATGCACATTCAAAAATGAAAAGGCATTCATTTTCTTTAGCTAGAGCCAAATAGCCAACCTTGCAATTATATCGTTACTAAGCCCCTTTGAGCCTAATTGACTATTTCTTTATTCTTAACCCATTGACATGTGTTGTAATGATATATCAAGTGCTTTTACCTCATTCGGGAAGATTAGCAAAACATTTGAAATTCTTGTGAAATGGGCTTTTAACAAGTGTGGGGGAGTACATATTATTAGAATCGGTAGGCACAACGGAAGAATTTTAAAAAATTTCACCGATCCTAATCGAGGATCTATCAACGACGTTTAAACCAAGTTGGAGGGATTCATACCTTTTATTGATTCAGAGCTTTCACGATCTCTAGGAGCCAACACGTCAGGTCTGCTCCCTCTACAGGTATCCACACAAATGCTCTCCAACCGAGACTGCATGCTAGTGCCTCTAATGTCTCCTAGGGTTTCACTTGCGGCTCTCAATTCTCATGTGCGTATGAATATATCTGCTCTATCAAGTTTATAACCTATGAGGGCTATTTTCAAATTTCAAAATTAATCATCATTAATTTTGAAATTAATTAACAATTAATTATCTTGATGAGCTAATTAAATAAATTTAGTTTAAATTAAATCTGTCCAACAGTTTTAATTTAACCTATTTATTTAATCCAAATAAAGAGCCATTAGATTTAATTTATCTTCATAAATTAAATCTAAGATACTATATCTCTATCATGTTAGTTATTAAATTTAATATATCTTAATAAATTAAATTTAAAACTAACACAATATAATAATATCATATATATATATATATATAAGATATATATTTCGAAAATATATATATCTATATTATATTATTAATGAATTTTATATTATATATATATATAATTCATCCACCATAAATAAAACATTATCTCGTGTTGGGTCATTCTTGTCTGTGACCCTGTAGGCCCATATGAAGTTGGCAGTGGGCTAATAACTATACTAAACCAAAAGTCGCAAGTGGCCTCTAGCAAGACATTACGACTACCTAATTCATATAAGGATCGCTATCATGATGCAACCTGTCATACAACCATATCACGTCCCTTTTGTCACACGATATATCGATCAAGGATAAGGCATGGATAATGTCATCCTCTTGTTCCTGACCATTACTTTCTTGATTCCTGAGTAGCCTGATAACAGAGACAGAGACTCCTTTCATCATAGTATAGCCATACATTTCTCAGACTCACTCATCGAGGGGCCCAGTAATATCTCTCTACTAATGTGAGGGACAAATTCCATCTTGATCATTAATATTCCTCTGCATGAAAGACCACCAAGCCCGATCTAGCCTTTATCACACCCGGTTAAAAGTGACTTTTGACTAGTTCAAAGCTTAGCAACTCTCATGTAGGAATCCATGATGACCTCAGGTCTAAGGGCATTGTGACGTGGTTATACATGACAAAAGCTTATGACTTGATCCGTGTAGCTTTCTCATAGTGGGTCGGTCCAGCACCTTGTACTCTTACAAGTGCCTAAGACTTTGATTCGTATCTCCATATCTTATTAAAGTCATACTGGTCTTGTTTCATCTTTGCTCCCGTATAGATGACCGACCAGGGATATTTTAGGACAATCTTTATGAATTATCCAAGGATACAATTATCACAGTTAACATGTAAATAATATGATAACAGAATGGAGAAATTTCATTAAAATAATAATGTTCAAAGTATAATGATTGGCCCTTAGGGCACAATTTCCAACATCCTCCCACTTGCCCTAGGTGCATCATTAATTTGCCTAATTCCCATTGCCCTAACATGATGCTCATGCTTTGCCTGTGCAAGTGGCTTAGTATGAGGATCAGCAACATTATCTTCTCCCGCTACTTTGCATATCTTTATATCACTTCTATCATTGATTTCTCTAATAAGATGAAATCGCCTGAGTATATGCTTGGTCCTTTGATGTGACCTAGGCTCCTTGGCCTATACAATAGCACCGCTATTGTTATAGAACAAATCTATTGGATTTGAGATGGTAGGCTCCACCCCTAGTTCAGTAATGAACTTTCTGAACAAAATGGCTTCTTTAGCTGCATCTGATGCTGCTATATACTCAGCTTCTGTTGCAAAATCTGCTATAGTGCTCTACTTGGAGCTCTTCTAGATTGCTGCTCCACCATTCAGGAGGAATACATATCCAGATTGCGATTTAAGGTCGTCTTGGTCAGTTTGGAAACTTGCATCTGTGTAACCGGTTACGCAGAGCTCATCATCCAATCCACCATAGACCAAAAATAAGTCCTTAGTCCTTCTTAAGTACTTTAGGATATTCTTGACGGCAGTCCAATAACCCTCAACAGGATCTTGTTGGTATCTGCTAGTCATACTTAAGGCAAACGAGACATTCGGTCGAGTACATAACATGGCATACATGATGGATCCAATGGCCGAGGCATATGGAACCTTACTCATGCGATCTCACTAATCAGGTGTACTAGGACACAGATCCTTACTAAGATGGATGCCATGAGACATGGGTATGTTGTTAGAGCAAGCGTTTCACCCAAGAGGGGGGGTGAATTGGGTGATACTAAATATTTCGTTGCAAATATAAAATTTGATAGTGAAATTAAAACAGTAAGGAGTAAGGAGAAATATCACCGAAGTGTACACCGGGAGTTATACTGGTTCGGTCACAACCACATTGACCTACGTCCAGTCCTCAGAGCTTCTCTGAGAGTTTCACTATAACTTCCAAGATTCAGTGGGTTCTTGGCACCTCAGTACAAGCAAGTTCCTTCATCTGGACACTCACTCCCCCTTACAAGTTGTAATCCAATCCCAACTCAAGGTTCCACAACCTTAAGTTATCTCAATAACAAATATTGAGTTTGAATGAAATTTCTCTCTCACAGAGTGAATAAGAATCACTGAAGCATAGAATTACAAATATGATGTAAAACAGAGTAATGAACTTGATGATACGTTCGTGTGTTTTCTTGTTGTTTTCTCTGTTTGGATGTTCCCATATTTATAGATACATTGGTAATAATTGTTGGAATGTTTTTCTTCATGTCCGTTGGAGCGTGCGCAGCCACTATTTAATTTTCTAGT
Organism: Inga oerstediana; assembly: GCA_963210345.1. Taxonomy (NCBI): domain Eukaryota; kingdom Viridiplantae; phylum Streptophyta; class Magnoliopsida; order Fabales; family Fabaceae; genus Inga; species Inga oerstediana. The sequence goes on along the minus strand of OY723409.1, from coordinate 22,594,126 downwards.
ATTTGAAAAACATCCGTTTGTGGTAGGTGGCGGTCGGTGACATTTGAACGTTGCATTTGACTTTCCATATTTGGTAAGATCTCATCGTTTTTTATCTGTAAATAAGCTAAGAATACTAATACAATGAAAGGTTAATCATAAGGAAACAAATCAATGAACGTTGGAATGATTTATAAGTTTCTGGACTTGCATACTCGAGTAGTTACTCGAGTATTCATTTAAGTTTACTCGAGTACATACTCGAGTATCATCGGGAAAAACTTGATGAACTGCAAGTCAGCACACAAGAATAAGATTACTCGGGTAGTGCATGGAATAAACTAAATTTCAAACCTTTGGAAATAGTTGTTTACTCGGGTACCTACTCGAGTAATGCACTAATAACTTTATAGGTTACTCGGGTACCAACTCGAGTAAACCTTCAAATAATCTTTTGGTTACTCGATGCTTTACTCCAGTAATGTTGGCAGGATTTCAAGGCCGAGAGCACTTCAAGTTTGATTACCTTGTTACTTGAGTACAAACTCGAGTAAACTTACTTTTTATGTATCACTTACTCGGGTAATGACTTGAGGTTTTCCTTCAAACATAACTCTGCATACTCGAGTAATCCACTTAAAATAAAACATTAAATACTTGCATACTAGAGTAATGACTCGAGGAAAATGAAATAAAATTAGATCAAGTTATTCGAGTACTACCTTCAGGTTTTGTGCTTACCTCAGTGAGTTACTCGAGTAGCTACTCGAGTAACATTGGTAGTGGTACAAAGTGCCGAGAGCATCACATTTACTGAAACAGGGTAACTCGAGTACATACTCAAGTATCATTGGCAGGCTGAGAGCAACTTGAAAACTTGTACATGGTTACTCGAGTACCTACTCGAGTAACATTGGCAGGCCGAGAGCAACTCCAAGTATTTACCTGGTTACTCGAGTGGCTACTCGAGTAACATTGGCAGGTCGGGAGCAACTTGAAAACTTTTACACTATTACTCGAGCAACGTTGGCAGGTTACTGGAAGGTGCCTCTGGTTACTTCAAGTTTTGTCTCATTACTCGAGTACATACTCGAGTAATGCCTTAGAAAAATTGCTCATGCTCAAGTTTCTCAGCATTTTCTCTTGGTCTTTCCTCATTACTCCAATGCTTACTTCAAGTAATGTTTATCCCTGTTATTACTTTGTTCAAACTTATTTATTAATCAATTCTTTTTCATACCATTCTTTTGTTATCATCAAAACATGAGGTCTAACATTCTCCCCCTTTTTGATGATGACAAAACTTGGTGATTTTGAACATGGTTTTTCAAATTGAATTCTGAATTAAATATGTCTTGTTAAGTTTATATTCATAGTGTTTTTAAACATAGCATACACCTTGCATACACAACAACTTCATTAGTCCAACAATGTATCAGAATTTAAAGCTTAAATGGACTTAAAATGAAATCATAACTTAAACACACTTGCATTAAACTTAAAAGTTGTATGTTACAACATAACAAGATAAAACTTAACAAGTTCAAAAGAACAAAAGACTCCAAAAGACTCCCTAAAACCCATATACACCCAAACACCCAGAAATAAGCACAGACACTTCCACAAAATCACTCTCAAGTTCTTCTCCCCCTTTTTGTCTTCATCATTCAGGAGGAGGATTGGAAGGCTTGACCATAGAGATAGGCTTCACAGGAAGGACTAAGCCACTATCTGAACTGGAAGAATTAAAAGAACTGGAAGATGCAGGTTCAGGGAGATTGACTGGGGGAATATGGATGTCATCTCTAGGAGGAATAGGAGAAGGTTGGAAGACAACCATAGTCGTCTCAACCTCTGGAGGGGTATCAATCTCTGGAGTGTGATGTTCAGGGGAGGAGGAGGGAGATATTTCCTTAGTGTGGGTAGGTGATAGATTAGGTTTAGGAGCAGTTTCAAGCTGAGGTTTAGGAGGGGAATCATCAATGATGATATGTATGGTCTCGTTGGTGTTTGGGTTATCCACTGAATAAAGGATGTATTTGGCTTGAAGCTCAGGTGGACTAGAGACCGGAGGAATAGATGGTTCAGCCTCAGTAAGAGGAGTATCAGATGGAGGGTTCTCTGGAGGTGGAGGTGCAGAAGAAGATGGACCGGTAGAAGGTCCGGGACCCAATGAGTCTAATCGTGCCAGAATCAATCTCAGAATCTCACCCTGGGCACGTTGTTCAGCTAGCAACTCCTCATGCCTCTTATCCATTTTCACAACCAACTCTCCCATCTTGATATTCATGTGGGTTATCAGTTCAGCATTCGTGTTGGTGATATCTACATAGAATCCTCTCACCATATTTTCCATGAAGTGCTGGAGAGTGGCATTGAGGAAGGATAGTGATGATGTGGTGGCAGCTGGAGCCGATGACTGAGTGTCATATATCTTGCTGGTCTCAGCCTCAGTCTTCTTCTTCTTCTTTGACCCAGACTCCAGAGGGCCTTTGAGAGGGATATCAATACTCAATTTCCCAATCTGGTTTCTCCCAACCGGAGTCAACCTCTTAATAGGCTCTTTGATATCTTAATACCATATCTTATTTTCTTTTAGGATCAGTGACACTATCTGAGGATATGGCATTGGTGTTGTAGCCTTTCCATCCACCCTATATCTCTTCATTTCAGAGAAGATATACTCCCCCAAATCCTTCTGCTCCTTCAAGAGAAGTGAAGCAAACCACCTAAAGTCCCTATCAGAGAAGTGGGTATAGTTATTGGCCTTGTTCACAAGGGACCTAGAATAGATGTACCATAGGACCCTGTGATGATCACACATATCACTTGGTTTGAAATTTAGAGGGCCAACTAACTCTCCAGGTTTTAGGACAGAAAAGATTTGGTTTGGTTCGAGTTGAGAATAAATATCATCTGGGGGGGTTCTCGATCCCTAACCATAAATTAATCCTAGAGGGTGATATGAGAATCTTTTGGCCTCTTACTGTAGTGGTCATCTCTTCTTCAGCTGAGGTTCTGTTTGGCTCATCTATGATTTCTAAATTACAGTAAAAGTATGTGATCACTTTTGTGTAGAAAGGTAATCTAATGGATAACCAACGCATAAAAGGATCTAGATATGGACTAAGGTCATGCTTCAATACCTCCTGAAGTAGCCTGAGATCCATATAGTGTGTACTTGCATACTTTCCTCCTGGAGAACTGAGTGAGGTACTTTGAAGACTCCACTAGCTTGCTGACATTGAACCCTTTAGGGGGTTAGTGATCTCCTCTTCTGGCAACTTGGACTTCTTTGAAGATTGTCCCTTCTCCATCTGTTCTAGAATGCCAGCCATAGCCTTAGCCACATTCTTGTCATACTTGGGCTTTTTAGAAGGCTTTGGTGTGAAAGAGGGGGTAGAGGAGTCTGAGGGAGTAGGTGAGGGAGTTTTGGTACTCTTGCCTTTCCCAGTTGAAGTACTCTTTTTGGATTGAGCCCTTGTAGCAATAGGCTCTTTAATCACAACCCCTTTTGGTTTCAGTTGAGGTTGGATTTTGGCTTTGGATCTTGGAGTAAGTTTCCTTCTCTTTGTGGGAGGAGAAGAAAGAGGATCAGAGTGTTGTTGGGATTCAAAGGAATCTATGGGAGTAAGGTTTTTAGTTATCATTTTTCTGAATCAGTGAAAAAAAATGAAAGTCTCAGAAAAACAGAGACACAGTACCGAGATTAGGGCACTGAGAATCTGAACAGAATAGGATGTTTTTGAGGATGAAATCTGTTGGGTTTTGACGGAAATGATGCAAGGAATCGATTGTGAAAAGTTTTTGAAAGAGGGTATAGTGATTTACTCGAGGAGATTTTGTGGAAATGACCGAGTTTGTGATAGATAAAGACCTAAAACCTGACGTTACTCGAGGCCTTACTCAAGTAATGTTCAAGTTTACTCGAGGCCTTACTCAAGTGATCATACAAAAAATCTCTAAAATAATTCATTTAAATTGCGTACTTGGCATGAATAATATTGTAATTATCCATGTATGTTCCCTCAATCATTGTCAATCAATTTTGAATAGATTTGAGTCGATTTTGCATCAATTTGGAAATCTGGACTTCCAGTTACTCGAGTCCTTACTCAAGTAAGCTTCAAGTTTACTCGAGACTCGCCTCGGGTAACCTGTCTTTTCAACTTCTGACTCTTCATTTCTTTGTAATTGAACCGTTAGATTTAAATTCCAAGTAACTTGATCCGTTACTTCCAGTTTTGAAGTCCATTACTCGAGTACATACTCGAGTAAAGTGCTTCTTTACTTCAAGTTGTTCCTCGGGTAATGCTTCACTGTTAGTCATTACTTCAAGTTGGTACTCCAGTAATAGTGTCCTCTGATAACCTCTATTTTTGTTTCTTAAAACAGAATTTCTACCTACCTGTAAAACAATTTTCTATACACTCTGATGCTTAAATTAATAATCATCAAAATATTATCAAATGACTTCATCTAATATTATGAAAACCTGAAATAACTTACAACTCATTGGGATTTACCATTCCCAATTCTCTTCTAATGTATAGAAATTGATCTTTTGCAAGGGGTTTTGTGAAGATATCTGCTAGTTGAAGATGAGTAGGAATGAATATCACTTTCACATCTTTCTTTTGAACATGATCTCTGATGAAGTGATGTCTGACATCGATATGCTTGGTTCTAGAGTGTTGAACTGGATTCTTTGCCAAGCTTATCGTACTGGTATTGTCACAATAGATTGGTATTTCTTTGAGATAAATACTAAGATCTTTTAGTTGTTGTTTTAACCATATCACTTGTGCACAACAACTTGAGACTGCAACATATTCAGCTTTCGTTGACGAAAGAGACGCTGTATTTTGTTTCTTGCTCAACCATGATACAAGAGATCCTCTAAGAAATTGTCCTTGTCCGCTGGTGCTCTTTCTGTCTGTCTTGTATCCTCCATGATCTGAATCTGAATATGCAACAAGATATTCACTTCTTCCTTTGGGATACTACAGACCCAATTCGAGTGTGTCAGCAAGATATCTAAAGATTCATTTGACCGTTTCAGCATGTGATTGCTTTGGTGCTGATTGATATCTTGCATATATGCCAACACTACATTGGATGTCTGGTCTGCTTGCCATGAGATAGAGTAATGATCCAATCATTCCTCTATATTTTGTGATGTTGTAGTCTTTCCCTTTGACATCAGCATCAAGCAATGTTGTTGAGCTCATAGGCGTGTCAGTGCCATTTGCTTCATCCATTCCATACTTCTTCAATAGCTCTTTTAAATACTTTGTTTGAGATATGAAGATTCCATTCTTTCTTTGTTTGATTTGCAAACCAAGAAAGAAATTCAATTCTCCCATCATTGAGATCTCAAATTCTCCCTGCATTATCTCAGAAAATTCCTTACATAGAGATTCATTAGTAGCACCGAAAATAATGTCATCAACATATATTTGAGCAATTAAAATATCATTGTGTTTTCGTTTTATGAAGAGTGTTGTGTCAACTTTTCCCCGTACAAAACCTTGATCAATAAGAAACTTACTGAGCCTTTCATACCAGGCTCTAGAAGCATGTTTTAAACCATATAAAGCCTTTTTGAGTTTGAAAACATGGTCAGGTTTAGTAACATCCTTAAAACCTGGAAGTCGTTCTACATATACTTCGTCTATGATGTATCCATTTAGAAACGCACTCTTTACATCCATTTGATAGAGTTTGAATCCTTTGATGCATGCAAAGGCTAAGAGTACACGTATAGCTTCCAATCTAGCCACTGGAGAATACGTTTCCTCATAATCAATCTCTTCTTCCTGATTATAGCCTTTGGCCACCAACCTTGCCTTGTTTCTGACAATAATTACAGATTCATCGAGTTTGTTCTTGAATACCCATTTAGTTCCAATGATCAGATGATCCTTGGGTCGGGGTACCAAATCCCAAACTTGATTTCTCTCAAATTGATTTAGTTCTTCTTGCATTGCTATAACCCAATCATTGTCTGACAGGGTTTCATCAATGTTAGAAGGTTCAATCTCTGAAATGAATGCAGAAAAACTTACTTCATTGAAAATTTTATTTCTAGTTTTGATCCCTTCATTCACATCTCCTATGACTAGATCTAAAGGATGACTTCTATTGTATTTCCAGGCTTTAGGTTGACCTAGTGGTTGCTCTTCTTCCTTAGTTTCATCAACTTCTGGAATAAGAGACTTAGAAATAGATTGACCATTTTCTTGATTTAAAATAACTTCCTGTTCTTCATCAATGATTTTGTCAGAGGATTCAAATTCATCAAATACAATATGAATTGATTCTTCAACAACACATGTTCTTTTATTGAAAACTCTATATGCCTTACTTCGGTTTGAATATCCTAGGAAAATTCCTTCATCAGTTTTAGAATCAAATTTTCCTAAGTTATCTTTACCATTATTATGAATAAAACACTTACAACTGAAGATGTGTAGATGAGTAATGTTTGGCTTTCTTCCTTTGTACAGCTCGTATGGTGTCTTTCCAAGTTTTGTTCTGATATAGGCTCTATTTGAAATGTAGCATGCTATACTCATAGCATCAGCCCAAAACACTTGAGACGCGTTCTTTTCATTTAACATTGCTCTAGCCATTTCAGTAAGCACTCTGTTCTTACGTTCCACGACTCCATTTTGTTGAGGTGTCCTTAGAGCAGAGAAATTATGATCAATGCCATTAGTATTACAATATTCTTCAAAGGCTTGATTTTCAAATTCTCCACCATGATCAGTCCTAATACCTGCAATAGACATACCTTTCTCATTTTGCACTTTCTTGGCAAAAACAATAAATTCTTCAAAGGTCTAATCCTTTGATGATAGAAAAATAACCCATGTAAATCTAGAGAAGTCATCAATAATGACCAATGAATATAAGTTACCACCAAGACTTTTTACTCTTGCTGGACCAACTAAATCCATATGTAATAATTGTAGTGGTCTATTTGTTGAAATCTCATTTTTCAATTTGAAAGATGATTTAGTTTGTTTACCCTTTTGACATGCATCACAAATCAAGTCATTTTTGAAATTTACTTTGGGTAATCCAAGAACTAAATCCTTTTTGAGTAGTTTGCCTAGTTGATGCATATTGACATGAGCCAATCTCTTATGCCATAGCCAAATTTCATCGGTATTACTTAAAAAACAGTTTTCAGACTCATTTCTACTAATATCTAGAGTATAGCAGTTACCTTCCCTTTTTGCTCTGAGCTTAGCCTTGATATTCTTCTTATCAAGTTGTAAGTCATTCTTGTTGATAATTAAGCATTCTTCTGAGTCAAATATTACCCAGTTGTCTTTATCTGCACTTTGACTTATACTCAGCAAATTGTGACACAAGTCTTCAACATAATATACATCTTTGACTTGTATTCCTTTGTCATTTTTTATTTCACCAATTCCTGCTATCCTTCCGGATTGATTTCCTCCAAATTTTACCTTTCCACCTTCCTTAGGTTGCAATGTGGTAAAACTTTCGAAATCTCTGGTCATATGTCTAGAGCATCCACTATCTATGTACCACTTGCTATTTTTGGATGCTTTGAGACATACCTGTAATCAAATGACTAAGTCTTAGGTACCCATATCTTTTTGCGTCCTTTTGGGTTAGTACAAATAATTTTCTGAACATATGAACCTTTAGGTACCCATTTGTAGGTTCCTATTGTTTCTTTCTTCTTATGAATGCATGAAGAAGTATAACGTCCTTTTCTATTACAGTAGTTAGAAAAAGCAAAAGGATTTGATGTATGCACGGAATGCTGGAAATAATTCAAGTAAGACTTACCTCCTGCTTTCTTTCTACCTTTCCTTCTATCTGATTTTGGATCATATCCAATTCCAGATCGATCATTTACAAATCGTTGAGCTTTTAAAATAACATTTAGCATCTCACTCCCTTGTGTAAATTTTTCAAGAGTTTTTGTGAGATCACTGTTTTTCTTTTTCAAAGAAGAACAGTTTTCACAATCCTTTTTTGAACGTTCTTTAATCTCAATTTCAAGAGCTTTATTTTTCTTTTTGAAAACAACCAAATCTTTAACTACTTTGATGAATTCAGAATACAAGGCATTATATTCAGACAGTAATTCATCATAGGTATGTTCAGAATCATTTACCTCTTCTTCTATTTCTTCTTGAGCAACAAGACATATATTAGCTACTTCTTCCTCATCACTTTCCTCGTCTGAGGAGCTGTCACCCCATATAGCAGATACGAAGGCCTTCTTTTTATTGAAGAATTTGCCTTTTCTCTTTTCTTTGCTCTTTTGATTCAGTTCTAGACATTCTGATTTGATATGTCCTGGTTTTCCACATTCGTAGCAAATGATATGATCTTTGTTGCTAGTTCCTCCTTTTTGAAAATGTTTGAAGACTTGACCTTTCTTGTAGAACTTTCTGAATTGTTTTATGATTAATCCCATTTCATCATCATCAAACTCCTCATCCTCATCTTGATTTTCTTCTTTTGCTTTTAGTGTAGACCTTTCTTTCTTTTGTCACCGATGTCATCTAGTTCCCATTTGAACTTTAATTTGCTTTCATATTCAGAAAGGCTTCCAAATAGAGAAGCAACTGATTTCATTGATTCTCCTTTTGCCTCTTCTATCGCAGTGACTTTGGCCTCCCATTCTTTAGAAAGAATATTCAAAATCTTTCATACTTGTGTAACCCCCTGCCTTAAATAGCGTAATTATAATTCGATATTACGTAATTAAATTGGTTTAGAGACCGTCGAATAGTTCAAAACTCATTTAGAACTCCCTGTGAAGTAGGGACTTTATAAAATTTTCAAAACTTCTTTCCTATTACGGTCTCAAGTTCAATTATCGAATATAATCACCTGTGCAGTTAATTCACATTCATTCATATCAGAATATCTAATAGCAATCCCGGCAACCCCCGGGTTCCATTCATACACAAAAAGGGTTTACAACCTCCATATAGGGGATTACACAACTACGTTCAACTATTCTTTACAACCAACATAACCAAAATAAATGTCCCTACAGGATTCTAACCGCTCCGGGTCGTACGCTTCTCCTTAGAGCCACTTGCCCTGTCTGAAAGGTTAGTTAAAGGAAAGAATGAGATTCAAGAGAATCCCAGTAGTAACAAAACATTTATACCACACATAAGCACACAGCATGTAAGCAAATCATCATACAGCAGCAGCACCACAAATCACACTCCACCCTCATCCCCTTTCTCCGCCGGGAAGGCACACCGCCTAACCCGAACCGTTGTTAGCTACTCAGGGACTATTGGCGTGGCAGTGCATACATATAGCCTTATAGCCCATACAGCTATTCGGTTTTCACAAATGGCCCGTCGGCCTCCACAAATAGCCTTTCGGCTCACTTAATCACATATATCACACCTCATCCTCATCCCCTTTCTCCGCCGGGAAGGCACACCACCCTAACCCGAACCGTTGTTAGCTACTCAGGGACTATTGGAATGACAGTGCTAACACAAATCCACAGATGTCGCAGCATACGAATTCATTACAAATCAACGATATAACACACATACAATGCATCATATATGGTACAAAAGAAAAGTCACTACCTCGTTCCTTTCTGACGTTCGCTGGCGTAGTTGGCTCACGAGGGCGGCAAATATCAAATCCTACAATTCCAAATGCACTATTTAGACACTTCCATAGTGTTACTTAGGGTTATATGAGTCTATAATGAAAATTTACAAAAATACCCCCGGGGACCCGGCCTGGGCCCGCCATACCCGGACCGGTTGCACTTTTCTCGAAATTCTAATATGGGCTATCCTAACATATTTCCGCCCAAGGAATCCATTTCCGGACTCGGAATTATCAAATTCAATGTTAAATTACGAAATTGCCCTTGGCAGCCCTACTTTTAGGGTTTTAGGGGTGTTTCCGTAATTATGCTTTTTCGGCCTTTTCCGAAAAAGTGACCAACTGTAACCCCACCTAATTTTCGCCCCTGAACTCAATGGAACCATCAAATCATTGAAAATCCAACTCTAAGACCCATTTCTAGGGCTGGCCGAAATTTATGAGTTCTCCAGGGAAAATCGGGGTTTTACGATTTCAGCTCCGTAAACGCGTTCCTTTCTACTCCTAACCACTTTATTAACCATTACATTAGGTTACAACTAACATTAAGACCCAATTTGGGCAGCATAACCCCTAGGCCACATCATTTCCAAACTTTAAAACCAATGGCAATCCGGCGAAATTTCACCGATTAAATTGCCCACAGCAGCCAGAATAAGCAATATACGAAAGTTTGGAAGTTACCTCAAGCTCCCACTAGCTTTTCCCAAATTTGGCTGAACCCTAGCCTCTTTAAAACACCAAGTTTTGAGCTTCACAACCTTAAAGAATAAAGAGGAGTGGCTTAGAGTCAGAGTTATACGCGTTAGGAGCTAGATCGTCGGAGAAATCGGCTTACCTTGCGAGATTTCTTCCTCTTTTTCTCTCTTTTCTCCAAGCTCTCTCCACGTTTTTTTCTTGCTTCAGCTGCTGTGTGCGACAGAAATGAGCTGAGGAAGATGATAACATATGTAATTCCATGCTGACATCATCTTTTAATGAGATGATGTCATAATTCCCATTTTCGGATTTTCTGGCAGATTTTCTGCCCAAACTTTGAAAAATCATAACTAATTCTAGAAATATTGAAATGAGGTGATTCCAAAGCCAAATGAAAGGTATTTAAGTCCTATTTATAGGAAAAAATATGGACCATTACTAAAAATCACCACACAATTCCAGAATTACATAAAACTCATCACTGCCCCAAAACAGAGTTCAGTTTCCATCCCAAACTTTGGACAGTTATATCTCCTAGTTCACAAAACAAAATGGAACAAATTATATGTCCATTTTGAAGCTTGAGATGTGAACTATAAGACTGGAAAATTTCAGAATTTTTAGATACCATTTGGTCATTAAAAACGTTCACACAAACGGACTGCCCAGAATAGAATTTCACTGGACAGAGTTTTCAACTTTTGCACGATTGTTCCCAATGGTTCCAATTTCACAATAAACACTCTCCCCACATGAATTTTCACAAGGAAGCCATTGGAATCATCAAAATATCCAAATTCCCATCACACATTCTTCAAAAGTGTTTATTCAACAATAATTACATCCACTTTTGAAGTCATTAGCCCTTAATCACTTTTTGGGATATTACATTTCTCCCCCTGTAAAATAAATTTCGTCCTCGAAATTTGTCACACAACTTGAGCCATAAACTCTGGATAACGTCTTCGCATATCCGCCTCCGCTTCCCAAGTTGCTTCCCTCTGAGTCATTCCCTTCCAGATCACCTTCACAAAGGGAATGCTTCGGTGTCTGAGCCGTCGTTCTTCTCTATCAATGATCTGTTCTGGCTCTATCGCATATGTGAAGTTGTCTTGCAACTCGACTTCTTCGTATTCAACAATGTGAGATGGATCCGGTTGATACTTCTTCAGTTGGGAAACATGAAACACATCGTGGAGTCTGCTCAAGTTTGGGGGTAGGGCTACTCGATAAGCAACAGGCCCAATCCTCTCAAGGATTTCAAAAGGACCTATATATCTCGGGCTCAGCTTCTTCCTCTTGATGGCTCGCCCAATACCCGTAATTGGTGATACTCTCAGGAATATGTGATCACCAACCTCAAATTCTAGAGGCCTTCTCCTCTTGTCAGCGTAACTTTTCTGTCGACTCTGCGCTGCAAGGAGCCTCTTACGAATGATCTGAATCTGTGCTGAGGTTTGATCAACCAAATCTGGTCCATAAAGCTTCCTTTCGGATAGTTCATTCCAACATAATGGTGATTGACACCGTCTTCCATACAACGCTTCATACGGAGCCATTTGAATACTCGCATGATAGCTATTGTTATAGGCGAACTCAGCTAGTGGAAGGAAACGATCCCAACTTCCTTTAAAGTCGAGCACACAAGCTCGCAACATATCTTCCAGCGTCTGAATTGTTCTCTCAGATTGTCCATCCGTTTGAGGATGATAAGCCGTACTGAACCTCAGTTGAGTACCTAAAGCTTCATGCAATGCTTTCCAGAATCTCGAAGTGAATCGGGGATCTCGATCGGAAATGATATTCTTCGGTACACCATGGAGTTTCACAATTTCTCGAATATAAATCTCTGCTAGCTTATCCGGAGAGTAACCAGCATCGATTGGTATGAAGTGGGCTGACTTTGTTAATCGGTCCACAATTACCCAGATCGCATCAAAATTCCTGATCCTGGGCAATCCCACAACCAGATCCATGGTCATACTTTCCCATTTCCATTCCGGAATCTCAGGACTCTGAAGTAAACCAGGCGGTCTCTGGTGCTCGATTTTCACTTTCTGACAAGTGAGACACCTTGCAACATATTTGGTCACGTCACTCTTCAAACCCGGCCACCAATACACCGATTTCAGATTCTGATACATCTTGGTCATACCAGGATGAACAGTATATCGGCTCTTGTGTGCCTCATCCAGAATCTTCTGCCTCAACTCTGCCTTAAGTGGAACGCAGACTCTTTTCTGGTAACGAACCAATCCACGAGGTGATATATCGTAGCCTGAAACTTCTCCCTGTTCGATTCGAGTCAGATTGCGCTGTATCCAGTCATCTTGACTCTGAGCTTCTTCAATTTCTGCCCTTAGATCACTCTCCTCTTGAGAAACAGTGTAATTGGCACAGATGATCTGGTTTGTCAAATTTAAATCACGGAAATCTTCAATCAATTTCCTTTCTTGTATCATCATAGTTGCAACGAGCACAGTCTTTCGGCTAAGAGCATCAGTAACTACATTTGCCTTACCCGGATGATATTTTATTTCCAGGTCGTAGTCCTTAAGCAATTCCATCCAGCGGCGCTGTCTCATATTCAGTTCTTTTTTATCATACAGATATTTGAGACTCTTGTGGTCGCAGTACAGTTCCACAGTCACACCATACAGGTAATGACGCCAAATCTTTAAAGCAAATACAATGGCCGCAAGCTCCAGATCATGAGTGGGATAATTCAATTCATGAGGTCTGAGCTGTCGAGAGGCGTAGGCCACCACACGTCCCTGCTGCATAAGGACACACCCTAATCCCTGCCCACTGGCATCAGAATACACAACATATGTCACACTGGGATCGGGTAAAATCAATACAGGTGCCGACGTCAACCTCTCCTTCAGCTCCACAAAGTAGTTTTCACATTTCTCGTCCCACACAAACGGCTGATCTTTTCTCGTGAGCTTGGTCATCGGCAACGCAATACGGGAGAAATTTTGGATAAATCTCCGATAATAACCAGCAAGACCCAGAAAACTGCGTATTTCCGCCACAGATTCTGGCCTCTTCCAGTCCAGTACTGCTTCCACTTTACTAGGATCCACAGAGACCCCTTCTTGCGAGATAACATGGCCTAAGAATTTTACTTCTGATAGCCAAAACTCGCACTTGCTCAATTTAGCATATAATTGTTTCTCACGCAATATATTCAATACAACTCCCAAATGATGCTCATGGTCTTCCATACTCTTGGAGTATATCAGAATGTCATCGATAAACACAACAACAAACTGATCCAGGTATTGTCGAAAGATACGGTTCATGTAATCCATGAATACCGCAGGCGCATTGGTTAGCCCAAATGGCATCACCAAGAACTCATAATGACCGTACCGGGTCCGAAAAGCAGTCTTCGGAACATCCTCTGCTTTCACTCGCAGCTGATGATACCCTGACCTTAGATCAATCTTTGAAAACACACACGAACCAGAGAGTTGATCTAATAGGTCATCGATTCGGGGAAGAGGGTACTTGTTCTTAATAGTAACCTTATTCAATTCTCTGTAATCAATACACAATCGAAGACTCCCATCTTTCTTCTTTACGAACAACACTGGAGCTCCCCAAGGTGACACACTGGGTCTAATGAACCCTTTCTCAAGCAAGTCTTCTATTTGTTTCTTTAACTCCGCCATTTCGTTTGGGGCCATGCGGTATGGGGCCTTAGATATAGAACCAGCTCCAGGAATAATGTCAATTGGAAATTGAACTTCCCTCTCAGGAGGCAATCCATTTAGATCATCTGGAAATACCTCAGGGAATTCATTTACCACGGGTATATCACTCAAAGTTTCACTAGTTTCCCTTTGCACTGAGAAAAACACTACATACCCCTGGCAACCCTTTTTAAGATACTTTTCAGCTTTAGCCGTAGAAAGAAAATTCATACCGGCATTCACAGCTTCAACCCTATGAGAAACAGGATATACTATCCTCTTGTTTCCACAATCAAGAAAAACATTATTTGCCGTTAACCAATCAAAACCCAAAATGACTTCCAATTGGTAAAGCGGCAAACATATCAAATCTACAACAGATTGGTGCCCTTCCACAGTTACGACACAATTCAAGTAAGCTTCTGTGGTTAAAGCCTTAACACCCATCGGGGTTGACACTACCAAATCAAATGGTAATTTATGTACATGCAATCCCAGGCGCTTCACGCAATCATAAGCAATGAAGGAGTGACTTGCACCTGAGTTGAACAATGCTTGCAACAGATGGCCATTAATAGAGATTTTACCTTGTATCTACTCAGGAGATTTACGAGCTTCCTCGTGGGTCATAGCGAACACTCGGCCCTGTGTCCTCGGTTTCTGCTCGACTCGTGGTCGTTGACAATCTCGGGAAAAATGTCCTGGCTGCTTACAGTTAAAACAGACCAATTCTCCCCGGCAATTTTGGCCATAATGCGTTTTGTTGCAGCGAGGGCATTTCCACTCAGTCACAGCCCTCTGAGGCTCACGATCTCTGGGCTAATAGGGCTTCTTATCACCGCCCTTGTATGAAGAGGATCCTTGGCCTTTCCGCTTCTGGGAAGCATTACCCTTACTGGGTTCACTGCGATGGCCAGTAGCTCTGGTAGGATTCAACTCCCTCAGATTATTCTCCGTAATTCGACATTGCTCCACAGCCTTGTTGAACTTAGTGAATTGGTTTGTAACCAATCGCTTTCTCAATTCTCGCCTCAGACCGCGGATGAGCATATCAGAACTCCATTCTTCATCATCTTTAAACCGGAGGTAAGAGGAGTACCGAGCTAACCGGACAAAACGGGACAAATAGTCGTCAAAGCTCTCTGTATCCCCTTGTTTGATGTTGAGAAATTCTGTCTCCTTCTCGAGCCGCACTGATTTGGGAAAGTATTTCTCATTGAACTCTTGTTGAAACAGTTCCCAAGTCAATGGTGTTTCATTGCTCTTTAATGTCAGGGCGATATTCCGCCACCAACGATCCGCGTCCCCCTCGAGTTTATACACTGCCAACCGTGGCTTCACCTCCTCTGGGCAACACAGAACCTCAAATATCTTCTCCAGTCTGTACAACCAATCTTCGGCTGCCTGAGGGTCAAACCTTCCTCTGAACGCCGGAGGCATATGCTTGCAGAATCGGGTGACCCAATACTGAAGGTCTTTTTCCTCCCTGGGTGGCATCCCATATGATTCCTGATTCAAGGTAGCACGAGGTGGGGATTCCAGAGGTCGTGCTGATCCTTCTGCAGTGTCCTCATGTCGAGTCTCTCCTTGAGTCTCCTCCGGAGTGGATTGAACCGGACCTTCCTGGTTCTTCGCCTTCTCAGCTCTGAGCTCTTCCCTCAGTTCAGTGATCATATCTCTCTGATCCCGAATTAGACCCATAAGCTCTTGCATTGCATCCGGTGGGTTTTCATTAACAACCTCCACCTCAGGGTCTACACGCGGAATATTGGGGCGTCCTCTAGTTTTCTTCATTCTACAAACAACTTGCCCCATTAATTCAGCAGAAATAGTATGCACAATAGTCACAAAACCCATATATGTCCACATCAATAAACATACATGTGCATACACAACAATCGTTCACAGATAATCTTCTATCCCTAAAACCAACTAAGGGAGCTATCCTAGCAACCTCTACCCTTGCCAGGAACTACAGCTCTGATACCAAAATGTAACCCCCTGCCTTAAATAGCGTAATTATAATTCGATATTACGTAATTAAATTGGTTTAGAGACCGTCGAATAGTTCAAAACTCATTTAGAACTCCCTGTGAAGTAGGGACTTTATAAAATTTTCAAAACTTCTTTCCTATTAAGGTCTCAAGTTCAATTATCGAATATAATCACCTGTGCAGTTAATTCACATTCATTCATATCAGAATATCTAATAGCAATCCCGGCAACCCCCGGGTTCCATTCATACACAAAAAGGGTTTACAACCTCCATATAGGGGATTACACAACTACGTTCAACTATTCTTTACAACCAACATAACCAAAATAAATGTCCCTACAGGATTCTAACCGCTCCGGGTCGTACGCTTCTCCTTAGAGCCACTTGCCCTGTCTGAAAGGTTAGTTAAAGGAAAGAATGAGATTCAAGAGAATCCCAATAGTAACAAAACATTTATACCACACATAAGCACACAGCATGTAAGCAAATCATCATACAGCAGCAGCACCACAAATCACACTCCACCCTCATCCCCTTTCTCCGCCGGGAAGGCACACCGCCTAACCCGAACCGTTGTTAGCTACTCAGGGACTATTGGCGTGGCAGTGCATACATATAGCCTTATAGCCCATACAGCTATTCGGTTTTCACAAATGGCCCGTCGGCCTCCACAAATAGCCTTTCGGCTCACTTAATCACATATATCACACCTCATCCTCATCCCCTTTCTCCGCCGGGAAGGCACACCACCCTAACCCGAACCGTTGTTAGCTACTCAGGGACTATTGGAATGACAGTGCTAACACAAATCCACAGATGTCGCAGCATACGAATTCATTACAAATCAACGATATAACACACATACAATGCATCATATATGGTACAAAAGAAAAGTCACTACCTCGTTCCTTTCTGACGTTCGCTGGCGTAGTTGGCTCACGAGGGCGGCAAATATCAAATCCTACAATTCCAAATGCACTATTTAGACACTTCCATAGTGTTACTTAGGGTTATATGAGTCTATAATGAAAATTTACAAAAATACCCCCGGGGACCCGGCCTGGGCCCGCCATACCCGGACCGGTTGCACTTTTCTCGAAATTCTAATATGGGCTATCCTAACATATTTCCGCCCAAGGAATCCATTTCCGGACTTGGAATTATCAAATTCAATGTTAAATTACGAAATTGCCCTTGGCAGCCCTACTTTTAGGGTTTTAGGGGTGTTTCCGTAATTATGCTTTTTCGGCCTTTTTCGAAAAAGTGACCAACTGTAACCCCACCTAATTTTCGCCCCTGAACTCAATGGAACCATCAAATCATTGAAAATCCAACTCTAAGACCCATTTCTAGGGCTGGCCGAAATTTATGAGTTCTCCAGGGAAAATCGGGGTTTTACGATTTCGGCTCCGTAAACGCGTTCCTTTCTACTCCTAACCACTTTATTAACCATTACATTAGGTTACAACTAACATTAAGACCCAATTTGGGCAGCATAACCCCTAGGCCACATCATTTCCAAACTTTAAAACCAATGGCAATCCGGCGAAATTTCACCGATTAAATTGCCCACAGCAGCCAGAATAAGCAATATACGAAAGTTTGGAAGTTACCTCAAGCTCCCACTAGCTTTTCCCAAATTTGGCTGAACCCTAGCCTCTTTAAAACACCAAGTTTTGAGCTTCACAACCTTAAAGAATAAAGAGGAGTGGCTTAGAGTCAGAGTTATACGCGTTAGGAGCTAGATCGTCGGAGAAATCGGCTTACCTTGCGAGATTTCTTCCTCTTTTTCTCTCTTTTCTCCAAGCTCTCTCCACGTTTTTTTCTTGCTTCAGCTGCTGTGTGCGACAGAAATGAGCTGAGGAAGATGATAACATATGTAATTCCATGCTGACATCATCTTTTAATGAGATGATGTCATAATTCCCATTTTCGGATTTTCTGGCAGATTTTCTGCCCAAACTTTGAAAAATCATAACTAATTCTAGAAATATTGAAATGAGGTGATTCCAAAGCCAAATGAAAGGTATTTAAGTCCTATTTATAGGAAAAAATATGGACCATTACTAAAAATCACCACACAATTCCAGAATTACATAAAACTCATCACTGCCCCAAAACAGAGTTCAGTTTCCATCCCAAACTTTGGACAGTTATATCTCCTAGTTCACAAAACAAAATGGAACAAATTATATGTCCATTTTGAAGCTTGAGATGTGAACTATAAGACTGGAAAATTTCAGAATTTTTAGATACCATTTGGTCATTAAAAACGTTCACACAAACGGACTGCCCAGAATAGAATTTCACTGGACAGAGTTTTCAACTTTTGCACGATTGTTCCCAATGGTTCCAATTTCACAATAAACACTCTCCCCACATGAATTTTCACAAGGAAGCCATTGGAATCATCAAAATATCCAAATTCCCATCACACATTCTTCAAAAGTGTTTATTCAACAATAATTACATCCACTTTTGAAGTCATTAGCCCTTAATCACTTTTTGGGATATTACATTTCTCCCCCTGTAAAATAAATTTCGTCCTCGAAATTTGTCACACAACTTGAGCCATAAACTCTGGATAACGTCTTCGCATATCCGCCTCCGCTTCCCAAGTTGCTTCCCTCTGAGTCATTCCCAACTCAAGGTTCCACAACCTTAAGTTATCTCAATAACAAATATTGAGTTTGAATGAAATTTCTCTCTCACAGAGTGAATAAGAATCACTGAAGCATAGAATTACAAATATGATGTAAAACAGAGTAATGAACTTGATGATACGTTCATGTGTGTTCTTGTTGTTTTCTCTGTTTGGATGTTCCCATATTTATAGATACATTGGTAATGATTGTTGGAACATTTTTCTTCATGTCCGTTAGAACGTGCGCAGCCACTATTGACTTTTCCAGTATTTGAAAAACATCCGTTTGTGGTAGGTGGCGGTCGGTGACATTTGAACGTTGCATTTGACTTTCCATATTTGGTAAGATCTCTTCATTGTTTATCTGTAAATAAGCTAAGAATACTAATACAATGAAAGGTTAATCATATAGGAAACAAATCAATGAACGTTGGAATGATTTATAAGTTTCTGGACTTGCATACTCGAGTAGTTACTCGAGTATTCATTTAAGTTTACTTGAGTACATACTCGAGTATCATCGGGAAAAACTTGATGAACTGCAAGTCAGCACACAAGAATAAGATTACTCGGGTAGTGCATGGAATAAACTAAATTTCAAACCTTTGGAAATAGTTGTTTACTCGGGTACCTACCCGAGTAATGCACTAATAACTTTATAGGTTACTCGGGTACCAACTCGAGTAAACCTTCAAATAATCTTTTGGTTACTCGATGCTTTACTCCAGTAATGTTGGCAGGATTTCAAGGCCGAGAGCACTTCAAGTTTGATTACCTTGTTACTCGAGTAAACTTACTTTTTGTGCATCACTTACTCGTGTAATGACTTGAGGTTTTCCTTCAAACATAACTCTGCATACTCGAGTACATACTCGAGTAATCCATTTAAAATAAAGCATTAAATACTTGCATACTAGAGTAATGACTCGATGAAAATGAAATAAAATTAGATCAAGTTATTCGAGTACTACCTTCAGGTTTTGTGCTTACCTCAGTGAGTTACTCGAGTAGCTACTCAAGTAACATTGGCAGTGGTACAAAGTGCGAGAGCATCACATTTACTGAAACAGGGTAACTCGAGTACATACTCGAGTATCAATGGCAGGCCGAGAGCAACTTGAAAACTTCTACATGGTACTCAAGTAACGTTGGCAGGCCGAGAGCAACTCCAAGTATTTACCTGGTTACTCGAGTGGCTACTCGAGTAACATTGGCAGGTCGGGAGCAACTTGAAAACTTTTACACTATTACTCGAGTACTTACTCGAGTAACGTTGGCAGGTTACTGGAAGGTGCCTCTGGTTACTTCAAGTTTTGTCTCATTACTCGAGTAATGCCTTAGAAAAATTGCTCCTGCTCAAGTTTCTCAGCATTTTCTCTTGGTCTTTCCTCATTACTCCAATGCTTACTTCAAGTGATGTTTATCCCTGTTATTACTTTGTTCAAACTTATTTATTAATCAATTCTTTTTATACCATTCTTTTGTTATCATCAAAACATGAGGTCTAACATATGTAACCCCTTTTTGAATCATGCATACTGAACCTATACAGTATCTTGTCTATGTATGTGCTCTGACTTAGGCCTATTAGTCTTTTGGATCTATCCCTATAGATCCTAATCCCTAGGATATAGGTGGCTTCACCTAAGTCTTTCATTGAAAAGGACTTTCCTAACCAAGACTTTACACTCTGCAAGGTAGGAATATCATTCCCAATAAGTAGGATGTCATCTACATAAAGCACTAGAAATACAACTATGCTCCCACTAACCTTCTTGTAAACACAAGGTTCATCGATGTTTTGAATGAATCCAAACTCTTTGACTACTTCATCAAAATGATGATTCTAGCTCCGAGATGCTTGCTTCAATCCATAAATGGATCTTTGAAGCTTGCAAATTTTACCAAAGTTCTCTGGATGCACAAAACCTTCAGGTTGTGTCATGTACACATCCTCAAGCAGCGTTCTATTAAGGAAGGCTATTTTGACATCCATCTGCCATATTTCATAGTCATAATATGCAGCAATGGAAAGGAGGATTCTGATTGATTTGGCCATTACAACTGGGGAAAAGGTTTCATCATAGTCTACACCATGAGTTTGAGTAAATCCTTTTGCACCCAGTCGTGCCTTGAAGACATTTACATTGCCATCCATCCATGTCAGTTTTCTCCTTGAAAACCCATTTGCACCCAATGGTTTTTACACCTTTAGGTGGATCAACTAAGGTCCATACCTGATTGTCGTACATGGATTGCATTTTAGACTTCATGGCATTTAGCCATTTCTCAGAGTTTGGTCCCATTATGGCTTCTCGATAGGTGGTGGGCTCATTTTGCTCAATGAGCAACACATCGCGGCCTTTAGTAATCAGAAATCCAAATCTCTGAGGCTGATGCTGTGTCCTATCAGATCTTCGTGGACCTTGTGTTACTTGAGGAGGCTCAGCAACTTGTTGTGAGTCTTCTCTAATTTCCATCTGTGGTTCTGTACCATCTTGTGGCTCTCGAATTTCTTCGAGATGTACGTCGCTCCCACTGGTTGTTTTAGAGACAAACTCTCTTTCTAGAAACTTGCCATTTCGAATAACAAATACTTTGTTATCGGTGGGATTGTAGACATGGTATCCTTTCGTTTCTTTAAGATACCCCATGAAAAGGCACTTTATAGATCTGGGTGCTAATTTATCATAGGCTTGTTGCTTAACATATACCTCACATCCCCAGATCTTGAGAAAAGATAAATTTGGTTTCTTTCCAGTCCATATCTCATATAGTGTCTTTTCAATTGCCTTAGATGGAACATGATTTAGTGTGAACGTAGCTGTCTCTAGGGCATGTCCCCAAAAGGACTGTGGAAGATCTGTTTAACTTATCATAGATCGAACAATATCAATTAGTGTTCGATTCCTCTGTTCAGAAATGTCATTCCATTATGGTGTTCCTAAAGGAGTCAATTGTAAGATCATCCCACAACTCCTAAGATGGTCAATGAATTCTTGGCTCAAATATTCACCACCTCGATCAGATCGAAGTGTTTTAATTATTTTACCAAGTTGGTTTTGTACTTCATTTTGGAATATTTTGAACATTTCAAAAGATTCATATTTATGTTTCATTAGATAGATATAGCCATATCTACTAAAGTCATCTATAAATGTAATGAAGTAGACATAACCTCCTCTGGCAGCTATATTTAATGGTCCACATACATCTGTATGTATGAGGCCCAATAATTCAGTAGCCCTCTCATTATGCCCAGTGAAAGGTGCCTTAGTCATCTTTCCTAATAAGCAAGATTTGCATGTATCATATGATGCAAAATCAAATGAGTTTAGAAATCCATCTTGATGGAGTTTAGAAATGCGTTTCTCATTTATGTGGCCTATACGACAATGCCATAGGTAGGTCAGATTCAAATCATTTGATTTTATCCTCTTAGTAGTTACATTAATGATATTCCCATTGTTAGGATGTTCCAAATTTAATATATAATGACCAACATGCAAATCACCATTAGCATAGAAAATGTCATTACGATAAATAGAACATTTACCATTCCTAGTAATGGAAGTATAACCTTTCTTATCCAAATAAGAAAGAGAAACAATGTTACTACTCAAAGCAGGAACATAATAGCAATTGTTCAAAACTAATAAAAGCCCACTGGGCAAAACTAATTCATAAGTGCCTACGGCTAAAGCAGCAACTCTTGCTCTGTTTCCAACTCGTAGGTCCACATCGCCCTTCTTCAGCTTTCTACTGTCCTTTAGACCCTGCACATTTGTACAAATGTGAGAACCACATGCAGTATCTAATACCCATGTAGAGGAAGTAGAAAAATGAATGTCTATAACATAAATACCTGAAGCAATAGCCTCGCTATCCTTCTTGTTCTTTTTCAGATCTTCCAGGTAGAGTTTGCAATTCCTCTTCCAATGACCGAGTTCATTATAGAAGTAGCAGACTCCTTCCTTTGGAGGCTTTGCCTTCTTGGGTGTAGGCTTGGTTTCGGGCTTGTTTGACTCTTAAACATTATTATTTTCACCGATCCCAATCATTGTACTTTAAACATTATTATTTTAATGAAATTTTTCCATTCTGTTATCATATTATTTGCATGTTAACTGTGATAATTGTATCCTTGGATAATTTATAAAGATTATCCTAAAATGTCCCTGGTCGGTCATCTATGCGGGAGTAGAGATGAAACAAGACCAGTATGACTTTGATAAGATATGGAGATACGAATCAAAGTCTTAGGCACTTGTAAGAGTACAAGGTGCTGGACCGACCCACTATGAGAAAGCTACATGGATCAAGTCATAAGATTTTCTCATGTATAACCACGTCACAATGCCCTTAGACCTGAGGTCATCATGGATTCCTACATGAGAGTTGCTAAGCTTTGAACTAGTCAAAAGTCACTTTTGACCGGGTGATGATAAAGGCTACGATCGGGTTTGGTGGTTTTTCATGTAGAGGAATATGAATGATCAAGATGGAATTTGTCCCTCACATTAGTAGAGAGATATTACTGGGCCCCTCGATGAGTGAGTCTGAGAAATGTATGGCCATACTATGATGAAAGGAGTTTCTGTCTCTGTTATCAGGCTACTCAGGAATCGAGAAAGTAATGGTCAGGAACAAGAGGATGACATTTTCCATGCCTTATCCTTGATCGATATATCGTGTGACAAAAGGGACGTGACATGGTTGTATGACAGGTTGCATCGTGATAACAATCCTCATATGAATTGGGTAGTCGTAATGTCTTGCTAGAGGCCGCTTGCGACTTTTGGGTTAGTGTAGTTATTGGCCCACTGCCAACTTCATATGGGCCTACAGGATCGCACACAAGAATGGCCCAACACGAGATAATGTTTGATTTAGGGTGGATGAATTTTATATTTATATATATATAATATAAAATTCATTAATAATATTATATAGATATATATTTTTTCGAAATATATTATATATATATGTATATATATATTATATGATATTATTATATTGTGTTGGTTTTAAATTTAATTTATTAAGATATATTAAATTTAATAACTAACATGATAGAGATATAGTATCTCAGATTTAATTTATGAAGATAAATTAAATCAAATGGCTCTTTATTTAGATTAAATAAATAGGTTAAATTAAAACTGTTGGACAGATTTAATTTAAACTGAATTTATTTAATTAGCTCATTAAGATAATTAATTGTTAATTAATTTCGAAATTAATGATGATTAATTTTGAAGTTTGAAAATAACCCTCATGGGTTATAAACTTGATAGAGCTCATAGACTCAGGGTACATCATGTTAGATCCCAAGTTTTGATGATAACAATAAGTCAATTGTGTGCAAATCATGTTTTTAGAAGATTAAGAAAAGTTTACAAAGTTACCAAATGCATATTTGATGTTTTCTGATATCTGTTGTGAAATTGCACTGGAGTGCTCGAGCAAGGATTTTGCACTCGAGCATAGATCTCCTCTGTGCTCGAGCAGGTGCGAGTGAAAGCCAGAAAGTGTGTACCCGAGAGGCATTCTCCCATTATGTTCACTAGATCACTCAAGCACTAAGGTGTGCACTCGAGCAGAGAAGTCATTCTCACTCGAGCACATGCGAGTGAGGGTCTGCGAGTGCTTGGCCGAGAGCAAGTAATAGCATGCTTCCTTCATTCACTCGAGCAGAGACATCAATGCTCGAGCATGAGCATTCTGTGCTTGAGCAAGGTACTGCGAGTGTCTGGCCGAGAGTCATGAAGTTCAGAGAAGTGCAAGTGTGCTCGAGCACACCCGTATATGCTCGAGTGACACATCAATCCTTGCAAGTAAAAATTCTATCCCTCTCCAAATCTGTTGCGAGTGCTTGTTTAAAAGGTATAATACTTGAGAATATTCTTCTCACTCGAGCAGGAGTCTGTGTGCTCGAGTGAGGGCCCACATCACCTGCGAGTGATAATTTTATCCCTCTGAAATCCTGATGCGAGTGATGGTATTGAGAGCATATTCCTTAAGAATATGCGTCTCACTCAAGCAGAGGTATGTGTGCTCGAGTGAGGGTCCATATCACCCGCGAGTACAAATTCTCACTCTTGTCAAAATGGTGTGCGAGTGATGACCCGAGAAGACACTCCCAGTTGAAAATGAAAGATCACTCGAGCAGAGGAAGTTGTGCTCGAGTGAGACCCCTTTTCACCCACGAGTGAAGATTTTGTCTCTCTGAAATTCTATGCAAGCACAACCCGATAACAGAGGCATATGAAGGAAAATAGGAGATCACTCGAAGTGAGCCTTTCATGCTCGAGTGATGCCCTGTTTGACCACCAAAAATGCTAAGTCTCACAACGTTCATTCCGAATATGGTTTATTGTTATTTATTCATATCATCATTACTTATTATCATTGTTTAACATTATTTTGAATGAATTATAAGTGTGATACAGGAAGATGAACGTTTGAAATTTGTTGTTACGGAGAAAGTCAAACAACGGCAGACAACATGATTACAAACACGTTCGCACCTACCGCATTCAGAATATTCAAACATGCGCGTGTCCTTCAATAGTTGCAAAGTCCCGCTCCTCAAATGTTGATTTCCCAAACGGGCAAAAACTGAAGCAACTATATATACAGAGATTCAAGGATAATCATAAAAGAACGTAGCACAAGAATTCATAAGCTTATACCAAGTCTCTGCTATTCATCATTTTCCTCTGTATACACATTGATCTTCAGTGTTTATTCATTTGCTCTGTAAGAGAGTCTTCATACAATTCAAAATTCTATGTTTATTTGATCTCAAGGTATTGGGACCTTGAGAGGGTAGTTTTTCCTTACGAGAGAAGCAGTTGAGAGAATTTCTTGTTGTGTCTTCCACTCATAAGCCTTATAAGATACAAGCAGAAGAGAACGTTGCTGCTCGTAAGACTTATAGTGGTGTAAGCAGGAGAGAACGTTGCTGCTCATAAGTCTTGTATACATAAGCAAGTGAGAAGAGTCATAGATTGTTTTTCTGCACGTAAGACTTGTCGTAAGGGGGAGAGAAGTTTCTTGTTGACAGAATATTTCTGCTCGTAGTCCATTCAAGGACAATTGTTGTTGTGGTATTCTGAGAGCCTATTGAATCTTAGAGGTATAGTGAAAATCTCAGTAGGTCTTGATCTCTGAGGACTGGACGTAGGCCTAGTTGTTAGGCCGAACCAGTATAACTCTCTGTGTTCAAATCTTCTCAACTCTACTCTATCTACTATATTCTTTATATCACCACATCAAGTGAAAAATTTATAACATCACCCAATTCACCCCCCTCTTGGGTGAAGCTTGCCTCTTACATTTGGTATCAGAGCCTCGTCTTCTCCGAAAATCCTAACAGCTTGAGAAGGATCCGACAAATGGCAACAATGGGTGAAAATATCCTTCCAGATGGAGCTTCAATCACTAGACCTCCTGGTTTTACTGGAGAACATTTTTCGTACTGGAAAGCCAAATTCAGAGTGTTCGTGATGGCCAACGAGTACGGATTATGGAATGTTATACAAGATGGTGACTATATTCCAATGAAGAAAATCGAAGATAGAGCAGTTAAAAAGAGCCCAGATGAGTTTGACGAGAATGACAAAAGGTTAGTGACATTAAATAGTAAAGCTATTCTAATGATACAGAGTGCTCTTAGTCAAAAAGAATATTTTCGTATATGTACTCTACCAACTGCCAAAGACATGTGGGATGCTCTTGAAATTGCTCACGAAGGTACATCTGGAATCAAAGAAAATAGAATCAATACTTTAATTACAGAATATGATTTATTTCGTATGAAATCTGGAGAAAGTATATCAGAATTTGAACTAAGGTATACTCATCTTGTTAATCAATTATCTGCTCTTGGAAAGTCGTTTGATCAAAATTCCCAGGTAAGAAAGATTCTTAATATTCTTACGAAAGAGTGGGAAGCAAAGGTGACAGCCATCGAAGAAGCTAAAGGAGAATCTATGAGATCCGTAGCTGCTCTCTTTGGAAGTCTTTCTGAATATGAAGGTAAGTTGAGATTCAAAAAGGAACTTGAAGAATTCGATGATAAAAAGAAAAAGGGAGTTGCACTTAAAGCTATCAAAGAAGAAGAAGAAACTTCCGAGAATGAAGATGTCCCTAGTGATGATGAAATGGGAATGATCGTAAGGAAATTCAAGAAATTCTACAGAAGAGGACAAAGGAATTTCAAGAACTATCAAGGTGGACCAAGCAAGAAAGAAAACAAAGAACAACAAATAGTATGCTATGAATGTGGGAAACCAGGACACATCAAATCTGAATGCTTCAGAAACAAAGACAAAAAGAAGATGAAAAAGAAAGCATATATATCATCTATTTGGGGTGATAGTTTGTCAGACGAAGAAAATGACAACGACGAAGTAGCAAATCTATGCTTGGTAGCTAAGGAAGAAGAATCAGACTCTGAGGTAAGTGACTCTGAATCCTCTTATGATGAATTGTTATCTGAATATAATGCATTGCATACAGAGTTCATCAAAGTTGATAAAGAAATGGTTAGTTATAAGAAGAAAGTAAAAGAATTAGAAAGTAATGTCATATCATCATATGAAATGTGTAAAGAGAAAGATAAAAAAATAGAAGATTTAACAAAGATTGTTGAAAAGTTTACTAAAGGAAGTGAAACTCTCAAGGTTATTTTAAATTCTCAGAAAGTTTCATTTGATAAATCTGGAATTGGATATAATGCTGTGCATAATAAGAATAAGAAGAATAGTAGAGACTATCTTAAATATTTCAGGAATTCTGTGCATACATCGAATCCATTTGTATCATGCAATTATTGTAATAGGAAAGGACATTATACTTCATCGTGTTATTTCAAAAAGGGAAAGGTTGTTGGAACATATAAATGGGTTCCGAAGGGGACACATATTTCAAATACTAACCACAAAGGACTCAAGAAAGTGTGGGTACCTAAAACCTGATCATCTTATTCTAGGTATGTCTCAAAGCATCTCAAGCGAACAAATGGTATATTGATAGTAGATGTTCGAGACACATGACTGGTGACAAAAATAAGTTCACCATGCTTGAAACTAGAGAAGGAGGAAAGGTGACATTTGGAGGAAATCAATCTGGTCGTATTGCTGGAATTGGTGAAGTAGGAAGAACCGATGGCATTCAAATCAACGGAGTATATTATGTTGAAGGATTATGCCACAATCTCTTAAGCGTAAGCCAAAGCACTGACAAAGATAACTGGGTGATATTTGACTCGAAAGAATGCATGATAGTAAGCAAGAAAGATCTACCTCTAAACAAAGAAACTATCAAGGCAAAGATCCGAGCTCAAAGGGATGGTAATTGTTATACTATTGATTTAAATTCAAATTCTTCTGAAAATTGTTTTCTTAGTCGATAAGAGGAAAGTTGGTTATGGCATAAGCGTTTGGCTCATGTCAATATGAATCAACTTGACAAATTGATCAGAAAAGATTTAGTTGTTGGTCTTCCCAAACTCAAATTAAAAGACAACATGATATGTGAAGCATGTCAAAAAGGCAAACAAACTAAATCTTCTTTTAAAACAAAATATGAAATTTCTACTTCAAAACCTTTACAATTACTTCATATGGATTTGGTAGGTCCTGCAAGAGTAAAAAGTTTTGGAGGAAATTTATATACGTTAGTAATTGTTGATGATTTTACAAGATTTGCATGGACTATATTTATTGTCTCAAAAGATGAAACTTTTGCTGAATTTATTATGTTTGCCAAAAAGGTTCAAAATGAGAAAGGTATTCCTATTGTCTCTATTAGAACAGATCATGGAGGAGAATTTGATAATCAATTGTTTGAAGATTACTGCAACGACAAAGGAATAGATCACAACTTCTCAGCCCCTAGAACACCTCAACAAAATGGAGTAGTGGAAAGGAAGAACAGAGTGCTTACAGAAATGGCAAGAGCATTACTTAATGAAAAAGAAATGTCACAAGTATTCTGGGCAGATGCAATGAGTACTGCATGCTATATTTCAAACAGAGCATATATTCGCAAATCTCTTGGAAAGACACCATATGAACTTTACAAAGGAAGGAAGCCAAATATTGCTCATCTTCATATCTTCGGGTGTAAGTGCTTCATTCACAACAATGGTAAAGAAAATTTAGGTAAATTTGATTCAAAGTCTGATGAAGGTATTTTTCTAGGATATTCTAATAGAAGTAAAGCTTATAAAGTTTTCAATAAAAGAACATGTACTATTGAAGAATCTATTCATGTTGTGTTTGATGAAATTGAATCTCAGACAAGACTTAATGATGAAGAAGAAATGGATT
This sequence comes from Inga oerstediana, assembly GCA_963210345.1. Classification (NCBI taxonomy): domain Eukaryota; kingdom Viridiplantae; phylum Streptophyta; class Magnoliopsida; order Fabales; family Fabaceae; genus Inga; species Inga oerstediana. The sequence continues at coordinate 22,565,125 of OY723409.1, read as the reverse complement.
CAATCAAGAAAAACAAATCTATTTCAAAGCAGGATGATTTTGAAACAAATGATTTTCAAAATTTAGAAGATGTCGATGATCATGCTCAACCTAAAACGTGGAGACGTATAAAGAATCATCCAATTGATCAAGTTATAGGAGATATTCATAAAGGTGTCAAAACCAGAAATAGAATCCTCAATGAGGTAACTTTTTCAGCTTTTATTTCTGAAATTGAGCCTTCTAATATAGAAGAAGCTTTATCTGACAATGATTGGGTGATTGCTATGCAAGAAGAACTAAATCAATTTCAAAGAAATCAAGTTTAGGATTTGGTTCCTCGACCTAAAGATCATACGGTTATAGGGACCAAATGGGTTTTCAAAAACAAACTTGATGAATCAGCAATCATTATGAGAAATAAAGCAAGATTGGTTGCCAAAGTCTATAATCAAGAAGAAGGTATTGATTATGAGGAAACATATGCTCCAGTGGCAAGATTGGAAGCAATACGAGTACTCTTAGCTTTTGCTTGCATCAAAAGTTTTAAACTTTATCAAATGGATGTAAAAAGTGCTTTTCTAAATGGTTATATTATGGAGGAAGTATATGTAGAACAGCCTCCTGGTTTTGAAGATGAAACAAAACCTGATTATGTCTTCAAACTTAAGAAAGCATTATATGGTTTGAAACAAGCACCCAGAGCTTGGTATGAAAGACTAAGCAAATTTCTTCTTGATCAAGGTTTTGTCAGAGGTAAAGTTGATACAACTTTATTCATCAAACATAACAAAAATGATATTCTAATAGTTCAAATTTATGTTGATGATATTATTTTTGGTGCTACTAACGAATCTATGTGTCAAGAATTTTCTAAGATTATGCAGGGAGAATTTGAAATGTCCATGATGGGAGAATTGAACTTCTTTCTTGGACTTCAGATCAAACAAAAGAAGAATGGTATATTTATATCTCAGACAAAGTATTTGAAAGAGTTGTTGAAGAAATATGGATTAGATAATGCTAACGGAGCTGATACTCCAATGAGTTCTACAACATTGTTGGATGCTGATGTAAAGGGACCTAGCTTCAACATCATAAAGTATAGAGGAATGATTGGTTCATTACTCTATCTCACAGCAAGCAGGCCAGATATTCAGTTCAGTGTAGGAATGTGTGCAAGGTATCAATCCAATCCTAAGGTATCTCATGCAGAGACAGTAAAAAGAATTTTCAAATATCTAGGAGATACTTCAGAGCTTGGTCTTTGGTATCCAAAAAGAGGGAACGAGTATTTAATAGCATATTCAGATTCAGATCACGGTGGATATAAAACTGACAGAAAGAGTACCAGTGGACAATGTCAATTTCTCGGAGGCTCTCTAGTGTCATGGTTTAGCAAGAAGCAGAACATAGTTTCATTATCTTCGACTGAAGCTGAATATATAGCTGTGGCAAGCTGCTGTTCTCAAGTGCTATGGTTAAAACAACAACTTCAAGATTTGGGAATTTATTTAAAAGAAATCCCAATCTATTGTGATAATACTAGCACGATAAGCTTGGCAAAGAATCCTGTACAACATTCAAGAACCAAGCATATAGACATTCGACATCACTTCATTCGAGATCATGTTCAAAAGAAAGATGTCAAAGTGGAATTTATACCAACTCATCATCTTCAACTTGCGGATATTTTCACAAAACCAATTGCAAAAGATCAATTCCTTTATATTCGAAGAGAATTGGTAATGGTCAATCCCAATGAGTTGTAAGTTTTCTTGTTAAAAAGTTTAATTAAATGTTTCTTTTGATGATAACCATACTGACTTTAGCATCGGAGTGTTCAAAATTTGTTTTTGCAGGACTGTCACTCGAGCACTGAAGGTACTGCTCGAGTGATGAGCTGTGTCACTCGAGCACAAGCAGCTCTGCTCGAGCACAGCGCTATTAAAGATACTCTGCTCTTTGACATGTAAAACAGAGGTTAACAGAGGAGTTAAGAATACCAAGGGAATGTATCAGAAATAACAGTGAGAATTGAACTCACTCGCGAGTGAGGAACTCTCGCTCGAGCATGATATGAACATGCTTGTGGTGAGGAATGCCTGCTCAAGTGAAGAAGAGGAATTTCTTTGCAAAAGCTATCCAAATCATGGTTACTCAAATGATCTTGGAGGATTTGAGTACAAAGATACAAAAATATATCAAGAATCCACAATCCAGGTACGTTTTACTTGTTTCTTTATTTTTCCAGAAGATCACTCGAGCACAGATAGAACACACTCGAGCACAGTATGAACATTACTCGAGTACTAGGGTTCATGCTCGAGCACTGTCACTTATATCAGTTACTGGGGAGCTCAGAACGTCGCACTTCTTGTTCTCACTCGAAGTGCTTTCTCACTCGAAAGACACAACTCTTCACCTTCAACCGTTTTCTCATCATTCAATCACGACTTTCTGCCTCAAATCGCCGTTACAACCCTTCACTCTTTTATAAAAGGTGATTGTTACCTTCTACATTTCTCATTCGTGCCCTAATCTCCATTTGTCTTTCTTTCAAAAACTAAGAGTTTTTGCTTCTCTTCCACTTTCTCTACAATGGCAAGAACCAAACTACCCTCTATTCCTCAAAAATCTCATTCTCTTTCTCCTACTCACTCTGCTGCCAGTGAATCTGGAACCCCTGAGCTTACTCCTCCATCTCCTAAAATCTCTTCCTCACCGTCACCCCCTCCTAAACCCAAAACCAAAAAGAGGACTCCGGCTAAGAAACCTCACCCAAAGCCTCAAGTTTCAAAGAAAGACTAACCTCCTCAAAAGAAACCAAAGGGTGTGGTATTCAAGGAACCCATAATCACCCGGTCTCAATCCAAAGAGGTTCAAGGAAAGGAAAAGAAGAAGGAATCAGAACAACCCCAATCATCTTCTTCCTCTGGGGATACCTTCAGTAGACAACTCCGGGAAGCAATAGAGAAATCCAAACTGGACAAGATAGTTGGGAAGATTGCTTCTCAAGCTGGTGTTTCAAGTTCACATCAAGATAAGCAACCAAGTGCCTCTGCTTCAGGAGCACCTCCTGCCTCTCAAGCACCAGTGGATGACCAACTCACCAGTCCTCTTGAGGGATTCAATGTTGCAGAGCTTAAGGCTTTATCTCAGAAGGTATATGATGATGAATTTAAACATAGACATTTCTGCCCTATAGTATATGTGGATCTGGATTATTTGAAAAAGAATTGTCATTTGGACTTGTACCCTTACCTTCAATACTATGCTCCCTGGCTAGATATCCATTTGCCATATTCCCCCACTGTTGTGAAAACCTTTTATTACAACATGAAGACTCATAATATTATGTCTAGATCTGGTGAGTTGATTGAAGAAGTAGTGTCTACTACTGTTAGAGGAAAATTCATTATGATTTCTGCCAAAATCATAAATGACTTACTTGGTTATGTTGCACCTCCTCCTGATCCACCCTCTTTCTCTGCCAATGAAGTTTTTAAAATTCTGAGACCAAAAGACCCAATTGGCCCCCTCATTTTCAAACCTATTGATATGACTGATAATCACAGAGTCCTTCATTATATATATTCCCGGAGCATAGTCAATAAATCCAAGAATTTTACCCACTTTGCTCAAAAGGATTACTATTTCTTGGCTTCTTTGGTTGCTGGGCAACAAAGGAATGTAGGGGAGATTATTTTTAATGAGATGAGAAGGTTTCGATTTTCTTCAACAAGATCCACAACCATACCATACCCTCAACTTGTTTCCTTCATTTTGATGAAAAACAAAATTTGGTATTTGGAAGGAACTGAAAGGATACTCATCTCAAGGTTTGGTAAGACTCAGTTAACTCACATGGGTATCAATCTTCCGGTGAGTCAGACCAAAGCCACATCCAAGAGGGAAGCCACTCCATCCAGAGGTGATGAGGCACAATCATCTACATAAGGTCCTATTCATCCTCCTTCCTTTCTCAATGCCTCTCTGTCCAATCATATGACTGAAGTAATTAATCAAGCTGTATCAAGTTTGAAGAAGGAGTTAGTGACTGAGTATGAGAAGCTTGTGGAGAAAATAGAAGCACAAGTCATTAAATTGGTAGACAAGGCCAATCTTAACTTTCAACTGATGTTCAAAACTCAGGATGAGATGTCACAGAGGATCACTAATATGGAGACCTTCCTGCACTCACATTTTGCCTCTTCATCTTCTGGGGTGCCTCCAGAGACCACTCATACCTCACCACTTCATCCACAGACTCATGTACTTTTCACCGATCCAGAGTCTAATGTAGATGTTACATTTGATCGGTCGCCTTCACTACCTCCCTCATCATCTGTACCACAGCCAACATCTCCTTCTGATCAGCCCATTGACCCTCTCACTGACATGGTAACCTTTGTTCCACCTCCACAGCCCCCTTCTGATGTTGACAAAATAGGGGAGAAGGATGTGTGATGTTTTCTGAGCTTTTGTAGGGTGTATATGGGTGTTTGGGTAGATTTCTGTATTGGGTAGGAATTTGATGTTATTTTGATTTGATGTTATGAAACTATTATGTTTGATGTTATTGATATTATGTACTTGTTTCAAGATTGAACTTTTTCATGTTTTCAAGTTGTTCATGATTTTGATTATCAAGTTACTATTAAAACTTATATATCTCATACTATACTTATCTTGGTTGTTAAGTGTCCAGAGGAAACATTGCAGGAAAACTTGAATTTGAAACTTAAACTTGATATGCATTTGGAAACATTGAAGAATTTCAAAATTTTCAATCTCAATCAATTTCTCTTAAACTTTCATCACAAAAGTTTTGTCATCATCAAAAGGGGGAGAATGTTAGATCCCAAGTTTTGATGATAACAATAAGTCAATTGTGTGCAAATCATGTTTTTAGAAGATTAAGAAAAGTTTACAAAGTTACCAAATGCATATTTGATGTTTTCTGATATCTGCTGTGAAATTGCACTGGAGTGCTTGAGCAAGGATTTTGCACTCGAGCATAGATCTCCTTTGTGCTCGAGCAGGTGCGAGTGAAAGCCAGAAAGTGTGTACCTGAGAGGCATTCTCCCATTATGTTCACTGGATCACTCGAGCACTAAGGTGTGCACTCGAGCAGAGAAGTCATTCTCACTCGAGCACATGCGAGTGAGGGTCTGCGAGTGCTTGGCCAAGAGCAAGTAATAGCATGCTTCCTTCATTCACTCGAGCAGAGACATCAATGCTCGAGCATGAGCATTCTGTGCTCGAGCAAGGTACTGCGAGTGTCTGGCCGAGAGTCATAAAGTTCAAAGAAGTGCAAGTGTGCTCGAGCACACCCGTATATGCTCGAGTGACACATCAATCCTTGCAAGTAAAAATTCTATCCCTCTCCAAATCTGTTGCGAGTGCTTGTTTAAAAGGTATAATACTTGAGAATATTCTTCTCACTCGAGCAGGAGTCTGTGTGCTCGAGTGAGGGCCCACATCACCTGCGAGTGATAATTTTATCCCTCTGAAATCCTAATGCGAGTGATGGTATTGAGAGCATATTCCTTAAGAATTACCATAATCAGGGGCAAAATGGTGAAGTTACCGACCAATTGGTCAGTTACCGAAGAGGAAACTCATTAGTAACTTCAAGATCAATGGTTGAGATTGATTTGTGTAGAAATCAAGGGGTGGAATCATGTGTGAGGTTGCCTGTGTGAACCCATGGTTGATGGAGCAAAAGGGTGACACTTGGCACAATTTGGACCCTTGGATCTTGGTCAATTTGTCAACTTTTCCTTCTCTCCTCTCCTCCCTTATTTGGACGTCCAAATGGTCAAAAGATCGGCCAAAAATCTGACCCTCTTCATCTTCTTTATCTCTCTCCTTAGCTTCCATGAACGCCCAAAGTGGAGGAGGAAAGAGAAAGAATCAAGGTGAGATTTAGCTTGTTTGTTGGCCTCTAATGTTCTAATCACCTTCTATAAAGTTGTTCATAGTGATGAGAGCTTCATCTCTATGGTTTTAGATTCTTGATTGGAGGTGTTTGAGAGCTTGAGCAAAAGTGGAAAGATGGAGAATCAAACAATTGGTTTGGGAAAGAGGAAGAGGTGAGTATTTGAAGCCTTTTGATCTAGGTTTTGTGATTTATGGATGAGTTTTGTGAATTGTGAATTTTTGCCCTGATTTTGGTAGAATTGTGAAATGCATGAATTGTCATGTGTTTTGTGTTGAAAATGGTGAATTGTGGTTAAATTGATGCCATAGTGTGTTTTGGTGTCATTGGAATTGGTTTGAGAACTTGGAATGAAAAGAATGGCAATGTGGTGTTTGTGTTGTGATTTGTGATGACATGCTGTGATTGTTGGTAAAACATGTCAATATAATGTGAATTTGGTTGTTTTGGTGTTTCCAATGGATTCCTTGTGAAAATTTGTGTGGGAATGATGTTTGGTATGAAAATGGAACCATTGGAAGCCAAATTGCGAAAACTGGAATTCTGTCTTTTGAAACTCTGTTCTGGACAGTCTTCTTGTGTTGCCGTTTTGAATGGGCAAATGATGTCAGACGATTCTGAAACTTTCCAGTCTTGAAGTTCACATCCCAAGCTTCAAAATGGACATATAAATTTTTTCATTTAGTTTTGTGAACTGTGATTTATGTTTGCCCAAAGTTTGAGGTCGAAATTGGGTTCGATTTTGGAGCAGTATGGATATTTGTGTAATTCTGTATTTCTGTGATTATGTTCAGCCTTGATTCATATTTTTCCTTTGAAGAGAACTTGAATAGCTTTCATTTGGCTTTGGAATCACCTCATTTCGATTTTTTTGGAATTAGTTATGAATTTTCGAAGTTACCTTGGCTGCAGCAGAAAATCTTGGCTGCAGCGCAAAAGTTTCTGTGCACGTTTTGGCCGCAGCCAAAAGCCTTCTGTGCGTGTTCTGGCTGCAGCCAACCCCCATTTTCAGCATTTTGAGTTTTTGAAAGGTGATTTCCAATCTAGTACGTCCTAATCCTTTAAGCTTTCGTTGAGCTTATTTTAGCAACCTAAAGGCTGTGAATGACAACCAACTTTAAGTGATATGAAAGTAAGATTTTGGAATAGAAAATAACCCTATGTCCTTGCTTTGATTATAGGGTTGATGTTCGCCCTGAACGTGGTTTAATATTCGTTATGATCGTGAGTAAGTGGTGCTGGAGCTTAAATGGAAAGAACAAGGGTTGGGAACTTACCTCTCTTGCATGCTTTGATATTTGTGTTTGTGTATTGATGCATGTATTGCTTTACTGGATTATGTGAAACAGGTATGAATGATTATAACTCTGTTTCTAGTTATGCTATGGCCATGAGTATGTTGTTGAAACATTAAGCACGCAGATATGTCATTGTGTGAACATGAGTTATGTATTGCAAGCATGTCATGCATTAAACACATATCATACATGCATATAGGTATTTGTTTCCTACTGAGATTCTCTTGAATCTCACCCCTCCCCTACCAACATTTTAGATAGGGTAGGTGGATCGAGGTTGGAGCAAATAGGCAAAGGCGACGAGGACTACTTTGGGTTATGGATTTTGGTAGTTGGTTATCATAGTTGGGATGTATATTTGGATATTCGTATTTGGATTTGGATGTGTATATATGGATGTATATTTGATTATGTATAGAGATGAGACTTGTGTAATCCCCATTTGAGGAATTGTAAAGGGCGAATATGCATTATGAATTTTATGTAAAGGTATGAACCCGGAAATTGCCGGGATGATATTGTTGTATACTCTGATATTTGTATAAATGTGATATTCCGCGTGATGTAATTGTATTCAAAATTGAATATGAGATCAGGTTAATTAGATTTCGAAAGTTATTTGTGAAAACCCTAACATGAAGATGGGATTTTAAATAAGTTTTGTTTCTTATTGGTCTCTATTTCATTTTAATTGCGTATTTCAGATATAATTATAGAAGGGGGTTACACAACCGATCTTCCATGATAGCATTCAGTAATTAATTTACCCCAAAGGTATTTTTTCACGATTTTCCCTTTTCCTTTTGATAGCCACACAATAAGAGAAGAAAGAAGATCTAAAATTGGACCGATGGGATTGAAAAAGGGATATATTGTTAGATCTCATGTTTTGATGATAACAAAAGAATGGTTTGAAAAGGAAATGATTAATAAACAAGTTTAAACAAAGGAATAACAGGAATAAGCATCACTTGAAGTAAGCATTGGAGTAATGAAGAAAGGCCAAGAGAAAATGCTGAGGAACTTCATCAGAAGCAAGTTTTCTAAGGCATTACTCGAGTACCTACTCGAGTAATGAGACAAAACTTGAAGTAACCAAAGGCACCTTCCAGTAACCTGCCAACGTTACTCGAGTAGTTACTCGAGTAATAGTGTAAGTATTTTCAAGTTGCTCTCGGCCTGCCAATGTTACTCGAGGAGCGACTCGAGTAACCAGGTAAAAACTTGGAGTTGCTCTCGGCCTGCCAATATTACTCGAGGCGGTACTCGAGTAACCATGTGAAAAACTTCCAGTTGCTTTCAAGTTGCCAATGATACTCGAGTAGCTACTCGAGTAACTCTGTTTCTGAAAAGGTGAAGCTCTCGGCACTTTGTACTACTGCCAATGTTACTCGAGTAGCTACTCAAGTAACGACTAAGGTAAGTGAAAACTTGAAGGTGGTACCCGATTAACTTAATATAAATTTATCTCAATTTCCTCGAGTCCTTACTCTAGTATGCAGAAATATTTTCAAGGTAAACCTCAAGTCATTACCCAAGTAAGTCATGCACAAGAAGTACATTTACTTGAGGTGGTACCCGAGTAACCTATGCAAAAATGAGTGCATTACTCGAGTCCATACCCGAGTAATGAGGTAAGTGCTCTTGGCCTTGAAATCCTACCAACATTACTAGAGTAGAGCATCGAGTAACCACAAGTTTATTTGAAGATTTACTGGAGTTGGTACCCGAGTAACTCATAAAGTTATGAGTTCATTACTCGAGTAGGTACCCGAGTAAACAGATATATCTAAAGGTTAGAAAATTGGTTATTCCATGCACTACCCGAGTAATCTTGTATTTATTCATTGACTTGCAGTTGATCAAAGATTTCCCGATGATACTTGAGTAAGTACTCGAGTAATCTTCAAGTAATACTCGAGTAGTTATTCGAGTAAGCTTACCCAGAAATTTAGAAATCATTCAAACATTCATTAAATTGTTTCCTATATGATTAATATTTCATTGTATTAGTATTTCTAGCATACTTACAGATAAATAATGAAGGAATCATGTCAGGAAAGGGAAGTCAAATTAAACATTCAAATGCCAACCACCGCCAACGGATATTTTTCAAAAACTTGAAAAGTCAATAGTGGCTGCGCACTCTCCAACGGACGAAAGAGAATGTTTCAACGGTCATCACCAACATATCTATATATATGGGAACATCCAAACAGAGAAATAACAACAAGAACACACACAAATGAATTATCAAGTTCATTGCTTTATTTTCACGTTGAAATTATATTTCTATGCTTCAGTGATTCTTATTCACTCTGTAAGAGAGATATTTTATTCAAACTCAATATTTGTTATTGAGATAACTTAAGGTTGTGGAACCTTGAGTTGGGATTGGATTATAACTTGTAAGGGGGAGCGAGTGTCCAGGAGAAGGAACTTGCGTGTACTGAGGTGCCAAGAACCCACTGAATCTTGGAAGTTATAGTGAAATTCTCAGAGAAGCTCTGAGGACTGGATGTAGGTCAAAGTGGTTGTGACCGAACCAGTATAACTCCCGTTGTACACTTCGGTGATATTTCTCCTTACTTATTACTATTTTAATTCCACTGTTAAAGTTTTATATTTCCGGCGAAATTTTAGTATCACCCAATTCACCCCCCCTCTTGGGTGAAACGCTTGTTCTAACATTTGGTATCAGAGCAAAGGTCTTCTTGTTAAGGTTTAACAGCCTAAGAAGGATCCAATGGCAAGCATGGGTGAAGGAATTCTTCTCGACGGAGCATCCATCACTAGACCCCCTGGTTTCAATGGAGAACACTTCTCTTTCTGGAAAGCTAAGTTCAGAGTGTTCGTGATGGCTACTGAATTTGGGCTATGGGATGTAATTGTGAGTGGAAACTATCAACCTACAAAGATTGTAGATTCTCAGAAAATTCCAAAGACGCCAGCGGAATATGATGACAATGACAAGAAACTTATCACTCTCAATAGCAAAGCAATTCTGATGTTACAAAGCGCCTTGAGTCAAAGTGAATATTTCAGAATTTGCACACTTCCAACAGCGAAACAAATGTGGGAAGCTCTAGAAATAGCTCATGAAGGAACTTCGGGAATAAAGGAGAATCGAATCAACACTTTGGTCACCGAATTCGATTTACTTCGAATGAAATCAGGTGAGTCGATTTCTGAATTCGAACTTAGATATACTCATCTTGTTAACCAACTTGCAGCTCTTGGGAAAGTCTATGATCAACACACCCAAGTACGAAAGATTTTGAATATTCTTTCTAAAGAATGGGAAGCAAAAGTTACTTCAATAGAAGAAGCAAAAGGAGAATCAATGAGATCAGTTGCTTCTCTATTTGGAAGTCTTTCTGAATATGAAAGCAAACTAAAGTTCAAACGAGAACTAAATGACATTGGTGACAAGAAAAAGAAAGGTCTAGCACTGAAAGCGAAAGAAGAGAATCAGGATGAGGATGAGGAGTTTGACGATGATGAAATGGGTCTAATCATAAAACGATTCAGAAAATTCTACAAGAAAGGTCAAGGATTCAAACATTTTCAGAAAGGAGGAAATAGTAGCAAAGATCATATCATTTGCTATGAATGTAGGAAACCAGGACATATCAAGTCAGAATGTCCAGAACTAAACCAAAAGAGCAAAGAAAAGAGAAAAAGCAAATTCTTCAACAAAAAGAAGGCCTTCGTATCTGCTATATGGGGTGACAGCTCCTCAGACGAAGAAAGTGATGAGGAAGAAGTAGGTAATATATGTCTTGTTGCTCAAGAAGAAATAGAAGAAGAGGTAAATGATTCTGAACCTACCTATGATGAATTACTTTCCGAATATAATGCTTTACATTCTGAATTCATCAAAGTAGTTAAAGAATTGATTGTTGTTAAAAAGAAAAACAAAGTTCTTGAAACTGAACTTAAGGGAAAGGATTGTGAAAATTGTTTATCTTTGAAAAAGAAAAACATTGATCTCACAAAAACTCTTGAAAAATTTACACAAGGAAGTGAGATGCTAAATGTTATTTTAAAAGCTCAACGATTTGTAAACGATCTATCTGGAATTGGATATGATCCAAAATCAGATAAAAGGAAAGGAAGAAAGAAAGCAGGAGGTAAGTCATATTTGGATTATTTCCAACGTTCTGTGCATACATCAAATCATTTTGCATTTTGTAATTATTGTAATAGAAAAGGACATTATACTTCTTCATGCATTCATAAGAAGAAAGGAACAATAGGAACCTACAAATGGGTACCTAAAGGTTCATATATTCAGAAAATTATTTGTACTAACCCAAAAGGACCCAAAAAGATGTGGGTACCTAAGATTTAGTCATTTGATTGCAGGTGTGTCTCAAAGCATCTAAAAATAGCAAGTGGTACATAGATAGTGGATGCTCGAGACATATGACCGGAGATTTTGAAAGTTTTACCACATTACAACCTAAGGAAGGTGGAAAGGTAAAATTTGGAGGAAATCAATCCAGAAGAATAGCAGGAATTGGTGAAATCAAAAATGACAAAGGAATACAACTCAAAGATGTATATTATGTTGAAGGATTGTGTCACAATTTGCTGAGTGTAAGTCAAAGTGCAGATAAAAACAACTGGGTAATATTTGACTCAGAAGAATGTTTAATCATCAACAAGAATGACTTACAGCTTGATAAGAAGAATATCAAGGCTAAGCTCAGAGCAAAAAGGGAAGGTAATTGTTACACTCTAGATATTAGCAGAAATGAATCTTAAAATTGTTTTCTGAGTAATGCCGATGAAAGTTGGCTATGGCATAAGAGATTGGCTCATGTCAATATGCATCAACTAGGCAAACTACTGAAAAAGGATCTAGTCCTTGGATTACCCAAAGTTAATTTAAAAAATGACTTGATTTGTGATGCATGTCAAAAGGGTAAACAAACTAAATCATCTTTCAAATTGAAAAATGAGATTTCAACAAACAGACCATTACAATTATTACATATGGATTTAGTTAGTCCAGCAAGAGTAAAGAGTCTTGGTGGAAACTTATATTCATTGGTTATTGTTGATGATTTCTCTAGATTTACATGGGTTATTTTTCTATCATCAAAGGATGAGACATTTGAAGAATTTATTGTTTTTGCCAAGAAGGTGCAAAATGAGAAAGGTATGTCCATTACAGGTATTAGGACCGATCATGGTGGAGAATTTGAAAATCAAGCCTTTGAAGAATATTGTGATACTAATGGCATTGATCACAATTTTTCTGCTCCAAGAATACCTCAACAAAACGGAGTTGTGGAACGTAAGAATAGAGTACTCACTGAAATGGCTAGAGCAATGTTGAATGAAAAGAATGTGTCTCAAGTGTTCTGGGCTGATGCTATGAGTACAGCATGTTACATTTCAAATAGAGCATATATCAGAACAAAACTTGGAAAGACACCATACGAACTTTACAAAGGTAGAAAGCTAAACATCGCTCATCTTCACATCTTTGGTTGTAAGTGTTTCATTCATAATAATGGTAAAGATAACTTAGGAAAATTTGATTCTAAAACTGATGAAGGAATTTTCCTAGGATATTCTAACCGAAGTAAAGCATATAGAGTTTTCAATAAAAGAACTTGTATTGTTGAAGAATCAATTCATGTTGTATTTGATGAATTTGAATCCTCTGACAAAACTATTGATGAAGAACAGGAAGTTGTTTTAAATCAAGAGAATGGTCAATCTATTTCTAAGTCTCTTATTCCAGAAGTTGATGAAACTAAGGAAGAAGAGCAATCCCTAGGCCAACCTAGAGCTTGGAAATACAATAGGAGTCATCCCTTAGATCAAGTCATAGGAGATGTAAATGAAGGGATCAAAACTAGAAATAGAATTTTTAATGAAGTAAGTTTTTCTGCATTGATTTCTGAGATTGAACCTTCTAACATTGATGAAGCCCTATCAGACAATGATTGGGTTATAGCAATGCAAGAAGAACTAAATCAATTTGAGAGAAATCAAGTTTGGGATTTGGTGCCCCGACCCATAGATCATCCGATCATTGGTACTAAATGGGTATTCAAAAACAAACTCGATGAATCTGCAATTATTGTCAGAAACAAGGCAAGATTGGTGGCCAAAGGCTATAATCAGGAAGTAGGGATTGATTATGAGGAAACGTATGCTCCAGTGGCTAGATTGGAAGCTATACGTGTACTCTTAGCCTTTGCATGCATCAAAGGATTCAAACTCTATCAAATGGATGTAAAGAGTGCTTTTCTAAATGGTTACATCATGGAAGAAGTGTATGTAGAATAACCTCCAGGTTTTGAGGATGTTACTAAACCTGACCATGTTTTCAAACTCAAAAAGGCTTTATATGGTTTAAAACAAGCTCCTAGAGCCTGGTATGAAAGGCTCAGTAAGTTTCTTATCGATCAAGGTTTTGTACAAGGAAAAGTTGATACAACACTCTTTATAAAACGAAAACACAATGATATTTTAATTGTTCAAATATATGTTGATGACATTGTTTTCGGTGCTACTAATGAATCTTTGTGTAAGGAATTTTCTGAGATAATGCAGGGAGAATTTGAGATGTCAATGATGGGAGAATTGAATTTCTTTCTTGGTTTACAAATCAAAGAAAGAAAGAATGGAATCTTCATATCTTAAACAAAGTATTTAAAAGAGCTATTGAAGAAGTATGGAATGGATGAAGAAAATGGCACGGACACGCCTATGAGTTCAACTACGTTGCTCGATGCTGATGTCAAAGGGAAAGACTACAACATAACAAAGTATAGAGGAATGATTGGATCATTACTCTATCTCACAGCAAGTAGACCGGACATCCAATTTAGTGTTGGCATATGTGCAAGATATCAATCAGCACCAAAAGAATCACATGCTGAAACGGTCAAACGAATCTTTAGATACCTTGCTGACACACCCGAATTGGGTCTGTGGTATCCCAAAGGAAGGAGTGAATATCTTGTTGCATATTCAGATTCAGATCATGGAGGATACAAAATAGACAGAAAGAGCACCAGTGGACAAGGACAATTTCTTGGAGGATCTCTTGTATCATGGTTCAGCAAGAAACAGAATACAGTGTCTCTTTCGTCAATGGAAGCCGAATATGTTGCAGTCTCAAGTTGTTGTGCACAAGTAATATGGTTAAAACAACAACTACAAGATCTTGGTATTTATCTCAAAGAAATACCAATATATTGTGACAATACTAGTACGATAAGCTTGGCAAAGAATCCAGTTCAACACTCTAGAACCAAGCATATCGATGTCAGACATCACTTCATCAGAGATCATGTTCAAAAGAAAGATGTGAAAGTGATATTTATTCCTACTCATCTTAAACTAGCAGATATTTTCACAAAACCTCTTGCAAAAGATCAATTTCTATACATTAGAAGAGAATTGGGAATGGTAAATCCCAATGAGTTATAAGTAATTTTAGCATTTCATAATATTAGATGAAGTCACTTGATAATGTTTTGATGATCACTAACTTAAGCATCGGAGTATATAGAAAATTGTTTTGCAGGAAGAAAGAAACTCTATTTTGAGAAACAAAAACAGAGATTATCAGAGGACATCATTACTGGAGTATCAACTTGAAGTAATGAATAACAGAGAGACAATACCCGAGGAACAACTTGAAGTAAAGTAACACTTTACTCGAGTATGTACTCGAGTAATGGCCCCCAAAACTGGAAGTAATAAATCAAGTTACTTGAAATTCAAACATAACGATTCAGTTTCAAAGAAATGAAGAGTCAGAAGTTGTAAAGCAGATTACTCGAGGCGGGCCTCGAGTAAACTTGAAGCTTACTTGAGGAAGGCCTCGAGTAAGGTCAGAGTCTAGATTCTCAAATTGATAAAGAATGACTCAAATCTGATCAGAATGGGTTATAAATGATCGAGGGAACATCCATGGATAATTACTATATTATTCATGCCAGGTACGCAATTTAAATGAATTATTTTAGAATTTTTCTGTATGAACACCCGAGGAAGGCCTCGAGTAAACTTGAAGATTAGTCGAGTAAGGCCTCAAGTAACGTCGGGTTCTAGGGCTTTATCTGTCGCGAACTCGGTCATTTCCACAAAATCTCCTCGAGTAAATCACTATTTTCTCTCACAAAAATTTTTCACAAGTGATTCCTTGCTTCATTTCCGTCAAAACCCAACCATTTTCATTCCTAGAAACTTCCTATTTTGCTCAAAATCCCTGTGCCCTAATTCGCGTCAGTTACTCTGTTTTTTCTGAAAATCTCAATTTTTCAATTCTTCAGAAAAATGAGAACCAAAAACCTTACTCCCATAGATTCCTCTGAATCCTAACAACACTCTGATCCTCTTTCTTCTCCTCCCAAGAAGAGAAGAAAACTTACCCCGAGACCAAAAGCTAAAATTCCTCTTCAACCGAAACCCAAAGGTGTGGTGATTAAAGAGCCTATTACTACAAGGGCTCAATCCAAAAAGAGTACCTCTACCGGAAGAGGGAAGAGTGCCAAATCTCCCTCACCTCCTCCCTCTGATTCCTCTACCCCCTCTTTCACTCCAAAACCTACCAAAAAGCCTAAATATGATAGGAATGTGGCTGCAGCTATGGCAAACATCATTGATCAAATGGAGAAGGGACAATCTTCCAAGAAGTCCAAAGTGCCGGAAGAAGAGATCACCAACCCACCAAAGGGATTCAATGTTAGCAAATTGGTGGAGTCTCCGAAGTACTTGTCTCAGTTCTCCAGGAGGAAAGTGTGCAAGACACACTATGTGGATCTCAGGCTACTTCAAGAGGTAGTAAAGCATGACCTAAGTCCTTATTTAGATCCCTTTATGCCTTGGTTATCCATTAGATTGCCTTTTTGCACAAAGGTGATAACTCACTTTTATTGTAACTTAGAGATCATAGATGAGCCTAACCGAACCTCAGTTAAGGAAGAGATGACCACCACAGTTAGAGGCCAAAAGATACTTATATCACCCTCTAGGATTAACTTGTGGTTAGGAATTGAGAACCCCCCGGATGATATTTACTCCCAGATTGAACCAAACCAAATCTTTACTATCCTTAAACCCAGAGAGTTAGTTGGCCCTCTAAATTTCAAGCCCAGTGATATGTGTGATCATCATAGGGTCCTTTGGTATATTTACTCTAGGTCCCTAGTGAACAAAGCCAACAACTATACCTACTTCTCCGATAGGGACTTTAGGTGGTTTGCTTCACTTCTCCTGAAGGAGCAGAAGGATCTGGGAGAGTATATCTTCTCAGAAATGAAAAGGTATAAGGTGGATGGGAAGGCCACAACACCAATGCCATATCCTCATATTGTATCTCTAATCCTGAAATAGAACAAGATATGGTATTTGGACAGCAAGGAGCCCATTGAGAGGTTGACTCCGGTTGGGAGAAACCAGATAGGGAAATTGAACATTGACATCCCTCTCAAAGGCCCTCTGGAATCTGGGTCAAAGAAAAAGAGGAAGACCACTGAGGCAGAGACCAGCAAGATAGATGACACTCAGTCATCTACTCCAGCTGCTACCACACATTGCCATCTTTCCTCAATGTCACTCTCCAGCATTTTATGGAAAATATGCTGAGAGGTTTTCATGTGGATATCGCCAACACGAATGCCGAACTGATAACCTACATGAATACCAAGATGGGAGAGTTGGTTGAAAGAATGGACAAGAGGCATGAGAAGTTGCTAGCTGAGCAACATGCCCAGGGCGAGACACTGAGATTGATTCTGGCACGCTTGGACTCATTGGGTCCCGGACCTTCAGCCGGTCCCTCCTCTTCTGCACCACCACCTCCAGTGAACCCTCCTTCAGACACTCCTATCACTGAGGCTGAACCATCTACTCCTCTGGTTTCTAGTCCACCTGAGCTTCAAGCCAAAGACATCCTTTACTTAGTGGATAACCCAGAAACCAACGAGACCATACACATCACCATTGATGATTCTCCTCCAAAACCTCAGCCAGAAACCGTTCCGAAACCGATTCCATCACCTACCCAAACTGAGGAAATATCTCCCTCTTCGTCCTCTGAACATCATATACCAGAGACTGAGACTACTCCTGAGATTCAAACCACTCCAGAAGGAGAAACCTCTACTATGGTTGTCTTCCAACCTCCTCCTCCCGGCGATGACATCCATATCCCTCCAGTCCATCTGCCTGACCCAGTTCCCTCTAGTTCATTTGATTCCTTGGACTCAGATGATTCTTTGGTCCTTCCAATAACACCTATTTCCATGGCCAAGCCTCCTAGCCCTCCACTTGATTGATGATGCCAAAAAGGGGCAGAAGAGCTTGAGGGTGGATTTTGTGGAAGTATCTGAGCATTTTGGGGCATTTGGTTGTACATGGGTTTTTAGGGAGCATTTTGAATTTTGAATTCTTGTAATTTAAAAATTTTAAGTTTAATACAAGTGTGTTCAAGTTATGATTTCATTTTAAGTTTATTTAAGCTTTGAATTATGATACATGTTTGGACTAATGAAGTTGTTGTGTATGCAAGGTGTATACTATGAATTCAAACTTAATAAGACACATTTAATTTGAAAATTCCATTTGAAAAACCATGTTCAAAATTACCAAAGTTTTGTCATCATCAAAAAGGGGGAGAATGTTAGATCTCATGTTTTGATGATAAAAAAAGAATGGTTTGAAAAGGAAATGATTAATAAACAAGTTTAAACAAAGGAATAACAGGAATAAGCATCACTTGAAGTAAGCATTGGAGTAATGAAGAAAGGCCAAGAGAAAATGCTGAGGAACTTAATCAGAAGCAAGTTTTCTAAGGCATTACTCGAGTACCTACTAGAGTAATGAGACAAAACTTGAAGTAACCAAAGGCACCTTCCAGTAACCTGCCAACGTTACTCGAGTAGTTACTCGAGTAATAGTGTAAGTATTTTCAAGTTGCTCTCGGCCTGCCAATGTTACTCGAGGAGCGACTCGAGTAACCAGGTAAAAACTTGGAGTTGCTCTCGGCCTGCCAATGTTACTCGAGGCGGTACTCGAGTAACCATGTGAAAAACTTCCAGTTGCTTTCAAGTTGCCAATGATACTCGAGTAGCTACTCGAGTAACTTTGTTTCTGAAAAGGTGAAGCTCTCGGCACTTTGTACTACTGCCAATGTTACTCGAGTAGCTACTCGAGTAACGCACTAAGGTAAGTGAAAACTTGAAGGTGGTACCAGATTAACTTAATATAAATTTATCTCAGTTTCCTCGAGTCCTTACTCTAGTATGCAAAAATATTTTCAAGGTAAACCTCAAGTCATTACCCAAGTAAGTCATGCACAAGAAGTACATTTACTTGAGGTGGTACCCGAGTAACCTATGCAAAAATGAGTGCATTACTCAAGTCCATACCCGAGTAATGAGGTAAGTGCTCTCGGCCTTGAAATCCTGCCAACATTACTGGAGTAGAGCATCGAGTAACCACAAGTTTATTTGAAGATTTACTGGAGTTGGTACCCGAGTAACTCATAAAGTTATGAGTTCATTACTCGAGTAGGTACCCGAGTAAACAGATATTTCCAAAGGTTTGAAAATTGGTTATTCCATGCACTGCCCAAGTAATCTTGTATTTATTCATTGACTTTCAGCTGATCAAAGATTTCCCAATGATACTCGAGTAATCTTCAAGTAATACTCGAGTAGTTACTCGAGTAAGCTTACCCAGAAATTTAGAAATCATTCAAACGTTCATTAAATTGTTTCCTATATGATTAATATTTCATTGTATTAGTATTTCTAGCATACTTACAGATAAATAATGAAGGAATTATGTCAGGAAAGGGAAGTCAAATTAAACGTTCAAATGCCAACCACCGCCAACGGATATTTTTCAAAAACTTGAAAATTCAATAGTGGCTGCGTACTCTCCAACGGACGAAAGAAAATGTTTCAACGGTCATCACCAACATATCTATATATATGGGAACATCCAAACAGAGAAATAACAACAAGAACACACACAAACGAATTATCATGTTCATTGCTCTGTTTTCACGTTGAAATTATATTTCTATGCTTCAGTGATTCTTATTCACTCTGTAAGAGAGATATTTCATTCAAACTCAATATTTGTTATTGAGATAACTTAAGGTTGTGGAACCTTGAGTTGGGATTGGATTATAACTTGTAAGGGGGAGCGAGTGTCCAGGAGAAGGAACTTGCGTGTACTGAGGTGCCAAGAACCCACTGAATCTTGGAAGTTATAGTGAAATTCTCAGAGAAGCTCTGAGGACTGGATGTAGGTCAAAGTGGTTGTGACCGAACCAGTATAACTCCCGGTGTACACTTCGGTGATATTTCTCCTTACTTATTACTGTTTTAATTCCACTGTTAAAGTTTTATATTTCCGACGAAATTTTAGTATCACCCAATTCACCCCCCTCTTGGGTGAAACGCTTGTTCTAACATATATTACTATAGCAAAGTGTTGTAGTAGCTGCCAAGTACTATAGCATTAGGGGCACTGTAGCACATCACTGTAGCACTGAGCTGACAAATCACTGTAGCCAATAGACACTATAGCATGCGTGAAGAAAAAGCGATAAAACACTACAGTACTTAAGAAAAATGGCACGGTTTACTGTTCATGAGTGGAAAAATGCACGGTTGCTTGCATCATCATGTAACACCCCCATTTTTATCACCAATATTCCCTATATGTAACGAGATATTTAATTGGAAAAAATGGTGAATGGTGATGTACATAAAAAGATTGGTACTCCAATTGGTGGTCACACATAACATGGGTATGTTTAAAACACAAAGTGTAAACAATTGTATTTGCTGCCAATGAGTTTCCCTGTGTAGCAATTTTCTTTTGTGACATTTTTCAATAGGCAAATATTGTTCACTCCCTATGATATTTTCAAATATGAAAGTAGATTTATCAAGCTTTAATTTTATAGGTCATATAGGTCATATGGAGCTGCACGTAAAGAGTTATAAATTTTTGAAGTTAGCCCAGCGAAACTAGGCAGCATCCAAAAACAATAATTCTGGGAATGGTGAGCTTCCAGTTGGTCAGAAAACCTGCCAAAATTGCCAATTATTGCAAATTTGGAAAAAATATAATGGCAATTATGTAAATTGTAGAATAAAGTAAAAGACCATATTTTCTCTTTATTAGTGGATATTTGCTACCAAAATATTAAAGAAGAAGGAAAATATTTACTTGGATACAAATTGTGCCAAGTGTCATCATCTTAAGCGAGGAATTAAATAAAAATTGATTAAGAATATGAGCATATGTTCAATTGGCATAAAATAATATATTTGTGCAATTGAATGTATTAATTGAAGGAACCAAATTGGGTCATGAAGGACCCCTAAATGGCGTCATTTTGGGCCAACAAGAGAGAAGAAAAATTGGTCCAAATGTAATGAGAATTTATGACATAATTAGTAAGGAATAAAGCCAAAGAAAAATCACATGCCATAAACCATAAAAATAACATATTTTAAAGGGTGATGAAGAGATATTTTTAAGTCATCCTCTTCATCTTTTCCTCTTTATTTTTGTCACTCATCACAAAAAGAAATAGAGAAGAGAGCTTGAGAGAACTTAGAGCCAAAGATAGCACAAGAGGCAAAATCAAAGGTAAGTACTTGCAAATTCAAGTGTTCTTGCCTTCTAACTTGTGTAGAATCTCTCCTAAGTCCTTTTCCTCCATGAAAACCATGTGTAGCAAGCAAAACTTTAAGGGAAGAGAGAGAAAGGGAGGACATTTTATAGAGAGAAAAACAAGAAATCAAGAGGTAATCTCCAAACTTTGATCCTCTTGTGTTATATGATGTTGTTGTGGTGGTTGTTGCTGAATTTGGCTTGGTTTTGCTTGATTTGTAAATTTGAGAAGGTGAAACCCTAAGGGGTTATGCTACCCAAATTTCTTCAAAGCATGTCAAATAAGTGTTTAAGGAGTTAAACAAGTGATTAGGAGTGAAAAGGAAGAAGTTTAAAGGGTTAAAACATGAAATCACATTTTTCACTTGATGCAATCCAGAATCAACAAGTTGTTCCTTCAAATTCAGGTGACAACTCTTCTGTTTCAAATGATTATTATCAAATTCCAGTTGGACAAATCATGAGAGCACAAGCTAAAATATTCAAGGAAGTATTGATTAAGCTGATTGAAGAAGCTGATTAATCAAATGGCAATTGGATCAATAAATCTGATTTATAAAACAAAGATGTTGAAAACGTCACTAAGTTCATATGTGCTAAATATGGAGTTGTTAATCAAGTTTTGGTCTTGGAAACTTCAAAACAAAGAGCTTGGGCCTAGTACTACACATGGGAAGACTTATTTAGGCCTAAATAAGCATATTTGGAGCCTTAATTGCTGACTACATGTTCTTGAATTTGGTTGTGCAGAAATCAAAGAGTAGTTGGCACATTTGACTTTTGGTTTCTTTAAGCATGTTGTATTTGATTTTTCAACTTTCTTCTAGATTGTATTAGACTTTTGTGTTCATTGTATTAGACATTTAGGTTTTCTAGCACATGGTATTAGACTTTGTATTTGCTATGTTCAAAGTTACAATTATTGCAACTAGGTCACATTTCTCTATAAATACTTGGTGCTTCTTCATTTGTAAGACACACAATTCAGATTTGAATGATAAATGAAAGTTGCACTTCTGCACTTTGTTTCTTGAGAGTGGATTCTCTCTAGGGTTCTTTTTAGAACTAACAAACTTATCAAGGCTTGATCAACCTTGTGGTGTTTTCCAACACTTCAGGTCCTTGTTCTTTCATGTTCAATAGTTCAAGTGGATTGTCGATATGTGTTTAGCTTTCTTGGGGTGTGTATATTTAGAATTGGTTGTGGGTACGTGGGATTTTCCCTTGTGAGTTCGCACCATCACTTTTCTTTGGAATTTCATCTAGATACTATTCAAAGATGGTTTGGATTAGATTTTGGTGGTTTTGATGATTCCATTGTGTTTAGAAAGGAAAATTGTGTATGGTTCATATTGATCATGAATTGTGAAAAGCAATGGAATGTGAAATGACAAAATTACCCCTAAAACCCTAGGTTAGGGGCTGCCAAGGGCATTTTCATCTTTTGGCAGTGAATTTGGTAATTCTAACATCAAAAATGGATTCCTTGGGCAAAATTATATAGGAATATCCCGAGCCATAATTTTTGGAAAAGTATAGTTAGACCGGGTACAAAGGGACTTAGACTGGGTCCCTAGGGGTATTTTGGTCATTTCACATTTTTAAGCTAAGATATCCAACAAAATGAGTTTAAAAAGAGTTTAGAGTAGTACATGAATGAGTATTAACCTAATTCTTTTATAATTGGAATTTTAGGACCAGATTGATAGCCCAAGCCATCATAACAAAATTCAAGGAACGATTTACAAACAAAAAGGGGTTTAAGGTAGTAACTCTATCTTTTATACATTATGCCAATGTTTATATGTTTGTGTATGTCATCTTCTGTGATATAATTAATAAATGTGGCTTTTACTGAGGAGGGCAATTTGTGTTTGGAGGCATACTTACCTGGTTGTGAGTAAGAACCTAATCGAGGTTTTTCGGATAATGGGGGATTAAGCCCCTAACTCATGCATGCATGCCATTATATTGTTGTTAATTTGTTGCATAATATGAAGCATGACATATTTAATTTTTTCATTTTATACTTTTGATTATATATTACTATTAAGATTCTCTCGAATCTCACCCTTTCCATGAATGTATAAGTTTGCAACAAACAATGACTTTGTGGGGAAAAATCATAATTATCGGTGATTGAAGGTTCCGGTCAAGATCAAGAGAAGCTGTTGATTATCTGAAGACCCTTTATTATTTTTAAGGATAGTAATTTATTGTACAATAGCCTGTATGGGAATTCCTGTATATAATCAAGTATATTGTATCATTAATATTAGTATATCTATACTTTCCCTTTGTGCCCGCTAAACTGCGTATTGCAACTCTGATTAAGGTTAATTGTAAATGGTATGTAAGATAGAGTGTTATATTTTGGTATCAGAGCCCAAGTGGTTCTGGAAGAGCTAAAAGTAGTTTCTGGCAGAGTGTCGATTTTGGCAACATGATAGTATATTGACATGGTCTTAATTATATAATGACTGGACATATGCACGGACAAGGGTACTAAAGGAGTGAAACACCCTAGTCTGTGAACTAGCCCCTGAAGATCAATGAATATCCGAAGGGCAACAAGTGGTGCAATACCGAACTGAAGTTGGTATAAGGATATTACGAAGCCTGAGGAAGCGAGTGCGGCCAAGGCTAGTGTACATATTACACACAATGGTCTTAGGATATCAGTGGTTAGGAGGTAGCTAGCATGATATTTGAGGCAAGGGTAGTCTTAAGGTACGGTGGTCAGGAGCAAATAAAGCCGATATCTACATTTTGGCACGTACACACAAAAGTTAAGCATGCTCAACCTAGGGAAATATTAGGATGGGTGACCCACTAGGATGTTAAGTTGGCAATGTCATGGAGACTTAAGGAATGGTGTCTTAAGGTTTCTCTATGACTAATAATCATTTTAGTTAGTTCGATGGTTCAAAGGATGCTTAGAAGCATGGAGTTGCTGGCAATGTATCTTAATTGGAACCATTTCTATTGCAGTAATTACTGCACAGAAAAGTTCATTTGATAAGGAGATAGGAAACTTGAGGTGTAGTAAATGTTTAAGGTTTTTCCATACTAAGAGATGATCCTTAGTAACACCATGATGTTAAAGGAATGTTGACACAATATACGATGCAATATGATAAATGGTGATTGCATCGTATATTGAACCTAGAAGATCCGATCTGATGATACTGAAGGTTGAGGATAGGCTTGAATTTGATATAAGCTAAAATAATGCTTAGGTCGGAATGTTAATTGTTACACTATGGTTCTATTCTATGATGGAAGTTTGAACCTTATGAATAGTATTGAACTTTCAATAATGTTTGGAGGATAATACCAAATACCGTGGAGGTTAGAATAGGCGCTATTGATCTTGATTCTTAGCGAACCTATTGGGTATACTTGAGGAAAATGATTTCCAATCTGTGTGATGTTGAGGTTATAGATTTCTTAATGAACCTAAAAGTTGGGTTAGAGACCTTAGGCTGTAAAATCCTACATACAAATGATGTTGTAAAGGACTATTATGTCTATAAGCCCTAAGACCTAATGGTCCAATGTTTCATTAGGCTAGCAGATGTATTTAGAATTGTTTTGGGCTAGTGATGCTTCGTGGAATTGAGGAACAAAATTCTTACAGACACGAATCCTTACAGAAAGAGATTTTGAAAACTAGCGAGCTGTTAAGTCTAGCATAAGAAAAGATTATGATCATAAAATATTCCCTTAAAGGATTGATTGAGGTGATAGGTCTCTGATGAAATGAGAGACAAAATTGATTTGCCTGGTATTCTACTAACTTGAGGCTATACTAGAAGTCGATTGGTGGATGGCAAATGATATGATGAAAGGTATGAGTATAAGGGTTACCAGGTAAATCATAACCTAAGAATCAACTATATATTTTGATTTCACAAAATTTTGAAATAGCCCAGAATGATTTAAGTGGAAATAGGCCTAGAACTGGCATAAAGAAACACATATTTCTAGTGCAGTTAGGTGTTATAGGAGGTTCTTGTAGCACTCTTACTAAATCATCCTGACATTATTAAAGCTCATATAAGGTGATAAACATCAGAGTATGCAGAGGAAGTCTTCAACTCTGTATTAATTACAAGAAGTTGAATAAGGTGACCGTTGATATCAAGTACCCACTTCCTAGAATAGATGATTTGCTTTATCAGTTGTCTGGTTCCTGTGTTTTTTCTAAAGAAAAAATAATAATTTGAGATTGGGTATCACCAGCTTGAGGTAAAAGCAGAGGATGTAATGAAAACTGCTTTCAGAACCAGATATGGCTATTATGAATTTCTTGTAATGCCATTTAGGCTAACAAATGCACTTGCCATGTTCATAGACTACATAAATCAAATTATTCGTTTGTACCAGGACCAATTCGTGGCAGTCTTTTGTGATGATATTCTGGTCTACTTAAGGAGTGGAATAGAGTATGAGAAACCTTTAAGAATCATATGGAACATGTTAAGGAAAAAAAATAACTTTATGTCAAGTTGAGTAAATACGAGCTTTGGCTTTCAGGAGTGAGGTTTCTGGGCCACATCACGTAGTTTCATAGCAAGGGATCTTGATAGACCTTAGTAAAGTGGAAGTAGTACTGAACTAGAAAGGCCAGAGACTATAGATGAGATACGCATTGTTTTGGGTTTTGATTATTATAAGGGGTATATGTAACATTTCCCCGGAAAACTCAACATTATGCCTAGGATGATAATTGTGAGAGGAGCTTCGTAGAGCTGAGATAGTAATTTATTATGGCACCAGTGTTGATAATCCCAGATCTACAGTAGACCTTTGTCATCTTTACTGATACCAGTTGGTATTGATTGGGAAGTGTATTAAATCCAAGAAGCTAGTAAGCATAGATGATATATGTTTTGATGCGAGTCAAGTAAGGCGTATGCATCTTGTTAGCTAAAGCTTTAAGAATTGAACTATCCTACTCATAATCTTGAGTTGGTGGTAATAGTATTTGTATTGAATCTGGAAACGTTACCTTTATGGCGTAACTGTAAAATTGTACTGCGACCACAAACATTTGAAATATTTGTATGTTATAAAGAGCTAAAATTGAGACAATGAAAAGTGACTACCAAAGAGCTCTTAAGGCATGACTGATCCTA
The DNA here is from genome assembly GCA_963210345.1 of Inga oerstediana. Lineage (NCBI taxonomy): Eukaryota > Viridiplantae > Streptophyta > Magnoliopsida > Fabales > Fabaceae > Inga > Inga oerstediana. The sequence goes on along the minus strand of OY723409.1, from coordinate 22,539,089 downwards.
AGTTTATGGCCTCGAGTCCTTGGGGAGGCAATTTAAATCCTCTAGAGGAGAGGGTAGTTCCTGCTTGGTGAGAGGTCCGTAGGGGTGTTTCCCAAGCTGACACCTAACTGTTCCACACCTAGGTGGTCGATACGGGGGTGATTGTTACAAAAAAAGGTTGCTTAAAGATTATGACCTGGAAAGTAAATATCACTTAGGGTAGGCTAATATTGTTGTTGACTCATTAAGTCATAAAATAGTATAGGTAGCAGCTATAATGATTCGTGAGGAAAAAAACCTGATTAAGGATTTCAGAGATCTTAGTTTGTTTAAGCAGATTTTGATCAGTGGTAATAATGTCAATGAGACATATGCAAAAGCATTACCCGAAATTTATGGCTGTGTGTGCAACAAATTTCGGGGATGAAATTTATTTAATGGGGGAGAGCTGTAACACCCCAATTTTTATCACCAATATTCCCTTTAAGTAATGATATATTTAATGGGATAAAATGGTGGATGGTGATGTACATAAAAGGATAGATACTCCAATTGGTGGTCACACACAACATAGGTATATATGTTTAAAACATAAGGTGTAAACAATTGTATTTGCTGCCAGTGAGTTTCCCAGTGTATGAGTTTTGTTTTGTGACATTTTTAAATACGCAAATGATGTTCACTGCCTATGATTTTTTCCCAGTATGAAAGTAGACTTATCAAGCTTTAATTTGATAGGTTATGAATGTGAATTGGAGTTGTACACAAAGAGTAATGAATTTTTGAAGTTAGCCTAGTAAAACTGGCCAACATCCATGGCAGCATCAAAAAACAATAATTGTAGGAATGGCAAGCTTCTAGTTGGCTAAAGGCTAAATTTTTCCTTGAAAATAGACTTAATAAGGGTCACAGAGCCTTTGGAATCACTCTAATTGAATTTTTACAAATAAAGCTATGATATTTAAATGTTTGGTCAGAAAATCTACCAAAATTGCCAATTATTGCGAATTTGGAAAAAATGTAATGGCAATTATGTTAATTGTGGAATAAAGTAAACTCACTCTCTCACTCTCACTCTCTCTCTCTCTCTCTCTCTCTCTCTCTCTCTCATTTTGGATGAAATGAGGCATTTGGGAAGAGGATAAATGCTCTCAAAATATCATCATCCACCTCCTTAAAAATATATTATTTTAATGCTATTATTCACATGCCACTTTAATTAAATAATCATCTTTCAACTTGCTCAAGATATGCTATGTTTTTGTCTCTCTCACTTGACATAAATAAGGCTGTTTGAAGGACCAAATAAGCTTTTGACACTACTACAAAAAACAATTTTAATGTCCTTTTTTTAGGCCTTTTAACATCTGAATATAAGGGGACGTCTATATGAGCGATGTAAAAAATATAAGGCAATAACCTCTGTAAAAAAAGGGATGCCTAAAGTCTGAACTTTAGACTTCCCCATTTTAGAATAGGGAAGTCTAAAGTCTAGTGTTGGACTGACATTTTAGACATCCCTAATTTGAAATGGGGAAGTCTAAAGTCCAGACTTTAGACTTCACTATTTTGAAATGGGGATGTTTAAAGTGTTGTACTGGACTTTAGATGTCCCTTTTTAAAATGGGAAAGTCTAAAGTCCAGACTTTAGACTTCCCCATTTCAAATTGGGGACGTCTAAAGTATCAGTGTATCTACTTTAGGAGTCCTTTTTTCTTTGCGGGCGTTAAAAGTTTTCAAAAAATAACTATTTATATTCTTCACCGCCCAAGAAATTAAAACTGCAGAAAAAGGATTTACGAATAATTCATAATAAACCACAATGTACCTTTTATGGTAAGGAAACATCCAGCACTATCTAATTAAATTTGTGTTTTTGATTGAAAAACATAAGGGAAATCCTATTAAAATACAATTGAATTAATCTCATTCTAATTAGAGTCACTTAACTTAAAAAATTTTAAATTAAGTTATATGACACAATTAAGGATTTAAAAATTGGCCCAAATAACATCCATGCCCCTTGGCTACATTTTTTTATAAGTATCCTTCTATATGTTTAAAAAGCAAATCCTTCCCTACATTTTTTTTATAAGTATTCTTCTATACGTTTAAAAAGCAAGTCCAGGGGAATTCATAATAACGATTTTGTTGGTGTTTCATAATACTCCAATTAAATATTATTTATCAGAGGTGTCTAATAAATCATAGTTACTATTAAATTAAAACAATTATAAATTCACCATGGTTATCTCCATTGGATTATTACAAATGCCTCTCATAAATTTGCTATGTCAGGACCTCTATGTAGTGTGCACACAATGTTGTTGTATCTTTAATTTTGTTTTTTTCATAACTAAAGGGCATTTTTTATTTTTAAATTCTTAATAACAAAAACAACAAGGACAGTGGCCAATGGTGTCAAGGAAACTAGCTATCACGGTGTACAAGGAGATGGTGATTCTAAGCATTTTTGTAACAAAAGCATAACTTTAGTGATTCCAAGCATTATTGTGTTAAAGAAAGCAAAGTTGTGAGAGTGAGAGACAAACCTGTAGACGACGGAGAAGGAGACAACCCATGGTGGCACCAGCTGGACAACAGTTTTGAGAGGGATAGAGGAATGACAGCACATTTGTCCCTTCCTTGGTCGCCTATAGCTCCGCCGGACAAACAAGAAGAGCGTCGTTGGAAAAGAGGGAAAAGCAGAGAAAGAAGAGAGAGGGAAATATGGATAAAGAAGAGAAAGCACATTGAACAAGAGAAATAACGAAGTTAGAGCAGAGTGGAGCTGACTGATAGGATGTTGTTGCAGGCCTTTAGACTTCCCTAGTCAGCCTGGGGTAGTCTAAAGTAGACTTTAGGCTTCCTTAGTCAGACTGGGGTAGTCTAAAGTGGACTTTACACGTCCCCAGTCAGACTGGGGACTTCTAAAGTCCACTTTAGACTACTCCAAGCTGTCTGAGGAAGCATAAAGTGAGGGACTTTAGGCATCCCCAGTTAGACTGAGGGCGTCTAAAGTCCAGCCTTAAGTATACTTTAGGCATCCCATTTGCCTAAAGTTTAATATTTTGGAGCGGGAGGCAAAATTCAAAACCTTAGATGTCACAATTGATATTTGGGATGCCTAAAATGAACTTTAGGTGTCCCAATTCAAATTTGGGTTGTCTACAGATACACAATCCCCCCCTTTAATTACAAAAATGCCACTGCCTCTATTTTTAACTTCCCTTTTTAAAAAACAGACGTCCTTAAGGGTAGTAATATCTATATTTTGTAGTAGTGTGAGTTAGCATCATCCATCTCCTTGAAATTAATATTAAATCGCTAGTCAAACACATGCCTTAATTTTTTACTTTTTAACCACATTTACTTAACTTAAAATGCTTCAACTTTTGGCATATTTATCACCAAGTATTTATTTCCCTTTTTGCATCTCTTTTGGATGAAACATGGCCTAATTAAATGGATAAATGATCCATTAAAATATCACAACTCCACCTCCTTAGAAATATTATATTTAATTATCATTTCAACACATGTTAAACTTTTGACTTTTCGAACTTCATTTACTTAGACAATATTGCTTATTTGTTGAATAATTTGGACCAAGTGTTTAATTCCCTTGCTCCCTTCCTTGTTTGGATGTCCCACATCATGAAACAAGGGGAAAATATTGGGTTTGGATTAAATCTTTCCAAATGACTGTTTTGATATGTCTAGTTTTATTTTGAAAAATTTCACATTCATTGGACATAATTAGATTATCCAAAACCATCACACAACCAGGCTGCCATGTAGGAAAACGCACTGGCAGCAAATCCAAATTTTACAATTTGTGTTACAAACATAATCATGTTGTGTGCAACCACTAATTACATTGTTTTTCTCATTTCATGTGCTATTTAATTCACCATTTTATTTTCTTTAATATAAGGAGTTTTTAGTGAATAACATTTAGGATGTTACAGTTATCTTAATCATGTTCCATCTATTTTCTATGTTTGTGAGTTTGCTAATTTAATTTCTTTGCTAAAACAGGGATATCAATACTAGTAGAAAAATCACTTTTAAGACCGGTTGAAAATGACATTTTAGACCAGTTTTGGATCCGGTCTTGATACAATCGGTCTTAAAAGTCTGCTATTTTTTAGATCGGTTAACGAAACCGGTCTTAAAAATAACTTTTGTAGACTGGTTTCTCGAAGACCAGGTCTAAAAAGTCCAGACTTGTTAGACCGGTTGTTTAAAAACCGGTCTATAAACTTTTTTTTCAAGACTTTTAAGATCGGTTGTTAAAATAACCGGTCTTAAAAATACTTTTAAGAAATTGGAAGTGAAAGTGCCTATAAAGTCTTTCACTTTTGAGAAAGCCTCTTCAAGCAAGTCAACGGTTTTCAGCTTAAGTAGGGAGCTCCGCTCTATAGTACTCTAGTGCTCTTCTTTCTTTGTAAGAAAGTTTTCCCCCCTAATGTCTCTACTAAAGAGAACTGGAAAAAAGTCTTTAAAAGAACTTAAGCTCTTCCTTTTCTGGGGTAGGGGTTCTCCCCCTTTTCCGTACTGTCTTTCTTTGATTGATCTCCCCTACTCTACTCGCACTACTTCTTTCCTCTCCAAGATCTTCTTTGCTTAGTCTCGTCCCTCTCTCTTAGGTCAAGCATCTTCGGGAATACTCGTCTTAGTTGAATACCTTTTCATTCCTTCCGCAAGTTCGTATGTTAGAATAATCAACTTTGTTTGCTTTGGTGCTTTCTTTTATGCCCTTCCTCTTGATATTACCTCCAAACCGGATATTGTGATCTTAGATATAGGTACTTGACTTCCTCCTCTTCCTACGTATGGGGCGAGTAGCCTAGCCCATCTCCTCAAACCAGACTGAGCTGAATTGCCAATCCTTTGAGCTGCTTCGCTCCTTGGGATGCCTTACCTTAGGGAATTTTCAAGATCAAAGATTAGTATGAAACTTGAGCCATCTCCTTTTACAGGGGAATCTCCTTTGGTTGATTATCTTATTTTGGAATATGCATTTCAAAACCTTTTTCTCTCATACCCATTTGCCCAAACTCTGGTGATCTAGCTTTAGCTTATGCCATTCCTACTAAACCCGATTCTTCTCATTTTCCTGATCCTTATTCTTTTTGTGACTTCTTTATTTGAATGAATCCTTTCCCTACCGGTGATGATAGATATTTTCTTTCACAGTTCCACTCCGGGACAGCTTTACTTGCCTTTCATGCATTATTGGATTGATTGCTTTTCTATAGTATAGTAACCAATATTCCTGCAGCTATAAAAGAATCAGGAGCAACCTCCTTTTGAAGTCAATTTGGTCAATAAATAAAGGGAGGAGGTAGAAGGCCCATGCATCGTGAACTTTTTTTCTCGGAGAAGTAGTCCGCTCTCTGTCTTGCTTACAAACCGTAGAATGTCTGAGGCAGTAGGTTGAATCTAAGCCAGGGAAAACATGCCAGAGGGAAGGTAAATAAAGGCAAAGGTTGCGTAGAAATATTGTTGAGTCCCCACCCTTACCTTAGGTCTAGTCTACTTCATTAGGCTAGGACTTTCACGCCCAAGGGCAACAAGATGGTCAAGGCTTGCTTTGGCCTCACCGAGTCTGGTATGCTATGGATCGCAATAAGAAAATCTTTTCCGGTCATCATTTATCTGAATTTGAGATCGTTGTGGGTCCATACCTACCTTATGAGTGTGATGTTAAGGCTCCTTGTGTGATGGGTCAATTAGGTCAGTCTATAGAGGGTGGGGAAGAAGCGTTGGATCTTTGCCATTGGCAACAATATCTACCGGAGGTTGTTACGACCAATTCACGAATGGTTAGGTCAAGTCCTCCATAGGATACCTACTTTTGGGACCTATTGGCAAACTAGACCTCTGGACCTGCTCCAAGGACAGCAGGTATGTTACTCTTATGATTTAAGGTTGGCCACTGATAGGTGGCCTATTTACTTTATGTTTAGAGTAATGTGTTACCTGTTTCATTGGTCTTTTTCTTCTAGCGTGGTTAACTCCACGTTGGCAACGACCGATTTTAGCTTAATAGGGCAGCTGCCGGATAGATTGGATTGATATATAGGATCGTAATTCATGCTTTTAGCACATTTCCTGATAAGGTCGAGTAATAAGAAGACTAACTTTCTCACTTTCTCCATTCAAGCTTAAAGCAGCTAGCAACTAGAGTCTCCATTCTACCTATGCCCTCACTCTTCTTATGCCTCTTAAAAGTACTTTTAAGACCGATTATTTTAACAACCGGTCTTAAAGGTGATATGTTTTTAAAAAAATAGGGCCTTCTTTTTGTAGTCAAACGTACAGATGAGTAGAAGGGATTACAGTGAAAAATCGATTGCGGATACTTCCAAGCAAATTACCACCATCAGATTTCACAAAAACACCTTCCCTGTAAATCTCACTGCTAAAATTTCTGAAAGCCTGAATTCCTGTATCATTCACTAAGAGCATCAAAAATTCGTGACCCTTGTTCCTCTATTAAAGAAAGCAGACAAGGAATTGTTTTAAGCGAGGCGCTTCGCTTTGCACCTTCTTCTTCCTCTTTCATCTATTGCTACCTTGCACTAGATACTCAAAAATTATTTTACAAATTAATTAAGCGTTTAAAAGGAAAGTTTATTCAAACCTCATAACATCAGTTGCATCTTCTTCACGTATCTCTGGGTCAAAGCAAAGGAGTAAGCAGCTTATGGCAACAAAGAAGTGAGGTTGCCAAGGTAGGTTGCGATGAAGGATGGATGTCACAGGGAAAGAGAAAAGTCGCGATGAAGGAGATTAGAGCAAGCGAGGTTATGGCGGCGACAAACTCATTCAGTGCAAGGGTGAGAGCACCGCAGCAACAAACATGAGAATGAGATCGAGCGAAGATAACCGAGCTCACAGAGTAATCGCACCAAGAAGAGAGGTTTCATATTTAAAGAGCGAAATTTAGGCACGACAAAGAGGAGATTCAAAAATTTAGGGTCGATTTTTTAGACCCGGTATATATAAAACTGGTCTTAAAAGGGTGGAAAAAAATAATTTTTAAATTTTTCATATTTAAGACCGGTTTTTATTAATAACCGGTCTTAAAAGTTTAAAATTTTTAATTTTTTAAATCTTTTGATATTTTTTTAAAAAAAGGCTCTATTTATATTTTTTTTAAAAATATCACTTTTAAGACCGGTTGTTAAAAGACCGGTTATTTTAACAATCGGTCTTAAAAGTGATATTTAAAAAAAATAAATAGGGCCTTTTTTTGTAGTCAAACGTACAGATGAGTATAAGGGATTATAGTGAAAAATTGATTGTGGATACTTAAATTTTTCATATTTAAGACCATTTTTTATTAAAACCAGTATTAAATGTTTGATATTTAAGACCCGTTATTATTAATAACCGGTCTTAAAATTTTAAAACTTTTAAGTTTTTAAATATTTTGATATTTTTAGACCGGTTTTATTTATAACCGGTCTAAATAGTTTTTTTAAGACCGGTTTTTTTGAGAACCGGTCTTAGAAGTTCTATATAATTACAAAACTGCCACGTGTAATATCCCAATTTATGATTAAGGGCTAATGGCATTGAGATTTGATTGTAATTTGTGTAATTAAATATTTTGGAAGTAATATGATGTAAATTTGAGATAAATGTGTGTGGTATTTGAGATCAATGGTTGAGATTCATTATTGATGGGTCGGAATCCTATACATTGTGTCTATATGAGCTCATAGTGGAAGTGGATGAGATGGTGACATGTGGCATAGTGGAGGCCTTTAGATGAGGCACTAGAGGACAAAATGCCACTTTTCCTCTCTTTTCTCTCTCTCTTGATCGGTAGAGTGTGTGTGTGTGTGCAAGGGAGGGAAAGTCTCATTTCATCATCATCCCTTCCATCTCACCATTTTCTCTCTCTTCTTCCTCCATTTTTCTGGCGCACAAGCTTGGGAAAGAGAAAAGGAAAGCTTGATCTTTGAGTAGCTTGTCCATTGGTGGTGGTTTGTGGCCACACGAAATTCTGGACTTGGGGGAAACAAGGAACTCCTTTGAGAAAGCTATAGAGGATTTGATATCTGCCGAACTCGTGAGCCAACTGTGCCAAAGATTGTCAGGAAAGATACAGGTAGCGACTCCTCTCTTATACTTTGTGTAAATGTATTGTATGTTTGTCTGTCATTCATTGTGTGGATGTTGCTGCTACTGCTTTGTGATACCCTGTGCATTGAGATACTTTGTGGAGTTTTGTGATACATTGTGCTTTGAGATGCTTTGTGGTGCTTTGTGCTTCGTGTTGCTGCTACATAGTGTTCACCGTGAAAGCGGGTGTTGTGCATAGTGTTCACCACGAAAGCGGGCGTAGTGCATTGTGATTACAGCTGTGAGTGCTGTCGTATGTGGCGCGAGCCTGAGATCATTGTGAAGCTGCTGAACATGATGAACATACATGCTCTATGTTTATATATTGTATGAGTGTCTTGTTGCTACTGAGATTCTTTAGAATCTCACTCTTTCCATATGACTAACCTTTTCAGACAAGGCGAGTGGTTCGAAAGGGAAGCGACCAACCAGGAGTGGTTAGGGCTTAGGGACATTTTATATTTGGATGTTGGTTATCCTTGTTTTGGTTTTGGGATTACTAAGTGTATATGAGATGTAAATGAATATTTTGGATATGTAATCCCCATTTTTGGGAACTCGCAACCCATGATATATATGTAGATGAACCCGGGGTTTGCCGGGATTTTAGTTTCCGCACTCTGATATTTCTTATGTAATTTGATTTCTCAAGTAGTTATATCCGCACGTGACTGTGAGACCGGAATTAACACGTTTTGAATTGATTTTGAAATACCTCATCCCGAGTTAAGGGATTATAAATTGTTGATTTAATTTTATTGGTCTCTATTTCACTTAAACATCGAAATCCGGATGTAATTACCGTGAGGGGGTTACACCACGTGTCAAATTTTTTAGATCTTATCTGCTATAATCAGTCTAAATATGGCGGTCTAAAAAGGAAATTTTGTACCAATGCAAGGGTCATATTTCTCTACCATATTTGAGATCTCAATAAATATAAGGCATGCATATCGTTCAATCTACTCTTATTGATATGACACTAAATTTAAATCATCAAATTTTTAAGACTTAACAATTTGATAATTTATAAATGAACTAACATATTAATTTAATCTGACATTGTTTCTACAATTAGTCATTTTTAATTAACTAATTGTATGTAATTAATAAAAAATTTTGACCTTTTAAAATAAGTACTAAAACATTTAATAATAATTAAAAAAATTTCTTCAACATTTGTAGTGGTTTCCAATAGCTACAAAAAGTTGGCGCCATAAATTCAAATTTTTCTTCCTACGAGTTTGCGACTTCGTGTTTTGGTGCCATATATATTGTCAACCATTACAAAACATTTGAGCCAAAATTCAAATTTCACTTGATGTGATCAGTCTGAATTTCGGCACCATATAGTAGGGGTTCACAACTGCCACTAATGATTTGGACCCAAAATTCAAAATTTGCTTCCTGCGACTTTGAATTTATGGCACCATATATAGCAACGGTTTCTTGACTGCTACTACTGTCTCTTTGGGAGCCACACCGGGCTTTGGCACTTGCAGCGGTTAGCTCTTTCTACTACTAACGTAATAGTGGGTTTGATTATGTGAGCAGGGGTTTCAAACAACCATGACAAAACCATTTGCAACGCCTAATTTAATAGTGGTTTTATAATCGTTACTAAATGTTTAGCAGTAAACAATACCACTATAAAGTCAGCTATTTAACTGCTATTGATACTCCTTTTTCGTATTGGCTTTTTATTTTAATAGTCAGTGTTGTTTCGGTCAACTTCCTTCCCAACTTAATTTCAATTTGGGTCAAAAAGACTTGATTGAAATGTCAAAATCCCATGGACCTCATTGAAAATTAAGTCCAACGAGTGAGACTAATATGAAGTTCTCCAAAAAAAAAAAAAAAACAAACAAAGGCTATGAAAAGTAACATTCTTTTTCCCTCTGAAAAGCAAAAATGTTAATGGTGTTTTAAATTTGCCATAATATCTCCCGCTTCTCGTTTTTTCTCTCTGCCTCCGTCCTACGTCATCAAGTCTAGTGTGCGTTTGTATCAAAGAAGCTCGAGTCTACTTGAAGAGTTAATCCATTAAACATAATGTGAAAGTAATTAAATGGAAACAAATGTGAAAGTACTCTGAGGCATTGTTTGGTTCGTTCATTGGGATTTGCTAGCAGCAATATAATATTACTTTATGACATTTGTGGCTCATTATTATATTTGTAAAACTTCATACATTTTAACCTTGCAAAGTTAGAGAATAAATTTGAATTGTTTGGTTTACAAGAAATTTAACTGTATTTATCACAATTAATAATGTGTATAAAAAAAAGCTGCCTAAAAAAAAAATTAATCTATTTCGGTTTAGTCACTTCACAAATTTCAATTACACCAACGTGTCAATTTTTTTTAAAAAGAACTTCTTCATAGGTTTTCATGGGGTAAGGTTTTGCCATTTCTTTTTTTTTTCCTTGATAAAAAACTGAATTTCACATTTAGAAACAAAAGTATCAAATACGAACATCTAAAGCCTGTGAGAATTTAATTGTTTTCGAAAACAAACGATAAGATAAAGCATTAGTTATCAAGTGCTGAGGTAAGATGGAAGTTAGTCCCTCTCTAATTAGTTGTAGTCGTTTTGTAAAGATAAACTTCAATTTGGATGCAACGTTTCAAGGTTAGTTATCATGATTAGCCCCCATTGTTTTGGACATAGCCATGCAAATTACTTGTCTTAGTTTTACAATTTTCAAATCACCAGTACAAAAAAGGTGTTTTAGACCGGCCCATTTAGACTTTTTGTTGTGGATGCAGGTCTAAAAGAAATGCGTGGTGGCATTTTCGTTATTATAAACAAGTTGGAAGATCGGTTATTCTAATAACCGGTCTAAAAAAGATTATTTAGGCCGGTTCTATTCTAACCGGTGTAAAAAAATTAGGGATTTTATTTTTTAGACCGGTTACTAAGAGAACCAGTCTAAAATATATATTTTTTAGACCGGTTAAGAGGATAACCGGTCTAAAAAAAAAGGTTTTTAAGACCGGTTGCCTAACAACCGGTCTTAAAAGTCCATTTTTAAGACCGGTTATCATCTTAACCGGTCTAAAAAATGTTCCCAATTTACTTTCAATCCGTGCCTCATCAGTTCACACTCCTGCCTCTTCCAATCTGAAATCAATCCCTTCCATTCTGAATTACCCAAGCAAGTTTGTTCCCAATCTTTTCTCTCCTCAGCGCGAGTCCCCGTCCCTTACCTTATCCCATTCTGAATCGAGTCCGTCGTCGCTCTTTGGCCACTGTACTGTCACGGGTGCTCGTGGGTGCTGTCGAGGAACATACCTCATACATTGCTTCAGCTGCTAGTGGGTGCTGTCGTCCCTACTTATTCACTGCATTTATGGGACATCTTCGTCTTCAATTTCTTTTTTGAGGTATGTTCCTCCTCTGTTATGAGAAAACACCATTATGTTCCTCCTCTATTCTATTGTTGAATTTGAATGCACATTAGGTGTTTGATAAAATGTTTGAAAGGAGAAATTGAAGACATTTATATTCGGTATAAGCTGTCATGTCCATGAGGTTTGCGATTGTCTGTAAGTTGAGCTTCAAGTTCATATCTAGTTTGCTTCTGTTGGACTTTCTTTTTTCATCTATCTTGAATTGTCTAACTCAAGAGGTTAATTCAGCTACATTTGATTTGTTATGCTTTCAAATGTCATCAAGGTAGAAGTTGGCCCATCTTATTATGATATAAAATTAATTTAATTTAGCTGTTGACATCTTCAAATCAAGTTCCAAGTTATTTATAGAGATAAAAATGCATTGGCGACTTGTTCGCAAAACGAGCACTGGATGAAGCTTGTCTTCAAATCTTTAACTAGAACTTATTGAGGGAGCTCTTAGCTTCGACTAGTATTCCCTAGTAGTATATAAGAAAATAATTATCGGGAGTCTCATGTTTGTGTTTTCCAAAGAAATAAATTGATAAAATTAAATTCTAAACCTCTCCATTAAAATCAACATATTGTTCCAACCAGACCACCTATGTTCTGAACCCCAACATACATCACATTAGAATCTTGATGTCACTCAATTCAAACAGTACATTTGCAATTATACTAGTAAAATTCACTTTTTGAATTTATAGAGTCGCATCGGTCATTTCTCATAAAGAAAAGGATTAACCTATAAATAGCTAGTATTTCAGAATATTCAAATACTCATGCATGGGCATAAGGCTACCCCACTATTGACAAGGATGAGAAAACATGTTGATGCTTGATGGACTTTGTGCACGTATATATGACAGACAGAATTTCCTTAGTTAATGTATACGCACACAATTATATTCCATAAAAAGATCTTCTCTGAATATTACTGCATTAGAATACCGACCAACTTAATAGTTCTACTTCGATTTCATGACTTTTGGTACCCAAAATTTGGCACACACCAGAATGGATTGAAACTTGTATAACTATTATGTAAGTAACACGGAACTTTTTCATCAAATATCTATTGAATATCAAGATTTTTATATTATCTTTTGGATAGGGACATCATGAAGAGAATCCTCTCTCCAAGACTAGCTTGTATATTCGAGTTTTTTATTTTTCTTGCCTTTTCATGATAATAAAAATCATAACCATTAAAAGAAAGTTGAAATACGAAAAACAAATAATGAAAGCAAGGAATAAGCAAAGCAAAGCAAGCTATAGGAAACAAAAGAAGTGACAAATATTCCATGAGAATAGAATTAGAGAGAATGAATGAGAGTGCAAGTAGCTTGTTGTAGATCACGAGCAGGGCTTAGGCTTTTCATTATTTCTGTTCGAGGAATGAATTCTTCATTCTTTTATGATGAATAAAATATAGGAACATAAATAATTGGGAAGGATAGGAATATATCATATATATATAGGTAATGATCCGGGTGCTATATTAATCATTATTGGTTTTTTGGCCATTCACATTCAATATGCATGAATGGGGTTGAGATATAACTTCTTTAACCCCATTCATATAAATTTGTGGCCAAAATGTTTCTTATATTTCAAATAAGTAAAAAAGTCAACACTCCTGTTTATGCTTGAAGAAAAAAGATGACCCATTCTCATCATACTCCTACCTTTTCTAGGGGAAAAAGTATAAAACAAAAAAAAGGTGTTGGAATATATGAATCGTAGTTGGATACAAGCTAAACGGACGAGTGTTGAATATGATGTTGGGGTGAGGGGTTTTTTAGGCTTTGCAAAAAGAAATGCCGATGATGATAGTGGGATGTTTTATTGCCCTTGTGTAAAATGTTTGAATGAGAAGCGATTAAGTGCTGCAGATATATATACACATTTAATTTGTGAAAGGTTTTGTAAGACGTATGTAGTATGGGTATGGCATGGTGAACAATTAGAAATGCCAAGTGCATCTCAACAGGGGGAAGTGACTTGTGATGATAATGACACGGATATGGATGATCGGATAGAGGATAGAGGATATTATTCGTGATGTAGGAGAAGAGGCTTTTGAACAATCACATGCATATGGTAATATGTGCAGTGATGCTGAGAAGCCGCTGTACCCGGGGTGTAAAAAATACCAATTGCTGAATGCTGTATTGAAATTGGTAAGCTTGAAAGCACGGCATGGATGGAGCGACAAGAGTTTTTCAGAAACGCTTGAGGCCTTTAAAGATATGCTTCCTGATGATAATGTGTTGCCTTGTCGATACTATGATGCTAAGAAAATACTGTGTCCACTAGGGATGAAGTATAAAAAAATCCATGCTTGCCCTAATGATTGCATATTGTATAGAAAAGATCATGAAGAGAAGGAGCAATGTCCGATATGTGAAACTCTGAGGTATAAATCAAATAAGGGCCCTGCAAAAGTGTTGTGGTATCTTCCAATCATTCCAAGGTTCAAGCACCGGTTTGCTAATGAAATTGATGCCAAAAATTTGAGATGGCATGCAGATGAGCGGATTTCTGATGGAAAGCTTCGACATCCAGCTGATTTTTCTCAATGGCAGAAAATCGATCAATTATTTCCTAGCTTCGGTGAAGAACCTAAGAATCTCAAGCTTGGGCTTAGCACAGATGGTATGAATCCTTTGGTAGCCTAAGCAGTATACATAGTTCATGGCCTGTTCTATTGGTAATTTACAACTTATCTCCTTTGTTATGTATGAAATGAAAGTACATAATGTTGTCTATGTTGATTTCAGGACCAAAGCAACCCGGAAATGACATAGATGTTTACCTAGAACCCTTGATCGAAGACTTGAAAGAGTTGTGGGATAAAGGTGTCGATGTTTTTGATGCGAACAAGAAGGAGACTTTTAATATGCGAGTAATGATCTTTTGTACTATAAATGACTTCCCTGCATATGGGAACTTGTCAGGATATAGCGTTAAAGGCCACAAAGCTTGTCCGATATGTGAAGAAGGCACATGCTACCATCAACTTCAACATGGAAGAAAGACGGTTTACCTTGGCCATAGGTGATTTCTAAGATGAAGCCACCCTTATCGTAGATTTAAAAAAGCTTTTTTCGGTGGCCAAGAGTTTGAAGATGCTCCAGAGGCATTGACTGGGGAGAAAATTTATGAAAAGGTGAAAAATATCAATACTATATTTGGTAAGTCATCAAAGAGTAGAAATGAGAAAAATATATGGAAAAAAAGGTCCGTCTTCTTCGATCTTCCATATTGGCGCAATCTTGACGTCAGACACTGTATTGATTTCACGCATGTGGAGAAGAAGGTATGTGATAGTATTGTTGGGACACTGCTCAACATACAAGGAAGTTCTAAGGATGGCGTGAAGGCAAGATTAGACTTGCAAGAAATGGGAATACGAGAAGATTTACATCCAAGGCCATACGGTAATAGAACTTTTTGTCCTCCAGCTGCTCATACTTTGTCTAAGGTTGAGAAAAGAAGCTTTTGTGAGTGTTTACATGGCGCTAAAGTTCCCTCAGGGTATTGTTCAAATTTTAAAAAGCTTGTATCGATGAAAGACTTGAAGTTAATAGGGCTAAAGTCTCATGATTGTCATGTCTTGATGCAACAACTACTCCCAGTAGCTATTCGAGGCATTGTCGAATATGATCTTCAACACATATTGACTAGACTTTGTTTCTTCTTCAATGCCATTTACTGTAAAGTCATTGACACGGAAAGATTGGAGGAATTGGAAAATGAAGGATATATGATCTTATGCCAGCATGAGAAGCTTTTTCTTCCTTCCTTTTTTGATATCATGGTACACTTGGTTGTTCATCTAGTGAGGGAGATAAAGTTGTGTGGCCCTATCTATTTCCGGTGGATGTACCCGATCGAAAGAACTATGAAAATACTAAAAGGGTATGCGAAGAACCTCAATCGGCCTGAAGCATCTATTGTTCAAAAATATGTTTCTGAAGAAGCTATGGAATTTTGTCAACATTATTTGTCAAATGTACAACATATTGGCCTTCCTAAACATCATGATCAAGAAGGGGGTAGATGCGGGGCAACAGTAAAGAGCATAGATGCTGATGAATTGCAACAAGTCCACTTGTACATCTCGAACAATGTTGATGAAGTTCAATATTACATGAATGTTCAATATTACATGAATGCCCATAAAGAAATTGTACAGAAACAAAATAGTCGAATGACTGAATAAAGGTTAATCAGGGAGCATAACAGAACTTTCACACATTGGTTCAAACAAAAGGTTGATGGAGAAGAATGTGTTTCTGATACAATAAATTGGTTAGCACGTGGTCCTGAAGTTGATGTCATAAGTTGGACTTCATTTGTGATCAATGGTTATACCTTTTACATGAAGTCCCTAGATGATAAGAGCACTGTCCAGAACAGTGGTGTTGTATTAGTGGCTGAATCTATGCACTTCTCTAGTTTGAAAGATAAGAACCCTATATTGGCTGCCATACCTTATTATGGGGTGATTGAAGAGATTTGGGTGGTTGACTATGTTAAAATTAGATTTCCCATTTTCAAATGCAAGTGGGTTGATGTCAATAATAGTGTGAAGATCGATAGGTTAGGATTTACATTAGTAGATCTGAATAATAGAAGTTTTGGAGATGAACCTTTCATTATGGCAGATCAGGCGCAACAAGTATTCTATATCACTGATCAGGCAAATCAAATGTGGTCTGTAGCTCTCCAAGGAAAAAGGGTTATTGATATTGATGAGAAAAGTCACTCAAATTATGATCTTCTTGAGACTCCTTCTTTTTCCAGGGGTCTACCAGAACTGAACGAAGAAGATAAAGGAGATAATGCGCACGGCACAAGAAATGATCATCACGAGGGAATATGGGAGGATATCTCTTTATGATACTACTTTGACCTTAACTAACTAAAGTAATTATGATTATGATTTATATCCGAAGAATATGTTTAGTTATTTTATCGATATAGTCTTCACATGTCATTTCTTATTCACAAGCAAAAAGGCAAAAAGCACAAGAGAGTGGTAGAAAGAATGATTGCCCTCATACAATGTCTCGTGGGGGTTATGCAAAGTCTGGAAGAGACTTGTTGGCGGCCAAACGGAAGAGATTGGAAGAAGCATCTCAATCCGATCCTTCTGTTCTTCTTTCTCCACCATCTCCGATTCGTCGAGAAGAAAAATGGCAATTTGCCCACCAAAAGAGGAGCGGGACTTATACGAGTGAACAATCTCGTATAGTTGGTGAAAGAATTGTAAGTATATATCGTTATTGTAATTAATTACATAAGAAACGTACATTATTACTGATGTTTGTTATTTTGTATTATCTTACAGGATAAACTTAGAAAACAACAAGCTGAGGGCTCTTTTAAGTAGGAGGGCAGGAATGACATTCTAACAGTTGCTACTGGCAAAGATGAGCATCCAGGCCGTGTCAGGGGAGTTGGAGGAGGGGTAGGGATACGGGATTACTTTGGAGCCCCCGTACGCCATTCCTCAAACATCATGACTAGGGAGGAATTGGAGACTATGTTGGCCATTGCAAGAGCAGAAGCAAAGGCCGAAGCTGAAGCATCATTTGATGCACTATTAGAGACCCGGTTGAGCAAGATGAAAGAGGAAATGATAGTGTTTATGAGCTCAAGACAAGATACCAGTGCTCCCCAGCCACAATCGATTGATCCTAATAAGCATAGCACTAAAGGTAGTTGTTGCAACATCGGGCAGTCATCAAAGGGTCCTAACCCGGAAATTATTGAGCTTTGTGATCTTTTTGTCGAGGATCCTTTAAGACGGTTAGTTGCACGGGGTAGTGTGCATAACCTGGGATCAACTGTCCACCACCGACAAATGGAAGGTGATCAAGTCCGAGTGTCAGTTGACGAGGTGATTATTGCAGATGCACCTGTCCCTATCCCTTCTGATGAATTCAAGATCGTTAGCGATGTCTTGGGCACATTCATCTTGTGGCCAACGAACCTTGTTTCTGGTCGAGCCGAGGAAAGTCCGATCAAAGCCTCACCAAGTCCAGCTCCCTTCACTCAGTAAGAAGTTTCACAGCCTCCATTGAATATCATGCAACAAGTGATTCTGATGGCATATGATACATCATTCAAAACAAGAGAGTGGCCTATGGATTCAGTTGTTGGACAGTCAGGAGTGACATGCTATCTTGAGAGGGATGATTTGATGTCCCTGGTAGCTCCTGGACAAAATCTTACGATTGGAATTGTCCTACTGTTCTTAATGTAAGTAGCTTCTACAATTCAAAGTAAATATTTTAAAAGTTTCACCGTTTACCTTTTATTTATGTGCTTGCGTTATTGTAGGTACATGCATCGTAGGTTGGTCTCCTCTGGCAAAAGCAAAAAATTTGGATTCTTATGCCCTTATCACATCCAAGAGAAAGGGACCACTTCTGCTAGTAGACATAGATACTTGTCAGAGAGGCTTAGTGAAACTGGAACTAAGTGTTTCTTGGCTCCATATGTGCATAGGTAAGAAACAAACTAATATTTTATAATTTATATAATTTTTTATGTTTGCTTAATATTCTTCTATTTTTTTCAGTGATCATTAGCAGTTGCTTCTTCTATGCAAGAGTAGTTACACTGTCATCCTCTTATGTTCCCTCCACTTCAAACCAGGGAATGATTTGAAAAAGACCATGAATTCGTTAGTTTTCTTGCATTCTTACCTTTTGTATGCAAAGTTTATGGAATTTGTGTAAAACCAATAACCTTTGTCATTGTGATGATCATAGGGCTATGCAGACATTCCTACATAGTGCTTGTGGTAAGCATGTTCGTGATTTAAAGGACCCTACATGGATCATGCCAAATGTTAGTACATATGGATTTGTTTAAAAAATGTAATAAGACATGCCTTTATATTTGTTTTAATGATATCATGTTTTTTCTCAGAGCCGTAGGCAACCAAAGGGGTCCAACTTATGTGGTTTTTATGTTTTGAGACACATTTACAATATTATCACTCTAGGCACGACTGATTTTACTCAAAAGGTAAATTTATATTTCAGAACTTTTATTTTACTTTATTGTTTTTAAGTTACTAAGTCAATGTTTCGTCTGGTTTTGGTGTTACAGATGTTTGATCTTGCTGATCCCTTTCCTAAAGAAGATATTGATTTCATTCGCACATGTTGTGCTGAATTCATCTATGAGCTATTACACAAATAGTGAGTTTTTGAATCCAACGTTACATTATACATTATTGAATTGTGATGGCTGTGTCCTGGTGTTTTTGTATCTATATGATGGGTTAATTGTGGCAAGATATTGCTCCTAGAATAGGATTCTTGATGAATCATACTGTTGCTTGATTATTTGGGTTTTTGTACAGGACATAATTGACGCCAAGGGCTATTTGAAGCAAAAAGGAATTGAGGTCAATGTCATTTTGCTTTTGTTGGTTCTTGCGTGTTTGCTCTATTTCATTCTCTAATTCTTAAAATTATTTACACGTTTTTTATGGCATGTTCATTTCTTTGCTTGGTTCTTTTCCCAGAAACTTCATGTTTGGTGTAGGCAACCAAAGGGACACTGGGGACTAGGGAAGGTACAATCAACTTCAAAAGAAGAAGCTGTTGTTTTACTGCTGTCATTTGGTCATCCTTACTGTCTAATGGCCAAATGAATCATCAATGTATGACTGTACTGGCTTGTATGAACGTTAATTTGTTGCTGCTATATACTGGCTTGTATGAACATTAATTTGTTGCTGCTATAGACTATACTGGCTTTTGAATTTTGAAATTGAAATCAGTGATTATTATATACTGCTGTTAAAATTGGAGCATTCTGTGCGTGTACATATAATAAAAGGGACGTTTTTAAAAAAAATGAAGCTTTAAGACCGGTTATAGTCACAACCGGTCTTAAAAATTACCTTAAGGCACAACCGGTCTTAAAAGTGTGACCTTTAAGACCGGTTGTAACAACCGGTCTAAAAAATAACAGATTTTTTAGACCTGCTGTATCAAGACCTAATACAAAACCGGTCTAAAAAGTCATTTTTAACCGGTCTAAAAAGTCATTTTTCTACTAGTGAATATGGGAAAATCTCTTACTTCTAAATTTGTTTTTCTTCCGTTGAGAGATGTTATTCATGAACTGTAGGTCATTCGCTTATAAGCTTTCTGAAAAAAAATTCTGATTGATTGATTCTTAATGCCATTATATAAATAAAAACTAATGAGCTCAATCTCATTTCAAACAAAACAAAGAATCAATGAAAAGGAAAAAATAAAGGACAAAGAAAAAAGAGGTAGACTTCTTATTGCATATATAAAACCTGCTTATCCTTTTTATACGTATAACGAAAAATGAATACAAAATTAAACCGTTTCCATTGCTCCTCATTGGTGTCTTTCAAATCTTTTGATCAAATTCTGCGTCAGCAGAATAACATAAAAATAGTTATATTTTTGTTATCTTAATCATTATCCACTATTATCATTGGAATTGTTTATATCAAAAGTATAATATTTTAAATATTAAGTCCTTCGTTGGCAAAAAATAAATAAATAAATAATTAAGTCCTTCGCTCATTGAAAGTAATATCTAAATAATATACTAAGAGATAAAATAGAAATCCACGGTCTGATCATAATTTCATTTAACCATTCCAAGAATCAAAGAAAAAGAAAAAGAAAGGGCAAGGAAGAAAAAGAGATTTCATATTGCATATATGTAATCTAAGATTTAAGAAGTTCTTAAAATCAAGAAATTAAATCCTAACAATTAAAGATACCTAAAACATATAAATCAAACTTGTGCAAACAATAGAATCTTCTTATTGAGTAAGCTTGACTATTGCAAATCCCAGTTGATCATCATCCCTTCTAAATGACCATAATTGCACCATATCATCCAGCTTCAAATTATTATGTTGCACAAACTCTTTCCAACAGTGAGTTAGATTATAAAAGGAACCATTATTCATTTGCCACCAACTCAGAAACATGTCGAATTGTTGAAGATTGTGATCAAACATGACACAGATATATGTTACGAGTGTAGATGATCAATTAAATAGTGCAAGTACACACTGTCGTAATCAAGTAATATAGAAGTGAGTAGAGTATCGTTCCCACGAGGATTTATCACTAAGTACAAAAATAGGTAATTTTAATTTTATGTAGTCGATCAATTCATTGGTGATTGAGAGTACAAATAAAAGAAAAATAATTAAATATGAGTGCAGATGATATGAAAGCAAATATGAGATAAAGCCCTAGGGAATAGATTTCACTTAACAAATTTCTGATTGAATCACTTATCTATTCTAGCCCAATTTATTCCATAGGATTGATATTCGAGTTTCCCTAATTTAATTACTAGCCTTTTCCAAGGTCAAACAATTCTATAATTAATTGCTAATCCAAATATTCCTATATGAATTTAAGCAATTAATTATGCATTAAGATTTATGAAACTTAGTAAGACTACACAACTCATATGAATATATTCATATTTCATATGCAAGTCATGGTTTTAATTATAGGATCTACACATATGAATCTCCTTCTGGTCTCAACATGCATATTGAAATCATTCAAAAGGTGGTCAATCAAATGAAAGCATTAAGACCAATAATTAAAACTCAATCATGAAGGAGAAATTAAAACTAGATTTAATAAGTTAAGATTCAATCCGTCATTAGTAAGCTATGTCATCACCCTAGGAAAATGAAAAATTTAGCTCATGATAAAATTAAAAATAAAACCAAAATAAATTGACATTATATAAAGCTAGAATGAAATCCTCATAAATTCTGCACAAAATTGAATATTAAATTCTCAAACATAAATATACAACCAAAAGATGCATGAAAAATGTAAAAATATAGCCGTCCCTTTAGGAGGTAAAACCTTCCATGTAGGTGGCATATAAAAAGTAATACAATCCTAAGCCTTCCAAGATGGATGCATGCAAAAAGTAATACAATGCATAAAATTAATTCTAAGATGATGTAGTAAGTGGAGAAGAGATGAGAGTAATGAAATGGTGTGTAAGTAGAGAGGAGAGGAGAGTAATAGAAATGAAATGGTATGTGTGGAGAAGAGATGAGAGTAATGGATATGAATTGGTGTAAGTGAAACGTGAAGGAGAGAATGGCTATATTTAGGGAAGAATGGAGTAGGGTAGATGAAGTGGTAAAAGAAATGTGGTAGGTCAAGTGGTAGATGAAATGTGGTAGATGAAGTAGTAGGTGAAAAGGAAGATGAAGTGGTAGATGAAGTAGTAGGTGAAAAGAAAGATGAAGAGGTAGATGAAATTGTTGGTAGGATAGTAGATGATTCCCGCTTTCAACTTCCAAACAAAATTCGAAACCCTTGGAGATAGAACTGGATTTTGGTCTCAACATCAAAGTTGTAGAGCTCTTTCTTAGCTTTTTATCCATATAACGAATGTCCCAATCCGACATCTAGAGCTCCAGATACTGCCTGAAAACTGAAAGAGGGTCTAATTTAGTATTTTCCAAGAAATTCTATTTTATGCCAAAATCATTATTTATTTATTAATTACACACAAATTTATTAAATTGAGCTCAAATATCATCCATAAAATCATCATATAAGGGAAAATAAATATGCAAATATTTTACTTATCAATATACTTTGACTTGAAGTCTTTTTCAAAAACTCAACCTCATGAGGTTTAAGAAAATATCTGGCTTCCTCCAAGATTTCATTTTCTGGAATTGAGAAAGCATCAAAACTCATATCACATCTGCAAATCTTCTTTTGTATCACCATTTTGATTTCATGACCTACGAAATCCTCTTCAATATTTTGTATCACTTGCTGAACCACATTCACCAAACCTGGAGGTCTAGAGAAGAAAAGGTTATTTGAATCTTGATTATCGTACCTTATAATTTCATTGTCTTTATTTTCTTCTAGAATCTCCCTCTCCCTTTTCTTGTCGTTGGTCTTCATTTCTTCATCCATTTCCTGATCCCTTGGTGGCAACATCTTCTTATTCTCTATTTGTAAGAATATATTGGGCGTACCTGGAGTGCGACCGTTTATCTCTTATACCCACGCTAATTGGTTCATAGTTGCGGAAGCAATTATGACGCACAGTAAATACACCACCGACAGGAAGAAGAGAGAAATATAGTAGAGGGAATGGGGAGTCAGTTTGACAGAGTTTCTGTATGTTATATCCAGTGTTCTTTCAACTGAATCCCTTTACGCCTATTTATAGGATTCTATGTACCCCTTCATCTTCTACTAACATGTTCTTCCATCAGAGAGACAAGATATCATTTTGATTGAGAGACATATTGTTTCCGTGAAATAATACCTCATGTAGAGTCATATTGCATCAGATAAATAACAAGACTCATAACATTTTGGAAAATATTACATATATCTGCCCAAGCATTTATGTTATTTATACTTTGACCCCAATTTTATTGGGCTTGGGCCGAATCCACCAATGGTGGACTAGGCTATTTTCCAACATCTCCTACTCACACTTGGTGGATTAGATATGTCTCTTTTTCTTCCTTCTTTCATACTAAGTGCTTTGTCGTGACCGCATAGGCATGACATTTGCATATAGGTATATGTACTAGAAATCTCCTTTATAGAGACCAGCACAAGACAACCTTCCTTGTGTAGCTTGATTTTAATATTATGCCATAAAATATCCTAGATTCACTTATATACACTTTCACATGGCTAATCTAATCTCTTTTGAGTCAATATAAAACTCAGATTGCCTTTCTAGTATGAATAGTATCCACACTTATGAAATTATAAAAAAATAATATCATAAAGGACATGTCTCAGACACTAGCATATTTGTGTATATTTCAAGTAATCTTCCTTTCGCCCTGATATCATTTCAATATACATCGGCCACTTTCATAACATAAAACCATAAATCGCATCTATCATGATCATAGGACATATGCTAAAGTAGCAGACGCTGAAGCACACCTTTATGATATTGTCAAAGTCAAAGGATATCATTGGAAGAATTAGAAACTTCCTGGGACTCACACAACAATTAAGCAGAGATCTTCTTACTTGCTTCCCGTTTGCGGTTCTTTATTACATGCGGTATGAATCGCATGCTACAGTGTTACTCTTACACCATAAGAGCGTACGTCGTTTTGCATTCTATTGTTAACACTGTACAGACTTGAGTCTAGACACTCCCAACATCTAAACCCAAATTCTTCCTTTCTACTCAGACATCAATGTTGAAGAATTTGTTATCTGGCTACAGGCATCATGGAAGTGGATGTCCATGATTCGATCCATACTTGTATTCAAGTTTATGGATCTCATCTTGACACGCTACACTATTGTCAAGGCAACATAGTTTGTGTTTCTTCTCTACCATATCAGCATTCTAGCCGCTTTACTGGTGAACACAATTGTCTCATCTTTGCACACCCCTCCTGAGTGTCAAAGGCTGTTGCTCGTGTGAGAGAGACAACCTCACAAGCCTGTACGACATACTATACATTGTATACTTTCACACAGACATTTATACTAATAATGATAAGTACTTCAATTAATCATAAATGTAATAAAGTCTAAAATTTTACATTTTACGTACACCAAGTGCCCTTACATGTTTTTCAAATGTTTCCTTGGCAATCGGTTTGGTTAGGGGATCATCGACCATACTCTTGGTCGAAATATGTTGTACAACAATAATTTTTTGTGCTATATAATCTCTTACAAAATTGTACTTAATGTCTATATGCTTGGTCTTACTATGATACTTGGGATCCTTAGTATAGGCTATTCCTGCAATATTATCACAATGAATTAATACTGGATTGGTACTCTCATTTCCAAAACCAAGATGTTCAATAAACCTCTTCAACCAAAAAACCTCTTGTGCAGCTGCAGTGAATGCTACGAACTTGGCTTCCATAGAATGTAAAGCAATACATGTTTGCTTCTTGCTACTCCAACATATGGTGCCATTATTCAGTAAGAAAGTATAACCTGAGGTCGATCTTCGCTCTTCCTCATCTCTGCCTAAATCAGCATCGGAATATCCAACCAGGCGTAGATCGCTTCCTTTATAGCATAGTGTATAGTCAGAGGTGCCTTTTAAGTATCTAATGATCCTTTTTGCTACTTTCCAGTGACACTCGCCTGGGTTGGACTGGAACCTACTTACCAATCCTACCGCAAAGCATATATTTGGCCTTGTACACACCATTACATACATTAAACTACCAACAACACTAGCATAGGGAACTTTCATCATTTTCTTTTTTTCAAACTCAGTTTTGGGACACATCTTATTGCTTAAGGTTACACCAGAAGCCACTGGGGTATCCAAGGAATTGCAGTTGCTTATGTTGAATCGTTCGAGAATTTTTTCGCCCTTTTGGCAGGTCAACCAATTCCCAAACTTTATTCTTTCTCATTGAGTTCATTTCTTCATCCATTGCCTTTTTCCATTCATCTTTAGCACGACTCGATAAGACTTCTTGTACAGAACGTGGTTCATCATCCCCATTAGGAGTAACAATAAGTGCTTCACTTTCTATTTAGAACCGTCTTTTAGGTATACTTTCCCTGTTACTCTTTCTTGTAGGAGCTTCTTGCCTTTGTCTTTTGTTTTGTCTAGGTCTTTGTGTTGACCTTTCTAAGCTCCTACTTAGATCAACATTTTGGGATGATTCAAGCATACCAATATGTTCTATACTTTTTTGTTCCTATGTCTCATAAAGAGATATAGTACGATTAATGTCTCCCCTATTAGGGAATTCATTTTCTAGAAATGTAGCATCTCTAGATTCAATTTCAATCACTGTTCCATCTTCATTTTCACCTATGAAGACGTATCCTTTAGATTGTTCAAAGTACCTTATAAAGATACATTTCTTTCCTCTAGGACCTAACTTGCCATACTTATGAGAATTATCATGAATGTATGCAGCTGACCCCCATGGTCTAAGGATACTAAGATCCGGCTTGCATTTTGTCCATAACTCATAAGGTGTTGAAGTATTTGATTTTGAGGTCACACGATTAAGTATGAAGGTAGCAGTCATTAAAGCATTACCCCAATATGAAATTGGTAGATTTGCTTGTGCCATCATTGACCTAACCATGTCTAGAAGCATTCTATTTCTTCTTTTAGCAACTCTGTTCTGTTGTGGAATGCCGGGGATAGTTAGCTTCCTAATTATCCCTTTTTTTTCACAGAGCTCTTTAAATTGATAGAACAAATATTCACGTCCTCGATCAGTACATAACACTTTAACTTTATTGTCCATTTGATTTTTAACTTCATTTACGTATCGTTTGAAGCACTTAAGAGCCTCAGACTTATGTGTGATCAAATAGACATGACCGTATCATGAATAGTCATCAATAAAAGTGACAAAATACCAAGCTCCATACCTTGCCCTCACACTCATAGGACCGTAAATATCAGAATGAATTATTTGCAATGGTTGTTCTGATATGATTCCCTTACCAAAAGGTTTTCTAGTTGCCTTACCTACTAGACAACTTTCACACAAGGACATTTCCATATTGGATATGGATCCTAGCAAACCTTCTTTTGCTAATTTAATCATTTTATTTTGATTAATCTGCCCTAGTCTAGCATGTCAAATAGCCATATCAACAGTTGAATTAGAAGAAGTAGCAAAGCAATCATGTATATTATAATCATCAATAGTATCCATTACAAATAACTTCTTTGAAAGGAAAGCTAGACCATAAAATACAAAATTATAAAATATTCTGCAACTTTATCATGAAAGTTTACATTAAACCCATAGTTTACAAGACATTTTACAGAAACTAAATTCTGTCGGATGTCAAGAGCATAAAGTACATCATAAAGGATCAAAGGCTTTCCACTACGCAAAGTTAATTTGTAAGTTCCAATACCTTTAACTTCAATCTTTACATTGTTGCCTACATAAAGCCACTTACATTTGTCAGGCAACCGACGGTATTCTACATAGGATCCTCGATCACTCATCACGTGGTTTATTGAACATGAGTCCAAAATCCATGAAGAACAGATATTCTTTATTAGGAAAATAGTGCTAGAAAGATAGGAAACATGTGAATTTACATAATCCACTAGTACCTTTTCACTCTCATTTCGCTCAGTGCAATGCCATGCGAAATTACCCATCTTTTGGCAGGCAAAACATTTGACCTTCTTTAAGTCATTTTTCTTCTTCTTCCTGCCCTTTTTCCTTTCTTCTTGAATTCCTTTTTGCCTTTTACAAATTTATTCTTGTCCTTCTTTCCATTCTTTTGGAATTTATTCCCATTCTTGAAATCGGGTTTTGCATTAGGAGGACCTGCACCCTCTGTGTAGTAGGCATGGCCAGAGGACTTGTATGCCTCCAAGTGCTCATCCTCAAGTTCCAAGTGTTTAGCCACATCATTAAAATTTTTAATGCCTTCATTATGGGTTAGATTAACCTTCATGTGCTCCCAACTAGATGGCAATGATCTTATCACTGCCTGAACTTGTTGTTCATCAGACACAGTATGCCTAGCTTCCTTCAATTCTCTAATCATATTTGCTATCTCTCTTAGATATTGTTTCATGGAAGTATTTGGCCTAAGCTTATACGTATCAAACTTAATAGTTAATTGTCTAAGCATAAAGGTAGATGTACCACCAAACCTATCTTTCAAAACTGCCCATATGGCTTGTGCTATTTCATTTTTCTCATATTCACACATGAGGTCATTTGCCATTGTACTCAGCAATGTAATTCTTGCAATGCTATTTTTCTTTTTCCAAGCCTTATAGACCTCTTAGTCTCTCCTGTGTTGGGCCGTATTCCGAGCAGCAGGCTGTGCTACAACTGTTGTTAAAGGTTCCATTGCCTCTTGTTCCTCCAAAATATATTGGACTTTTCAGTGCCAGATATCCCAATTGTCACCATTTAATTTGTCCCCTTTATTTAACTCAGTGATGATGTTCTTAGTTGCCATTTTCAATTATGTGACAAATCTATTCCACACTCAATATGTCTCTTTAAAGGAATTAAACTATTGAACATATCATCGACAATATATAGCACAACACAATATACAATGTCATGTACTTATATTATTCTTAAACAGAAAAATAGTAATACTACTAAATTTATGATCAGGAGTATACGTTTGTATCTCCCATCACATAAATATTAGCAACACCACTAAAATTTTGTCAAGAATTATATATGTACTTTAACAACTCTAACTTTTAGGACTAACAACTCCTAAAAGCTCCCACTTGACAAAAACATATAATAATATAATGAATTATCAACAAAATCATGCTTCATCATAATATAAATAAAACAATATTCTCTCTATAATATATGAAAACATGTTTATAACATATTTAAATATAACAGAAAAATATTGAAATCAACAAATGAATTTTAGAAGTTTTAAAATGATTTAAAACATTTATAAACGCATTTAGAATATCATAAACATATATTAATTAGTGTCTAAAATACTCAAATAGCATATCATATTAAAGATCATGAATTTAGGGATTTTTAGGAAGAAACCGGGTCTTATTAGGACCCTTCACATGCCCCCACGAGCTAAAAGAAGCCAGAAAATTGAAAAATATAAAAAACAGAGAAGACACACGTACACAGTGGCGCGTGAACACCATGCGCAACCTTCCGGCAACAATCCGGTGACATGCGTCAGCTTATCCGCTTCCATGTGCCGAGAGCTATCAGAATATGCCTACCATGTGTCAAATGAACATGCTACGTGGCCTCACGTGCCACGTGGCTTTTCTGCCCAATTCTTTTTGTTTCTGGATTCAGTTTCAGCAGTCTGGGCCTTACTTATTTGGGCCTGGACTGAATTCATTTTTTTCTTTTCGTCGCCCAGACACCATCAAACAAAAAATCCCCCTTTTTTTAACATAGAACGACATCGTTTTGGAGGCTGGAGGTTGTCTTCAACCTCCAGCCAGGTCGACCTGGACCCAGTTGTAGGCGTTGTTAGATCCCAAGTTTTGATGATAACAATAATTCAATTATGATTAAAACATGTTTTTAGAAGGTTAAGAAAAGATTCCAAGTTAACCAAATGCATATCTGGCGTTTGCTGATATCTGCTGTGAAAATGCACTTGAGTGCTCGAGCATGAAATCTGCACTCGAGCACAAAACACTTCTGTACTCGAGCAGGTGTGAGAGAAAGCCAGGAAGTGAGCACCCGAGAGGCATTCTCCCTTTGTAACCAATGGATCACTCGAAGCACAAAGTATGCACTCGAGCAGAGAAGTCATTCTCACTCGAGCACGTATGCGAGCAGGGCATGCGAGCACTTGGCCGAGAGCAAAGCAATGGTGTGCTTCCTATATTCACTCGAGCAAGGGTATGCGAGTGATTGGCCGAGAGCAAGTTAAGGCATGCTTCCATCATTCACTCGAGAAAGGCACTGCGAGTACTTGGCCGAGAGTCTTGAAGTTCAGAAAAGAACAAGTGTGCTCGAGCACACCCATCCATGCTTGGAGTGACACGTCCATGCTTGCGAGTATAATTTCCATCCCTCTCCAGATCAGTTGCGAGTGCTTGTTCAAGAGAGCATATTCCTTGAGAATATGCCTCTCACTCGAGCAGAGGTAAGTGTGCTCGAGTGAGGGTCAATATCACCCGCGAGTGAAAATTCTATCCCTCTGGAATTATGGTGCGAGTGATGGTTTAGAGAGCATATTCCTTGAGAATATGCTTCTCACTCGAGCAGAGGTAAGTGTGCTCGAGTGAGGGTCCAGATCACTCGCGAGTGCTAATTCTCACTCTTGTCAAAATGATATGCGAGTGATGACCCGAGAAGGCACTTCCAGTGTAAAGTGCAAGGATCACTCGAGCAGAGATTTTGTGCTCGAGTGAGACCACTCTTCACCCGCGAGTGAAGATATTTTCTCTCTGATTCTCCATGCGAGCACAACCCGATAACAGAGGTAAATGAAGGAAAATAGGAGATCACTCGAGGTGAGCCTTTCATGCTCGAAGTGATGCCCTGTTGACCACAGAATATGATAAGTTTCACAACGTTCATTACGAATATAATTTATTGTTATTAATTCATATCATCATTGCTCTTTATCTTTGTTTAACATTGTTTTGAATGTTTTAAGAGGATGATACAGGAATATGAACGTTTGAACTGAGCCACATGAGAAAAGTGATACAACGGCAGACAAGATGATTATGAACACGCTGGCACCTACCGCACTCAAACTATTCTAATATGCACGTGTCTGCCAATATTTTCAAATGTCCCGCTCCACAACTGAAGAGAATCCAAACGGGCAAAAATGGAGCAACTATATATATACAGAGACTCACGGAGAAACATGAACAACATAGCATAAGAATTCACAAGCTCATATCAATTCTCTGTTATTTATCTGATTTCTCTGTATACACTTTTGATCTTCAGTGTTTATTCATTTACTCTGTAAGAGAGTCTTCATTCAAACTCTAAACTCTATGATTGTGTAAACTCAAGGTATTGGGACCTTGAGAGGGTAGTTATTCCTTACGAGAGAAGCAGTTGAGAGAATTCCTTGTAGTATCTTTCACTCATAAGCCTTATAAGATACAAGCAGGAGAGAACGTTGTTGTTCATAAGACTTACAGTGGTGTAAGCAGAAGAAAACATTGCTGCTCATAAGTCTTGTATAAATAATCAAGTGAGAAGAGTCATAGGTTGTTTCTCTGCACATAAGACTTGTCGTAAGGGGGAGAGAAGTTTCTTGTCAAGAGAATAATTCTGCTCGTAGTCCATTCAAGGACGATCGTTGTCTTGTGGCATTCTGAGAGCCCATTGAATCTTGGAGATAGTGTGAAAAGCTCAGTAGGTCTTGACCTCTGAGGACTGGACGTAGGCATTGTTGTTAGGCCGAACCAGTATAACTCTCTGTGTTCAAATCTTCTCTTCTCTACTCTATCCACTATATTTACATATCACCATCTCAAACGAAAAATTTATAACATCACCCAATTCACCCCCCTCTTGGGTGAAGCTTGCCGCTTACATTTGGTATCAGAGCCTCGTCTTCTCCGAAGAGCCTAACAGCTTGAGAAGGATCCTATCAATGGCAACAATGGGTGAAAATATCCTTCCAGACGGTGCTTCAATCACTAGACCTCCTGGTTTTGCTGGAGAACATTTTTCGTTCTGGAAAGCCAAATTCAGAGTGTTCGTGATGGCCAACGAGTATGGATTATGGAATGTTATACAAGATGGTGACTATGTTCCAATGAAGAAAATCGAAGATAGAGCTGTCAAAAAGAGTCCAGATGAGTTTGACGAAAATGACAAGAGGTTAGTAACATTAAATAGCAAAGCCATTTTAATGATACAGAGTGCTCTTAGTCAAAAAGAGTATTTTCGTATATGTACTCTACCTACTGCCAAAGAAATGTGGGATGCACTTGAAATTGCTCACGAAGGTACATCTGGAATCAAAGAAAATAGGATCAATACTTTAATAACAGAGTATGATTTATTTCGTATGAAATCTGGAGAGAGTATATCAGAATTTGAACTAAGGTATACTCATCTTGTTAATCAATTATCTGCTCTTGGAAAGTCGTTTGATCAAAATTCCCAGGTAAGAAAGATTCTTAATATTCTTACAAAAGAATGGGAAGCAAAGGTGACAGCCATTGAAGAAGCCAAAGGAGAGTCTATGAGATCCGTAGCTGCTCTCTTTGGTAGTCTTTCTGAATATGAAGGTAAGTTGAGATTCAAAAAGGAACTTGAAGAAGTTGATGATAGAAAGAAAAGGGGAGTTGCATTTAAAGCTATCAAAGAAGAAGAAGAAACTTCCGAGAATGAAGAAATTCCTAGTGATGATGAAATGGGAATGATCGTGAGAAAGTTCAAGAAATTCTACCGAAGAGGACAAAGGAATTTCAAGAATTATCAAGGAGGACCAAGCAAGAAAGAAAACAAAGAACACCAAATAGTATGCTATGAATGCGGAAAACCAGGACACATCAAATCTGAATGCTTCAGGAACAAAGACAAAAAGAAGCAGAAAAAGAAAGCATATATATCATCTATTTGGGGTGATAGTTCGTCGGACGAAGAAAATGACAACGACGAAGTAGCCAATCTATGCTTGGTAGCTAAGGAAGAAGAATCAGACTCTGAGGTAAGTGACTCTGAACCATCTTATAATGAATTATTATCTGAATATAATGCATTGCATACAGAGTTCATTAAAGTTGCTAAAGAAATGGTTAGTTATAAGAAGAGAGTAAAAGAATTAGAAAATAATGTCATGTCATCACATAAAATGTGTAAAGAGAAAGATAAGAAAATAGAAGACTTAACAAAGATTGTTGAAAAATTTACTAAAGGAAGTGAAACTCTCAAGGTTATCTTAAGTTCTCAGAAAGTTTCTTTTGATAAATCTGGAATTGGATATAACGCTGTGCATGATAAGAATAAAAAGAGTAGTAGAGACTATCTTAAATATTTTAGGAATTCTGTGCATACATCAAATCCATTTGTGTCATGCAATTTCTGTAATAGGAAAGGACATTATACTTCATCATGTTATTTTAAAAAGGGAAAGGTTGTTGGAACATATAAATGGGTTCCGAAAGGGACACATATTCCAAATACTAACCACAAAGGACCCAAGAAAGTGTGGGTACCTAAAACTTGATCATCATATTCTAGGTATGTCTCAAGGCATCTCGAGCGAACAAATGGTATATCGATAGTGGATGTTCGAGACACATGACTGGTGACAAAAATAAGTTCACCATGTTTGAACCTAGAGAAGGAGGAAAGGTGACTTTTGGAGGTAATCAATCCGGACGTATTGCTGGAATTGGTGAGATTGGAAGGACAGATGGCTATCAAATCAACGGAGTATATTATGTTGAAGGATTATGTCACAATCTCTTAAGCGTGAGCCAAAGCACTGACAAAGATAACTGGGTGATCTTCGACTCAAAAGAATGCTTGATAGTCAGTAAGAAAGATCTACCTTTAAACAAAGAAACAATCAAGGCAAAAATTCGAGCTCAAAGGGACGGTAACTGTTATACAATTGATTTAAATTCAAGTTCTTCTGAAAATTGTTTTCTGAGTCGATCAGAGGAAAGTTGGTTATGGCATAAGCGTTTGGCTCATGTCAATATGAATCAACTTGACAAATTGATCAGAAAAGATTTAGTTGTTGGCCTTCCCAAGCTAAAATTCAAAGATGACATGATTTGTGAAGCATGTCAAAAAGGCAAACAAACTAAATCTTCTTTTAAAACAAAATATGAAATCTCTACTTCAAAACCTTTACAATTACTTCATATGGATTTAGTAGGACCGGCAAGAGTAAAAAGTTTTGGAGGAAACTTGTATACGTTAGTAATTGTAGATGATTTTACTAGATTTGCTTGGACTATATTCATTGCCTCAAAAGATGAAACTTTTGCTGAATTTATTATGTTTGCCAAAAAGGTTCAAAATGAGAAAGGTGTTTCTATTGTCTCTATTAGAACAGATCATGGAGGAGAATTTGATAATCAATTGTTTGAAGATTACTGCAACAACGAGGGGATAGATCACAACTTCTCAGCTCCAAGAACACCTCAACAAAATGGAGTAGTGGAAAGGAAGAACAGAGTGCTTACAGAAATGGCAAGAGCTTTACTTAATGAAAAAGAAATGTCACAAGTGTTCTGGGCAGATGCAATGAGTACTGCATGCTACATTTCAAACAGAGCATATATTCGCAAATCTCTTGGAAAGACACCATACGAACTCTACAAAGGAAGAAAGCCAAATATTGCTCATCTTCATATCTTCGGGTGTAAGTGTTTCATTCACAACAATGGTAAGGAAAATCTAGGTAAATTTGATTCAAAGTCTGATGAAGGTATTTTTCTAGGATATTCTAATAGAAGTAAAGCTTATAGAGTTTTCAATAAAAGAACATGTACTATTGAAGAATCTATTCATGTTGTGTTTGATGAAATTGAATCTCAGACAAAACTTAATGATGAAGAAGAAATGGATTCAATCAAGAAAAACAAATCTATTTCAAAACAGGATGATTTTGAAACAAATGATTTTCAAAATTTAGAAGATGTTGATGATCATGATCAACCTAAAGCGTGGAGACATATGAAGGATCATCCAATTGATCAAGTTATAGGAGATATTCATGAAGGTGTCAAAACCAGAAATAGAATCCTCAATGAGGTAACATTTTCTGCTTTTATTTCTGAGATTGAACCTTCTAATATAGAAGAAGCTTTATCTGACAATGATTGGGTGATTGCTATGCAAGAAGAACTAAATCAATTTCAAAGAAATCAAGTCTGGGATTTGGTTCCTCGACCTAAAGACCATACGGTTATAGGGACCAAATGGGTTTTCAAAAACAAACTTGATGAATCTGCAATCATTGTGAGAAATAAAGCAAGATTGGTTGCAAAAGGCTATAATCAAGAAGAAGGTATTGATTATGAGGAAACGTATGCTCCAGTGGCAAGATTGGAAGCAATACGAGTACTCTTAGCCTTTGCTTGCATCAAAAATTTTAAACTTTATCAAATGGATGTAAAAAGTGCTTTTCTAAATGGTTATATTATGGAGGAAGTTTATGTCGAACAGCCTCCTGGTTTTGAAGATGAAACAAAACCTGATTATGTCTTCAAACTTAAGAAAGCATTATATGGTTTGAAACAAGCTCCCAGGGCTTGGTATGAAAGACTAAGCAAATTTCTTCTTGATCAAGGTTTTGTCAGAGGTAAAGTTGACACTACTCTATTCATCAAACATAACAAAAATGATATTCTAATAGTTCAAATTTATGTTGATGATATTATTTTTGGTGCTACTAACGAATCTATGTGTCAAGATTTCTCTAAGATTATGCAGGGAGAATTTGAAATGTCCATGATGGGAGAATTGAACTTCTTTCTTGGACTTCAGATCAAACAAAAGAAGAATGGCATATTTATATCTCAGACGAAGTATTTGAAAGAATTATTGAAGAAATATGGATTAGATAATGCTAATGGAGCCGATACTCCAATGAGCTCTATAACATTGCTGGATGCTGATGTAAAGGGACCGAGCTTCAATATCACAAAGTATAGAGGAATGATTGGTTCATTACTCTATCTTACAGCAAGCAGGCCAGATATTCAGTTCAGTGTAGGAATGTGTGCAAGGTATCAATCCAATCCTAAAGTATCTCATGCAGAGACAGTAAAAAGAATCTTCAAATATCTAGGAGATACTTCAGAGCTTGGACTTTGGTATCCAAAGAGAGGGAACGAGTACTTAATGGCATATTCAGATTCAGATCACGGAGGATATAAAACTGACAGAAAGAGTACCAGTGGACAATGTCAATTTCTCGGTGGTTCTCTAGTGTCATGGTTCAGCAAAAAGCAGAACACAGTCTCATTATCTTCGACTGAAGCTGAATATATAGCTGTGGCAAGCTGCTGTTCACAAGTGCTATGGTTAAAACAACAACTTCAAGATTTGGGAATTTATTTAAAAGAAATTCCAATCTATTGTGATAATACTAGCACAATAAGCTTGGCAAAGAACCCCGTACAACATTCAAGAACCAAGCATATAGACATTCGACATCATTTCATTCGAGATCATGTTCAAAAGAAAGATGTCAAAGTGGAATTCATACCAACTCATCTTCAACTTGCGGATATTTTCACGAAACCAATTGCAAAAGAGCAATTTCTCTATATTCGAAGAGAATTGGGAATGGTTAATCCCAATGAGTTGTAAGTTTTATTGTTAAAATGCCTAATTAAGTATTTGTTTTGATGATAATCATACTAACTTTGGCATCGGAGTGGCCAAAATGTGTTTTTGCAGGACTCTCACTCGAAGCACAGGAGGCACTGCTCGAGTGAGGAGCTGTGTCACTCGAGCACAAGAAGCTCTGCTCGAGCACATCACTATTCATGAAGCTCTGTTTTCTTATAGTTAGAACAGAGGTTAACAGAGGAGTCAAGAACACAAAAGGAATATAACATAAACTACAGTGAGAATTGAGCTCACTCGCGAGTGAGGAATTCTCACTCGAGCATGGTATGAACATGCTTGAAGTGAGAAATACCTGCTCGAGTGAGGAAGAAGAATCTCTGTGCAAGAGCTATCCAAATCAAGGTTACTCAAATGATCTTGGAGGATTTGAGTACAAAGTTGGAAAATATGTCAGGAAATCAACCATCCAGGTACGTTCTACTTGTTTCTTTATTTTCCAGAACATCACTCGAGCACAGTTAGAACACTCGCGAGCACAGTATGAACATCACTCGAGCACTAGGAATCATGCTCGAGCACTGGCACTTATATCAGTTACTGGGGAGCTCAGAACGTCGCACTTCCTCATCTCACTCGAAGTGCTCTCTCACTCGAGAGTCACAACTCTTCATCTTCAACCGTTCTCTCATCATTTAATCACGTCCTTCTGCTTCAAATCGACGTTACAACCTCTCAATCTTCTATAAGAGGTGATTCTTGTTTTCTGCATTCTTCACTTGTGCCCTAATCTCTGCGTCTATTTTTTTTCTTTCTTTCAAAAAAACAAGTTTCTTGTTTCTCTTCCTCTTTTCAAATGGCTAGGACAAAACTACCTTCTATCTCTCAAATATCTCATTCACCTTCTCCTACTCACTCTGCTGCAAGTAAGTCTGGAACCCCTGATCTTACTCCTCCATCTCCCAAAAACTCACCCTCACCTTCACCTCCTCCTAAGCACAAAACCAAGAAGAGGACCCTGAAAACACATCCAAAACCTAAAGTTTCCAAGAAAGACCAACCTCCTCAAAAGAAAGCAAAGGGTGTGGTCTTCAAGGAACCCATACTCACCCGGTCCCAATCCAAAGAAGTACAAGGGAAGGGAAAGAAGAAGGATTTAGAGCAACCCCAATCTTCCTCTTCATCTGGGGATACCTTCAGCAAACAACTCAGGGATGCAATAGAAAAATCCAAATTGGACAAGTTAGTTGGGAAGATCACATCTCAGGCAGGTGTCTCAAGTTCACATCAAGTCAAGCACCCAAGTGCATCTGCTTCTGGAGCACCTTCTGCCTCTCAAGCACCAGTGGATGACCAACTTACTAGTCCTCCTGAGGGATTTAATGTGACAGAGCTTAAGGCCTTATCACAGCAGGTATATGATGATGAATTCAAACATAGGCATTTCTGTCCAGTAGTATATGTTGATTTGGATTATCTGAAAAAGAATTGTCATTTGGACTTGTACCCTTACCTTCAGTACTATGCTCCCTGGCTAAATATTCATATGCCATATTCCCCCACTGTTGTAAAGACATTTTATTCCAACATGAAAACTCATAATATCATGTCTAGATCCGGTGATTTGATTGAAGAAGCTGTATCCACAACCATTAGAGGGAAATTCATTATGATTTCTGCCAAAATCATTAATGATTTGCTTGGTTATGTAGCACCTCCTACTGATCCACCCTCATTCTCTGCCAATGATACCTTTAACATCTTGAGACCAAAAGACCCAATTGGACCCCTCACTTTCAAGCCTATTGACATGCCTGATAATCACAGAATCCTCCATTACATTTATTCCCGGAGCATAGTCAATAAATCTAGAAATTTTACCCACTTTGCACAAAAAGATTACTATCTTCTGGCTTCATTGGTTGCTGGGCAACAGAGGAATGTAGGGGAGATCATTTTTAGTGAGATGCGAAGGTTTCGATTTTCTTCAACAAGATCCACAACCATACCTTACCCTCAACTTGTTTCTTTTATCTTGATGAAGAACAAAATTTGGTATCTGGAAGGGAAAGAAAGGGTGCTCATCTTAAGGTTTGGAAAGACTCAATTAACACACATGGGTATCAATCTTTCAGTGAGTCGAACCAAAGCCACATCAAAGAGGGAAGCAACACCATCTAGAGGAGATGAGGCACAATCATCTGCACAAGGTCCTATTCCTCCTCCTTCATTTCTCAATGCCTCACTGTCCAATCATCTGTCTGAGGTTATTAATCAAGCTGTATCAACTTTGAAGAAGGAGCTAGTGACTGAGTATGAGAAACTTGTGGAGAAGATGGAAACACAAGTCGTTAAATTGGTAGATCAGGCCAATCTTAACTTTGAACTGATGTTCAAAACACAAGATGAGATGTCACAGAGGATCACTAATATGGAGACCTTCCTGCATTCACATTTTCCCTCCTCATCTTCCGGAGTGCCTCCAGAGACCACTCAGACCTCACCCCCTCATCCAGAGACTCATGTACTTTTCACTGATCCTGAGTCTAATGTAGATGTTACTTTTGTCCCTCAACCATCATCTCCTCCTGATCAGCCCATTGACCCTCTCTCTGCCATGATATCTTTTGTCCCACCTCCAGAACCCCCTTCTGATGTTGACAAAACGGGGGAGAAGGATGTGTGATGTCTTCTGAGCTTTCTGTAGGCTGTAGGGTGTTTGGGTAGTTTTCTGTATTGGGTAGGATTGGATATGTATGTCATTTTTCTATTTTGAAGTTATCTTGTATTGTTCAAATTTGTGAAAGTTAATGATATGGTTTAAGTTTTTTTTTTCATTATCAAAATTTCAATGTTCCAAGTTATTTGTTAAGTTATATACCTCATACTATACTTATCTTGGCTGTTAAGTGTCCAGAGGAAACATTGCAGGAAAACTGAAATTTGGAACTTAAACTTGATATGCATTTTGGAAACTTTGAAGAAATTTCAAAACTTTCCAATTTTATTCATTTTCTTTTAAACCTTCATCACAAAGAGTTTTGTCATCATCAAAAAGGGGGAGAATGTTAGATCCCAAGTTTTGATGATAACAATAATTCAATTATGATTAAAACATGTTTTTAGAAGGTTAAGAAAAGATTCCAAGTTAACCAAATGCATATCTGGCGTTTGCTGATATCTGCTGTGAAAATGCACTTGAGTGCTCGAGCATGAAATCTGCACTCGAGCACAAAACACTTCTGTACTCGAGCAGGTGTGAGAGAAAGCCAGGAAGTGAGCACCCGAGAGGCATTCTCCCTTTGTAACCAATGGATCACTCGAAGCACAAAGTATGCACTCGAGCAGAGAAGTCATTCTCACTCGAGCACGTATGCGAGCAGGGCATGCGAGCACTTGGCCGAGAGCAAAGCAATGGTGTGCTTCCTATATTCACTCGAGCAAGGGTATGCGAGTGATTGGCCGAGAGCAAGTTAAGGCATGCTTCCATCATTCACTCGAGAAAGGCACTGCGAGTACTTGGCCGAGAGTCTTGAAGTTCAGAAAAGAACAAGTGTGCTCGAGCACACCCATCCATGCTTGGAGTGACACGTCCATGCTTGCGAGTATAATTTCCATCCCTCTCCAGATCAGTTGCGAGTGCTTGTTCAAGAGAGCATATTCCTTGAGAATATGCCTCTCACTCGAGCAGAGGTAAGTGTGCTCGAGTGAGGGTCAATATCACCCGCGAGTGAAAATTCTATCCCTCTGGAATTATGGTGCGAGTGATGGTTTAGAGAGCATATTCCTTGAGAATATGCTTCTCACTCGAGCAGAGGTAAGTGTGCTCGAGTGAGGGTCCAGATCACTCGCGAGTGCAAATTCTCACTCTTGTCAAAATGATATGCGAGTGATGACCCGAGAAGGCACTTCCAGTGTAAAGTGCAAGGATCACTCGAGCAGAGATTTTGTGCTCGAGTGAGACCACTCTTCACCCGCGAGTGAAGATATTTTCTCTCTGATTCTCCATGCGAGCACAACCCGATAACAGAGGTAAATGAAGGAAAATAAGAGATCACTCGAGGTGAGCCTTTCATGCTCGAAGTGATGCCCTGTTGACCACAGAATATGATAAGTTTCACAACGTTCATTACGAATATAATTTATTGTTATTAATTCATATCATCATTGCTCTTTATCTTTGTTTAACATTGTTTTGAATGTTTTAAGAGGATGATACAGGAATATGAACGTTTGAACTGAGCCACATGAGAAAAGTGATACAACGGCAGACAAGATGATTATGAACACGCTGGCACCTACCGCACTCAAACTATTCTAATATGCACGTGTCTGCCAATATTTTCAAATGTCCCGCTCCACAACTGAAGAGAATCCAAACGGGCAAAAATGGAGCAACTATATATATACAGAGACTCACGGAGAAACATGAACAACATAGCACAAGAATTCACAAGCTCATATCAATTCTCTGTTATTTATCTGATTTATCTGTATACACTTTTGATCTTCAGTGTT
Source organism: Inga oerstediana (assembly GCA_963210345.1). NCBI lineage: Eukaryota > Viridiplantae > Streptophyta > Magnoliopsida > Fabales > Fabaceae > Inga > Inga oerstediana. Next base: position 22,499,254 of record OY723409.1, on the reverse strand, counting down.
TATTCATTTACTCTGTAAGAGAGTCTTCATTCAAACTCTAAACTCTATGATTGTGTAAACTCAAGGTATTGGGACCTTGAGAGGGTAGTTATTCCTTACGAGAGAAGCAGTTGAGAGAATTCCTTGTAGTATCTTTCACTCATAAGCCTTATAAGATACAAGCAGGAGAGAACGTTGTTGTTCATAAGACTTACAGTGGTGTAAGCAGAAGAAAACGTTGCTGCTCATAAGTCTTGTATAAATAAGCAAGTGAGAAGAGTCATAGGTTGTTTCTCTGCACATAAGACTTGTCGTAAGGGGGAGAGAAGTTTCTTGTCAAGAGAATAATTCTGCTCGTAGTCCATTCAAGGACGATCGTTGTCTTGTGGCATTCTGAGAGCCCATTGAATCTTGGAGATAGTGTGAAAAGCTCAGTAGGTCTTGACCTCTGAGGACTGGACGTAGGCATTGTTGTTAGGCCGAACCAGTATAACTCTCTGTGTTCAAATCTTCTCTTCTCTACTCTATCCACTATATTTACATATCACCATCTCAAACGAAAAATTTATAACATCACCCAATTCACCCCCCTCTTGGGTGAAGCTTGCCGCTTACAGGCGTGGGTCGGGACCTTCGACCTAGATACTTCTCTCCTCCATATTCCTCTGTTTAACGTTCGTTTTGTGCATTTTTTTGTCTCCATTTTCACCTTTTTTTCGAGCTTTACCCAATAGTGTTAGATCTCACATGTTTTGATGATAACAAAGAATGGATGTGAAAAAGATTTGATAAACAAATAAGTTTGAACAAAGTAATGACAGAGCAAATCATCACTTGAAGTAAGCACTGGAGTAATAAAGAAAGGCCAAGAGAAAAAGCTGAGAAACTTCATCACTGGAAAAATTTCTAAAGGGTTACTCGTGTGGGAACTCAAGTAATGAGATAGAAACTTGAAGTAACCAGAGTCAACCCTCAAGTAACCTGCCAACGTTACTCGAGTAAGTACTCAAGTAACCAAGGAAAAGACTTGCAGTTGCTCTCAGCATGCCAACGTTACTCGAGTAAGTACTTGAGTAATCAGGGAAATTACTTCCAGTTCCTCTCGGCCTGCCAATGTTACTCTAGTCTATACTCGAGTCCCCTGCTTCAAGAAATATGTTGCTCTCGCCATTCCAATCCTGCCAACATTACTCGAGGAGCAACTCGAGTAAATCATTGTGGTAAACAAAACTTGAAGGTAATATTTGATTAATCTTAATTGTTATTATCACACTTCACTCAAGGTAATACTCAAGTATGCAGGTATTAAATTATTCCATGTCAAAGACTTGAACTAGATTACTCGAGTCAGTAATCGAGTAATCTGCAGAATTATACAAAGCACTTGAAGTATCTACCCGAGTAAGCTATGAAGAAAATAGATGTTTACTCGAGGCGGTACTCGAGTAAATAGGTAAGAAAACTTGAAGTGCTCTCGGCCTTGTAATCCTGCCAACATTACTTTAGTGAAGCATAGAGTAACCTGAAGTTTATTTGAGAGACTACTCGAGTAGCCAATCGAGTAACCTGTGAAGAAAATTGTACCATACTTGAGTAAGTACTCAAGTAAACAGGTATTTCCAAGGTTTGTAAATTTGTTTACTGTAATATCCCAAAAAGCGATTAAGGGCTAATGACTTCAAAAGTGACTGTAATTATTGTTGAATTATCACTTTTGGAGAATGAGTGATGGGAATTTGGTTGTTTTAATGATTCAAATGGCTTCCTTGTGAAAATTCTTGTGGGGAGAGTGTTTATTGTGAAATTGGAACTATTGGGAACAATTGTGCAAAAGTTGGAAACTTGTCCATTGAACTCTGTACAGGGCAGTCGATTTGTATGGACGTTTTAAATAGGCAAATGGTGTCTAAAAATTCTGAAATTTTCCAGTCTTAAATATCACATGCAAAGCTACAAAATGGACATATAATTTGTGTCATTTCAATTTGTGAGCTAAGAATTATGATTTTCCAAAGTTTGGGATGGAAACTGGAATCTGTTTTGGAGTAGTATGGACTTTTGTGCAATTCTATATTTTTTAGGTTATTAAATGCAGTGATCCATATTTTTACAATAAAGAAGACTTAAATATCTTTCCATTGGCTTTGGGATCAACTCATTTTTATTTTTCTAGAATTAGTTATGATGTTTCAAAGTTTGGGCAGAAATCTGCCAGAATTTTGTAAAAATCCGAAATTGATGGAAATTTAGTAAATAATTAGAAAATAATATTATATTATATTAAATCATCATCCACCTCCTCCATCAGCCCAAAACTGTGATATTCAGCTGCAACAAGAGAGAGAAGGTGTGAGAAATTCTAGAGAGAGAAGGAGAAGAGAACTTGTACGATAAGTCGATTTCTTCGGTAAATCCTTACCTAACGCGTATAACTCCGCTCCTAAGCTATTCTTCTATATTCTTCAAGGTTTTTGGAGCACAAATTTGGGTGTTCTAAGGCTAGGGTTTTTAGCCACCTTGAGGAAAAGCTAGTGGGAGCTTGAGGTAACTTCCAATCGGTGAAATTTCGCCGGATTGCCATTGGTTTTAAAGTTTGGAAATGATATGGCCTAGGGGTTATGCTTCCCAAATTGGGTCTTAATGTTAGTTGTAACCTAATGTAATGATTAATAAAGTGGTTAGGAGTAGAAAGGAACACGTTTACGGAGCCGAAACCGAAAAACACCGATTCTTCCCAAAGTATGCCAAGATTTCGGCCAGGGCTAGATCTGAGGGTTAGAGTTGGATTTTCAATGATTTGATGGTTCCATTGAGTTTAGGAGTGAAAATTAGGTGGGGTTACAGTTGGTCACTTTTTCGGAAAAGGCCGAAAAAGCATAATTACGAAAACGCCCCTAAAACCCTTAAAGTGAGGCTGCCAAGGGTAATGTTGTAATTTGACATTGAATTTGATAATTACGAGTTCAAAAATTGATTCCTTGGGCGAAAATATGTCAGAATAGCCCATGTCAAAATTTCAGGAAAAGTACAGCCGGACCGGGTACGGCCGGGCCGGGTCCCCGGGGCATTTTTGTAAATTTTCATAACATGCTCATATAACCCCCAGAAACACTATGGAAGTGTCTAAATTGTATTTTGGAATTCTAAGACTAAGTTGTGAGCCCAGTGGTTTGCACGTTTTACGATGCACACTAAAAGGTGGTCTTTGAGATAGTACTCCCCAACCCTTTAGGCATGTGTCTAGGCTTCTAGTAGCCACCTAAAGAGTCCAAGTGATAACTAACTTTAAGTGTTATGATGGTGAGAATTTGGAATAGAGAATAACCTGTCGTCCTTGACTTTGGTTTATAGGGTTCGACATTTGTCCTAATCGCAGGCAACCTGTGCCGGCGCATGTCAGGAAAGAACAAGGTAGTGACTCTTTTCCCTTATACTATATGTGATACATGGTATGTTTGTTTGATCATTGTTTGTGAGTCTATCACCTGCGGCCCATCGGTGTTGATGGTGGGAGGATCGTACCTTCGGGGCGGTGGAATCCGGGGGATGAGACTATGTGAAAGCCGTAAGGCTATATGTGAAAGCCAAAAGGCTATTTGTGAAACCTTCGCCCGCGGCCCATCGGTGTTGACGGTGGGAGGACCGTGCCTTTGTGGCGGTGGAATACGGGGGATGAGATTATGTGATTATGTGCATATGTGGCAGCCTGCATGCTGTGCTTTATGTTGTGATGCTGCTTGATGATTTTCTTGCATGCTTTGTGATTACATGTGGTATGAGTGATTTGTTATTACTGGGATTCTTTTGAATCTCATTCTTTCCATTGACAAACCTTCAGACAGGGCAAGTGGCTCCAAGGGAAAGGAGACGACCAAGGGCGGATAAGGCTCCTTAGGGAGATTTATATTTTGGTGTTGGATATCATGTTTTGTTGGGAGATCACCGTATATCTTATAAATGTTGTTTTGGAGACAGTGGTGTAATCCCCTAATGGGAATTTATAAACCTTTAGTTTATGTATGAAACTCGAGGGTTACCGGGATTTTGTTGTATACTCTGATATGTAAATGTGATATAACTACATATGGTAATTATATTCGAGTTGTGGAATTTGAGACTAGGGTAAGGCAGAATCTTTGAAAATATTTGTGAAAACCCTTCCGTAAGGAAGGGATTGTAAATGAGTTTGATTATTATTGATCTCTATTTCATTTTAAAATATGTATTTTGAATCATAATTACGAAGGGGGTCACATTTACTCCATGCACTATCCGAGTAATGTGATGTTCATTTATTAACTTAATATCTATCATTACTTTCACAAAGATACTCGAGTAAACTTAATGAATACTCGAGGAACTACTCGAGTATCGAAGTCCCGAAATTCTGAAATCATTCCAACATTCATTGATTTGTTTCCTATGTGATTTGTTTACTCCATACACTACCCTAGTAATGTAACGTTCATTTATTAACGTTCATTGATTTGTTTCCTATTACCGGTGATTTTGAAAGTTTTACCAAATTGTAACCTAAAGAAGGTGGAAAGGTAAAATTTGGAGGAAATCATACTGGAAGGATAGCAGAAATTGGTGAAATCAAAAATGACAAAGGCATACAAGTCAAAGACGTATACTATATCGAAGGATTGGGCCATAACTTGCTAAGTGTGAGTCAAAGTGCAGACAAAAACAACTGGGTAATATTTGACTCAGAGGAATGTCTAATTCTCAACAAGAATGATTTACTACTTGATAAGAAGAATATCAAGGCTAAGCTCAGAGCAAAAAGGGAAGGTAACTGCTATACTCTAGATATTAGTATAAATGAATCTGAAAACTGTTTTCTGAGTAATGCCGATGAAAGTTGACTATGGCATAAGAGATTGGCTCATGTCAATATGCATCAACTAGACAAACTACTAAAAACGGATTTAGTTCTTGGATTACCCAAAGTAAATTTCAAAAATGATTTGATTTGTGACGCATGTCAAAAGGGTAAACAAACTAAATCATCTTTCAAATTGAAAAATGAGATTTCAACAAATAGACCACTACATTATTGCATATGGATTTAGTTGGCCCAGCAAGAGTAAAGAGTCTTGGTGGCAACTTATATTCATTAGTCATTGTTGATGACTTCTCCAGATTTACATGGGTTATTTTTCTATCATCAAAAGATGAAACCTTTGAAGAATTTATTGTTTTTGCCAAGAAAGTGCGAAATGAGAAAGGTATGTCCATTACAGGTATTAGGACCGATCATGGTGGAGAATTTGAAAATCAAGCCTTTGAAGAATATTGTGATACTAATGGCATTTATCACAATTTCTCTGCTCCAAGGACACCTCAACAAAATGGAGTCATGGAGCGTAAGAATAGAGTGCTCACTGAAATGGCTAGAGCTATGTTAAATGAAAAGAACGTGTCTCAAGTTTTCTGGGATGATGCTATGAGTATAGCATGATATATTTCAAATAGAGCCTATATTAGAACAAAACTTGGAAAGACACCATACGAGCTGCACAAAGGAAGGAAGCCAAACATTGCTCATCTACACATCTTCGGTTGTAAGTATTTCATTCATAATAATGGTAAAGATAACTTAGGAAAATTTGATTCTAAAACTGATGAAGGAATTTTTCTAGGATATTCTAACCAAAGTAAAGCATATAGAGTTTTCAATAAAAGAACATGTGTTGTTGAAGAATTAATTCATATTGTAATTGATGAATTTGAATCCTCTGACAAAACCATTGATGAAGAGCAGGAAGTTGTTTTAAATCAAGAGAATGGTCAATCTATTTATAAATCTCTTATTCTAGAAGTTGATGAAACCAAGGAAGAAGAACAGTTACTAGGACAACCTAGAGCCTGGAAATACAATAAAAGTCATCCCGTAGATCAAGTCATAAGAGATGTGAATGAAGGGATCAAAACTAGAAATATAATTTTCAATGAAGTAAGTTTTTCTGCATTCATTTCTGAGATTGAACCCTCTAACATTGATGAAGCCCTATCAGACAATGATTGGGTTATAGCAATACAAGAAGAACTAAATCAATTTGAAAGAAATCAAGTTTGGGATTTGGTACCCCAACCCAAGGATCATCCGATCATTGGAACTAAATGGGTATTCAAGAACAAACTCGATGAATCCACAATTATTGTCAGAAATAAGGCCAGATTGGTGGCTAAAGGCTATAATCAGGAAGAAGGGAGTGATTATGAGGAAACGTATGCCCCAGTGGCTAGATTGGAAGCTATATGCGTACTCTTAGCCTTTACATGCATCAAAGGATTCAAACTCTATCAAATGGATGTAAAGAGTGCATTTCTAAATGGCTACATTATGGAAGAAGTATATGTAGAGCAACCTCCAGGTTTTGAAAATGTAACCAAACCTGACTATGTTTTCAAACTCAAAAAGGCTTTATATGGTTTAAAACAAGCTCTTAGAACATGGTACGAAAGGCTCAGTAAATTTCTTATTGATCAAGGTTTTGTACGAGGAAAAGTTGATTCAATACTTTTTACAAAACGAAAACGTGATGATATTTTAATTGTTCAAATATATGTTGATGACATTGTTTTCGGTGCTACTAATGAATCTCTGTGTAAGGAATTTTCTGAGATAATGCAGGGAGAGTTTGAGATGTCAATGATGGGAGAATTGAATTTCTTTTTTGGTTTGCAAATCAAACAAAGAAAGAATGGAATCTTCATATCTCAAACAAAGTACTTGAAAGAGTTATTGAAGAAGTATGGAATGGATGAAGCAAATGGAACGGACACACCTATAAGCTCAACTACGTTGCTTGATGCTAATGTCAAAGGGAAAGACTACAACATCACAAAATACAGAGGAATGATTGGATCATTACTCTATCTCACGACAAGCAAACCGGACATCCAATTCAGTGTTGGCATATGTGCAAGATATCAATTAGCACCAAAGGAATCACATGCCGAAACTGTCAAATGAATCTTTAGATACCTTACTGACATACCAGAATTGGGTCTATGGTATCCTAAAAGAAGTGAATATCTTGTGCATATTCAGATTCTGATCATGGAGGATACAAGACAGACAGAAAGAGCACCAGCGGACAAGGCCAATTTCTTGGAGGACCTCTTGTATCATGGTTTAGTAAGAAACAAAATACAGTGTCTCTTTCGTCAACGGAAGCCGAATATGTTGCAGTCTCAAGTTGTTGTGCACAAGTGATATGGTTAAAACAACAACTACAAGATCTTGGTATTTATCTCAAAGAAATACCAATCTATTATGACAATACCAGTACAATAAGCTTGGCAAAGAATCCAGTTCAACATTCTAGAACCAAGGATATCGATGTCAGACATCACTTTATCAGAGATCATGTCTAAAAGAAAGATGTGAAAGTGATATTCATTCCTACTCATCTTCAACTAGCTGATATCTTCACCAAACCTCTTGCAAAAGATCAATTTCTATATATTAGAAGAGAATTGGGAATGGTAAATCCCAATGAATTGTAAGTTATTTCGGTTTCTCATAATGTTAGATAATGTTATTTGATAATGTTTTGATGATTACTAACTTAAGCATCAGAGTATATAGAAACTTGTTTTGTAGGAAGATTGAAACTCTATTTTGAGAAATAAAAATAGAGGTTATCAGAGGACACCATTACTGGAGTGCCAACTTCAAGTAATGTCTGACAGTGCAGTATTACCTGAGGGACAACTTGAAGTAAAAGAGTACATTACTCGAGTAATGGACTTCAAAACCTGGCAGTGAAGTCTCAAGTCACAAGGAATTTAAATCAAACAGCTCATTTGTGGAAAATGAACAGTCAAGAGGAGAAAAGACATATTACCCAAGGGAGGCCTCGAGTAAACTTGAAGTTTACTCGAGTAAGGCCTCGAGTGACTACAGGTTCAGATCACAAACTCGATGAGAATCAACTCAAATTTGTTCTAAAACGGCTATTAAATGATTGAGGGAACACACATGGATAATTACAATATTATTCATGCCAGGTACGCAATTTAAATGAATTATTTTTAGAATTTTCTATATGATCACTCGAGTAGGGACTCGAGTAAACTTGATAATTACTCGAGTAAAGACTCAAGTAATGTCGGGTTCTAGGTCTTTATCAGTCGCAAGTTAGGTCATTTCCATAAAATCTCCTCAAGTGAATCACCCAGTCCTCTCACAAAAAGTTTTCACAATCTCTTCCTTGCTCGATTTCTGTTAAAACGCGTCAATATTTAGCTCCAAAAACATCCTATTTTGCTCAGAATCTCTTTGCCCTAACTCGCGACTTCTTACTCTGGTTTGTCTGAGATTTCAATTTTCTCTGAATCAAGATGGTTAGAACCAAAAATCTTACTCCTACAGACTCTTCTGGATCTCTACAACTCTCTGACCCTCTTTCTTCTCCTCCCAGAAAGAGACGAAAGCTCACTCCTAGATCAAAGGCCAAAATCCAACCGAAACCTCAACCTAAACTAAAGGAGAAAGGTGTTGTGATCAAAGAGCCAGTGGTCACAAGGGCTCAATCTAAGAAAAGTACCTCAACTGGAAGAGGCAAAAGCACCAAGTCTCCTTCTCCTTTACCTTCTGATTCTTCCACTCCGTTTTTTACTCCAAAACCCTCCAAAAAGCCAAAGTATGATGTGAAGTGGCTAAAGCTATGGCTGGGATTCTTGAAAAACTAGAGAAGGGCCAATCCTCCAAAAAGTCAGAATTGCCAGAAGAAGAAATCACTAAACCTCCAAAGGGGTTCAATGTCAATAAATTGGAGGAATCTCAGAAGTACCTCACACAGTTTTCAAGAAGAAAAGTCTGCAAAACTGACAATGTGGATCTCAAGGTACTTCAGGAGGTATTGAAGTATGACCTAAGTCCCTTTCTTGAACCTTTTATGCATTGGCTGTTAATTAAACTACCTTTTTGCACTAAAATAGTCACTCATTTTTACTACAACCTAGAAATCCTAGATGAACCTAATAGGACTTCTGCAGAGGAAGAAATGACCACAACAGTTAGAGGTCATAAAATCCTTATCTCATCCTCTAGGATCAATATTTGGTTAGGAATAGAAAACCCCCTGATGACATCTATTCAAAGCTTGAACCTAACCAAATTTTCACTGTCCTTAGACCTGGTGAGCTAGTGGGTCCTCTTAACTTTAATCCGAGTGACATGTGTGACCATCATAGGGTTCTTTGGTATATTTACTCTAGATCCCTTGTGAACAAAGCCAATAACTACACCCATTTCTCTGACCGGGACTATAGGTGGTTTGCTTCTCTACTCCTGAAGGAACAAAAGGACTTGGGAGAATACATCTTTTCTAAGATGAAGAGGTACAGAATAGAAGGGAAAGCTACTACTCCTATGCCATATCCTCAGATTATTTCTCTTATCCTCAAGAAAAACAAGATATGGTACTTGGAGAATAAAGAGCCTATTGAGAGGATCACTCCAATTGGAAGAAACCAGATTGGGAAGCTTAATATTGTGAATCCTCTCAAGGGTCCTCTAGAGTCAAGTCCCAAGAAGAAGAAGAAGACAGAGACTGAAACTAGTAAAATGGATGAATACTCAGTCTTCTGCTCCAGCTGCCACTACTTCTTTACCCTCTTTCCTCAATGCCACACTTCAACACTTCATGGAGAATATGCTAAAGGGATTTCACATAGACATCGCCAACACCAATGCTGAGTTGATAACTCACATGAATGACAAGATGGCTGAATTGCTTGAGAGGATGGACAAGAGGCATAAGGAGGTGTTACCAGAGTAGCGTGCCCAGGGTGAGACTCTGAGGTTGATTCTAGCAAGATTGGACTCTATGGGTCCTGGACCTTCTGCTGGTCTATCATCTGCTCCTGAGGCATTCTCACCTCCAGAGAACATTTCACCTCCAGAGAACATCCCCTCAGAACATCATCATATTGAGGTTGAGCCAATTGTTCTTGAGATCTCCTTTCCTAAGCTTCCAGAGTTTAGCCCCCTTGAACCTAGACTCTCTGCACTCAAACTCCCCATTATTCTTCCTATAGATATTCTATGCTCAGTGAATGATCCTGAAACCAATAAGACTATCCACATCACCATTAAGGATTAACCACCCAGAGCTCAGCCTGAACCCACACCTACACCTATTCCTTCCCCTACTCATACAGAGGAAATCTCTCCCTCATCCTCTGGTCATCATTCTGTAGATGCCACAGAAGAGGTTAAGACCACCACTGTTGTTATCTATCAGCCCCCTCCAGTTCCTCCAAGAGATGACATTCATATCCCTCCACTCAATCTTCCTGAACCAGAATCTTTCAGGTCCTCTTCTTTTGATTCTTCTAGTTCAAATGGTCCTTTGGTCTTTCCTGTGAAGCCTATTTCTGTAGTCAAGCCTTCTAGCCCTCTACTTGATTGATGAAGACAAAAAGGGGGAGAAGAGCTTGAGTGATTTTGCTTGAGTGATTTTATGGTTGACTGAGTTTCTCTCATTTTGGGTATATAGATGTATATGGGACTTGGGGAGCTTTTCATACTTGTAATGCAATTTTTAGTTCAATGCAAGTTTCTTTAAGTTTTAATTCAAGTCCATTTAAGTTTTTTTTAGTTATAATACATTGTGGGACTAATGAGTTTATTATGTATGCAAGATGAACATGTTGTTTTCAAAACTTTCCAAAACACTTTGAATTGACACTTAACAAGTTATTTCAAAAAGGATTTCAAAGTTACAATTGATTTTAAGAAGTGTTTATTTGAGAACTTAATTTCAAAAACTTTGTTCAAAATCACCAAGTTTTGTCATCATCAAAAAGGGGGAGAATGTTAGATCTCACATGTTTTGATGATAACAAAGAATGGATGTGAAAAAGATTTGATAAAAAAATAAGTTTGAACAAAGTAATGACAGAGCAAATCATCATTTGAAGTAAGCACTGGAGTAATGAAGAAAGGCAAAGAGAAAAAGCTGAGAAACTTCATCACTGGCAAAATTTCTAAAGGGTTACTCAAGTAGGAACTCGAGTAATGAGACAGAAACTTGAAGTAACCAGAGTCGACCCTCAAGTAACCTACCAATGTTACTCGAGTAAGTACTCGAGTAACCAAGGAAAAGACTTGCAGTTACTCTCGGCCTGCCAACGTTACTCAAGTAAGTACTCAAGTAATCAGGGAAATTACTTCCAGTTCCTCTCGGCCTGCCAACGTTACTCGAGTCTGTACTTGAGTCCCCTACTTCAAGAAATATGTTGCTCTCGACATTCCAATCCTACCAACGTTACTCAAGGAGCAACTCGAGTAAATCACTGTGGTAAACAAAACTTGAAGGTAATATTCGATTAATCTTAATTGTTATTATCACACTTCACTCGAGGTAATACTCAAGTATGCAGGTATTAAATTATTCCATGTCAAAGACTTGAACTAGATTACTTGAGTTTGTAATCGAGTAATCTACAGAATTATATAAAGCACTTGAAGTATCTACTCGAGTAAGCTATGAAGAAAATAGATGTTTACTTGAGGCGGTACTTGAGTAAACAGGTAAGCAAACTTGAAGTGCTCTCGGCCTTGTAATCCCGCCAACATTACTGGAGTGAAGCATCGAGTAACCTGAAGTTTATTTGAGAGACTATTCGAGTAGCCACTCGGGTAACCTGTGAAGAAAATTGTACCATACTTGAGTAAGTACTCAAGTAAACAAGTATTTATAAGGTTTGTAAATTTGTTTACTCCATGTACTACACGAGTAATGTGATGTTCATTTATTAACTTACTATCTATCATTACTTTCACGAAGATACTCTAGTAATTACTCGAGTAAACTTAATAAATACTCGAGGAACTACTCGAGTATCCAAGTCCAGAAATTTAGAAATCATTCCAAAGTTCATTGATTTGTTTCCTATGTGATTAACCCTTCATTGTATTAGTATTCTTAGCATATTCGCAGATAAACAATGAAGAGATCTTACCAAATAAGGAAAGTCAAATGCAATGTTCAAACGCTACCTACCGCAAACAGATATTTTTCAAATACTAAAAAAGTCAATAGTGGTTGTTCTCACTCTAACGGGTGAGAAGAAAATGTTCCAACAGTCATTACCAACACATCTATATATATGGGAACATCCAAACAGAGAAAAAACAAGAACACACACACGAACGCATTATCAAGTTCTTGTTTAATACTCTGTTTTTACATACTTGTAATTCTGTACTTCAGTGATTCTTATTCACTCTGTAAGAGAGATATTTCATTCAAACTCAATATTTGTTATTGAGGTAACTTAAGGTTGTGGAACCTTGAGTTGGGATTGGATTACAACTTGTATGGGGGAGCGAGTGTCCAGGCGAAGGAACTTGCTTGTACTGAGGTGCCAAGAACCCACTGAATCTTGGAAGTTATAGTGAAACTCTTAGAGATATTCTGAGCACTGGACGTAGGTCAAAGTGGTTGTGGCCGAACCAGTATAACTACTGGTGTACACTTCGGTGATATTTCTCCTTACTCTTTATTGCATTATATTCACCATCAAGTTTTTTTATATTTGCAACAAAATTTTTAGTATCACCCAATTCACCCCCTCTTGAGTGAAACACTTGCTCTAATAAATGGGACTAATTTTAAATCCTAATTCTCTGATTTTAAAATGACCCAATGCTAAAATAATTTTGTTTTTCATGTTTTCTCTCTCTAAGTTTTTTTATTTTATGGTTATAGGCTTCTGGAGTTTACATTTAAAACATATAAGTATATTACAAGGAATGGGAGAAAACTATATATGTATAAGCATGAACCAAATATATACATATCACTATAACATGTGATTGGGTCTCTGTTTCCCTCTTCTTCTTTTTTTCTTTACATGCACATGAATATATCTAGAGAAAGAAAAAACGCCGACTACCACAATCACAGAGATCAGGAAAAATAAAGAACCATATATACTCACAAACACCAATATATTTTCTTTCAAACTCACGAAAGAAAAATAAACACACACAGGGGAAGTAATATGATAATGTATATAGATCTTTGAAAATAATAATATTCACATCATATTATCATAATATGGAGGTCATAATCTCATACAGGCAAACCTGACTCTGATACCATGTAAGAATTATTGAGCATACCTGGAGTGTGACCATTTATCTCTTATAAATAAGATGACTCATAACATTTTGGAAAATAATACATATATCTACCCAAGAATTTATGTTATTATACTTTGACCTCAATTTTAGGCTTGAGCCCAATCCACCAAGGGTGGACTAGGCTATTTTCCAACACTGTCAGTAACAAACTAGAAGTATTCTTCTGTTTGAGATATTTCTTTATCCCTGTAATGTTTCTGATCTTCTAAATAATATATTTATCTCATCAAGAAGCTGCAAATCAAATAGAAGTGGGAGGCTTCTCTTATATATATATATATATAGAGGGAGAGGAACTTCTACCTTCCAGCTGATAGGATTCAAGAATTTTTTTTTCAAACTAGTCTTGGAAAATATTGACTATTGAAATTCTATGTAATATACCAATCACATTAATTAATTAATATATTTATAAACGAGATTGAAATTTTTTATAATACGAAAAAGTTAAATAAATTTATTTTTATGAAAATTACATATTATATTGTTTAACAAGTGAAAAACAATGACAGTTATAATATAGAATAAAATTAGGTGTACGTACGCTTTTTTTATTGGACTAATAATTTCCACTTTTATGACTTAGGGCGCAAAGTGTTTTCGCCTCTCCCAACAAATACACTTCCCAAAGGTGTATGTTCATTTTAAAGTAAGGAAATTTTGAAAGAACCTTTTCCAGATTTTAAATGACAATTCTTGAAAAATTTATAGATTAAAATGACAGTGTTAGAATTAAAGGATTAAAATTACACTTTATAAAATTAAGAGACTAAAATAAAATGTCATTTAAATGTAAAATATTTAAAGTATAATTTAGCCTATGTAAAAATCAATCCTTATATTAATAGATACTACTATATATAAAAATAAATAGATATTAAATCTAGCTAGTAACTTGGTGACAATTAGGTTTGGAAATAAACAAGTTCAAATTTGTTTTTTCAATGATCCATTGGGAAAAAAAACTTCACACTTCAGTTTTACTTTTTAAAGAACTCAAGGGGTGGAGGTAATATGATCCAATTTTTGAATCCCACTTTACTTTATGTGACCTGATATAATGATTTGTTAAGTTTAGTGACTTAAATTAAAATTTGGGTCTTTTAAATGGTTTTAAAAAGAATTTTCCTGACATTTTATTAGCAACAAATAATTATATAATAATCATTATATTAATATAAAATTTAAAATTTAATATCTTATAATTCCATTAATATATATCTCTTATATTAAGTTTCTTATGATTTTCAAAATTTCAATACAAAAAAGAAGCATATTTTCGTCGTTCAGCAACAAAAATTAGTGGCAGAAGTGTTGGTTTTTAATTACCCTTGGCCATAAGAATAACCAATTCTTTTCTTTTTGTTTGAAAACATAACCAATTCTTATTATGTGATGGATTTGTTGAAAAATAAATGAACTGTAACACCTCAACTTTTATTTACCAATATACATTGTAAAATATGTGGAAATATTCAATAAAATGGAAAGGTGAATTTCGGAGGATATGATTTTGTTGAAAGTGAAAATTCCCTGTAAGGCAATGAGTTTATCATGTGATTTTGGATGACCAAATGATGGATAAAAATTATGAAATTGTACAGGGTAAAAGTAGACATCCTAAGATTTAATTTGATAGGTTAAATGAATCATTTGAAGCTATATAAAATGAATTATGAATTTTTGACATTACCCAGAAAAACTGCCTATTTTCTGGAGCTGCATCTAAAGAATTTAATTCTGAAAATTTTGTGCTTCCAATTGGCAAAATGATATATTTTTTCTTGAAACTAGACTCAATAAGGGTTTTACAGCATTTGGAATCACTCTAATACAATGTCTACAAAATTAGTTATGATTTTTCAAATTTGAGCAGAAAATCTGCCAAAAATCCGACAATAAAGGAAAATATAATGGCAAACTTGTAATTTTGCCAAGCAAGCACCAAATTAATTATTTTGAATTAATTGAAGTTAATTTCAATTAATTAGAAAAAATAAAGTAGAAGCATATATTTGGAATATTTTGGTCAAATAAACATGAATTTATGGAAAATTTGAGCAAAAGTGCAAATTTGACCAAAATTGTGACTTAAAGTGTACACATAACTTAGATAAGTTTTGAAGCCAATTGATATCAAATGGAAGGACCCTTAGGCATCTCTTACATGTAACATGAAGAGTGAAATTTAGTTGCATGTCAATTGGGCTTGTGAGCCATTTACATGTAAATAAGGGTTCAAGTCATAAAAGTTTGATTTTTGGGAAATTGGAAATTATAACATAAGCAAGGACTTATGATGACATAAGCATAATGTTATAAAAGCTAATCTTCATCTTCTTCCTTCCATTTTTCCTGACAGTTTAGCACAAACAAGAGAGAGAAAGTTTTGCTTGAGTTTTAGAGAGAAAAGGAGGAAAATCTCACAAGGTAGGTCGATTTCTTTGGTGAATTAATATATATAATCCTTCTCCTAAGCTTCTCTTTTATATTATTTAAGGTATTAGATGCACAAATTTTGGTTTTTTGAAGCTAGGGCTTTCAACCACACCAAGAAAAAGCAAGAAGGAACTTAAGGTAACTTCTAAAACTTCAAATATTAATTGTTCTGGCTGCTGTAAGTAATTTAATCTATGAAATTCTACTGGATTTGCTATGTTTGTAAAATTGCGGGAAAGTTGTGTCCTAAATTTTATGCTATCCAAATTGAGTCTAAATGGTGGTTTTAATGCAATTAAATAGTTAATAAAGTGGTTATGAGTAAAAATTAGTAAGTCTAAGGAGTCAGAATTGGAAAACCCCAAATTTCCTTAGAGAATCCTGGGTTTTGAACAAGTCCAATTCAGGGGTTAGGGCTAGATTTTTGATGTTCTAATGATTCCATTGAGTTCAGGAGGAAAAATTAGGTATGGCTACAGTTGATCACTTTTCTAGAAAAGCACTAAAGAGAATAATGACAAAAACACCCTTCAAACCCTAAATTAGGGGCTGACAAGGCCATTATGGTCTTTTGGTAGTGAATTTGGTAATTCCGAATCTGAAAATGGATTCTTTGGGCTAAAATATGTCAAGATAGACTTGGTCATAATTTCAGAAAAAGTTCAGTTGGACCGGGTACCAACCCGGGTCCCAGGGACATTTTGGTAATTTTTCACTATAGACTCATAAAACCACCAAAAACACTATAGAAGTGTCTAAACTGAACATGAATGGGTTTTAACCTAATTCTTGTACATTTGACATTTTAGGACCGAGTTGAGAGCCCAAGTTATCGGCACACATTACGTGGCATGCTATTTGAGGTGAAAAGGGTTGAAGGTAGTAACTCTATCTTTCATATATGATGTCAATATTTATATGCTTTCTATATGCCATTCTCTATAATATGTATTATGCACAGTGCCTACGGATACACCAAACATGACCGAACATAGTGCCTACGGGTACACTAAATTATAGTGCCAACAGGTATATTGAATTATGCCCAGTTTGTGGTCTTGAGCCCATCTGAGGTATGGAATGAGTAGGGGTTGCAACAGTGGCTGGCTCTGAATGTTTCTGACTGAACCGAATTATGTGTGATTATAATATTATTATATGTTGTATTTGGCATATTTATTATTACATTTTCTATGATAGATTGTCTGTTACTACTGAGATTTGTTTGAATCTCACCCTCTTTAATAAACAATAGATATTCTAGCGGGAACTAGCAGCTCCAAGGTTAAAGTGGTAGATGCAGGAAACTGAGGTGTAGATCTCGAGATAGGAGCTAGTTTGTTATATGTAGTCTCAATTTTGGAATATTTTGGATAAATTTGTAAATATTACTAAACCCTGTGGGGATGATTGCTGTATGTAAACAAGTACTTTTATCAGTATAATTATGTTGTTTCGATATGCCTGGGGACTATGTCTTTATTACTTAGCGCATATCAAAATGTTAATGGGTGCTGATATTTTTGGTATAAGAGCCAGAGCGGTTCTAGCATTATCATAATGGTATACTGATATGGTCTTGTTTGTATCATGACAGGATATCATGAGCTGCTCTAGCGAGTCGCATGAGGGATCGAAGGCATTAGTGAACTAGTTGCCACTGGAGCAGAGGATTCCGGAGGAATAGATGTGTGTGGAGTATTCGCACATGGTGGTCTTCAGATGAGACAAATGATGAGGAAGAGCATACCAGTACTACTAGTAAACAGACCCAAGCCGAGGCCAATATCGCCAGCGGGGTCACTAGCAGGGGAGACCGGACAGCCGCCGTTCACTAGCACAAAGAAGGCGTTTTAAACCGGGCCATTTAGACCAGTTGTAGTAGATGTAGGCATAAAAGAAATGCACGGTGGCATTTTCATAATTATAAATAAGTTGGGAGACCGGTTATTATAATAACATGTCTAAAAAAGATTATTTAGACCGGTTATATACTAACCAGTCTAAAAAAATTAAGGATTTTATTTTTTAGACCGGTTACTGAGAGAACCGGTCTAAAATATATTTATTTTAGACTGGTTAATAGGATAACCAGTCTAAAAAAATGGGTTTTTAAGACCAGTTGTTAGGCAATGGCTTAAAAACATTTTTTAGACCGGTTATCCTATTAACTAGTCTAAAAAATGTGCCCCAATTTAGTTTTGCGCCATGCCTCAGCTCACACTCCCACCCTTTTCCATTCTGAAATCGATCCCTTACATTCTAAATCACCCAAGCTACTTTGATCCCAATTTTTTCTCTCCTCATCCATCGACTCCTCGTCCCTTACCTGATCCCATTCTGAATAGAGTCCGTCATCGCTCTTCGGTCGCTATACTGTCATACATTGCTTCAGCTGCTCGTGGTTGTCGTCGTGGGTGCTGTCGTCCCTGCTTATTCACTGTATTTCTGGGACATCTTCGTCTTCAATCTCTTTTTTGAGGTATGCTTCATCGTGCTCTACATTTCCCCTTCTACAATTACTATATAGAAGCTGTACTACCTCTAGATTTAGTCAAAGGCCTAGGCTAGCAATGGGGATCAACTAAATAGTAGTTTAATATAAATTTTCTGGTGTGTTTGGTGTTTAAATCCCTCTCAAAAAAGGAGAAAACACCATTATGTTCCTCCTCTGTTCTATTGTTGATGCTATGCGAGATCATGGAATTCTCCTTCATTTCCTCCTCCTTCCTCAACTCGATAAAACACCATTATATGGGTTATGTTTGAAAAATTCATCTTTCTTTAAATCTGTGATTGTCGTGTGTGAGGGTATGTTTTTAGTTTCATAAATTTTCTTCATTGAATTGTGGTTGTGCGTGGTACATGGGGAAAAATGGGAATAAGCTGAAAATTGTCGTTTAATAAGCTTGATGACTTTGTTTGAATGTGAATGCACATTAGGTATTTGATAAAATATTTGAAAGGAGAAATTAAAGTTAACATGGAAGCCTTCTGAGATTGTCACCATACTTGTCACCAATAAGACCAAGCTTTTGCGGTTATTGGCAAGTATCAAGAAAGCTATGTAGAGCTCTCTTTTGTGCGTGTGTTTTTTGTGCTTGACAAGTGACAATTCATTAAAGTGGGTATTTTTAAGACCTTATCTGATATAACCGGTCTAAATGTTCCGGTATAAAAACCCTTTTTTGTACTAGTGAAAATTTAAAGAAATTAGTGACAAGTGACCGATGGAAAAATTCTGATGCTAGTTATCGACAAAAAATTCCATCAATAATTTTGTTGGAAATTATATTAATTAGCGACGGAATTGTTTTGTTAGAAAATTCCATCGGTAATTTGGCTAACAAATTAGCGACGAAATTCCATTAGAAATTACTATTGGAGAAAAATTCCATCGCTAATTCTGCTGGTAAATATAATTTTACTGAATTACCGACAAAATTTTTCTGATAGAAATGGAATTACCGACGGAAAAAATTCCGTTAGTAATTTCATGTTTTTTTTGTAGTGCAGCTAGAATTGAGTTTGGACCCTAACCCACCAGGGTGGACTAAGCATATTCCAACAAAGATAAATAATATTCTCTTTTGATTCAGTCACTTCACAAATTTCTTATTTGTCAATTTGTTTTTTTATCTTGCGATATATTTATATAATTATTCATGAACTATAAGTAGGACATTCACTGAGCAGACTTGCTGAAAAAATTTTGGATTGTTTGAATCTTGATTATAAACCTACTAATACTCTTGATGCTTATAATGAAAATGCATGCAAAATTAGACCTTAGTATGTCCAATCTTTTGATCAAACTTTGCGTAATATAAATAACAATAAGAGAGTTGTATTTGTTATCTTAATCATTATCCACTATTACCATTGAAATTATTTATATCAAAAGTACAATATTTAAAATATTAAGTCCCTACAGTCAAAGTTTGTCAATTTCAAAGTTAACAGTGTTACTAACTGCTGAGATGAGAAGATTACTAGGCTTTGACTCTGCAATCTGCATACTAAAATTGCCGGATAGAATTAAAAAAACAAAAAATAACAATCAGAGAACATATGGGTGCAGAACAGGAGGATATTGGTTTAAATCGGGCGAACGAAGCAAACTTCTTAAACCTCGAGAATGTAAAATAAAAGGGTCAATGACTAAATGCTGATGTAAGATGAAAGTCAGCAACCATCTCGAATAACCATTAGTTGTAACTGATAACTGATGCAATCAAACTTAACAGTATTTTGTTAGAATAGCTTACAACTAATTTAGTTAAATTAGTTGCAAACTATTCTAACAAAATACTGTTAGGTTTGATTCCATATGCATCAACTATCAGTAACCGTAAGGACCCAAAGACTGGAGATTTGTACATTTTCTTTTCCTATTTTCCCCTTTCAGAGATATTTATCTAATTATTCATGAACTGTAGGACATTCACTTAGCAGTTTACTGAAATAATTTTTAACATAATATCAAAACCGGTTACTACTATCGTACTACACAAGTAAGAGAATATTATTTGATCTTAAGCTTGAGTTTTAGAGTGATTCTTAAAAGCTTCTGACGCAATTATATAAAACCTGCTTATTCTTTTAATGCGTACAACGAAAATGAACACAAAATTAAACTTTTCAATTGCTTCTCAATAGCGTCTTTCTAATCTTTTGATTAAACTTTGACATAAAAAAAGTTATTTTAAATATTAAGTCCTTCATTGGCCAAAAGAAATTAAGTCCTTTGCTCATTGAAATTAACATGTAAATGATACTCTAATGATGAGATAAAACCGAATCCTCAATCTGATCATAATTTCATTTAACCATGCCAAGAATGAAAGAAAAAGAAAGGACAAAGAAGGAAAAGAGACTTCTAATTGCATATTTGTAATCAAAGATTTAAGAAGTTCTTACAATCAAGAAAAGGAATCCTAACAATTAAGAGAAAAAACCTGAAAACATATAAATCAAACTTGTGCATTGATCTGTAGAATCTTATTGAGTAAGCTTGACTAATGCAAATCCAAGTTCATCGTTAACCCTTCTAAATGACCATAATTGCACCATATCATCCAGCCTCAAATTATTACGTTGCACAACCTCTTGCCAATTCTGAGTTAGAATATAACAGGGGCAATTATTCAATAGCCTCCAACTCAGATTCATGTCGAATTGTTCAAGATGTTTATCCAAGAGCTTCACTTCTAAATGACTTGAAGTGTTTTTCAAATCCTCAACCTCATCAGGTTTAAGAAAATTTCTGTCTCCCATCAAGATTTCATTTTCTGGAATCACGAAGTAACAAAAACTCATATATAGTTATGCAAATCTTCTTTTCTATCACCAGTTTGATATCATGATGATTCCACTTATCAGCATCAATCTTTTGTTTAATATCCTATGGTAGATGCAATTGCTGAATCAATTTCAGCTTATCACGTAGAGGAGGCCTAAAGAAGAAATGATTATTATTATTAGAGTCTTAACCATATCGTTGGCAAAAAAAGGAAATTAAAATAATCTTGACCATACTTGTTGGGAATTGGGCTTAGTCCATCCTTAGTAGATTAGGCCCAAACCCATTAAACTTTAAGTTTTTGGGGCCAAATAAAATACCCAAACAAATGTAGGGTATTTATTAGTAACTTTCCCCAAGGGTTCAAAATTGAAACCTGGTGGGAACAGTTTCCCCGTATGTTTTGGGGGGAACGGTTGTCTGATTAAAAACATGTGTGAGTGACAGTTGAAAAGACTGAACATACGACAGATAGAGAAAAACATTCTCTGCAGATCTCTCTTCTCTCCCTATGCATTTGCTGTGTGATATAGTCGAAATCCTGGTGATTCGACTCGCGTGGGTACCGGAAGAATTCCAAACGACACTTCAGGTATGCTCGAATTCCGACATTGGTATCAGAGAGTTTAGTTTTTTATCAGTCCTGAATGTGGCTTCTGTTGTTCATTTGTATTTTTGAACATGAAAGCATGTATATGAAAAATTCACTCTGTCCGTGTATTTTTCGTTTTATGTTCATGATATATCCGTACGGAAGTTTTCTCAGTGTATATATGAATATATGATTATCTGTATGAGAACGCGTTTCTGTTCATATGTATATATGTGTCTGCATCGTTTCTTCTTTATCGAAGATATACTGTGGTTTCTTTTTTTATCTAAATTCCTGTTATGTGTTTAAACTTTGGTACTATGAGTATTAGCATATCAAAAAGCCTTATAATACACAAAATAAGGCTATGAAACAAAAGAACTCATACGTTGTGCGAAATTTGAGAAAATAATCTGAAGAATGAAAACGAAACTGAATTGGGTCATCATAAAATGAGCTTTTTAGGATTTAAAAAATATCCCATTGTGTAGAGCTCAAAAAAATGATGAAGATGGACACCAAGAATATAACCCCCTTTGATAATCAGGCCGGGATTAGCGTTTAAGTACATTTAATTATCGAATAAGAAAACTGGGACAATTAAAAACTTTTTAAAACACCTGCACAAATGGATCTCCATTCATTTCATTCATTAAAACAAATGGCCTGTTTGGTTTGTTACATATACAATATCAGAGTAAGCACAATTCCCGACGTTCACCAGGGATAATAACATTAATCCAAAGGTTTATACAGGGCATCATTGCCCATCTCAGTATCCATACTGGGGATTTCACAAAACTATACCACTACAATTCTATTCAATATGTATACATTTATCCAAAATGATAACCAGTTCAATATAAAACCAAAATATATAGCTAAGACTACCACTGGCAGTCCTAATCGTCCTTTGCCACTTGCTTGCTTTTCGATCCACTTACCCTATCTAAAAATGTTATTTGGAAAGAATGAGATTCTAGAGAATCCCAGTAGCAACAGTTTATTTATATGATGCATATATACAAAGCAAGTCACATATATCACAATGCAGCAATCAATATTCAAGACCGGGCTTTCGCCACGTTCCCTTCACTATATACGAGGTCGGGCTTACGCCACGCCCCATCACTTTATCAGTATTCGAGTCCAGGCTTTCACCACGTCCCCTTCACTTTCACTGTAATCGAGTCCGGGCTTTCGTCACGTCCCCTTCACTTTCACTATAATCGAGTCCGGGCTTTCGCCACGTCCTCTTCACTTTCACTGTATTCAATGACTAATGCAAACAAGCAATGCAATACACATGATATATGATAAAGTGTCACTACCTTTGTCTTTCCTTCCTTGAGCAGGCACAGGCCTTTTATGCTCCGGGCAGATATCAAATCCTAAAGTCATAATTAAGGACGAAGCATTATTCTCTATTCCAATACTCAATTAACTCTTCAACACTTAGATTTGGTTAACAATAATGACCCTTAAGAAGCCACAAATGCCTCTAATAAAACCCCTAAAAGGTTGGGAAACAATAGGGTGAAGATCTCTTTTCAAAAACTTAAAGTGCTGGAACACAGGGGTTGGCCACGGCCAGCCCTTCCTTGGGCCGCGGCTAAAATATGGTCAGAAGGTCGCCGGCCGCGGCCAGCCACCCATGGGCCGCGACCAGCCACTCATGGGCCGAGGCCAAGCAATTTCCTGATTCTTGGCTGAACTTCGAAAAATCATATCTAATTGTAGAAAAATCGAAATGGAGTGATTCCAAAGCCAAATGAAAGATATTTAAGTTCTCTTTCAAGGAAAAATATGGCTCATAACTTCAAATCATAACAAAAATACAGAATCACCCAAAACTCAACACTACTCCAGAACAGAGTTCTGTTTCCATCCCCAAACTTTGGACAACCATATCTCCCAGAATACTAAACGAAATGACACAAAATATATGTCCATTTTGAAGCTTGGGATGTGAAATTTAAGACTAAGTTTCACAATTTTCTGAAATCATTTGGTCATTCAAAACGTCCACACAAATAAACTGCCCAGACAGAGTTCACATTGACAGCATTTTCCAACTTTTCTACCAAAGTGTTCAATGACTCCAAAATCATTAACCAAACATATTCCCATACAATTTTCCACAAGGAACACAATGGTAATCTCAAAATGACCAAATTCACAATCTAAACACATGCCCTATTTTGACCAATACACCAAAACCAACACAAAGTTCCCAAACTTTACTTTTAATGATTCAAACCAATCCATTTGTCCAAAAGACATCACAATATACCATTTCCATGATCACTACATGCCAAACTCACTAAGACCCTAATTTTTGAAAATAGGGCAGAAAATTCCAGAAAAATCAATGTTCAACCAACAACCACAATATATATATCAAAAGGGAGTTAACACTCACCTCTTTCACTTTGCCAAAGAGATTTCTTGATTCTTCAACTTTCACAATCTCTTGAGGTCACAAACTAACACCAATAAACACATTACAACCATAAAAATGAAGCTCTTCATTCAAGGATCAATATTAAAGAAGGAAGTTTGAGCAATGGAAGCCATTTTCCTTACCTTTTCAAAGCTTTTCTTCCTTCCCTTTGCTGCAAAAAATGGCTCCAGGAAATGGAGAGAGAAGAGAGAGATGAGAGATGGAGTGAGGAGTAGTGAAGAAGAGGAACAAATGATGACAATACTCCCTCCATACTTCTGCAGCGCACAAGAGGGAAGAGAGGAGAGAGAAATTCATTCTTTAATCCCATTTGACTTTTCTTTATCTTCCTCTCACACCCACTTTGCCACATGTCATTTTCCTATTAGCTCTCACACACTTAGTCACCAATTAATCTCTCTAATCCTTCCATTAGCCATTTGATCACACTTCTCATTTTTCTCTTAGTTAGTAATTAATTTCCCCATTAATTACCAACTTATGGCCAATAATCCCATTCTATAAATTTTCCATCAATTATGACATATTAGATAATATTGTCACCAATACACATTAATTCCACTTTAATCCGATAATTATCCTCAATAATTATCATTAGGCTTTAATCGAAAATTGGGGCGTTACAAAGAACGCGTAAAACGGATGCCGGACAATGAAGTTATGGAGGAGAGAAGGTACCGGGTCGACGGACCCGACCCGCAGATGAAATCGGGTCCAAGTAGACCCGGCTAGAGGTTGAAGATAACCTCCAGTGATCCAAAACGGTGCCATTTTATGCCTCCTTTATGAAAAAATGGATCAGGTACATGGCCCAACCTGATCCGTTGCAATAGTATTTAAAAAAAGCAAATAACAAAAGGGGATATTTGGGCCGTCAGTGGGCCAAACCTAAAAAAAATGGATTGGGTCATTGGGCAGAGGCCCAACGCCCAACCCATCAGCCCAAACCAAAAAAAATAACAATAAATAAATAATTAATTAAAGGGACAGAAACGCCACATGGCGCGTGTGGCCACTTGGCAAACCCGATTGTCACGTGGAGGACATAGACTGATAGCAGGCGGGTCGTGGAGTCCAACTAGTCGGTGCATGTGACAATAGGAGGATTGCACAGTGGCGCGTGTATGACACGCACCTCTAGTGAGAGTGGGTTTTATGCAGTTTTTTTTTATTTTTCCTTAATTTTTACTCTTAGGGTGAGTGGGGGCACGTGTGAGCTCTGTTTGAGACGTGGTTTATTCCTAAAAATCTCTAAATTTGAGATCTTCATAATGATATGTTATTTGCCTATTTTTGGTGCAATTCAGGATCTATTGATGAGGTTTTAGTGCTTATTTAAGTGTTTTTTTGTACATTTAAGAATACTTAAAATCATGATAATGACTTACATTTGTTTATTTAGGTCAAAAAATGAAGCAAGAGGCTTCTAATAGCACTGAAACACTTGATTATGGTTCATTGAGCATTGAATTTGTGGACGATCAAGCTCATATGAATGATCCTGAAGAGGAACTTGAAGAATAAGAATTTTTTGAGGAAGATCCTGAAGAAGGTTTTCTAGAGCCTGTTCCAGAGGAACCTCAAGTGGTCTACTCTGATTCTGGATCTAAGTCTGTGCCCTCTTGCCCTGAGGAACCTCAAAATTTAGAAGAAGAGGTTGATCAACCCTATTCTGCTACTATGGCTGAGAAGATAGCGGAACTTGACGCGGACAAAACAGCTAGAATAAATAATATAAAAATCATATACTCAATCGTTGCGAATTATGTGGAAAGCATAAAAGACAACAAGAGTGCAGAATTCTACATGAGCGTAATGATGAAGTACCGCGCGGCTATGAGGGCAAGGGGCACATTCTCAATTACTGTTGCTTGGGTTGATGCTGTGACAAAAACAACAAGATTCATGAAGAAAAAAAAAGATTCGTTAGGAAACTAAGGAAAGCCATTATTGAATACCGTTGTTCTGATATTTAATGGTGTATTATGTTCCTATTTACTTTAATGCTGTTTGTATTGAGAATATGACTATAAATGTTATTGTTTGTATGTTTTATGTATGGACATGGTATTTTTCATGTAATGAATTATGTTTGTTAGTTAATGCTAATTTTTTAATTTTGCATTATACTACCACGTATCCCTGATGAGTGGGAGCTTTTAGAAGGTGAAACTTGTAAAAGCTGATGACTTATTTTAAGTACTTATAAGAAGTTTTTTATAGAAAATAATAAAGTTGCTATTATTTGTGTGATGGGAGGTACAAACGTATTCTCCTGATCATGGATCTAGTAACAAACTTATTTTTTGATCAAGAACGATATAAGTACAGACATTATATACCATTCTGTGCTATATAATCGTTTGGTTATGTTCTCTTAAAGAGAACAATGTTTCTAAATGTGAAAAACGTTACTTCAGAATTGACAAATGGCCACGAAAGGCATCATTGCTGAACTGAATAAAGGGGAGAAACTGAATGGCAACAACTGGGACATCTGGCACCATAAGGTGCAGTACATTTTTGACGAACAGGAGGCTATTGAACCACTAACCACTATTTTAGTGGAACCTGAAGCTGGGATGACTACTCAGCACAGGAGAAACGTTGAAGTTTACCAAGCGTGGAAGAAGAAGAACAGCATTGGAAGAGTCACCTGATTGAGCACAATGGAAAATGACCTGACACTACTGGAAAAATCACTTTTAAGACCGGTTAAAAAAGACATTTTAGACAGGTTTTGGATTTGATCTTGATACAGCCGGTCTAAAAAGTCTTCTACTTTTTAGACCGGTTATTATAAAACCGGTCTAAATTAATAAAATTTTAGACCGGTTCTTATGAAGAACCGGTTTGAAAATTTGACCTTTTAGACCGGTTTTATAAAGAACCGGTCTAAAAAGTATCACTTTTTAGACCGGTTCTTTATAAACCGGTCTAAAAGGTCAAATTTTCAGACCGGTTTTATCCAAAACAGGTCTTAAATTTACTTTTCAGACCAGTTTTAGATAGAACCGGTCTTAAAAGTTGAATTTTTTTTTTAAAAAATTTTCGTTTAAAAGTTGTTCCCAGCAAGTCATTTCCCCTGTTAAAATATTTCACTCAGCAAGCAGCAGCTAGTTTAACGACATTGAAATAAATAAATCTTCTCTTACAGATTATATAACTAACATCTTAATGACATGTGAGAGACTTAAAACTCATTGGAACATATTAAAACTCAACTCCCTTGTGCTTAAACAGTGCTGGCCGAAACAGAAGCAAAGGAAAACAACCATGAATAATAAACTCACAACCATAGACAGAATCATAATGCAAGGAAATCATACAACCATGACAGTGCTGTTTTGACCAAGTTCCTTATCTTTTCACTTACATACATACATCAAAGATTAAATTACAATAATGACAATTCTGTTATTCATTAAGGCCAAAATACTTTATACACACACACTCTTCTCAGGCTGATAATCACTGGCTGGCCTGGCTTCAGAGAATCTACACTAAGACGTACACCTCATATCCTTCATTTTCCTGTGACGACAATAAAAAAAAGTAGTTATATATATACACCAATAACAATATACATAATTCAAATATAGTTCATGATAATTATTTTAGCTAACTAACCTTTAAATCTAGTTTTATAAAGGTATATCCTCCCATATCCCTTCATGATGATCATTTCTTGTGCCGTGTTCATTGTCTGCTTCATCTTCTTCGTTCAATTCTGGTAAACCTCTAGAAAAAGAAGGAGTCTCAAGCATATCATTCATTGAATGACTTTCCTGATTAATATCAACGACCCTTTTTCCTTGGAGAGCTACAGACCATATTTTTTTTACCTGATCAGTAACATAGAACACTTGTTTCGCTTGATATTCCATAATAAAAGGTTCATCTCTAAGACTTCTACTATTTAAATCAACTAATGTAAATCCTAACTGATCAATCATCACACCATTGTTGACATCAACCCAGTTGCATTTGAAAATGGGAAGTTTAACCTTAAATAATCAACCACCCAAATCTCTTCAATCAACCCATAATAAGGTATTGTTGCCAATCTAGGATTCTTATCTTTTGAACTAGAGAAGTGCATAGATTCAGCCACTAACATAACCCCACTGTTCTGGACGGTGCTCCTATCATCAAGGGACTTTATGTAAAATGTATAACCATTGATTACAAATGAAGTCCAACTTATGACATCAGCCTCAGGACTACGTGCTAACCATTTAATTGTATCAGAAACACATTCTTCACCGTCAACCTTTTGTTTGAACCAATGTGCAAAAGTTTTGTTATGCTCCCTAATTAACCTTTGTTCAGTCATTCGACTATTTCCTTTCCGTACAATTTCTTTATGAGCATTAATGTAATCTTGAACTTTATCAACATTATTCAAGATGTACAAGTGGACTTGTTGTAATTCATCAGGATCTATGCTCTTTACTGAAGCCCCGCGTCTACCGCCTTCTTCGTCATGACATTCAGGAAGTCCAATGTGTCCTACATTTGACAAGTAATCTTAACAAAACTCCATGGCTTCTTCAGAAACATATTTCTGAACAATAAATGCTTCAGGCCGGTTAGGGTTCTTCACATACCCTTTTAGGATTTTCATAGTTCTTTCAATTGGGTACATCCATCGTAAATAGATAGGGCCACACAACTTGTTCTCCCTGACTAGATTAACAAATAGATATACCACGATGTCAAAAAAAGAAGGAAGAAAAAGCTTCTCAAGCTGGCACAAGATCAGATATCCTTCATTTTCCAGTTTATCCAATTTTTCTATCTCAATGACTCTACTACAAATAGCATTGAAGAAGAAATAAAGTCTAGTCAAAATATGTGGAAGATCATATTCGGCAATGCCTCGAATAGCTACTGGGAGCAGTTGTTTCATCGACACAAGCTTCCTAACATTTGAAGAATACCCTGAAGGAACTTTGATGCCATGTAAACACTGACAAAAGCTTCTTTTCTCATCCTTAGACAAAGTATGAGCAGCTGGAGGACAAAAAGTTATCTTACCATATGGCTTTGGATGCAAGTCTTCTCGTATCCCCATTTCTTGCAAATCTAGTCTTGCCTTCATACCATCCTTAGAACTACCTTGTATGTTAAGCAGTGTCCCAACAATACTATCATAAACATTTTTCTCCACATGCTTGAAATCAATACAGTGTCTTACATTAAGCTTCGGCCAATATGGAAGATTGAAGAAGACATACCTCTTTTTCCATTTACTTTTCTCATTACTTTTCTTTGTAGTCTTACCAAAGATAACATTCATATTTTTCACCTTTTTATAAACTTGCTCCCCAGTCAATGCCTTCGGAGCATCTTCAAACTCTTGTCCACCAAAAAAAGCTTTCTTTAATTTGCAATACGGGTGGCCTCTTCTAAGAAATCTCCTATGGCCAAGATAAACTGTCTTTCTTCCATGTTGAAGTGATGGTAGCATGTTCCTTCTTCACAAATCAGACATGCTTTATGGCTTTTAACACTATAGCCTGACAAGTTTCCATATACAGGGAAGTCATTTATAGTACAAAAGATCATGGCACGCATTTTAAAAACCTCCTCTTTTTCGCGTCAAAAACATCAACACCTTCGTCCAACAACTCTTTCAAGTCTTCGATTAAGGGCTCCAGGTAAACATCTATATCATTTCCAGGTTGTTTTGGTCCCGAAATCAACATAGATAACATGATGTACTTTCGTTTCATGCATAACAGAGGAGATAAGTTGTAAATTACCAACAGAATAGGCCATGAACTATGTATACTGTTCAGGTTACCAAAAGGATTCATGCCATCCGTGCTAAGCCTAAGCCTAAGGTTCCTAGGCTCTTCACCGAAGGCAGGAAATAATTGATCGATTTTCTTCCATTGAGAAGAATCAGCCGGATGTCGAAGCTTTCTATCGGATATCCTCTCATCCACATGCCATCTCAAATTTCTTGCATCATTTTCATTAGCAAACAAGCGCTTGAACCTTGGTATGATTAGAATGTACCACAATACTTTTCCAGGAGCGTTATTTGATTTGTACCTCGGGGTTTCACATATTGGACACTATTATTCCTCATCAGGCTCTTTTCTATACAATATACAATCATTAGGGCATGCATGGATCTTTTTATATTTCATCCTTAGTGGACACAATATTTTCTTAGCATCATAGTATCGAGAAGGCAACACATTATCATCTGGAAGCATGTCCTTAAAAGCCTCAAGCATATCTGAAAAACTCTTGTAACTCCATCCATGTCGTGCTTTCAAGCTTACCAATTTCAATACTGCTTTCAACAATTGGTACTTTTTACACCCTGGGTACAACGGCATCTCAGCATCACTACACATATTACCATATGCATGTAATTGCTCAAAACTCTCTTCTCCTACATCACGAATAATATCCTCTATTCGATCATCCGTATCCGTGTCATTATCATCAAAGTTCACTCCCCCCTGTTGAGATGAACTTGGCATTTCTAATTCTTCACCATGCCATACCCACACTGTATAACTCTTACAGAATCCTTCACAAATTAAATGTGTATATATATATATCTACAGTAATTAGTCGCTTCTCATTCAAACATACTACACAAGGGCAATAAAACTTTCCACTACCATAATCGGCATGTCTACTAGCGAAGTCTAAAAAACCCCTCACCCCATTATCATATTCAACACTCGTCCGTTTAGCATTTATCCAACTATGATCCATATATATCTCAACACTTCTAGCACCCTATATCCAACAACAAAAGGATAGACAAAAAAATGACAACAATAGAGTTTTAGATATTTCAACGAAATTAACAGGCACCATTTGAAACTAGTATTGTTTTAACAAACCAATAACACTGACAATAATCAAACAACCGCACTAAACTAAAACAGAACATAAAGTGGTATTAATTCAAGCCAAATATAACAGGGATATAATTAAAAGTCAGAGCATATATCTAACAAGAATGTGCATATTTAATTTTTTCCAGATTACATTTAAGTGCTCAAATTAAAGCAACAACAAGAACTTTTCATTGAACATTATTAATTATAAAACAATGTACAACTAAATAACAGATCGATCGAACACTAACCTGAATGAAGACCAAGGAGTGAGCTTCAACCCAAAGTCACGGTGGCGTCGACTGAGGTTAAAATGAAGTCCTTAAATTCACGGCACTGACAAAGGGAAGTCAAGTCAGAAGAGAATGGTCACTGTGCTGCAGTGATTAGAGGTCGCGGCGGAGAAGACTGACAATAATCAAAGAACAGTGACGATGAACACAGCAACGGAAGCGGTAATTGTAATACCCTGAATTTTGAGACTCGAGGTTAGAGAATAAGCCTGAGATTAGTGGATTGCTAAGCCTCGATTTAGCAAGATCCCAAATTGTGATTAAGGGTTAATGATTTCAAAAGTGGATGTGGTTAGTGATAAATAACCCTTTTAGAGAATATGATGTGATTTGGCACTCGAATGTGATTCATGTGTGTTGTGAGCAGTGCGAAAACCCTGTGTTTGAGTTCAATTATGGATTAACATCCAAATTGACTTAGAATAGAGGGAAGAATTGAATGTGAATTGTGTTGACATGTTGAGATTGTTGTGAAAACATGTTAATGTGATGTGAATTTGATTGATTTGGTATTTCCAATGGATTCCTTGTGAAAATTTATGTGGGAATGATGTTTGGTATGAAAATGGAACCAATAGAAGCAAAGATGCAAAATCTGAAATTCTGTCCAGAGAAACTCTATTCTAGGCAGTCAGTTTGTGTGAACGTTTTGAATGACCAAATAGTGTCTAAAAATTCTGAAACTTTCTAGTCATATAGTTCACATCTCAAGCTTCAAAATGGACATATAATTTGTGCCATTTCGTTTTGTTAACTATATATATGACTGTCCAAAGTTTGGGATGGAAACTGAACTCTGTTTTGGGGCAGTGATGAGTTTTATGTAATTCTGGAATTTTGTGGTGATTTTTAGTAATGGCCAATATTTTTCCTATGAAGAGGACTTAAATATCTTTCATTTTGCTTTGGAATGACCTCATTTTGATATTTCTAGAATTAGTTATGATTTTTCAAAGTTTGGGCAGAAAATCTGCCAGAAAATCCGAAAATGGGAATTATGACATCACCAAAATAAAAGATGACATCATCATGGAATTAAAATATTTCCCATCTTCTTCTTTCTCTCATTTCTGTCGTGAGTTTCAGCTGAAAAGAGAGAGATGTTTGAGAGCTCTTAGAGAGGGAAAGAGGAGAAATCTCACAAGGTAAGCCGATTTCTCTGACGATCTAGCTCCTAACGCGTATAACCTTGCTCCTAAGCTTCTCTTTCATGTTCTTTAAGGTGTTGGAAGCTCAATTTTCATGGTTAAGAAGGGCTAGGGTTTTAGCCACTCTTGACAAAAGCTAGTGGGAGCTTGAGGTAACTTCCAAACTCTTGTGTATTGACTATTCTGGCTGCTATGGACAATTTAATCGGTGAAATTTCGCCGGATTGTCATTGGTTTCAAAAATGGAAAATAAGTGGTGAGGCTGTTATGCTGCCCAAATTGGAACTAAATAGTAGTTGTAACCTAATAGAATAGTCAATAAAGTGGTTAGGAGTGGAAAGGAACGCGTTTACGGAGCCGAAACCGAAAAACTCCAATTTTCCCCGGAATACTTGAGAATTTCAGCCAGCTCTAGAAATAGGTCTTAGAGTTGGATTTTCAATGATTTGATGATTCTATTGAGTTCAGGAGCGAAAATTAGGTGGGCCTACAGTTGGGCACTTTATCGGAAAAGGCCAAAAAAGCATAATTACGAAAATGCCCCTGAAACCCTTAAAGTGGGGCTGTCAAGGGTAGTTTTGTAATTGACATTGAATTTGATAATTCTGAGTCCAGAAATGGATTCCTTGGGTGAAAATATGTCAGAATAGCCCATGTCAAAATTTCAAGAAAAGTACAGCCGGACCGGGTACGTGAGCCATTGACGCCATTAAACCTTTCGGTTGTTTTCTCAAAATATTTTGTGGGAATGATTCCTTCTTTAAAACAATTAGAATCAACTCCTGTGTCAATCAGAATAGTTTGGTCTAAGACAAAATCATTATTAATAATAATCTTGGCTTGAACATGAAACTTTTGAATTGATATTTTTGAGATCAAGTTTAAAAATGGTTCAGAAAGATTATTGTCTTCTTGATCGGATGATGTTTTTAGTTGCCCTTTGGTTTGAGTTACAAGTTCAATATCCTGTATTTGGGATATAGCAGTTGCATGGGTGTCTTGTTGAAGTTTAATAAGACTGATTTCAGTTTTGAGGTTATTTACCTCGTACTGAAGGTCTTGGAGGGTTGTAGGTTTGACAGAATGTTTAAACTTGTTTAAAACATTTGTTGAAAATAATAGGAGGTTTAGAGTTTGAAGAAGTCGGAGTTTGATTGAGAATTTCTCTTAGTTTGAACAAATACTCTCCTCTATCAGAATCTGGGAGTTTAGTAATGATATCAAGAAGTAAATCATGTTCCCTCGTGATAACATTAATTTTTGAAGAAGAGTTTTCTGGAAGATCTTCATTTTGAATTTGGTTAAGATCCTCAGAAGAACTACTTTCAGATTCAGAAGTTTCAATCAAAAGATTGTTTATTTGTTCTAGAAGAGGCTCTTCAATACTCTTAATCTTCTTCAATTTTTGAGTCAAATGACAATATTTGGAAATGTGACCTGGTTTACCACATTTAAAGCAAGTAACTTTTGTTTGTTTAGGAAAATCAACTTTTGGTTTAGAGCGAAATTCCTTTTCAAGTCTACGAGGAGGTGTATTGGGCTTATATCTTTGGTAGATATGTTTTTTCTTCTTGTAGTAAGGCTTGCGGTGAGGTTTAGAGTGCTTACAAGGAGGAAAAACAAATTGTTCACAGAAGGTTCCCAATTCTTTCCTGCTTGTATCTTTTTCTTTTTTAAGTTAACGTTGGATTTTATCTTCCTGACAAATTTTAAGAGCAGTTATTTGGACATAACAGATTAATTGACCATACGTCAAATGCTCACAAGGGATGTTGCCATCATTTTGGTTTCTAAATTTTTCTCTAACTTTATCACCTAACGACTTAGGTAATCTAGCTAGGAATTTTTCTTTCCAAAATGGCTGATGAGCATCATCTCTAGTGAGTACTCTAGTAAAAAAAGTATCTCTATACCATCTGAAATCAGATAAGGTACTGCAGTTAAGATTTGAAAGAAGTTCAACTGACCTATCTTTCCAGATAGATGGATCTCTAACAAAATGTTTAATAATTGTAAAAAGAAGAGTGTTTACTGAATCTGGAATGGGTTGGTCATTTGAGGTAATGGGTGTTCCATCATATTCAGTTTTAATAGATGTAAAGATGGTATGTTTATCTTCAGAAGAAAGATAACTATCCCACCAACCTTTGAGTTGTCCAGTAAACCCGGAAACTATAAGATTGGTAATCATCTCATCTGAATAATCATGTTGAGTTTGGTATGTGGTACTTACCATGGACATTTGTTGTAGGGCTTGGAGAATGTTTGACTCACTTTGACCATCTATGTTCCATTCATAGATATTGTCAGCGTTAAAGGACTTAAAGTTTTGGTTTATTCGTTCTTCAACCAGAATGTCTGGAGGGCTAGCTCTATGGTAATAGAGTTTTGAAGACTTTTTCCAGTGTTGGTGGTTGATCTGGAGTTGCGACTCAGAAGGGTTACAGTCTGTATCTCCAATTTGGGAATCTTTTTCAAAAGTCATGACGTCTTTTGATTTGGTTGATGACGTTTGGGGTGTGTCTGGGACAGTCGTAGTTTGAAGTTGGCTAATTTGTTGATTAACCTTTCTTAATAAATCAGATCTTTTAGTCTGAAAATATGACTTAATTTTCGGGTTAATTTGGAAAGGTTTGAAAAGAGGTGTTTCAATTCTAGTTTCAACTTTTCTTGAAGAAACTGGTGTTTGAACAAAATAATCGCCTAATACCTGAAGGTATTGGTTTGTGTAATTGTTTTGTTCAACAATGTTCGTAATATTGGTTGGGTCAATGGGTTTTTCAATGTTTTTAAATTTGAAAGGTGCAGCCATAATTAGTTGACGTCTCTCATCAGCCAATTGTGGTATTTGCACTGGTTTTGGAGGAAGAAACTCAGAAGAAATAGTTTCACCTTCAGAAGTTTTCCATTGTTTCTTTGTCATATTGATGGTTTGTAAGAAAGGATATTCCAAATTTTGATCTTCTGAATAAGCATTAAACCAATCAAAGAATGGAATATTTTCTTGTATTTTTTCAAGAAATCTGTAGAATTTTTCTTGGATTTCATTTCTAGCAGATTTTTTGAAACTTCGTAGAAACCATTCTCTCTGAAGGGTATATTTCTCAGAGTAAAATTCCTTTTGCAAAGTTTGTTTGTCAATTTGGAAAACATTTTCTAAAACGTTTATGATAAAAGGTTCCCCTGGTTCCCCAAGAGATGAATAGGTTGGAGACTCGATTGATTTCAAGTCATCATCCTTTTCATAACTTGTTTGTGGGATATTTAATGAATTGTCAACTCCTTGAATTGAAACGTTTGTGGTTGTTTGTGGGGTTATCGTGGGTGGTGCAGGTGCATATATTGTTTTGTTCAAACACCAGTTCCGGTTGGTACTGCCGACACTACAGTGTTACTGTTTGACATGTGGTGTTACAATACTATACGGTGAAAGCTACTTTGTGTACTACGGTGTATAGTGCTACAGTGCTTTCGTATGTTTACATCGAAAACCTAAAAATAATTCTAAGTCTTCTAGAGTTTAATCTTCACTCAAATCTGCAACAAACTCTTCTTCATCATCCTCTTGATTGTCTGAGGCTGCTGAAGAGACTGGTCGGCAGGTCGAAGCCGTTTGGTCTTGTTGTTGTTGTAGAACTTGTAGCATTGGGCTGAGTTGACTGATAAGATTAGCCTTATCTGTGGTTCCAGCTAAGATAGACGTAATCCTTGATTTTTGATTTAGGAATTTGCTTTGTTCCGTCATACAAAGATGCTGAGGATTTTCTTTGAACCATTTATCAACTGCTCTACTGTCAATTCTGCTGATGTCAAATTTGGCCCACCATCTTACTGAGGGAAGTCTTTGTAGAGTTGGTAAGAGGGTAGATCCTTGGTTTGTTCTAGAAAATCTGTAACTCCAGGTGAAGACCCAAGATACAGATAATTTTGAAAAATAGTGAAGATCAATTAGGAAAGGATCCTCACCAATGTTGAATTTTTGTTTAAATAATTCAAAGGCTTGTACAACCTTTGGGGGTAATATCTCTAGTACTGGACCAAAGAATCCCCACCAATGAACAAGCCATTGAGGAAAATCATACTCAGTTTTTGTTTTGAAGTAGATAAACCAAGTATGTGTAAAAAGTTCATTTTGATCCCAAAAGACATTGGACCATGCATCAACATAATCCCAGTAAGTATATCCTTTGGGTTCATAGTCAATTTCCCAAAATTTTGGTTTAAATAAATTTTGTCCTCACTAGGAAGGGGTGAGAACTTTTAAAATCTGGAGAGAGGAATGAGTAATCATTGGTCCAGTTCTTTTGTCCGTTTTTCATTCAATTTTAATGGACCCAGTATGAACCAGTATTATCTCATACCATTCTCGAGTTTTTGACAAATCAGAAGGCCTGAAATGAAATCCCAGAGGAAAGATATTCAAGGCTACCTGATTTGGATTTTGATGAAAAAAACTCTGGTTCCACATGTAGAATGTGTTTTGCATAAGCCTCTTTATGGAAATAAGGCGTATGCATGCTGGCTTGTGTTTGGGGTTGACTTACAATTGATTTCTATGAAGAAGCTGCAGTTGTCAGTTGTTTTTGAGTTGGAGGAGTAGAGGGTCTTGGCCAAACTTATAGACTTTGGGGTGCTTGGTTTAACCTGTCATACTCTTGTTTAGTTATTGGGGAAAATGGTACAAGGGCTATTTTTTCCCTTTCTTCACTACCTGTTCCCATGTTTGGTTTAGAAGTTTCCTCTAGGCATATGCCTGTTCGTAAGATTTTAAAATCTCATTTGTAGAGGTTGCTTCTATTTGAGGTTTCTAGATCGATGACCCAGATGGAGTAGATGACTTTATTTGAGACGCTTCTGCTGCTGGGATCCTTGTGTTTGGGATCCATATTGTTGTAGAAGCTGTTGCATAATCACCTCCAGACTAGCGCTAGAGACTGTTTGATTTTGAGCATCTTGCATGACACTCAGGAGTTTATCACTCTTTTGTTTAACATCAGGTTCTTTCTTTTTTCTGGGCATTTTGTGTAATATCCCAAAAAGTGATTAAGGGCTAATGACTTCAAAAGTGGATGTAATTATTGTTGAATAAACACTTTTAGAGAATGTGTAATGGGAATTTGGATATTTTAATGATTCCAATTGTAACCCCCTGCCTTAAATAGCGTAATTATAATTCGATATTACGTAATTAAATTGGTTTAGAGACCGTCGAATAGTTCAAAACTCATTTAGAACTCCCTGTGAAGTAGGGACTTTATAAAATTTTCAAAACTTCTTTCCTATTCCGGTCTCAAGTTCAATTATCGAATATAATCACCTGTGCAGTTAATTCACATTCATTCATATCAGAATATCTAATAGCAATCCCGGCAACCCCCGGGTTCCATTCATACACAAAAAGGGTTTACAACCTCCATATAGGGGACTACACAACTACGTTCAACTATTCTTTACAACCAACATAATATACAGACACCCTGTCCAACAGGTTTAACCAACATAACCAAAATAAATGTCCCTACAGGATTCTAACCGCTCCGGGTCGTAATTGGGACGCCTAAAGTCCCACTTTAGGCGTCCCAAATGCCATTTGGGACGCCTAAAGGCGTCCCCTGCATGTCAGACACTTGTCTGACATGCGGTCTTCTCATCTACCATCTCACCCTCACCTCACATCCTCTCAACAACTTTACTCTTCTTCCTCCTCTCCCACCCACACCGTCGGCCCTCCTCCTGTGTATTTTTTTCTTCAACTCCTCCCTCCTCCCTTGTTCAAGCTCCCTCCTCCACCATCGATCGGCCCTAGCTTTGTTGAACTCTTCCCTCCTCCCTTCTTCTTCTTCCTCTTGAATGGCTGCAACCTCACCTCCTCCACGGCTGCAACCTCACCTCCTCCACAGTGGGTTTTGCTCTCTCCTCCATTGTTGTGCGTGGGTGGAGCTCCAACATCTTCTCTACCTCTCAAACATAGTAGCTAGGGGGCGCC
Organism: Inga oerstediana; assembly: GCA_963210345.1. NCBI lineage: Eukaryota > Viridiplantae > Streptophyta > Magnoliopsida > Fabales > Fabaceae > Inga > Inga oerstediana. The sequence continues at coordinate 22,461,005 of OY723409.1, read as the reverse complement.
CTGATCAGGTTGGTTGATTTTCTTCGTTTTTTTTTGCAACAGAATATGGTTTATTTTGCTTTTGAAAAATAAATTAAATGGTTGAGATTGTGCTTATTATTTTCTTCGTCGGCCCTAGAATATGGTTTTTTTTTGTAACAGAATATGGTTTACTCCCCTGTTTCAATATGCCTCTCGTTAATTATTGAGTAAACTTTGTTCTTATAAGATAAAATGTTATATTAAATAGGGATGTAGTTAGAAAGGTTTTAAATTTAAAGGTAGAGTTAATGAGATTTAAAGATTTCTTTGACTATTGTGATCATGTTAAAAGTGATTTATAAGAACGATTAGAAGTAGAGTATTAAATTTCCTCCACAAAGTTTTTGAAGTTTTATTTATTTATATGTTCAAGTGTAACATAATGAAAGTGGCTCATAAAAGTTTCTTCCAATAATTGATTAGTGTATGCCACATGAAACCAATACAATTCATAGTTGTTCATGAAACCGTTAAAACCTCTCATTAAAATCCTACCATGAATTTGGCGAAACCATTTGTTATCTTTAACCCCGTTTAATTTGAAACCTCATAATAAGCTTAATATGTTAACCCTGTTAATACAAAGCCGTTTCTACGGCTTTTCTAAAAGTATAATAGATCCCTGTTGTTCAGTTTTAGGGAAATGTAGCTTTTATAAGGCAATGGAGATTTATCCATACACACGTAGTGGCATCACCCCATTTCATTGGTCTTGTTCCTGCACCATTAATTAGTATATATAATAAAATAAAATATGATTTATTTAAATTAAAGAAATTCTTGTATTAATTACACACAATTGTTTTGTTAATTCCAAATTCTTGAATTATGAAGAATAATTCAAGCCAAAACTTAAAATTGTTTTGTTAATATGAAACTCGTTATGTTTTTAATTCTTCCAAACCTCAAAAAAATTCTTTAATTTAATCTTATTTTATTATACATTAATTTTATATACATATACTTATTAAAAATTCAAGTTACATAGCACTGAAACCCTTTTAATAGGTAAGATGAGGCTAGGAGGGGGCAATAAAGTTATTAAGCCCATATTTTAAAATCCTAAATTGGGTTAATAACTTAATTAGGCAATCCCATCATATGTCCTTGAGAATTGTACTAAACGCGTGAATGTTATTGGTAATGCCTTAGGTGGTAACAAAATGGATCATAGTTGGATGAATGCTTTGAGAACTAGTGAAGAATATGAGAAAGGGGTGGACGAATTTATTGAATTCGCTAAAAAGAATGCTCCTGCAAGAAATAGGAAGTTTTTTTGTCCTTGTGTCAATTGTTTGAATGAGAGTAGACGGGATGTTGATGTCATAAAGGATCACCTACTTTGTGATGGAATAAATCTGCGATACACAAGGTGGATATGGCATGGTGAGGAAGTAACTGATTGTCCGTCACACAAGAAGGAAGCTGTGGATGTCATAGATGAAGATAGAATGGAGAGAATGATTAACGATGTTGAGGCAGAATCCTTTGCGCAGTCGCAGGAGTATGATAGCCTGCGGAGTGATGCAGAGACACCATTGTATAGTGGTAGTAAGTACACGCGGCTGACAGAAACATTACATTTGGTTAACTTAAAGGCAACTTGTGGGTGGACCGATAGTAGTTTCACATTGCTGCTTGAACTATTGTGTGATATGTTTCCGGAGGATAATGTACTTCCAAATCGTATGTATGAGGCCAAGAAAATCCTGTCTACAATGGGTATGGAGTATAAGAAGATACATGCTTGCCCTAATGACTGCGTACTGTACAGAAATGAGTACGGAGGTCTTAGTGAGTGTCCTAAGTGTAAAACTGCACGACACAAAGTGAAAAAAGATGGTGGTTGTGGTGATGTGACAAGTAAAAGGCAACCTTTAAAGGTTATGTGGTATCTTCCAATAATACCACGTTTTAAACGTTTGTTTGCGAGTGCAACAAAAGCGAAGAAGTTGAGATGGCACTCTGATGAGAGAATATCTGATGGGAAATATCTTCGGCACCCAGCTGACTCTCCACAATGGAAAAAAGTAGATGAAATATTCCCTCAATTTGGCAGCGAGCCGAGAAACCTACGGCTTGGGCTTTGTACAGACGGCATCAATCCGTATAGAACTCTTACTAGCACACATAGTGCGTGGCCGGTTCTCCTTGTAATATACAACTTGTCTCCCTGGCTATGTATGAAACGTAAGTATATGATGCTATCTATGATGATTTCTGGACCAAAACAGCCAGGGAACGATATTGATGTCTATTTGGCGCCTTTGATTGAGGACTTGAAGAAGTTGTGGGAGGAAGGCGTAGATGTGTTTGATGCTTATAAGAAGGAGTCTTTCAAGCTACGTGCAATGATTTTCACAACGATAAACGACTTCCCTGCGTACGGAAACTTGTCAGGGTACAGCGTGAAGGGTCACAAAGCATGCCCAATATGTGAAGCAGACACAAACTTCCAACAACTAAAGCATGGAAGAAAAACTGTCTACCTTGGCCACAGGAGGTTTCTTCATCGGTTCCACCCGTATCGTAGGCTAAGAAAGCGGTTTAACGGCTTACCGGAGCATGGAATGGCTCCAAAGTCACTAACCGGAGAGGAAGTCTACAGTCGAGTGGAACGTATCCATGTCACTTTTGGTAAGAATCAGAGGGTTGCGGGTGAGAAGAACATATGGAAGAAGAGATCCATTTTCTTTGATCTTCCATATTGGCGTTCGCTAGATGTGAGACACAGTATTGATGTGATGCATGTGGAGAAGAATGTTTGTGATAGCCTTATCAGTACGCTTTTGCACATACCAGGGAAGACTAAGGATGGGATTAATGCGAGATTAGACCTTGTCGATATGGGAATAAGAGAACGATTACATCCACAACTAAGAGATGATGGTAGGAGGGCATACATGGAGCCAGCAGCGCATACACTATCAAAAGCAGAGAAAAGAAGTTTGTGTGGGTGTTTGCATGAAATGAGGGTGCCGCAAGGGTATTCCTCGAATGTGAGAAGATGTGTCTCAATGGACGATTTGAAGTTAGTGGGAATGAAGTCCCATGATTATCATGTGTTGATGCAACAACTATTACCAGTAGCTATTAGAGGCATAATGAAAGATGAAGTACGAAACACAGTGACCAGATTGTGCGTTTTCTTCAATGCTATCTGTAACAAAGTCATTGACACTGAAAAGTTGGATGAACTAGAAAATTAGGGTTATATTATTTTGTCACAACTAGAGATGCACTTTCCGCCTTCATTTTTTGATATAATGGTGCATTTGGTAGTTCATTTGGTGAGGGAGGTAAGGCTATGCGGTCCAGTTTACCTGAGGTGGATGTACCCTTTCGAGCGATACATGAAGATCTTAAAAGGGTATTCTAAAAATCCTTATCGACCAGAAGCCTCAATAGTAGAAAGATATGTAGTTGAGGAGGCTATGGAGTTTTGCAAAGATTATATGTCAGGGAAGAAGGAACAATCTCGGCATGAAGAAGGGAGAAGCAAGGGAACACGAGGACTGAAAGTGAAGAATGTTCCTCGTGAAGAGGTGTTGCAAGCCCACTTGTATATCCTGAATAATATGGAAGAAGTTCAACCTTACATAAATGAACACAGAAACACCTTGAAGAACAAGAATCCAAGGAAGAATGACATGCAGATTGCTATTGAGCAAAACAAGACATTCATGCAGTGGTTCGAGGAAAAGGTTTTGCACGAGATCGGTGTGTCTGAGACAATCGAGTGGCTAGCTTGGGGGCCTTCGTTTCAGGTCATTACATGGACCGGTTATGATATAAATGGCTATTCTTTCTATACCAAAGAGCAAGATGACAAAAGTACCATGCAAAATAGTGGGGTTATGGTAGAAGCTGAATCTATGCACTTTTCCAGTTCGAGAGACAAAAACCCCATATTAGCGTCTATGGCCTATTATGGAGTTATAGAAGAAATATGGGAGATGACGTACAACAAGTTCAAAGTTGCTTTATTTAAATGTAAGTGGGTTAGCAACAATGCCGTGGTAATAGATAAACAATTTGGATTTGTCTCAGTCGATCTTCGAAGAGTTGGCTATAGAGAAGAGCCCTTCATTTTAGCAAGCCAGGCGAAGCAAGTGTTTTATGTCACCGATCCTACCAGCAAAAATATGTCCATTGTCCTTAAAAGTAAAAAATAGAAGTATGGTGATCCAACCTTCAACCTTGATGACACACCACCTTTCACAACAACTACACCTCGAACAAATGAAGTAGAATTGGTAGATGATGACGAATATGCTGTAAGAAATGACCATGGTGAAGGACTATGGGAAACAATCTAGAGTAAGTCCTTAATTTATAAACGAGAACTGTGTTTTTTCTGTTTTACTTCCCGCTTACTATATACATGTGTTTTCATTGCAATTTACTTACGTTTCTGATGATGCTTTTTGTGTTAACAGGAATATGGATAACGTTAGTGATGACGAGAGGCGTGGAGATGACGAAAGCTCTAGCAATGACGAAATTCCTAGAGTTGAACCCCCTGCAAGAAGGAGGGTTAGAGGCTGTACAAAGATGGGAGCATTGGTTGCACGTCATGAACATCAACAGGAGAGGCTGCATATAGACTTCGATGACAATCTGAATCCAGTTGGTCCTGAGGAAGACCACTTCATTAGCTACATAGGACTTTTGGCTCGAAGCAAAGTGCGCATTACCTACGATAATTGGAGATTGGTTCCCCCAAAAACGAAAGACATGATTTGGCAGCAACTTTTGGTATGTAAGTTTTGATGCATTGTAGCTTTGTTCTTATTGTTTCTAATATAATAATCTTATGTTTTACCTTGCAGCAAACATACGATGTCCCCGACACCACAGAGATGCATAGGCACTGGATGGATGAGGTTCGTGTACGATGGAAAGGTTTCAAGAATAAGCTAACAAAGCATTACATTCGAGGGGCCCTTAGGGGTAACGATCCATGTGCACAGTATACATATTTATCTCCAGAGGACTGGAGGTTGTTTGCGGCATCACGAGCAGATCCTGAGTTTTTGGTAAGATTTCTGTCATGGTATAGAACTACTTATATCGTTGATTTCATATACTTTATATCATTGATTCATTTTTTGTCGTTTTTCATTCATAGAAATTAAGTGCAGAAAATGCCCAGAGGCAAGCAGAAAATAAATATCAACATTTCATGTCTCGCGGTGGATATCGGAAGCTTGAGCGGCAAATGATGGCAGAAGAGTTACAGAAAATGAAGGAAGCAGCGGAATCTGATCCTAGCGTTGTTATCCAGCCACCGGCACCTCCTCCACGTCACAAAAAATGGAAGGCAGGGAGGATTAAGGCTGGGAAGTACATAAATCCGACTGTTGCTGAGGTTGCTGCGAGGATTGTAAGTAGTTATACCATAAGTACCTAATTTTTTACATGTCGCGAGTGCTTTCGATACATTTACGATAAACTGCATGCTACAGGATGACCTGGACGAGCAGAGTAGCCAAGGTTCATTCAATCCAAGTACACGGATGGACATCTTGTCAACGGCTATTGGGAAGGCAGATGACCTTGGTCGTGTTCGAGGAGAGACACGGGGAGTTAGTGCCGCGAGGTATTTTGGACGAGAGCCATGTTATTCGTCACAAGCTGGACCTAGTAAGGACGTTGTGGCCAAGATTCGAGAGGACCTCGAACGAGAGATCGAGGCCAACCTTCGCGACAAGCTCCGACAAGAGCTCTTGCCAGAGCTTCAACTTGAAATGGCAAAGATGTTTGAAGCACAAAGGGCAAGGGACGAGGCTCGAACTCAGGAATCCCCGGCCTTCAATAGCACCAGAGGAAGTTACAACCCTCTGGAGCAACCACTTGGCGACCCTTCTCCCACTCCAGTGTCGGGAGACCCTTGCACCCTCTATTTGGATGATCCACTGTTGCGTGTTGTTGCTGATGCTCTCGTTCACACACGTGCTACCACCCACCATAATCAGCAAATTCCGGAGGATTTTCGTAGGGTGAATGTGACGAGTGTTAGAAAGGGGGAAGAAGGTACAGCCATCCCTGCTCCCGATCCAGAGGTTAGCACGTTAGGTCAAGCGATAGGATCTTTCATCCTTTGGCCTCGCAATCTTATTGGTTCAGACGCAACACCTCCAATGGTAGGAATTACCTTACTGTTACTGAAAATCTGTTGGCATCCTAATAACAATTTGTTTTTTGATGTTCTAAAAGGATGACGAAGCTGCGACCAAATGGCCCTTATTAGCACGGCTGCAACAGATCTACAAGGGCATTAAACAGATTGACTTGAAGATGCCTCCAGGGATTGTGGGCCAAGTGGAGTATCCCTACACGATTGACTATAAAGATCTCAAGCAGTTTATCAGGTTGGAGGAGATAGATGCAGGCTGGGTCAAATTTGCAGTCTGGTAAGTTTTTTTTCAATTTTCCCATAGAATTCATTTAGTGGTTTTTTGTTTTCATACATTCAAGAATTGATTCCTAATTTTAATTCTATTATAGCACCTTCCACGATCTCTGCGCAAACATGGAAAGAGGTAATTGGTATGGATTCTTATGTCCTGCGAATACGACAGGGGATACTTGTACTGTGGCGCATAGGACTCACTATGTCGGCTACCAAATGGCACAAACCAAACTTCGTTGTTATCTAGCACCCATTGTCCAACGGTTCGTATTTACATTTTGTCAATTTCAGAAGTTTACTAAATAATTGTCTTCTCACTCATCTAACTTCATTTTAATGTGTATATGTTGTTAAAGAAACCACTGGACTTTGTGTGTTATATGTCCCCGCCGCAACGTAGTCTATTGGTTTGATCCCTTGAGTAACAAGCCAGACAGAGATACAAAATCCGTCTTCGATACGTAAGTTATCCTGTTTGTATTTCATTGACAACAAAAATAAATGAATGGTTCTAATTTCTGTTCATTTTGCTTTTCATGATAGTGCTTGTCAAACATATAGAATCCTAGGTGGGTCACGCGAGGGTATGGTTGTTAAAAAGCCAAAGTGGTTTTATCCCATAGTAAGTACATTCGATCCTACATAATTGTTTCATTGACGGTCCTTTTAGACATACCTTTATTGATTTTAACAACCAATTGCATCCCTTTGATTAAAAGTGCCCTCGGCAACCTGGCAACACTGAATGCGGATATTATGTTATACTTTATATGTATAACATAACTCAAAGTGGAATTACTAGCGATTTTGAAAAGGTAATCGCTTCTTCATTCTCAAATGATAATATTTTTGGTGTTCTAATCGAAATGCTAATTAATTCATTTGCTTGAGATTCATTTCATCAAAGCTTATTACTTTCTAATTTTCAGATTTTTGATAATCAAGATGCCTACCTACGTGAAGACCTTGATTTGATCAGAGATCTTTTGGCTGGACATCTTCTTCAACATTTAGAGCAGTAAACTTGTTATTTTATATCAGTTTGTACTTGTGTGATGACAGCGTTTTGACACTTTCTGGTTGTTTTTTGTTGATATATATAGTAGTAGGTTGCATGAAAGGTTATTGTATGTATATATAGTAAAGATTGTAGTGCTGGATGTCCTTACTAGTTTGTAACGGACAGTGTGGTTTATGAATCCATCTTTTATTCTGTTTCTGCAGTTTCAATTCGTTGGGTAATACAGAATGTAAATTATGGTATAAAAAAAAAACCTAACTTTTAGACGTCCCAAATTAAGAATTGGGAGGCCTAAAGTCCCCCAGGTGGGACTTTAGGCGTCCCAAATTAAAATTTGGGAGGCCAAAAGTCCCCCAGGTGGGACTTTAGGCGTCCCAAATTAAAATTTGGGAGGCCTAAAGTGCCCCAGGGTGGGACTTTAGGCATCCCAAATTACAATTTGGGACGCCTAAAGTCCCACCCTGTGGGGACTTTAGGCGTCCCAAATTACAATTTGGGACGCCTAAAGTCCCATCCTGGGGGACTTTAGGCGTCCCAAATTTTAATTTGGGACGCCTAAAGTCAGACTTTAGGCGTCCCTACCATTTGGGACGTCTTTTGTCTCAACTTACTACGCCCCCAGCATATACGTCCCCCCGTTTTGGGACGTTAAAAGTGCCAAATTTGGGAGGTTAAAGCCCCTTTTTGTAGTAGTGTCTCTTGTATCATCATAGCGGCAACGAGCACAGTCTTTCGACTCAGAGCATCAGCGACTACATTTGCCTTACCCGGATGATATTTTATTTCCAGGTCGTAGTCCTTAAGCAATTCCATCTAGCGGCGCTGTCTCATATTCAGTTCTTTTTGATCATACAAGTATTTGAGACTCTTGTGGTCGCAGTACAGTTCCACAGTCACACCATATAGGTAATGACGCCAAATCTTCAAAGCAAACACAATGGCCGCAAGCTCCAGATCATGAGTGGGATAGTTCAATTCATGAGGTCTGAGCTGTCGAGAGGCGTAGGCCACCACACGTCCCTGCTGCATAAGGACACACCCTAATCCCTGCCCACTGGCATCAGAATACACAACATATGTCAAACTGGGATCGGGCAAAATCAACACAGGTGCCGTAGTCAACCTCTCCTTCAGCTCCACAAAACAGTTTTCACATTTCTCATCCCACACAAACGGCTGATCCTTTCTCGTGAGCTTGGTCATCGGCAACGCAATACGGGAGAAATTTTGGATAAATCTCCGATAATAACCAGCAAGACCCAGAAAACTGCGTATTTCCGCCACAGATTCTGGCCTCTTCCAGTCCAGTACTGCTTCCACTTTACTAGGATCCACAGAGACCCCTTCTTGCGAGATAACATGGCCTAAGAATTTCACTTCTGATAGCCAAAACTCGCACTTGCTCAATTTAGCATATAATTGTTTCTCACGCAATATATTCAATACAACTCCCAAATGATGCTCATGGTCTTCCATACTCTTGGAGTATATCAGAATGTCATCAATAAACACAACAACAAACTGATCCAGGTATTGTCAAAAGATACGGTTCATGTAATCCATGAATACCGCAGGCGCATTAGTTAGCCCAAATGGCATCACCAAGAACTCATAATGACCGTACCGGGTCCGAAAAGCAGTCTTCGGAACATCCTCTGCTTTCACTCGCAGCTGATGATACCCTGACCTTAGATCAATCTTTGAAAACACACACGAACCAGAGAGTTGATCTAATAGGTCATCGATTCGGGGAAGAGGGTACTTGTTCTTAATAGTAACCTTATTCAATTCTCTGTAATCAATACACAATCGAAGACTCCCATCTTTCTTCTTTACGAACAACACTGGAGCTCCCCAAGGCGACACACTGGGTCTAATGAACCCTTTCTCAAGCAAGTCTTCTATTTGTTTCTTTAACTCCGCCATTTCGTTTGGGGCCATGCGGCATGGGGCCTTAGATATAGAACCAGCTCCAGGAATAATGTCAATTGGAAATTGAACTTCCCTCTCAGGAGGCAATCCATTTAGATCATCTGGAAATACCTCAGGGAATTCATTTACCACGGGTATATCACTCAAAGTTTCACCAGTTTCCCTTTGCACTGAGAAAAACACTACATACCCCTGGCAACCCTTTTTAAGATACTTTTCAGCTTTAGCCGTAGAAAGAAAATTCATACCGGCATTCACAGCTTCAACCCTATGAGAAACAGGATATACTATCCTCTTGTTTCCACAATCAAGCAAAACATTATTTGCCGTTAACCAATCAAAACCCAAAATGACTTCCAATTGGTAAAGCGGCAAACATATCAAATCTACAACAGATTGGTGCCCTTCCACAGTTACGACACAATTCAAGTAAGCTTCTGTGGTTAAAGCCTTAACACCCATCGGGGTTGACACTACCAAATCAAATGGTAATTTATGTACATGCAATCCCAGGCGCTTCACGCAATCATAAGCAATGAAGGAGTGACTTGCACCTGAGTCGAACAATGCTTGCAATAGATGGCCATTAATAGAGATTTTACCTTGTATCAACTCAGGAGATTTACGAGCTTCCTCGTGGGTCATAGCGAACACTCGGCCCTGTGTCCTCGGTTTCTGCTCGACTCGTGGTCGTTGACAATCTCGGGAAAAATGTCCTGGCTGCTTACAGTTAAAACAGACCATTTCTCCCCGGCAATTCTGGCCATAATGCGTTTTGTTGCAGCGAGGGCATTTCCACTCAGTCACAGCCCTCTGAGGCTCACGGTCTCTGGGCTGATAGGGCTTTTTATCACCGCCCTTGTATGAAGAGGATCCTTGGCCTTTCCGCTTCTGGGAAGCATTACCCTTACTGGGTTCACTGCGGTGGCCAGTAGCTCTGGTAGGATTCAACTCCCTCAGATTATTCTCCGTAATTCGACATTGCTCCACAGCCTTGTTAAACTTAGTGAATTGGTTCGTAACCAATCGCTTTCTCAACTCTCGCCTCAGACCGCGGATGAGCATATCATTCTTCATCATCTTTAAACCGGAGGTAAGAGGAGTACCGAGCCAACCGGACAAAACGGGACAAATAGTCGTCAAAGCTCTCTGTATCCCCTTGTTTGATATTGAGAAATTCTGTCTCCTTCTCGAGCCGCACTGATTTGGGAAAGTATTTCTCGTTGAACTCTTGTTGAAACAGTTCCCAAGTCAATGGTGTTTCATTGCTCTTTAATGTCAGGGCGATATTCCGCCACCAACGATCCGCATCCCCCTCGAGTTTATACACTGCCAACCGTGGCTTCACCTCCTCTGGGCAACACAGAACCTCAAATATCTTCTCCAGTCTGTACAACCAATCTTCGGCTGCCTGAGGGTCAAACCTTCCTCTGAACGCCGGAGGCATATGCTTGCAGAATCGGGTGACCCAATACTGAAGGTCTTTTTCCTCCCTGGGTGGCATCCCATATGATTCCTGATTCAAGGTAGCACGAGGTGGGGATTCCAGAGGTCGTGCTGATCCTTCTGCAGTGTCCTCATGTCGAGTCTCTCCTTGAGTCTCCTCTGGAGTGGATTGAACCGGACCTTCCTGGTTCTTCGCCTTCTCTGCTCTGAGCTCTTCTCTCAACTCAGTTATCATATCTCTTTGATCCCGGATTAGACCCATCAGCTCTTGCATTGCATCCGGTGGGATTTCATTAACAACCTCCACCTCAGGGTTTACACACGGAATATTGGGGCGTCCTCTAGTTTTCTTCATTCTACAAACAACTTGCCCCATTAATTTAGCAGAGATAGTATGCACATATAGTCACAAAACTTATATATATATCCATGTCAATAAAACATACATGTGCATACACAACAATCATTCACAGATATCCCTACTACTATCTAAGGGATCTATCCTAGCTACCTCTACCCTTGCCAGGAACTACAGCTCTGATACCAAAATGTAACCCCCTGCCTTAAATAGCGTAATTATAATTCGATATTATGTAATTAAATTGGTTTAGAGACCGTCGAATAGTTCAAAACTCATTTAGAACTCCCTGTGAAGTAGGGACTTTATAAAATTTTCAAAACTTCTTTCCTATTCCGGTCTCAAGTTCAATTATCGAATATAATCACCTGTGCAGTTAATTCACATTCATTCATATCAGAATATCTAATAGCAATCTCGGCAACCCCCGGGTTCCATTCATACACAAAAAGGGTTTACAACCTCCATATAGGGGACTACACAACTACGTTCAACTATTCTTTACAACCAACATAATATACAGACACCCTGTCCAACAGGTTTAACCAACATAACCAAAATAAATGTCCCTACAGGATTCTAACCGCTCCGGGTCGTACGCTTCTCCTTAGAGCCACTCGCCCTGTCTGAAAGGTTAGTTAAAGGAAAGAATGAGATTCAAGAGAATCCCAGTAGTAACAAAACATTTATACCACACATAAGCACACAGCATGTAAGCAAATCATCATACAGCAGCAGCACCACAAATCACACTCCACCCTCATCCCCTTTCTCCGCCGGGAAGGCACACCGCCTAACCCGAACCGTTGTTAGCTACTCAGGGACTATTGGCGTGGCAGTGCATACATATAGCCTTATAGCCCATACAGCTATTCGGCTTTCACAAATGGCCCGTCGGCCTCCACAAAAAGCCTTTCGGCTCACATAATCACATATATCACACCTCATCCTCATCCCCTTTCTCCGCCGGGAAGGCACACCGCCCTAACCCGAACCGTTGTTAGCTACTCAGGGACTATTGGAATGACAGTGCTAACACAAATCCACATATGTCGCAGCATACGAATTCATTACAAATCAACGATATAACACACATACAATGCATCATATATGGTACAAAAGAAAAGTCACTACCTCGTTCCTTTCTGACGTTCGCTGGCGTAGTTGGCTCACGAGGGCGGCAAATATCGAATCCTACAATTCCAAATGCACTATTTAGACACTTCCATAGTGTTACTTAGGGTTATATGAGTCTATAATGAAAATTTACAAAAATACGCCCAGGGACCCGGCCTGGGCCCGCCATACCCGGACCGGCTGTACTTTTCTTGAAATTTTGACATATGCTATCCTGACATATTTTCGCCCAAGGAATCCATTTCCGGACTCGGAATTATCAAATTCAATGTTAAATTACGAAATTGCCCTTGGCAGCCCTACTTTTAGGGTTTTAGGGGTGTTTCCGTAATTATGCTTTCTCGGCCTTTTTTGAAAAAGTGCCCAACTGTAACCCCACCTAATTTTCGCCCCTGAACTCAATGGAACCATCAAATCATTGAAAATCCAACTCTAAGACCCATTTCTAGGGCTGGCCGAAATTTATGAGTTCTCCAGGGAAAATCGGGGTTTTACGATTTCGGCTCCGTAAACGCGTCCCTTTCTACTCCTAACCACTTTATTAACCATTACATTAGGTTACAACTAACATTAAGACCCAATTTGGGCAGCATAACCCCTAGGCCACATCATTTCCAAACTTTAAAACCAATGGCAATCCGGCGAAATTTCACCGATTAAATTGCCCACAGCAGCCAGAATAAGCAATATACAAAAGTTTGGAAGTTACCTCAAGCTCCCACAAGATTTTCCCAAATATTGCTGAAAACCCTAAGTGCTCAACAACAGATTTTGAGCTTCCAAACCTTAAAGAACAAAGAGGAGTAGCTTAGGATCGGAGTTACACGCGTTAGAAGCTAAATCGTCGGAGAAATCGGCTTACCTTGTGATTTTTCTTCTCCTTTCTCTCTCTACAAACCTCAACGTTCTCACTCCTCATTCAGCTGCTGTGTGCGACAGAAATGAGCTGAGGAAGATGATAACATATGTAATTCCATGCTGACATCATCTTTTAATGAGATGATGTCATAATTCCCATTTTCGGATTTTCTGGCAGATTTTCTGCCCGAACTTTGAAAAATCATAACTAATTCTAGAAAAATTGAAATGAGGTGATTCCAAAGCCAAATGAAAGGTATTTAAGTCCTATTTATAGGAAAAATATGGACCATTACTAAAAATCACCACACAATTCCAGAATTACATAAAACTCATCACTGCCCCAAAACAGAGTTCAGTTTCCATCCCAAACTTTGGACAGTTATATCTCCTAGTTCACAAAACAAAATGGAACAAATTATATGTCCATTTTGAAGCTTGAGATGTGAACTATAAGACTGGAAAATTTCAGAATTTTTAGATACCATTTGGTCATTAAAAACGTTCACACAATCGGACTGCCCAGAATAGAATTTCACTGGACAGAATTTTAGATTTTGCATCTTTGCTTCCATTGGTTCCATTTTCATACCAAACATCATTCCCACATAAATTTTCACAAGGAAGCCATTGGAATCATTAAAATATCCAAATTCCCATCACACATTCTCCAAAAGTGTTTATTCAACAATAATTATATCCACTTTTAAAGTCATTAGCCCTTAATCACTTTTTGCGATATTACACCAATGGATTCCTTGTGAAAATTTATGTGGGAATGATGTTTGGTATGAAAATGGAACCATTGGAAGTAAAGATGCAAAATCTGAAATTCTGTCCAGTGAAACTCTATTCTGGGCAGTCTTCTCGTGTGGATGTTTTGATTAGGCAAATGATGTCAGAAAATTATGAAACTTTCCAGTCTTAAAGTTCACCTCCCAAGCTTCAAAATGGACAGATAATTTGTGCCATTTCGTTTTGGGAAATGGGAGATATAACTGTCCAAAGTTTGAGCTCGAAAATGGACTCTGTTTTGGGGCAATGATGAAATTTGTGTAATTCTGGAATTTTGTGGTGATTTCTGGTAATGGATCATATTTTTCCTATAAAGAGGACTTAAATATCTTTCATTTGGCTTTGAGATCACCTCATTTCAAGTTTTCTAGAATTAGTTATGATTTTTCAAAGTTAGGGCAGAAAATCTGCCAGAATTTCTGAAAAATCCGAAAATGGGAAATTAAAAATTATGACATCATCATATTGTAAGATGACATCAACATGGAATTAAAAGCAATTCCACCATCTTCATCAGCCATTCCCTACCCCATTTCAGAAAAAAAAGACGTGAGAGAGAGCTTGGAGAAAAGAGAGAAAAAGAGGAAGAAATCTCGTAAGGTAAGCCGATTTCTCCGACGATCTAGCTCCTAACGCGTATAACTCCGACTCTAAGCTACTCCTCTTTATTCTCTAAGGTTGTGAAGCTCAAAATTTGGTGTTTCAAAGAGGCTAGGGTTCAGCCAAATTTGGGAAAAGCTAGTGGGAGCTTGAGGTAACTTCCAAACTTTCGTATATTGCTTATTCTGGCCGCTGTGGGCAATTTAATCGGTGAAATTTCGCCGGATTGCCATTGGTTTTAAATTTTGGAAATTGAGTTTCCTAAGGGTTATGCTGGCCAATTTTGGTTCAAATGGTAGTTATAACCTAATGTAATAGTGAATAAAGTGGTTAGGAGTAGAAAGGAACGCGTTTACGGAGCCGAAATTGTAAAACCCCGATTTTCTCCGAAGAGCTCATAAATTTCGGCCAGCTCTAGGAATTGGTCTTAGAGTTGGATTTTCAATGATTTTATGGTTCCATTGAGTTCAGGAGCGAAAATTAGGTGGGGTTACAGTTGGTCACTTTTTCGGAAAAGGCCGAAAAAGCATAATTACGAAAACGCCCCTGAAACCCTCGAAGTAGGGCTGCCAAGGGTAAATTTGTAATTTTACATTGAATTTGATAATTCCGAGTCCGGAAATGGATTCCTTGGGTAGAAATATGTTAGGATAGCCCAGATTAGAATTTTGGGAAAAGTGCAACGGACCGGGTACGGCGGGACCGGGCTGGGTCCCCGGGGGCATTTTTGTAAATTTTCATTATAGACTCATATAACCCAAAGTAACACTATGGAAGTGTCTAAATGGTGCATTTGGAATTGTAGGATTCGATATTTGTCGCCCTCGGGAGCCAACTGCGCCGAAGGACGTCAGGAAAGGACAAGGTAGTGACTCTCTCTCTTATACTTAGTGTAATGCACTGTATGTGTGTTGTATCACTGTTTTATGATGATTTCTGATGCTGCTGCGGTTACAGCTGGTGAAATCTGTCGTGATTATGAATACAGCGAGAGCTGTCGTATTGTGTATACAGCCGTGAGTGCTGTCGTTTGTGGTGAAAACCATGTATCTGTGAATTGCTGCTGCTGTTGCTATTTGTCATTTATGTACATGCTTTGTGTTTATGCATTGTGTGAGTGGTTTGTTACTACTGAGATTCTCTCGAATCTCATTCTTTCCTGTGACTAACATTTCAGACAGGGCGTGTGGCTCAAAGGAGAAGCGGCCAACCCGGAGCAATTAGGACCCTTGGGGGTATATAGTTGAATTGGAAACGTTGGTTATGTATTTTGAACTCAGGATTACTGTATATTCTGAATCAGGAATACTACATTCGATTTTGGTTGTGTGATCCCCTAGTGTATACTTATAAACCTTCAGGTTTTTATGCATAGAACCCGGGAGTTGCCGAGGATGCGGTTATACACTCTGATATGATTGAATGTATATTAACTGCACAGGTAATTATATTCGAATATTGAAATTGAGACCTGGATGGGAAAAAGAGTTTTGAACATTTTTGTAAAAATTTTACTGTGAGACAGAAAGTTTAAAACGAGGTTAAAGCATCCAATGGTCTCTAATCCGATTTAAATATGTGTTATCGAATTATAATTACGTGTTTAAAGTCAAGGGGTTACATTTTGTTGGTTCACTCACTACCTACCCTGAAGAAACTCACGGGTGAGAAAATCTGGTAAGGAGTTTGAAGTGCCTTTGATAAATTCAATGTCAAAAGAAAAAACATTTAGAATTGCTTGCCACCTGGCGAAAATTTGTTTTGATGCAAGGTTTTTAACATCTTTTTGCAAAACGTCTTTTGCCGATTTACAATCAATACGAACTAAAAACCTTTGGTTTAAAAGATCAGATTGAAATTTGGAAATGCATAAAACGATTGCCAAAATTTCTTTTTTAATGGTGGAATAATTCTGTTGTGCAGTATTCCAATGTTTAGATGTGAAAGAGATAATTTTTTCTTTTCCGTCTAAACGTTGTTTAAGAATGCCACCATAACCAATGTCAGAGGCATCAGTTTCAATAATTTTGTAAGCAGAAGGATCAGGAAGGCTAAGACAAGGAAGTTCCTTAACCTGGAGTTTAATCTGCTTGACAACATTTGAATGAATATCTGTCCATGGAGGAGGATTCATTTTAAGACGCTGGTGTAGCGGTTTAATGAAATTGCTAAGATAAGGAATAAACTCAGCAACATAGTTTAAACATCCCAAAAATCGTTGAAGTTGTGTTTTGTCAATGATTTAATCAGGAAATTTATCTGCAAAATGAATTGCACATTCAATTGGCGTTATGGACCCTTAGTAAATCCAATGACCAAGAAACCTAACTTTATTTTGAAAAAGACTAATTTTAGGCTTAGAAACTACTAAACCATTTGTTTCTGCAATCTTAATAAAATGATTTACATGTTTGAAATGTTGTTCAATAGAATGAGAATAGATCAAAACATCATCAATGTATACAATAATGAATTGGCTATAGTCATTAAAGATTTCATTCATGATTCTCTAGAATTCAGAAGGAGCATTTTTTAAACCAAAAGGCATAACATTCCACTCATATTGACCAAAAGGCACAGTGAAAGCAGTTTTATACCTATCTTTTTCAGAAATTTGAATATGCCAAAATCCAGATTTCATGTCGAACTTTGAAAAGACTTTTGCAGAATACAAACGTTTGTGTAGATCAGATTTGTTTGGAATTGGATACCTAATCCATTGTAACGCTTCGTTCAAAGGTTTATAATTGATTACAAGTCTAAGAGCTCCACGCTCTATTTCTGCATTTTTATTTACATAAAAAGAAGCACAAGACCAAGGGCTTCTAGATTTGCGAATCAATTTTTTGTTCAGAAGTTCTTGAATTTCCTTTTTACAGGTTTCAAGAAGTTCTACAGTCATTTGAATTGGTCGTGCCTTAGTTGGTATTTGTTTTTCATAAAAACCTGTTTCATAAGGCAAGTCAATAACATGTTTTTTGCGGTCCCAAAACGCATTTGGTAAGTCCGAGCAAATAGTTTGATGGATTTTCGTAAGACAAGTTTGAATTTTTTGTTTAATTTGTGCTTGACATAGGTAAGCTTCTATATGTTTAAAAGAGATATCTTCCTTCAAAAAATTAACTTGTTGTTGTTTTGAAGAAAGAAGATTTAATTCCTTAACTCTGGGCTTTTGAGTAAAAGGAAATAAGATGGTTTTACCCAGATGTTCTTTCGAAATTCCATTTTCATCAGTCATATATGGGAATAATAGCCTTGCAAATGGTGCCCCAAGAATAATCTGGGTTCCCATATCTTTAACCAATATAAATGGGGTTTGAATCTTTAAACCTTCATTTTCAATAACAACGTTTGAAACTTTGTATCTGACATCTAAGCATGAGCCATTGACGCCATTAAACCTTTCGGTTGTTTTCTCAAAATATTTTGTGGGAATGATTCCTTCTTTAAAACAATTAGAATCAGCTCCTGTGTCAAACAGAACAGTTTGATCCAAGACAAAATTATTATTAATAATAATCTTGGCTTGAACAAAAAACTTTTGAATTGATATTTTTGAAATCAAGTTTAAAAATGGTTCAGAAAGATTATTGTCTTCTTGATCGGATGATGTTTTTAGTTGCCCTTCAGTTTGAGTT
Organism: Inga oerstediana; assembly: GCA_963210345.1. Lineage (NCBI taxonomy): Eukaryota > Viridiplantae > Streptophyta > Magnoliopsida > Fabales > Fabaceae > Inga > Inga oerstediana. The sequence continues at coordinate 22,442,784 of OY723409.1, read as the reverse complement.
ACAAGTTGAATATCCTGTATTTGTGATATAGCAGTTGCATGGGTGTCTCATTGAAGTTTAATAAGACTGATTTCAGTTTTGAGGTTATTTACCTCGTACTGAAGGTCTTGGAGGGTTGTAGGTTTGACAGAATGTTTAAACTTGTTTAAAACATTTGTTAAATCATATTTGTTGAAAAGAATAGGAGGTTTAGAGTTTGAAGAAGTCGGAGTTTGATTGAGAATTTCTCTTAGTTTGAACAAATACTCTCCTCTATCAGAATCTGGGAGTTTAGTAATGATATCAAGAAGTAAATCATGTTCCCTCGTGATAACATTAATTTTTGAAGAAGAGTTTTCTGGAAGATCTTCATTTTGAATTTGGTTAAGATCCTCAGAAGAACTACTTTCAGATTCAGAAGTTTCAATCAAAAGATTGTTTATTTGTTCTAGAAGAGGCTCTTCAATACTCTTAATCTTCTTCAATTTTCGAGTCAAATGACAATATTTGGAAATGTGACCTGGTTTACCACATTTAAAGCAAGTAACTTTTGTTTGTTTAGGAAAATCAACTTTTGGTTTAGAGCGAAATTCCTTTTCAAGTCTACGAGGAGGTGTATTGGGCTTATATCTTTGGTAGATATGTTTTTTCTTCTTGTAGTAAGGCTTGCGGTGAGGTTTAGAGTGCTTACAAGGAGGAAAAACAAATTGTTCACAGAAGGTTCCCAATTCTTTCCTGCTTGTATCTTTTTCTTTTTTAAGTTAACGTTGGATTTTATCTTCCTGACAAATTTTAAGAGCAGTTATTTGGACATAACAGATTAATTGACCATACGTCAAATGCTCACAAGGGATGTTGCCATCATTTTGGTTTCTAAATTTTTCTCTAACTTTATCACCTAACGACTTAGGTAATCTAGCTAGGAATTTTTCTTTCCAAAATGGCTGATGAGCATCATCTCTAGTGAGTACTCTAGTAAAAAAAGTATCTCTATACCATCTGAAATCAGATAAGGTACTGCAGTTAAGATTTGAAAGAAGTTCAACTGACCTATCTTTCCAGATAGATGGATCTCTAACAAAATGTTTAATAATTGTAAAAAGAAGAGTGTTTACTGAATCTGGAATGGGTTGGTCATTTGAGGTAATGGGTGTTCCATCATATTCAGTTTTAATAGATGTAAAGATGGTATGTTTATCTTCAGAAGAAAGATAACTATCCCACCAACCTTTGAGTTGTCCAGTAAACCCGGAAACTATAAGATTGGTAATCATCTCATCTGAATAATCATGTTGAGTTTGGTATGCGGTACTTACCATGGACATTTGTTGTAGGGCTTGGAGAATGTTTGACTCACTTTGACCATCTATGTTCCATTCATAGATATTGTCAGCGTTAAAGGACTTAAAGTTTTGGTTTATTCGTTCTTCAACCAGAATGTCTGGAGGGCTAGCTCTATGGTAATAGAGTTTTGAAGACTTTTTCCAGTGTTGGTGGTTGATCTGGAGTTACGACTCAGAAGGGTTACAGTCTGTATCTCCAATTTGGGAATCTTTTTCAAAAGTCATGACGTCTTTTGATTTGGTTGATGACGTTTGGGGTGTGTCTGGGACAGTCGTAGTTTGAAGTTGGCTAATTTGTTGATTAACCTTTCTTAATAAATCAGATCTTTTAGTCTGAAAATATGACTTAATTTTCGGGTTAATTTGAAAAGGTTTGAAAAGAGGTGTTTCAATTCTAGTTTCGACTTTTCTTGAAGAAACTAGTGTTTGAACAAAATAATCACCTAATACCTGAAGGTATTGGTTTGTGTAATTGTTTTGTTCAACAATGTTCGTAATATCGGTTGGGTCAATGGGTTTTTCAATGTTTTTAAATTTGAAAGGTGCAGCCATAATTGGTTGACGTCTGTCATCAGCTAATTGTGGTATTTGCACTGGTTTTGGAGGAAGAAACTCAGAAGAAATAGTTTCACCTTCAGAAGTTTTCCATTGTTTCTTTGTCATATTGATGGTTTGTAAGAAAGGATATTCCAAATTTTGATCTTCTGAATAAGCATTAAACCAATCAAAGAATGGAATATTTTCTTGTATTTTTTTAAGAAATCTGTAGAATTTTTCTTGAATTTCATTTCTAGCAGATTTTTTGAAACTTCATAGAAACCATTCTCTCTGAAGGGTATATTTCTCAGAGTAAAATTCCTTTTGCAAAGTTTGTTTGTCAATTTGGAAAACATTTTCTAAAACGTTTATGATAAAATGTTCCCCTGGTTCCCCAAGAGTTGAATAGGTTGGAGACTCGATTGATTTCAAGTCATCATCATTTTCATAACTTGTTTGTGGGATATTTAAAGAATTGTCAAATCCTTGAATTGAAACGTTTGTGGTTGTTTGTGGGGTTACCGTGGGTGGTGTAAGTGCATATATGACCGATGGTACCTTTGGTAGAGTTTGTTGGGTAGTTAATGTGTTGGGGGCTGACATATAGATGATAGATGGTGGTTTAGGTAAAGAAGAACAAGAATATCTTGAAGATTAAGATCTAACAGACCTACAGTCTTCATATAATGAAGGCTCAGTTCTGGTAGCTTGACTACAAGATCTTCTTGGTCTATCAAAAGATAGTTTGACAGTTCCATCTGATGTTTGAATGATCTTGCTTACCTGAGATATAGGTTTAGGAATCGGCTTTGTGGCCTTATCCATTGTCCAATCATCTGGTAATTCAACATCATCCCATATAATTGTTTTTGGAATGGTCAAATTTGCATTTTGTTCATCTGATAAAAAGACTATTGTTTGGCCATTATCAGGTGGTATTAAAACTAAGGAATTGGATGAGTTTAAGACCTTATACTGTATCCTATATGTTAGGGTAGCAGGTATAGATCCTGGTTTCATTTTCAAACCGTTTAACTGAAGTTTAAGTTTAAGAACTTCAAGAACATGTTCATCCTTTAAATCTGCCATCCTATCTGGATAACAATTAAAGTAGACAGGACCATTATGAAGTCCAAATTCTGCTACTGCAAGCAGAGAATCTGAAAATTCATAATGTCTAGCATCCATGAGGCATACTAGTCCTGATACGTTTAATCCTTTTCTTATCAATGGTTTAATGGCAACTTGAACACTTCCGATGTGCAAAAAGTTGTAATCTTTCTTATATTTGTCAAATGACTTTTGAGAAAGAAGGTAAAATTCTTCCTTTTCTGGTTTGATAGGAATTGATTCTTCAACTGTTTTGATTATGTAATCATATTTGGAGAACCACTTCTTATCTTGAGTTTGTATTTGATAAAGCGCGTTTAGAGCAATTGAAGGTAAAACCCAATCGTCTACGTTCTGGTTTATATTTTCAAAAGAAATTTCTTCTTTGAAAATTTGTTTAGAAGTTGAAGACTTTGATTCCTCATCGTTTAGCGTAGAGTTGTTTAATAGAGTAGAAGAAGAGCTACCACTACCGCATTTAGAAGAAAAGGAATGGAGAAGAAAAGACAGAATTTAAATTGCAAAATTTAAATTGACAGAATTTAAAAGACTGAAAGGAAAGAGTGCAGGAGGTAAAGGACAGAAATAAAGAGCAGAATATAAAGGCTGAAAGTAAATAAGTAAAAGCTAAAATTAAGGCTGAAGAAAGCTTAAAGAAAGGAAGATAACAATAATTGTAATTCTCCCTTGCAGGAGTATCATTACCTTCTGGATCCATAGTGGTATAATAATTAAAAATGTATAAGTTTTTATGGATTAAAATGTTTTGTTAAGAAATTAGTAAGATTTCTTAGATCTAACTCTAGCCAGACTTATAGTATATAAAATCTTTATTTATCATACACTACTTCGTGGGGCACAAATGCCTGCCTCAACACACGGGACTTATGGCAACCTCAACCCACGGATGGACTCTTGTATGATAAACAAGAACTATATACAAAATGCTATCAAGTACAGACCTTTAAGTCATACTAATCCGCTAACAAAAATCTTAATGCCATAAAAACAGATCCAGATCTAAGTATTATATCCCTACTTCACCTTCTGGCTCTGATACCAAGGACGGGGGAGGTGCCCCGAAGGTGGATCTAACTTAAGAAAGGGAGGAGCATATGAAGAGGGAAGAAGACGGACTTCTTAAGGCAAAATTACAAACATAATTAAAGTATTAAAATGATGCATGCAGAGGGGATGCTCTGTAATGTCCACTGAGAATGCGAATGAAATTAATCGGTGGCGGTAGAACCTGCCAGTGATTAACTCATTAAATCTGCTAATCCCGGGTCAACAGAGGAGGGAAGGATATGATGCAAAGAAAAGTATAAGGAACTGATTAATTTTATTGAAAAGAAAGCATAAGCACTTACAAAAGGAGAAAGGGGAAGAGGGAAGAAAACTCGCCGGAGGGAGGAGAGGAAGGAGACTCGTCGGAGGAGCTCAGAACTTCTCTCTCTAGTTCTCTCTCTAAGTGCCTAACCGAACCTGCCTCAGAATGAGACTGAATCGTCTTTAAATAGACGGGCGAGGACACTGTTTAGGTGACCGGTAACCGGCCAATGACTTATACTATTTGCACAGTTCCGGTGAACAGTTGACCGGTGACTTGTTACTGTTTAAACAGTTCCGGTTGGTACTGTTTAAACAAGACCAAACGGCTTCGACCAGCCAACCAGTCTCTTCAGCAGCCTCAGACAATCAAGTGGATGATGAAGAAGAGTAACAACCGATCTTAAATGTAACACATTTGACACCGATTTTTCCCACAACCGGCCTTAGAAAGTTATTGCATTTTGAATTTAAGATTTTTAACATTTAAGACCCGTTTACATATAAACCGGTCTTAAATGTTAAAAAAGTTTAAATGCATAAAATTTTAAGACTTTAAGACCGGTTTTATTTATAACCGGTCTAAATAAATTTTTTAAGACCGGTTTTTTTAAGAACCGGTCTAAGAAGTTCAATATAATTACAAAACTGCCACCGCGCAAATTTTTAAGACCTTATCCGCCAAAACTAGTCTAAATGTGGCGGTATAAAAAGGGTTTTTTCCAGTAGTGTGATGTGCCAATATGAGAAAAACCAAACTGCTCAGGCTATATGGGCTGCACTCAAGGATAAGTTTGGTGGCACATCAACCACTAAGCTTAGAAGGTTGACAATCAAGTTTGTTACCTACAAGCTTAGAGCAAATACTCCTATGAAGCAGTATCTGAGAGATATGTCCAATATGATCAAAGAACTTCAGGAAGCTGGACGCAACTTAACTGATGAAGAGTAAGTTCAGGCTATAATCATATCACTTCCTTCTAGTTTGGAGCACATGAAAGTGAACTTGACTCATAAAGACAACATCATTACTTTTGATGATGTAGTGAAACATCTTGAGCTTGAAGATGAACGCCTAGAGGTGTATAAGGCTTTTGGATAAGCCTACTACACTGAAAATACTGGTCCTTATAATGCAAAGCCTGATTCCGAAATGGGCAAGAAATCTCAAAAGAAAGGCAAGAAGGATGGCTCTAAGTTCAAAAAGGGCAGAAAGCAATTCAAGAAGAAAGTTGACTTGAATAAGGTCAAGTGTTACGCCTGCCAGAAAATGGGTCACTTCGTACGAGACTGTACTGAGCGAAACAACTATGAGAAGGTACTAGCGGATTATGTGAATTCACACATTTCCTTTGTTTTAAGTACTTTTTTTCTAACAGAACCTATTTGTTCTTCTTGGATTTTGGATTCAGACTCAATAGACTAGTGACGAGGGATCGGGGATCCTTCGTGGAATACCGTCGGTTGCCACATCTAAGCAAATGGCATTACATGGGCATCAATGCAAAGATCGAAGTCAAAGGAATTGGTACCTACAAATTACCTTTGCATGGTGGGAAGACTTTGATCCTACATGATGTTCTTGATGCACCTGACATTCGACAGAATTTAGTTTCAGTACTTTGTTTATTAGATTATGGGTTAGATGTAAACTTTCATAGCAATGTTGCAGACATTTTTAGCAACAAGACCTTTTCTGGTTTAGCTTTCCTTTCTTGAAAATTCTTTGTTATGGATATTGTTGGTAATTTTAATGTGCATGACTGTTTCGTTATTTCCTCTAATATAACTGTTGATATGAATATCTGGCATGCTAGACTAGGACACATTAACCAAAATAGAATGATTAAACTAGCTAGAGAAGGTTTGCTGGGTGAAATTTTGAATATAGAAATGTCCTTATGTGAGAATTGTCTAGCTGGTAAGGCAACTAGGAAACCTTTCAGTAAGGGAATTAGAACTGATATTCTGTTGCAATTAATCGATTCTGATATATGCGGTCCAATGAGTGTGAGGGCAAAACACAGAGCCTGGTATTTCATTACCTTCCTTGATGACTATTCACGATATGGTCACATATATTTGATCTCACACAAGTCTGAAGCTCTTGAATGCTTCAGACGGTATATGAATGAAGTAGAGAATCAAACGGATTGTAAAATTAAAGCTTTACGCACTAATCATGGTCGTGAATACTTATTTGATTAGTTTAAGGAGCTATGTGAAGAAAAAGGGATAATTAGGCAACTAACTGTCCCTAGCACTCCACAACAAAACGGAGTTGCTGAAAGGAGATATAGAACTCTCCTAGACATGGTTAGGTCAATGATGGCTCAAGCAAATCTGCCAATTTCATATTGGGGTGATGCTTTACTAATGGCTACCTTCATTCTTAGCCGTGTGCCCTCAAAATCAGTCACTTCTACACCCTGTTAGTTATGGACAAAACGCAAGCCAGATTTGAACATCCTAAGACCCTGGGGGTCTGCTACGTACATTCATAATGATTCCTATAGGTATGGGAAATTGGGTCCTAGAGGAAAAACGTGTATCTTTATAAGATACTCTGAGCAATCAAAAGGATACATTTTCCTAGGTGAAAACGAAGATGGAACTATAACTGAAATTGAATCAAGAGATATCGTATTTCTAGAAAATAAATTTCCTAGCAGGGGAGATATTGATCGTACAGTATCTCTTTATGAGACACAAGAACAAGGCAGTACAGAACAAACTCAGACTAGTGATCCTCAATCGTCTCAATACATTGACTTGAGTTAGAGCTCAGAAAGGCCTTTACAAAGGCCTAGACAAGAGAAGCGAAAGAGACAATAAGTTCCCACAAGAAGGAGTGACAGGAGAAATATACCTAGGAGATACTTCTCCATAGAAGGAGAGGCACTTATTGTTACTCCAGACAGAGATGATGAGCCTCATTCTGTGTAAGTAGCCTTATCAGGTCCTGCTAAGTATGAATGGAAGAATGCAATAGAGGAAGAAATTGATTCAATGAAGAAGAATCAAGTTTGGGAACTAGTTGATCTACTAAAGGGCGAAAAGCCATTGGGAACAAACGGGTTCTCAAAATTAAAAGAAAAGTTGATGGATCAATTGACAAATACAAGGCTCGATTGGTTGCAAAGGGGTACACATAACAGGAAGGTATAGATTATGAGGATACCTTCTCACCTGTTGTACGTTTCAATTCTATAAGACTTATTCTGGCAATAGTAAATAGTTTAGATCTGGAACTACATCAGATGGATGTAAAAACTGTATTTCTAAATGGTGATCTAGATGAAGAAACCAATATGAAACAACCATTAGGTTTCATTAAGAAAGGAATGGAGAGTAGAGTTTGTAAGCTCAAAAGGGGTCCATTTATAGACTAAAACAATCATCCAGACAGTGGTATTTGAGATTTCATAGAGCAATAACCTCTTATGACTTTCAAATGATTGAAGAAGACCACTGCGTCTACATTAAACTGTTTGAGGGTAATATTGTAATATTATCCTTATATGTAGATGATATACTATTGGTTGGAGATAGTCTAAAGTCGGTCTTAGCTATTAAATAATGGCTATCATTGAATTTTGAGATGAAGGACATAGGTGAAGCAGAATATATACTTGGAGTTAAAATCCAAAGGGATCGTTCTAAAAGAATTCTCTCTCTTTCACAAGAGAATTACTTCAAGAAATTTCTTGAGCGATTCAATATAAGAGACTACAATCCCTTAGATACCCAGTTGCTTCTAGTGTAACCTTAAGTCTTTATATGTGTCCCAAAACTGAGTCAGCAAAGAAGAAAATGGAAAGGGTTCCCTATACTAGTACCATTGGAAGTTTAATGTATGCAATGATGTGTACAAGGCCAGATATTTGTTACGCAGTTGGACTGGTTAACAGATTCCAGTCAAATCTCGGTGAGCAACATTGGAAAGCAGTGAAAAGGATTTTGAGATACTTGAAGGGCACGTTAGATTATGCACTATGCTATCAAGGAAGCGATATACGCTTGGTTGGATACTTTGACACTGATTTGGGTAGAGATGAAGTTGAGCAAAGATCAACTTCAGGATACACCTTCTTGCTAAACAATGGTGCCATATGTTGGAGCAGCAAGAAGCAGACGTGCATTGCCCTACATCCTATAGAAGCTGAATTCGTGGCATGCACCTCAGCAGTGCAAGAGGCTATATGGCTCAAGAGATTCATTGAACATCTTGGATTTGGAAATGAAAGCACAAATCCGGTGTTAATGTGTTGTGACAATACCGCAGCCATAGCCTCTATGAAAGATCCCAAATATCATAGCAAGACCAAACACATAGATATAAAGTATAATTTTGTGAGAGATTATGTAGCCCAGAAAGTTGTTACTGTACAACATATTTCGACCAAGAGTATGGTCGCAGACCCCCTAACCAAACCCATAGCCAAAGAAATATATGACAAATATGTGAAGGCTATTGGGATGCATAAAATGTAAACTTGTACACACTATGTAATATGTTTATGATTAATGAAAATGTTTCTTCATAAAATTTTATGTGTCTATATGAAGGTATACAATGTCTAGTATCTCGAACAGGCAGGTAAGGTTAGCTCTCTCACATGAGCAACCACCTTTGATACTCAGGAAGAGTATGCAAAGATGAGACAGTTGTGTTCACTAGTAAAGTAGCAGGAATGCTGATATAGTAGAGAAGAAACACAAATTATGTCACCTCGATAAGAATGTAGTATGTCAAGATGAGATCCAATAAGACATAATATAAATATGGATCGAATCATAGATACCCACTTCCATGATGCCTATTGCCAAATAATAAATTCTTCAACATTGACATCATGATAGATAAATGGAGTAGAAGAATTTGAGTTTAGATGCTGGGAGCATCTAAACTCATATTTGTACATTTTTAACGATGAGAATTAAAATGAAGTACGCTCTTATAGTATAAGAGTAACACTGTAGCATGTGATTCATACCACATGTGTGAAAGAACCACAAACAGGAATCAAGTGAATAGATCCCTACTTCATTGCTGTGTGAGTCCTAACAAGGTTAAACACTTCTTTGATGTCCTTCGACTTTGACATTATCATAGAGGTTTACTTCAGCGTCTGCTACCTTAACATTCATCCTATGATCATGACTAATACGATCCAAGGTTTTATGTTAGGAAATCGGTTGACGCATATCAAAATGATATATGAGCTAAAGGAAGTGTGGATACTATGCATATGAAAAGGAAATTTAAGTTTTATCTTGACTTGAGAGGGATTAGATCTGCCATGTGGAAGTGTATATTGGTATATCTAGGACATATGAGGCATAATAGTAAAATTCAAGCTACATAAAGAAAGGTTGTCTTGTGCTGGTCCTATCAGAGGGATTTCTAGTACAAACACCTAGGAGACGTCATGCCCATGTGGTCACGGCAAAACACCTAGTATGAAAGAGGAAAGAGAGAGAGAGAGACAATCCTTATGGCATCCAATCCACCAAGTGTGAGTGGGAGATGTTGGGAATTGGGCTTAGTCCACCCTTGGTGGATTAGGCCTAAACCCATTAAACTTTAAGTTTTTGGGGCCAAATAAAATACCCAAAAAAATGTAGGGTATTTATTAGTAATTTTCCCCAAGGGTTCAAAATTGAAACCTGGTGGGAACAGTTTCCCCGTATATTTTAGGGGGAATGGTTGTCTGATTAAAAATGTGTATGAGTGACAGTTGAAAAGACTGAACATACTACAGATAGAGAAAAACATTCTCTGTAGAACTCTCTTTTCCTCTCTTCTCTCCCTATGCATTTGCTATGTGATATAGTCGAAATCCTGGTGATTCAACTAGCATGGGTACCAGAAGAATTCCAAACGACACTTCAGGTATTCCTGAATTCTAACAGTACCTTATAATTTCCTTGCCTCTATTTTCTTCTTGAATCTCCCTCTTCCTCTTATTATTCGTCTCCATTTCCTCTCTTGGTGGCATTTTCTTCTTATTCTCTGTCAAAAGGAAACCAGAAGTATTCTTTTGTTTTGAGATCTTTCTTTATCTCTATAATATTCCTCACTCTTCTTTTCAATGATATTTAGGAGTTTGAGGCTTCTCTTATATATAGAGAAACTCTTACCTTCCTGCTGATAGAATTCAAGATTCTTTTTTAAAAACTATCTTTGAAAATATTGAGTATTCAAATTCAAATTTTATGTAATATACCGATGGGACTGATTAAATGTTATTTTATATATGAAATTAAAATATTTTTAAAATCTTTAAAAATAATTTTGTTTTTATGAGACTTACACATATTATGTTAATTATTTTAAAAGTAAATAACAATTACAATCATTCTGCCCCCACCCCCCAAAAAAACAATTACCATATTATAAAGTAAAATTATGTGTTCAGTTTAAAGTAAGGATAGCTTTGAAATTAAGAACATTTTCCCAATTTAAAATGAAGGTTCTTGAAATACTTAAGTATTAAAATTAATTAGTTGAAAAGCCAGTTAAAACAATTGAATTTTGTTACACTTTTCTCGATGAAAAATTTTGTTACACTAATTGCATAGACATTGTACACTCTAAACTCTTATGCTAAACCAGTGATTCATAGGCATTTCAAAGAACAACCCTATATGTAATATTCCAAAATGCATTTAAGAGCTAAATGTCCCAAAAACAAGTGTAAATAATGTTAGAAACCGCTTTGGGAATTTTGTAAGTAATTTCATTCCCATTGACTAAAGGGAAGTACCTAATTCCTTTAATGAAAGCTATAAATGATATAAAGTCTAACTTGGACTTAAAAAGAAGAGGAAATGACATTTAATAAGAGAGACTAAATAAAAATAAAAGAACTAACGATAAAACAATTAATATTTCCATGATCAAGGGCAAAAGAGACAATTGCCACTTGATCTTGTGGTTAAAATTGGAAGATAAAATGAAGGGTTAGGATTTAGCCATAAAAAGTAAGAGTAATCATGAATTTAAAAAGCAAATTAACCCTCCTCTTATAAGGGTTAAAATTTGGTCAAAGAGGAGCAAAGAAGGAAGAGGAAAGTTTGGTTAAAGTGTCAAACCACTTGTAAGACCAATGTCAAACATGAACTTGAACATATGTGATCAATTGGACAACACTTTCTTTTCTCTCCTTTACTTGGTCCATTTTGGTCAAGACTTTAAAAGGGAAGGAAGAGAATTAAATTTAAACCATATTCATTAATAAGTCAAAGAGAAAAGGAGAAAGAAGGGAAGAAAAGTCAAAAAGACTTCCACCTTTATTCAACTTAGAATGTTGATCACTAAAATGTAAGAGAGTAGGAGAGGAATTGGTCAACCCAATTGTCATCTTTTTTAGGAGAAATTTTGGTCAAGGATAAGAAAAGAGAAGGGATGAAGATAACTCTAATTAACCAAGCCTCCTTTGGTTACCTAACCATCAACTTTTCAAGAAGCCATAAATTGATGACATGTGGACTCTTCTTGTTTCCTTAGACAAAATTTTGGCCAAGCAATATTCAAGAAGGCAAGATGGATATTTAAACAATATTACACTTCCCCACTCACTTAAAAAAAATTAGCCAATGCAAGAAAAATTGAGAAAAGAAGAAGAAAAAGAAAAAGAAAAGAGAAAGAGGAGCTTGAAGAATCAAGAAGCAAAGGTGAGGCTTCTAGATTAATTTTCACCTTCATAATCACCTCTTAAGCTCAAATTCTCTTCTTAAACATTGTTCTCCTCTCTAATAGCAACAAACCTATGCTTTTTTTTTTCAAGAGGAGGTGTTTTGAGCTGTCCGCAAAGTGTCAAAGTTGGAGAAACAAAGAACAAGCTCTAGAAAGGACAAGAGGTGAGTATGAGCTTTGATTTGAACCAAACACTTTGTTGATTGGTTGATTGTGGTGAATTTTATTGGCTGCCCTAATTTTTGTTATCTTAGAGTTTTGTGGTTTTATGTTGATTTGATCATGGAAATGATAATATAGCATGTTAAATAATGATTCTAGCATAGTTTGGTAGTGAAATTTGCAAACTTGTGGATTTTGGTTTGGGACCAGATTCTCAGTTAGATGTAGGGCATGTAGGAGGAATGTGACTTTGGTGAATTTGTGGTCACCAATGGATTGTACATGAAAAATTGAGTGGGGGTAGCTTGTAGTTGTGAATTTGGATGAGTAGGATAGAAAATATGAAAATTGGAATTCAATGTTTCCTAGGTTTAGCACTACCATATTTGTGACAGGTTGATTGTGGCATGTTTTTTATTGACCAAATGTGATCAAATGGCTATGAAACTTTTCAAAATAATATTAGACATGATAAGCTTAAAATTGATATATAATATATGGCAATTGGATTAGTACATTGTGAGTTATGATTCATTGAAGTTAGGTATTGAATCTGGAGTAATGTTAGTGGCAGTGAGGATTAATTGGGAATTTTGGAATTGTGTGTGTATATTTGGAAGTGGGAGGTATTTGCACCTTAAAATAGACTCAAAGAGAGTCACATAGGACTTTGAACTACTCCAATTGGAGATTCCTAGACATAGTTATGAATTTTCAAAATTTGGTGAAAATTCTAGCAGTATATGCTATTAGGTGAAAATGAACTATTTAGTGCAATTGGTAATAAAGTTAACTTCCAAGGGTAGAACTATGCACATATAGCTAGTTTTGACACATTGACTAACTATGTGACATAATTCACTAAACTTAAACATAACCAACATAAATATTATGAGTTATCAAGAATTGGGACAAGTAATAATTCACCCATTTGTGAATTCTAACTTATAGGGTTTGATATTTGCTCAGGACACCAACGAGATTAGGAATAAGAATAGAGTTTGGAAAGGCTACTAGATAGTATCTCATCCCTTATATCATATATGTTGCTTTGTATCAATTTTCTATCATCTGCTTATACGTAGGACAGTTAGTCCCTAGCGGTAAGGCCTATAAGCACAAGTTATACAGGGAGTTACCCTAGGCTGTAACATCAGGAGATACCCTAGACTGCATATCTTATATGGGGTAGGGGCCCTGGGTTGCCAGTTCATGGTCACCAAGTGCTATGGTTCTGTGATAAGGGACTAGTTAGGTCTTTTGTTTGCCGTATACTATAAGTGTTCTATTTGATTATTTGCTTTACATGCTTACCATTATGCATATCATATAGTGATTTGTGTTACCACTCGGATTCTTTTGAATCTCACCCTTTTCAACCAGTAATCTATAGCAAAGGCAAGCAGCTTAAAGGGCAAGAAGGTAACCACGAACAGGTGAAGTGCATGCTGAATAGTTAGATCCCTTTGGTTATCTTTCATTTTATATAATTGCATAATTTGTAAATGTAACTAAGTAGTAGTAGCAGTAGCGCTAAACGCATTAGCTGTAAATCGTACGTTAGCATATCAATGCACACATTATTAATTTAATGCGCTAAGTGAATTAGATCAGGGCGACTAAACACTAAAGGCCCATAGGTTAGCCACCATTATGCGGGGTTTTGCTAGAGAACGTTCTATTTTTAAATAAAAGGATTTGTAAATGATTGATGATAATGAATCTGCAAACTGGTTTGAGACTATGCTTAAAAGTATTTTTAAAAATTTCTGGAAAACCTATTCAAATGCATGTTTGATAAGTAAAATATTTACATATTTATTTTCCCTTCTATGATGATTTTGTGGATGATATTTGATCTCAATTTAATGAATTTGGGTATAACTAATAAATAAATAATGATTTTGGCATGAAATATTATTTCTTGAAAAAATACTACACTAGACCATCTTTTAGTTTTCATGAAATATCCAAAGCTCTAGATGTCCAATTGCGATGTTCTTTATATGGATAAAAAGCTAAGAAATATCTCTACAACTTTTATGTTGAAACCAAAACCCAGTTCTATCTCAAAGGGTTTTGAATTTTGCTTGGAAGTTGAGAGCGAGAATTATCTACCATTCCATCAATCATTCCATCTACTACATTTTATCTACCACTTCATCTTCCTTTTCATCTACCACTTCATCTTCCTTTTCACCTACTACTTCATCTTCTTTTTCATCTACCATACTTCATCTACCACTTCATCTATCCTACTCCATTCTTCCCTATATATAGCAATCCTCTCCTTCATATTTTACACAATAATTTCATATCCATTACTCTCCTCTCTTCTCTACTTACAACCATTTCATATCCATTTCTTTCCTCTCTTTTCCACATACACCATCTTAGAGTAGTTTCATGCATTATATTTAATTCCTACATGCCTCCTACATGAAAGGTTTAGGTAGTCCTCCTTTATGGATTGTATAGGTTGCCACCTACATGGAAGGTTTTACCTCCTAAAGGGACGGATAGATTTTCTTCATTTTCATACATCTGGTTGTTGTATATTTATGTTTTAGAATTTATTAATTAATTTTATGCAATATTAATTTATTTTGGTTTTGTTTTTAATTTCATCATGTGATAAATTTCTATTTTCCTAGGGTGATGATGTAGTTTACTAATGACGGTTGAATCTTAACTTATTAAATCTAGTTTTAATTTTTCCTTCATTATTGAGATTTAATTATTGTTCTTAATGATTTCAATTGATTGGCCACCTTTTGAATGATTCAAATATGTATGTTGAGACCAGAAGGAAATGCATATGTATAGATCCTATAATTAAAACAATGACTTGCATATGAAATAGGAATATATTCATGAATTGTATAGTCTTACTAAGTTCCATAAATCTTAATGCACAATTAATTGCTTGAATTCATATAGGAATATTTTGGATTAGCAATTAATTATTGAATTGCTTGACCTTGGAAGCCGCTAGTAATTAAATTAGCACTACTACAAAAAGGGGCTTTAACCTCCCAAATTTGGCACTTTTAACGTCCCAAAACGGGGGGACGTATATGCTGGGGGCGTAGTAAGTTGAGACAAAAGACGTCCCAAATGGTAGGGACGCCTAAAGTCAGACTTTAGGCGTCCCAAATTAAAATTTGGGACGCCTAAAGTCCCCCAGGATGGGACTTTAGGCGTCCCAAATTGTAATTTGGGACGCCTAAAGTCCCCACAGGGTGGGACTTTAGGCGTCCCAAATTACAATTTGGGACGCCTAAAGTCCTACCCTGGGGCACTTTAGGCGTCCCAAATTATAATTTGGGACGCCTAAAGTCCCACGGTGGGGGACTTTAGGCCTCCCAAATTTTAATTTGGGACGCCTAAAGTCCCACCTGGGGGACTTTTGGCCTCCCAAATTATAATTTGGGACGCCTAAAGTCCCACCTGGGGGACTTTAGGCCTCCCAATTCTTAATTTGGGACGTCTAAAAGTTAGGTTTTTTTTTATACCATAATTTACATTCTGTATTACCCAACGAATTGAAACTGCAGAAACAGAATAAAAGATGGATTCATAAACCACACTGTCCGTTACAAACTAGTAAGGACATCCAGCACTACAATCTTTACTATATATACATACAATAACCTTTCATGCAACCTACTACTATATATATCAACAAAAAACAACCAGAAAGTGTCAAAACGCTGTCATCACACAAGTACAAACTGATATAAAATAACAAGTTTACTGCTCTAAATGTTGAAGAAGATGTCCAGCCAAAAGATCTCTGATCAAATCAAGGTCTTCACGTAGGTAGGCATCTTGATTATCAAAAATCTGAAAATTAGAAAGTAATAAGCTTTGATGAAATGAATCTCAAGCAAATGAATTAATTAGCATTTCGATTAGAACACCAAAAATATTATCATTTGAGAATGAAGAAGCGATTACCTTTTCAAAATCGCTAGTAATTCCACTTTGAGTTATGTTATACATATAAAGTATAACATAATATCCGCATTCAGTGTTGCCAGGTTGCCGAGGGCACTTTTAATCAAAGGGATGCAATTGGTTGTTAAAATCAATAAAGGTATGTCTAAAAGGACCGTCAATGAAACAATTATGTAGGATCGAATGTACTTACTATGGGATAAAACCACTTTGGCTTTTTAACAACCATACCCTCGCGTGACCCACCTAGGATTCTATATGTTTGACAAGCACTATCATGAAAAGCAAAATGAACAGAAATTAGAACCATTCATTTATTTTTGTTGTCAATGAAATACAAACAGGATAACTTACGTGTCGAAGACAGATTTTGTATCTCTGTCTGGCTTGTTACTCAAGGGATCAAACCAATAGACTACGTTGCGGCGGGGACATATAACACACAAAGTCCAGTGGTTTCTTTAACAACATATACACATTAAAATGAAGTTAGATGAGTGAGAAGACAATTATTTAGTAAACTTCTGAAATTGACAAAATGTAAATACGAACCGTTGGACAATGGGTGCTAGATAACAACGAAGTTTGGTTTGTGCCATTTGGTAGCCGACATAGTGAGTCCTATGCGCCACAGTACAAGTATCCCCTGTCGTATTCGCAGGACATAAGAATCCATACCAATTACCTCTTTCCATGTTTGCGCAGAGATCGTGGAAGGTGCTATAATAGAATTAAAATTAGGAATCAATTCTTGAATGTATGAAAACAAAAAACCACTAAATGAATTCTATGGGAAAATTGAAAAAAAACTTACCGGACTGCAAATTTGACCCAGCCTGCATCTATCTCCTCCAACCTGATAAACTGCTTGAGATCTTTATAGTCAATCGTGTAGGGATACTCCACTTGGCCCACAATCCCTGGAGGCATCTTCAAGTCAATCTGTTTAATGCCCTTGTAGATCTGTTGCAGCCGTGCTAATAAGGGCCATTTGGTCGCAGCTTCGTCATCCTTTTAGAACATCAAAAAACAAATTGTTATTAGGATGCCAACAGATTTTCAGTAACAGTAAGGTAATTCCTACCATTGGAGGTGTTGCGTCTGAACCAATAAGATTGCGAGGCCAAAGGATGAAAGATCCTATCGCTTGACCTAACGTGCCAACCTCTGGATCGGGAGCAGGGATGGCTGTACCTTCTTCCCCCTTTCTAACACTCGTCACATTCACCCTACGAAAATCCTCCGGAATTTGCTGATTATGGTGGGTGGTAGCACGTGTATGAACGAGAGCATCAGCAACAACACGCAACAGTGGATCATCCAAATAGAGGGTGCAAGGGTCTCCCGACACTGGAGTGGGAGAAGGGTCGCCAAGTGGTCCCGACACTGGAGTGGGAGAAGGGTGGCCAAGTGGTTGCTCCAGAGGGTTGTAACTTCCTCTGGTGCTATTGAAGGCCGGGGATTCCTGAGTTCGAGCCTCGTCCCTTGCCCTTTGTGCTTCAAACATCTTTGCCATTTCAAGTTGAAGCTCTGGCAAGAGCTCTTGTCGGAGCTTGTCGCGAAGGTTGGCCTCGATCTCTCGTTCGAGGTCTTCTCGAATCTTGGCCACAACGTCCTTACTAGGTCCAGCTTGTGACGAATAACGTGGCTCTCGTCCAAAATACCTCGCGGCACTAACTCCCCGTGTCTCTCCTCGAACACGACCAAGGTCATCTGCCTTCCCAATAGCCGTTGACAAGATGTCCATCCGTGTACTTGGATTGAATGAACCTTGGCTACTCTGCTCGTCCAGGTCATCCTGTAGCATGCAGTTTATCGTAAATGTATCGAAAGCACTCGCGACATGTAAAAAATTAGGTACTTATGGTATAACTACTTACAATCCTCGCAGCAACCTCAGCAACAGTCGGATTTATGTACTTCCCAGCCTTAATCCTCCCTGCCTTCCATTTTTTGTGACGTGGAGGAGGTGCCGGTGGCTGGATAACAACGCTAGGATCAGATTCCGCTGCTTCCTTCATTTTCTGTAACTCTTCTGCCATCATTTGCCGCTCAAGCTTCCGATATCCACCGCGAGACATGAAATGTTGATATTTATTTTCTGCTTGCCTCTGGGCATTTGCTGCACTTAATTTCTATGAATGAAAAACGACAAAAAATGAATCAACGATATAAAGTATATGAAATCAACGATATAAGTAGTTCTATACCATGACAGAAATCTTACCAAAAACTCAGGATCTGCTCGTGATGCCGCAAACAACCTCCAGTCCTCTGGAGATAAATATGTATACTGTGCACATGGATCGTTACCCCTAAGGGCCCCTCAAATGTAATGCTTTGTTAGCTTATTCTTGAAACCTTTCCATCGTACACGAACCTCATCCATCCAGTGCCTATGCATCTCTGTGGTGTCGGGGACATCGTATGTTTGCTGCAAGGTAAAACATAAGATTATTATATTAGAAACAATAATAACAAAGCTACAATGCATCAAAACTTACATACCAAAAGTTGCTGCCAAATCATGTCTTTCATTTTTGGGGGAACCAATCTCCAATTATCGTAGGTAATGCGCACTTTGCTTCGAGCCAAAAGTCCTATGTAGCTAATGAAGTGGTCTTCCTCAGGACCAACTGGATTAAGATTGCCATCGAAGTCTATATGCAGCCTCTCCTGTTGATGTTCATGACGTGCAACCAATGCTCCCATCTTTGTACAGCCTCTAACCCTCCTTCTTGCAGGGGGTTCAACTATAGGAATTTCGTCATTGCTAGAGCTTTCGTCATCTCCACGCCTCTCGTCATCACTAACGTTGTCCATATTCCTGTTAACACAAAAAGCATCATCAGAAACGTAAGTAAATTGCAATGAAAACACATGTATATAGTAAGCGGGAAGTAAAACAGAAAAAACACAGTTCTCGTTTATAAATTAAGGTCTTACTCTAGATTGTTTCCCATAGTCCTTCACCATGGTCATTTCTTACAGCATATTCGTCATCATCTACCAATTCTACTTCATTTGTTCGAGGTGTAGTTGTTGTGAAAGGTGGTGTGTCATCAAGGTTGAAGGTTGGATCACCATACTTCTGTTTTTTACTTTTAAGGACAATGGACATATTTTTGCTGGCAGGATCGGTGACATAAAACACTTGCTTCGCCTGGCTTGCTAAAATGAAGGGCTCTTCTCTATAGCCAACTCTTCGAAGATCGACTGAGACAAATCCAAATTGTTTATCTATTACCACGGCATTGTTGCTAACCCACTTACATTTAAATAAAGCAACTTTGAACTTGTTGTACGTCATCTCCCATATTTCTTCTATAACTCCATAATAGGCCATAGACGCTAATATGGGGTTTTTGTCTCTCGAACTGGAAAAGTGCATAGATTCAGCTTCTACCATAACCCCACTATTTTGCATGGTACTTTTGTCATCTTGCTCTTTGGTATAGAAAGAATAGCCATTTATATCATAACCGGTCCAAGTAATGACCTGAAACGAAGGCCCCCAAGCTAGCCACTCGATTGTCTCAGACACACCGATCTCGTGCAAAACCTTTTCCTCGAACCACTGCATGAATGTCTTGTTTTGCTCAATAGCAATCTGCATGTCATTCTTCCTTGGATTCTTGTTCTTCAAGGTGTTTCTGTGTTCATTTATGTAAGGTTGAACTTCTTCCATATTATTCAGGATATACAAGTGGGCTTGCAACACCTCTTCACGAGGAACATTCTTCACTTTCAGTCCTCGTGTTCCCTTGCTTCTCCCTTCTTCATGCCGAGATTGTTCCTTCTTCCCTGACATATAATCTTTGCAAAACTCCATAGCCTCCTCAACTACATATCTTTCTACTATTGAGGCTTCTGGTCGATAAGGATTTTTAGAATACCCTTTTAAGATCTTCATGTATCGCTCGAAGGGTACATCCACCTCAGGTAAACTGGACTGCATAGCCTTACCTCCCTCACCAAATGAACTACCAAATGCACCATTATATCAAAAAATGAAGGCGGAAAGTGCATCTCTAGTTGTGACAAAATAATATAACCCTAATTTTCTAGTTCATCCAACTTTTCAGTGTCAATGACTTTGTTACAGATAGCATTGAAGAAAACGCACAATCTGGTCACTGTGTTTCGTACTTCATCTTTCATTATGCCTCTAATAGCTACTGGTAATAGTTGTTGCATCAACACATGATAATCATGGGACTTCATTCCCACTAACTTCAAATCGTCCATTGAGACACATCTTCTCACATTCGAGGAATACCCTTGCGGCACCCTCATTTCATGCAAACACCCACACAAACTTCTTTTCTCTGCTTTTGATAGTGTATGCGCTGCTAGCTCCATGTATGCCCTCCTACCATCATCTCTTAGTTGTGGATGTAATCGTTCTCTTATTCCCATATCGACAAGGTCTAATCTCGCATTAATCCCATCCTTAGTCTTCCCTGGTATGTGCAAAAGCGTACTGATAAGGCTATCACAAACATTCTTCTCCACATGCATCACATCAATACTGTGTCTCACGTCTAGCGAACGCCAATATGGAAGATCAAAGAAAATGGATCTCTTCTTCCATATGTTCTTCTCACCCGCAACCCTCTGATTCTTACCAAAAGTGACATGGATACGTTCCACTTGACTGTAGACTTCCTCTCCGGTTAGTGACTTTGGAGCCATTCCATGCTCCGGTAAGCCGTTAAACCGCTTTCTTAGCCTACGATACGGGTGGAACCGATGAAGAAACCTCCTGTGGCCAAGGTAGACAGTTTTTCTTCCATGCTTTAGTTGTTGGAAGTTTGTGTCTGCTTCACATATTGGGCATGCTTTGTGACCCTTCACGCTGTACCCTGACAAGTTTCCGTACGCAGGGAAGTCGTTTATCGTTGTGAAAATCATTGCACGTAGCTTGAAAGACTCCTTCTTATAAGCATCAAACACATCTACGCCTTCCTCCCACAACTTCTTCAAGTCCTCAATCAAAGGCGCCAAATAGACATCAATATCGTTCCCTGGCTGTTTTGGTCCAGAAATCATCATAGATAGCATCATATACTTACGTTTCATACATAGCCAGGGAGACAAGTTGTATATTACAAGGAGAACCGGCCACGCACTATGTGTGCTAGTAAGAGTTCTATACGGATTGATGCCGTCTGTACAAAGCCCAAGCCGTAGGTTTCTTGGCTCGCTGCCAAATTGAGGGAATATTTCATCTACTTTTTTCCATTGTGGAGAGTCAGCTGGGTGCCGAAGATATTTCCCATCAAATATTCTCTCATCAGAGTGCCATCTCAACTTCTTCGCTTTTGTTGCACTCGCAAACAAACGTTTAAAACGTGGTATTATTGGAAGATACCACATAACCTTTAAAGGTTGCCTTTTACTTGTCACATCACCACAACCACCATCTTTTTTCACTTTGTATCATGCAGTTTTACACTTAGGACACTCACTAAGACCTCCGTACTCATTTCTGTACAGTACGCAATCATTAGGGCAAGCATGTATCTTCTTATACTCCATACCCATTGTAGACAGGATTTTCTTGGCCTCATACATACGATTTGGAAGTACATTATCCTCCGGAAACATATCACACAATAGTTCAACCAGCAATGTGAAACTACTATCGGTCCACCCACAAGTTGCCTTTAAGTTAACCAAATGTAATGTTCCTGTCAGCCGCGTGTACTTACTACCACTATACAATGGTGTCTCTGCATCACTCCGCAGGCTATCATACTCCTGCGACTGCGCAAAGGATTCTGCCTCAACATCGTTAATCATTCTCTCCATTCTATCTTCATCTATGACATCCACAGCTTCCTTCTTGTGTGACGGACAATCAGTTACTTCCTCACCATGCCATATCCACCTTGTGTATCACAGATTTATTCCATCACAAAGTAGGTGATCCTTTATGACATCAATATCCTGTCTACTCTCATTCAAACAATTGACACAAGGACAAAAAAACTTCCTATTTCTTGCAGGAGCATTCTTTTTAGCGAATTCAATAAATTCGTCCACCCCTTTCTCATATTCTTCACTAGTTCTCAAAGCATTCATCCAACTATGATCCATTTTGTTACCACCTAAGGCATTACCAATAACATTCACGCGTTTAGTACAATTCTCAAGGACATATGATGGGATTGCCTAATTAAGTTATCAACCCAATTTAGGATTTTAAAATATGGGCTTAATAACTTTATTGCCCCCTCCTAGCCTCATCTCTCCTATTAAAAGGGTTTCAGTGCTATGTAACTTGAATTTTTAATAAGTATATGTATATAAAATTAATGTATAATAAAATAAGATTAAATTAAAGAATTTTTTTGAGGTTTGGAAGAATTAAAAACAAAACGAGTTTCATATTAACAAAACAATTTTAAGTTGAGTTCTTCCAAAAATAAAATTGTTTTATTGAAAATATTTAGATAAAAATCATTTAATAAATATTGGGGTTATCGTTTTCATTTTAAGTTTTGGCTTGAATTATTCTTCATAATTCAAGAATTTGGAATTAACAAAACAATTGTGTGTAATTAATACAAGAATTTCTTTAATTTAAATAAATCATATTTTATTTTATTATATATACTAATTAATGGTGCAGGAACAAGACCAATGAAATGGGGTGATGCCACTACGTGTGTATGGATAAATCTCCATTGCCTTATAAAAGCTACATTTCCCTAAAACTGAACAACAGGGATCTATTATACTTTTAGAAAAGTCGTAGAAACGGCTTTGTATTAACAGGGTTAACATATTAAGCTTATTATGAGGTTTCAAATTAAACGGGGTTAAAGATAACAAATGGTTTCGCCAAATTCATGGTAGGATTTTAATGAGAGGTTTTAACGGTTTCATGAACAACTATGAATTGTATTGGTTTCATGTGGCATACACTAATCAATTATTGGAAGAAACTTTTATGAGCCACTTTCATTATGTTACACTTGAACATATAAATAAATAAAACTTCAAAAACTTTGTCTTAAAATTTAATACTCTACTTCTAATCGTTCTTATAAATCACTTTTAACATGATCACAATAGTCAAAGAAATCTTTAAATCTCATTAACTCTACCTTTAAATTTAAAACCTTTCTAACTACATCCCTATTTAATATAACATTTTATCTTATAAGAACAAAGTTTACTCAATAATTAACGAGAGGCATATTGAAACAGGGGAGTAAACCATATTCTGTTACAAAAAAAAAAAACCATATTCTAGGGCCGACGAAGAAAATAATAAGCACAATCTCAACCATTTAATTTATTTTTCAAAAGCAAAATAAACCATATTCTGTTACAAAAAAAAACGAAGAAAATCAACCAACCTGATCAGGGCGCCCCCTAGCTACTATGTTTGAGAGGTAGAGAAGATGTTGGAGCTCCACCCACGCACAACAATGGAGGAGAGAGCAAAACCCACTGTGGAGGAGGTGAGGTTGCAGCTGTGGAGGAGGTGAGGTACGTTGCAGCCGTTCAAGAGGAAGAAGAAGAAGGGAGGAGGGAAGAGTTCAACAAAGCTAGGGCCGATCGATGGTGGAGGAGGGAGCTTGAACAAGGGAGGAGGGAGGAGTTGAAGAAAAAAAATACACAGGAGGAGGGCCGACGGTGTGGGTGGGAGAGGAGGAAGAAGAGTAAAGTTGTTGAGAGGATGTGAGGTGAGGGTGAGATGGTAGATGAGAAGACCGCATGTCAGACAAGTGTCTGACATGCAGGGGACGCCTTTAGGCGTCCCAAATGGTATTTGGGACGCCTAAAGCACCTTTAGGCGTCCCAAATGGAATTTGGGACGCCTAAACCCAGCTCCTGGCGCTAAAAATAATTTATGAAATTTATATTTCGCGCCAGGAAGCACTTTAGACGTCCCAAATTCAAATTTGGGACGCCTAAAGGTTCCCCTACACATATATAATTACGAAAATGCCACCGCCTCCCTTTTTAACCACCCAATTTTCAATTTGGGACGTCTTTGGGGGTGGTTATATCTCAATTCTGTAGTAGTGTAGGGAAACTCGACTATCAATCATGTGGAATAAATTGGGCTAAAATAGATAAGTAATTCAATCCAAAATTTGTTAAGTGAAATCTGACCCTTAGGGCTTTTTCTCATAGTTGCTTTCATATCATTTGCATTCATATTTAATTATTTTTAATTTTGTAATCTCAATCACCAACTAATTGATTAACTAAATAGAGTTAAAATTACTCATTTTGGTAATTAGTGATCAATCCTCGTAGGAACAATACTCTACTCACTTCTGTATTACTTGATTATTATAGTGTACACTTATACTTTCTAATAAACTATTTATACTTGTAACAATTTTTTGGCATCGTTGCCGGGGATTGTTATCATTAATATCAATACTAAGTAATTTTAATACTAATTTAGTCTTCATGTAAAAATTTCAAAACAAAATTAAAAATTTAAAAAAAATTGAGAAAATGGATTATTCACATAATTATTTTTTATTTAATCAGTGATAAATTATCATATCTTAGTTCTTTTTCAGGAATGCATATGGATGGAATGAGACAAGAAAATATAAATGCTGGTTGGATTGAAAATATTTCTCCTTATAATTGTTTTTCTGGTGCTTATTATGCAAGGTGTCATTCCTATGAGCATTATCAATATAGCACTACTAATCATTATGTGAGAGATGATTTCATTATGAACCAAAATTATTTTGATCATTCCTTTTATCTTGGTGGAATTTTAGGGCAACAAGAGTCTTTGGATCCATATGTTAGGTATTGTCCTAATCCTCCTTTCTACTCTTATTCACATATTGAAGAACAAACTCTTGAATATGAGGAAAAATCTGATTTAGAAAGATTATGTGAGGAGTTTTGTAGAAAGCAAAAGGAACTTGTCACTAGTGTTGAGTCAAGTGTCCAAAATATTGGAATATATGTGAGTCAAATTATTTCATCACTTGAGACTATGAGGCAAGATAATTCTTTAAGCATGATGACCACTTTTTGTGTTGATGATGATTATCGTGAGGAAGTTGAAGATGTGGAATTGAATGAAACTTTAGCTCTTATGGAATGTGATAAGGAACTTGAAATCACTTTTGGAAAGGATAGTAGGTGTAGTCTAGAAGAAGTTCTAGTTGTGAAACCTATTTCCTATTATTTTGATGTTGAAACTAATGTGGATGTTCCAACAGCTATTGTTCATGTCTTTCCTGTTAAAGTGTTGACTATTACTAATAAGAGTCAAGTGGATTTTGTGGGATGCTCTAAATTTTTAGGAACCCTTAAATCTGTTTGCGAATACATGCATGTTGTGCTTTAATTGAATTCAGTAAATAATTGTACTCTAAAATTGTCTATGATTGAAGAAGTACAATTAATTACCTTGAATGATCATTATTGTTGTTTGAAACATTGTTGCTTGAAAAGAAATGACGACAAGGTAATCATGGTGTTTGATACATTTGATTAGTAGTTTGTTTTGGGAAGTCTGGCTGAAGACTATAAATTTAACGCTGCTTGGGAGGCAACCCAAATTTTGGTTAGATGTTTTGATTTTATAGGACTTCTGATAGCCCTTGATGATAAGAACATTCAAAGAGTATAATGACAGTGTACTCAGCACTTTGAAAACTGTCATTATGTTTAAGGAACCAATAGGCAAGTCCTCCTTCTCATTAAATTTTAAAATAAAATAAAATAAACAAAAAAAAGTGAGTTAAGTGGTTTGATCTTTGTCTAGCTAAAGATGTTAAAGAAGGGCAGCTATTTGGGAGGCAATCTAAAACTTCTTTCATACTCTCTCATTTTTCCTTCCTATTCTCTCATTTTTCTTTCCTACTCACCGAAATACACTGCACTGCATCAGAGATTTTAGTTTTTATCTCTTTTATTACATGTTAATATGGAGGAATCTCTTGTAAAGCTTAAGAATAGGTTTCCAACTCTTTCCAGAGATGTGCTCAGGAAGATCTATAACTGTCGACTTGAAAGGATGAAGATATTCAAGCGTTTAGCCCTTCCTGTGGGCATATGCTAGATCATTGAAGCTAAGGTACATTTAGTAGGTGGGATTCATAAATAATTTGTTAATCCTTTGCCAGGAATGGAAAGAAGTTCTCACTCCAAAAAGAGAAGAGCTAATAGAATGAATGTCTGCTCTAAATGAGCAAGGTGGGCATTTGATCAGTGCTGTAGGAGCAAATGTATGGTTTCTATAAATCAAGAATATAAAATTAAATTTATAAAGGATGGACTGAGTAAGAAGTCCCTGGATGATATCATTTAAACTCTTGAGACGCATCCAAGTGGTGATGTTCATCATTTCTTCTTGATTTAGTGAACGCATTCAACTAAGAAAAATGGTGCTACTATCTTGGGAATCTGACGTTAAAAGCCCTTGTTTGCTAGTTTAAAAAAAAACTGAAGCAAATCCTCGATTCATAGAAATCGTTTAAGCCATTACTAGATGTAAAATCAAAGGAAGATGTAAGCCAAAATCATAACTACTATACATAATCATGGTTTTCAGTAGCTTTTGTCTAATCTGTTTTATCTTTTCAATAACTTTTGACTTTCTTTCCTCTTTTTGTTAATTTCTTCACGCAAATTATGCTGGTTATTCGTGTCAGAAATTTTTCAAACTTCTTTGAAAAATGCTTCATTTGTATGATCTTGTGGTCACTATTTTAGTATTATATATATGCATTCTTCCACTTGTAAATATGTATACTTTCACTTGTAAATATGCAGTCTTCCACTTGTAAGCACAAATAATCCGAGAGAAAAGAAGAGAAAAAAGGTATCACACTAAAATTTAGGTTTAAATCTGTCTGTATTTTTTGTGAAATTGATGAGGGAAAAAATGGAGAGTTTCTAACTGCAGCACAAGAACTAGGAAATGCATTAGCTGCTCAAAAGATCAATTTTGTATATGGGGGAGGCATCCAGGGCCTAAGGGGAAGTGTGGCCATTGCTTCAACCATTAATGCAACCAAGGGTTTGAGTGTAAAGGTAAAGGAGTAAGATGGTCACATCTTTTCCTTATGACAAGAGTTACAAGTTTCCAACTTGTCAAAACATATCGAACGTATGTTTTACAGGGTTGAAGCTTTTATCACTCTACCCGATAGTTTGGAAACATTGGATGGGATTTCCAGCATCACATATTGGGCTAAGTTAAACTTTTACAAAAAACCCATTAGGATTTTTAAATGTTAATGGTTTTTATGATGATCTGTTGTCTTTTTTTGATCATACTGTGGAAACAGGATTCATACTCAAAGCGACTCGTCATTCCATAATTTCTGTCCCAACTGCTAATCAGCTACTCGATCAATTGCAAACCTATGAACCTAAACTAGATATACTAGTTAAGCACATAGGTGGGAAATCTTCAAATAGCAGTCAGAAGTAGGATCCAGATACCACTCTTCGGTGTTAACTTTCCATAATCTCTTGGTTTCACTCTTAGCATTTTGGTTTCACTTTATTGTGTGTTTATGTTTAAAAAAAATTCCTATAAGCTCTAGAAGATATTAGGGACAATGTCTAATTTAGATTAGGGGAGGAGAAAAAAATTATTTAGTTAGTTAGTAAAACCATTAGATACATGGGGTGTGGAAAAAATGGCAGAGTAAGAAGTTATTCTTAACTCCTGAGACACATTTTATTAGTTGTATGTTTTTGTTCCTTCTTAAAAAAAAGAAAAAAAGAGTAAAAGTGAAAAAACAAATCATCCTGTTTAAGTGCTTTGTAATGATCTTAAGAAATATAAAAGTTTTGAGTATATATGAATTGAATTTAGAGAATTTCATGAATGAACAACTGATTGTTACAATTGGTGATGAATTTTGAAATTGAATGAGCTGAGTTTGAAAGCCCTTAACCTTGAGCTTTTGAGCCTATAATGATTATTTCTCTTTTGTGTGATATTCACCTATTAAGTTGTCACTCTAGAACTTGCTTTAAATCTTGTTGAAATTACATCTCACATGCACATTCAAAAATGATAGAGGCATTCATTTTGTTTTAGCCAGAGCCAAACAACCAACCTTACAATTATATCGTTGATAAGCCCCTTTGAGCCTAATTGGCTGTTTCTTTGTTCTCAACCCATTAACATATGCTTTAATGATATATCAAGAGCTTTTACCTAATTCAGAAGATTAGCAGAGCATTTGAAATTTTTGTGAAATGGGCTTTTGACAAGAGTAGGGGTATATATATCATCAACTTTAGAGTTGCAAAAAAATTGATTAAAAAAAGAAAAAAATGAAAAAGAAAATTTGAGTATTCGAATTGTGGGTTGTTGTGATGAAATAGATTTATTCAAAAGCTGGTCCATTTTTCAATTGTTCTATTAATTTCTTAAATTTAGCCCTTCATATCTGTTTTACATTCCTTTTACCTTAACCCCATTACAACCCTTAATAAGTCCTTTTGATTTGAATTATGCATGTGGATTAGGTAGTGGAGATTGAGATTTTTAGCAAGCCTATGGTAATGCAACTTTTGTTGTTGAATTTGAGTAAAACACTTACCATAAACACTTGAAAGATTGAGAGAATGAGTACTAATTACGAACTCGGTTTATTCACTTTCAAATAAAGATTACTAGTTTATATTTTCATTGATTCATGAATATTATGATTACTTTATTTTTCAATTGTGTTCTTGCATATGACTTGACACTTTTGATTTTGTTGGAAGCACTTAATGGTCACTCCTTATCTAAGGACGTCCAAGAGCTAAGTGTAGGGTAATTTGATAAGTAAAATATTTGCATATTTATTTTCCCTTATATGATAATTTAGTGGATGCTATTTGAGCTCAATTTAAAGAATTTGGGTGTAACTAATAAATGAATAATGATTTTGGCATGAAATAGAATTTCTTGAAAAAAATACTAAATTAGACCATCTTTCAGTTTTCAGTCAACATCTGGAGCTCTAGATGTCAGATTGGGACATTCTTTATATGGATAGAGAGTTAAGAAAGAGCTCTACAACTTTTATGTTGAGACAAAAACCCAATTCTATCTCCAAGAGTTTCAAATATTTCTTGCAAATTGAGAGCGTGAATCATCTACGATTCCACCAACCACACCATCTACTACATTTCATCTACCACATTTCATCTACTACTTCATAATCCTTTTCACCTACTACTTCATCTACCACATTCTATCTACTTCTTTACCTTCTTTTTCATCTATCACACTTCATCTACCACTTCATCTACCCTACTCCATTCTTCCCTATATATCATCATCCTCTCCTTCACATTTTACACAACAATTTCATATCCATTACTCTCCTCTTTTCTCCACTTACAACTATTTCATATCTATTTATTTCATCTCTTCTCCACATATATCATCTTAGAGTAGTTTCATGCATTGCACTTAATTCTTGCACGCCTCATACATGAAAGGCTTAGGTAGTCCTTTTTTCTAGATGGTATAGGTTGCTACCTACATGGAAGGTTTTACTTCCTAAAGGGATGACTAGATTTTCTCCATTTTCATTCATATATTTGTTGTATATTTATGTTTTAGAATTTATTAATTAAGTTTTATGCAATGTTAATTTATTTTGGTTTTGTTTTTAATTTCATCATGTGATAAATTTCTATTTTCCTAGGGTGATGATGTAACTTACTAATGATGGATTGAATCTTAACTTATTAAATCTAGTTTTAATTTTTCCTTCATGATTGATTTTTAATTATTATTCTTAATGCTTTCAATTGATTGGCCACCTTTTGAATGATTCCAATACGTATGTTGAGATCGGAAGGTGATGCATGTGTATAGATCCTATAATTAAAGCCATTACTTGCATATGAAATAGGAATATATTCATATAAGTTATGTAGTTTTACTGAGTTCCATAAATCTTAATGCATAATTAATTACTTAAATTCATATAGGATTATATTGGATTAGCAATTAATTATAGAATTGCTTGACCTTAGAAGAGACTAGTAATTAAATTAGGGAAACTCGACTATCAATCATGTGGAATAAATCAGGCTAGAATTGATAAGTGATTCAATCCGAAATTTGTTAAGTGTAATCTGACCCTTAGGGCGTTTTCTCATAGTTGCGTTCATGTCATTTGCATTCATATTTAATTATTTTTAATTTTGTAATCTCAATCACCAACTAATCGATCGATTAAATAGAGTTAAAATTACTCATTTTGGTAATTAGTGATCAATCCTCGTGAGAATGACACTTTAATAACTTCTGTATTACTTGATTATGACAGTGTACACTTTCAATTTCTAATAGGCCGTTTACACTCGTAACAATGTTCGAACACCGTATTGAAGTTGGGACTTTAACAATTTATGATAGAACATTATCTCGGGTTTGTAATCATTACATGGTTAGAACTCATCTAAATGTTTAGGAAATATGGTGTTACACATTCGATAGCAGAGCAGTTGATATTGGCAAAAAGCTAACGTATTCTATCTATGTTGGTATACTGACACACTGACTAAGAGTCATGAGCAATAGAGGAAGACATAAAAGTAGATCACATCCTTCAGTTAATCAACCTTTAGATGATATGTGTATACCAAAAGGTAAATATGTAGTGGTATAAAGGACTAAGGGCAGAGCAAGAATGATTCAAACCCTGAGGAAGGGAGTCCGAGCCCTGGTAAGGGTGATGTTAGGACCATCTCTTAATGGTGACTATTCCACTGGTGACAATGATAACTTAGAGGTGGGAGAAGTAGGGCTGTACTCTGACTGCGATGCTAGATCTAGGGCTCCTCTAATTGAGTTGGCATACCCAATAGGTATGCTAAGAGTCAAAATCAATAGAACCAATTCTAACCTCTACGACTTTTGGGTAATATCTTAAAATATTACTGAAGGTTTAACTTCATCCACAAGGTTCAGCTTTCGTCATGAAATAGAACTATAGTGAAACCTTATTTATATTTTAACATAATCACTATTTTATCTTATATCTGATTCAAACGTATCCTCAATCTTCAGTATCAATAGATCGGATCATCTAGGATCGGTATACGGCATAATCACCATAAATCATGTATCACCGTATATCATAACTACATACCTTTAACACCACAGTGTTACTAAGGGTCATCACTTAGCATAGAGAGACCTCAAAACAATCACTATGCCTCGAGTTTCCATAACCCCATCAAATGAACTTTTTTGGGCAGTACTCACTGCAATAGAAATGGTTCAAATTAAAGATCAATACTTGCCTCATCATCTCTATGCCTCTAATAATTCTTTATGCCATTCTAAAAACTTCTTAATCAAAATTCCAAACCTTTAATCAAAAGGTTTCAAATTTCTAAGGTGCTTCCCTGTTATCCTAGGATTTCTCTTGCCTAAACATGATTAACCACGAAATTCCGATGAGATTCAGGGTATCAATACTAGTACAAAGCCATTTGTCACTGGATATCGATAGCCCATACATACCACAATCCCAGTATGACATGTTAGCCTCTCTAGAGATACTTGGTACTGTCCTTTTTAGGAAATATATATAGCACCAGCTTCTCAGTACAAACTCCCTTATGTATTCCCGTAACATAGGGTGGGAATCTCAATCATGTTCTATCTCAATATCAGGAGCCCTAGAGTTAGCAACAGAGTCCAAATCCTATACTACCTCATCTATCTTTAGAATCTCAATCTTATTGGTAGAGGATTCTTCCACCACTAAACTTACTGTCACTAAAGCTCATACCCTTTCCCCTCGAGGTATGAATTATTGCCGCTCTATTTCTTTCCTCTGTATAGAGCTCTACCCATTCCTTCTACAAGCTGGTTAACAAACAATGGTGGTCTAATTTTTTAGTTTCGTCTACTATCCATGACTCCCAGTCCCAGTTATACTGATAGAGGATAACTACACTATTCACATGAGCAAAGAATATAACCTATAGTTAAAACCCCTTCCTTTGACTGGACCTTTACCTCTGAACTAACTATTCCATTTCCAAAATCACTGCTCTAATACGAAATTGTAACACCTTATTTTCCATGATCAATCTGATGAGTTTTATGTAGTGAATTTGAACCACTAAGCGAGATTCTTTTCAATACTCTTTCAATTCCCAATCTGAAGACAGGACCCTAACTTGTAGTTGAGT
Organism: Inga oerstediana; assembly: GCA_963210345.1. NCBI lineage: Eukaryota > Viridiplantae > Streptophyta > Magnoliopsida > Fabales > Fabaceae > Inga > Inga oerstediana. The sequence goes on along the minus strand of OY723409.1, from coordinate 22,410,486 downwards.
GAGTTTTTCTGACTAATTTCAAACTTTTTTTAAAACTATCATAGAGTAGTTCGTAACTCATCGTTTCTTAATTCCCTTATATCAGAGTAGTCAAATGTCTCTCTACTTGTTACCCTTATGTCGTAGTTTAATTATGGGCCTTTCGGTGTATAGATGCCATATTCTATTTATTAACCAAGTTAGTAGGAAACTATTCACTTACCATACGTTTATGAGGCTACCGATACTATTACTACTACTGGTATAGTAGCTATGATCTTAATTTATACACATCATATACAGTACCAAAATAGACAACTAACAAGAAATAAAATCTCTCATATTTGTCCTCTAGTTGCCTAAATTTACCTTCTTACCCCTTGAGCTGCTAGCCTGTGCGAAAGTTTTTATAGAAAAAGAGTGAGATTAACAGGATTCAATCACATATATACAAGAACATAGAGCATGTCATAAAGTCATCATATAACACAGAAATAGCAATCAGCATTCAAAACACATCATGTAGCATATCACATTACCATAGTGCCGGGTATGTAAATCACTTGACCCCAAGTGTTTACCCCCGCAATAGGCTGAAGGATTTCACTCGTGCATATAGTAATTTTCATGGCTCAGGCGTCGACCCTGGCAATAGGCCCCAGGCGACCACCCCTCAAATTGTGAATGCTTCCAAAACTCATGATGAAATTGCTCACATACAATGTGTCTCACAACATATAAAAGAAAGAGTTACTACCTTAGCCTTTTTGGTCTTGTTCTCGTTTTGGTTTTTAGCGCCCAGGGAAAATATCAAATCCTATAAACCCGAATTTATAGACGATGAGTTATTGCTTATCTCAATTCCTCATAATTAAAATACTTAGGTTGGTTATCATTAGGATTAGTACACTAAGTCAAATGAGTAGTCAATATGGTTAAACTAACCTAGAGTGTTTATTGCCACCTTAGGGTTCATGATAATTACATCTTGCCATTACTTTTCCATTTCCGCACATTACGTCAAATCTACCAGAATTTTCCTTAAGATTTGAAAATTCATAACTTAATCTACAAAAATCCAAGTGGGTTGGTACTATGTTCTGTAAAAATCTCTTTAAGTCATATTTCAATAAAAAATATCATAGAGTACCAATTATAACCACACAATTCCAGATAATTTGTCAAACCCAGTCTGCCATGGATTTTGTTGAAGAATAAACATCAAACTTTGAAAAATCATATCTATCAATCCATTAGTCCAATTGTGTCACATTACCTGTCAAATCAAAGCCCTAAATGTTTACTTTCATCTTGTAAAATTTCATAAAGTTTGGACTATGTTTGACTACTGAAAAACACGTCACAACAATTCTGCTCCAGAAAAATGAATCTGGCAGCCAGCTCATCCAACTTCCAAAAATTCCAGAATTATATATAATTATCCAAAATTTGTAACCATATGGTTTTCATATAATTTTTCATGTAGAACATAATGGAATTATCATAAATATAAAAATCTACTTCCTTCCTAAAATTCTAGTAGCACTGTACAGACCCTAACTTCTACCGAAAATGGATTCTTGCAATTTCATCAACCAGAATCATTGTAAAATACCAAAAGACCTCTTCTAACTTCATAATCATCATCAAATGAACACCAAACCTTAAAAACCCTCAATGGCTAAAACTTTTGTGGTTAGCTATTTCAAGAAATACTTAACCAATCAACAAGTTGTTTGGTTCAAATCGAAGCTCGGGCTTACCTCTACACGATACTATAGTTGATTCTGGATTTAGGCAATACTCTAGTTGACCACACAATACTAAACTCAACCAATAAAAAATTTGAAACCATAGAACCAAAGCTTATATAGAGGAGAAGAAGGTTTGTGAAGACCTTACTAGTCAAAAATGCGATGCAGGCTTCAAATCGACAGAAATCCTCAAGAACACTAATTTCTCTTTCCTTTTTCGATTTCTCCATATTTTTGGCTATTTTGCTGATATTTTACAATAGCTGGACAAATTTAATAGAAGACATAGAGTCCAAGATTAAATCTTAGCTGTTAGATCAAATTGACAAATCCTGTGCAATCTTGCTTTTTAAGATCACATCATGGTTCGAATTAAAGATCAATACTTACCTCATCATCTTCATGCTTATAATCATTCTTTATGTCATTCTAAAAACTTCTTATCAAAATTCAAAACCTTTAATCAAAAGGTTTTAAATTTCCAAAGGTGCTTCCTAGGGGGTTATCCATCCTGGGATTTCTCTTACCTGGGCATGATTAACTGCGGAATTCTGATGAGATATGGGCATTACTGCTAGTATAATGCCATTTGTCACTGGATATCGATAACCTATAAATACCTCAATCCTAGTATGACATGTCAGCCTCTCTAAATATGCTTGGTACTGTCCTCACAGGGAAACATCGTAGAACACCAAAAGACCTCTTCTAACCTCATAATCATCATCAAATGAACACCAAACCTTAAAAACCCCCGATGGCTGAAACTTTAGGGGTCAATTATTTCAAGAAATACTTAACCAATCAACAGGTTGTTCAGTTTAAATCAAAGATCAGGCTTACCTCTACACAATGCTATAGCTGGTTTTGGATTTTGACAGTACTCCGGTCGACAACATGACACCAAACTCAACCAATCAAAAATCTGAAACCATAGGATCGAAGATTATACAAAGGAGAAGAAGGTTTGTGAAGACCTTACCAGTCAAAACTATGATGCGGGATTCAAATCGGCAGAAATCTTCAAGAACACTACTTTATCTTTCCTTTTTCAATTTCCCTTGATTTTTGGCTATTTTTCTGATATTTTATAGCTACTGGATGAATTTAATAGAAGAGAGAGAGTCCAAGATTAAATCTTGGCTATTAGATCAAATTGACAAATCATGTGCAATCTTTCTTTTGAAAATCACATCTTGTGTTGCCATGTGTCCCTCCTAACCGTCCTTTCATCTTTCTCTCTCTTTGGCCCCCACTTTATGTTAGGGGAAGGGAAGCTTGATGAATTCCCTTGACTCCCAAGCATAGTGTTTGGGAAGGTCAAACACTTGACAGAACTGGAGATAGGTAGCTTTCCCTGACTTCAAGCCTTAGGTGGCGCCTCCTAAGAGTGCCAATACAAAAGTCACTTTATGACTCTCATGATAAAGGGACATGTGTCCTTCTCTCCTTTATCCAACACAAAAGTTATGTCATCATTGCTTTATTAAAGTTAATTTAATAAAGTTACTTTATCAGTGTCTACTCAGGTTTCACTCAGGACTTACGCAAGATTGATTTATGTATACTGAGGCCCGCTAAATGATTCTAAGCCAAAGTATATATGTGTGGGCCCTATATGGCACCACACACCAATGTCTACTTTAAAAATGCAAGGTATTCAAGTCTACCCTGAAAATGCCATATGTACTCACATACCGGCATACTTTACTCCATTAACTTGTCCTATACCTTGTGACATAGTTGGACAATATCTGTCTACTAACCAAATGGTATCGTATATGTGTACTATGCACATCTGCACTGACACTTTAATCATACTACCACAAACACCAAGCCCTTTGCCCAATAGGGTTAAATCACATAATCCCAGAGAGTCTTTCTATCTCTCATCTTTCTTGGGACTTTTCTGAACTGGGCTTATTTGTCTACCTGATGTGAGGTTATCCTTAAGTTTCTAGGCCCAAATTTTGGGATATTACAATTTCTTTACCCTCATTTCTACCCATTTGGTCACCCAAGACAAAAAGGAAGAAAGGGAAAGGCAAGCTAGAATTTTTAAGAACTCAAGAAAGGTAAGGAACTTCTCTCTAAGATTCCACTCTCATACTTACCTTTCTAGCCAAAAGTGTCTTCATGAACATTGTTCCTCTTAGTCTAAGCTTCATTTCTATTGTTTTAGCTTTTCAAGAGGAGGTGTTTTAAGGCATTTATATAAGTCCAAAGTTATGGAATCATGAAACAAAGCTTAGAAGAAGCAAGAGGTGAATAAGAGCTTTCTTTTGAACCATGTATTGTGTGATTGGGATGAGCATTGTGGAATAGGTAATTTTTCCTAATTTTTGGTTATATGAGCATTCTTAGGGTTCATGGTGTTTTCATCTTATAAATGGTGTCAAATGATGTATTTATGAAAGTTAAATGTCAAATCTTGAAACTTGGTGGTTGTTGGTTTTGGGAGGTTGATTTTGGCCAGAATAGAACACATGATAGGAGTTTGATTTTCTTAAAATTAATCCACTAATGGTTTCCTCTTGAAAATTTGTGTGGGAATATGGTGTGGTTGTGAATTTAGAACAATTGGAAACAAAGTTTGAAAATTGGAATTGTTGTACAAGTGCTATTAGAATTTTCTCCTGAAAGACAGTATGCTAGTGGCATGTTTTTGAATAACTAAACTTTACCCAATGACCCTGATATTTTTCAGAACAAAAGTAAGCATGTCAACCTTTAATTTAACATATAATTTGCTCAATTTGGGTTAGTATATTGGGAGTTCTAAATTGTTAAATGTAGGCAATGATTCTGGAAAAATAATGGTGGCAGACTGATTGTGACGTGTTTTTGTCTTGCCAAATGAATTCCAACGTCCACTAAATTTTCTAGAAATAAAATAGATCCAACATGTAACCCCCTTACCGTAATTATATCCGAATTATGAAATTTAAGTGAAATAGAGACCAATAAGACAAAAACACATTTATAATCCCTTATCTTCAAGATGGGGTATACCGAAAATAGTTCAAAACATAGTTCATCTAGTCTCACATTCACCTTCGAATACAACTACCTGTGCAGTTAAATCACATAATAAATATCAGAGTGCGTAACTAAAATCCCGGTAACCCCAAGTTATTTGTATATATACACAATGGGTTCAAAGTTTCCCAAATTGGGGATTACATATCCAAAAATATTATCTACAACTCATATACAAACAGTAATGCCAAAATCCTATTAGATAACCAACGGTCCAAAATCAAATTGTCCCTACGAGATCCTAACCACTTCGGGTTGGCTGCTTCCCCTTTAAGCCACTTGCGCTATCTGAAATGATAGTCATTTGGAAAGAGTGAAATTCTAAAGAATCCCAGTAGTAACAAATCACTCATACAATATATAAACACAAAACATTTAAGTTCATCATGTTCAGCAACAACATTATGAGACATGGCTCGCGCCACAACTGACAACACTCACAGCTGTAATCACAATGCACTATGCCTGCTTTCGTGGTAATCACTATGCCAGCTCTCGCTCTAATCTCAATGCCCGCTTTCGAGGTAATCACTATGCAGCAGCATCACAAGGCACAAAGCTCCATAAGGCGTCTCAATACATCACAAGGCAGCAGCAACAGCAACACAATGCATGACAGGCATACATATAGTACATTTACACAAAGTATAATAGAGGAGTCACTACCTGTATCTTTCCTGACATTCTTCGGCATAGTGGGCTCACGAGTCTGACAGATGTCAAATTTTATAATCAAATTAGGGACAACCAATCAATCTCTTTTTTCCAAATGCTTATTTCTATAATACTCTAAGTTTGTTATCATTTAAACTATTTAGGACGATCATTAGAGGCCTAAGCAAATACTTAAAGGGTTGGAAGAAAGTATCTTGAAGACCCCTTGTTCGGAAGCACAACACAAATTTTTGGCTGACTCACTCGAGTGAAGATGACCTTACTCGAGTGATGAGAGACTTGTACTCGAGTGAGATTGGTTCCCACTCACGAGTGTTTGACAGTAAGCAACTACCATAGCTAGAGAGTGCTCACAGCACTCAAGCATAAGGCTTTGCACTCGAGTGATGACTCCAAATCCACTCGAGTCCCCGAAAGTGCAATACAGAAAGTGACAACCCGAGAGCACATCCAACAATAGAGGAAAGAGCTCACTCGAGCACCACCCATGGCACTCGGGTGAGGAGCCCACAGTTGTGAGTTTCAAAACACACTCTTGAACATTGACCAGTGAGTGAGGACCTGAGAGCAACCCTAATTTTGAACACATGCCATCACTCGAGTAACCCCTTGCTCACTCGAGTGATCCCCAACTTCACTCGCGGAGTAAGAAGTGCACACGAGCTTCCTTCATGAGAACCCAGGCGAAACACAAAGAGAAAAGGGATAATACACAGTAGCATTCGAGTGTGATCCTCCCTCACTCGAGTGATACTACCAGATTGCCAAATGGCAGCAACTAACAGAAAATTCCCAGATTTACCAAACTTAACCCAATGGTTCCTAAGCTTCACACAAGATTCATTACCACTTAAAATTGCCTAAGGAACATATTGGTAACTTCCAAAAACATCCAAAAACCATTTTAACCATAATCTATGCTATTGGGTCTCTATAACACACAACTCCCAATTTCATTCAATTCACTTCCAAACTTTAAAACCATTACAAACACTCCAATAACCTCACAACATACCATTTCCAACATCATCCATTATGATATTCATACATTCAAAAAAGGACATAAAACCAGGGCAAATTCTAGAATTTCTCAAACTTATCCAAAAATCACAATAAATATACCAAAAAGTATCAAATGCTTACCTCTTCACTTTGCCAAAACCAGAACTTTGATTCTCCAACTTTCAAATTACTCCAACACCTAACTATCACCTTTCTAAATCCTGAAACCACCAAAATGGAGCTCTCAACACTGAACAAATTTAATGAAGAGTGTTTGAGCATAGTAGAACTATTACCTACCCAAAATTCAAGCTTTCTCCTTCTCTTTCTACCTTCAAGGTCACCGGAAATGGGAGATGGATGAGAGAGATGATTATGAGAGATATGGTAAAGATAATGATGATTGTACATTTTCCTTTCCCCCATACACAAACTGAATAGGAGAGAGAAGAGAGAGAAAAAGTGAGTTTTTGTCTTTTATGCCATATCAATTGGTCTACACGATGACACTTGTCAACATCTAATTCACTCCCTCTATGAGCTCACAAAAATGCAAAGCATAGGATTCTGACCCATAGACAATAGATCTTAACCCTTGATCTCAAAAGTGTTTGATGACACTAATTACAATCAACATCAGAGTCATTAGCCCTTAATTTGAAATTGGGTCATTTAAATTCTCCCCCCATAAAATAAATTTCACCCTTAAAATTTGTCAAACTACTTGAGCCATAAACTCTGGATATCGCTTTCATATATCCTCTTCCACTTCCCAAGTTGCTTCTCTCTGGGTCATTCCTTTCCAGATTACTTTCACATAAGGGATACTTCGGTGTCTGAGCCGCCGTTCTTCTCGATCAATAATCTGTTCTGGCTCCATCACATACGTGAAATTGTCTTTCAACTCAACTTCCTTATACTCAACAATGTGGATGGATCCGGTTGGTACTTTTTCAGCTGGGAAACATGAAACACATCATGGAGCCTGCTCAAGTTTGGGGGTAGGGCTACTCGATATACAACAAGCCCAATCCTCTCAAGGATCTCAAAAAGACCTATATACCTTGGGCTCAACTTCTTTCGTTTGATTGCTTACCCAATACCGGTGACAGGAGATACTCTTAGAAACACATGGTCACCAACTTCAAACTCTAGAGGCCTTCTCCTCTTGTCAGCATAGCTTTTCTGTCGACTCTGCGCTGTAAGAAGCCTCTTACGAATGATTCAAATCTGGGCTAAGGTTTGATCAATAAGATCTGGCCCATACAGTTTTCTCTCAGATAATTCATTCCAACACAATGGTGATTGGCACTTCCTTCCAAATAATGCTTCATACGGTGCCATTTGAATGCTCGCATGATAGCTATTGTTGTAGGCAAACTCAGTAAGAGGAAGAAAATGATCCCAACTCCCTTTGAAGTCAAGGACACATGCATGAAGCATATCCTCTAGTATTTAAATAGCCCTCTATGACTGTCCGTTTGTCTAAGAATGATAGACCGTACTGAATATCAATTGAGTTCCCAAGGCTTCATGCAACGCCCTCCAAAATCTTGAAGTAAATTGGGGATCTCAGTCTGAAATGATATTGTTCGGTATGCCATGGAGCTTCACAATCTTCGAATATAAATCTCTGCTAGCTTGTCCAGAGAGTAACTAGCATTAACCGGCACACAATGACCCAGATCACATCATAATTCCTGATCCTGAGCAATCCCACCACAAGGTCCATGGTCACACTTTGCCATTTCCATTCCGGAATCTCAGGACTCTACAACAAACCAGGCGGTCTCTGGTGTTCAATCTTTATCTTTTGGCATGTGAGACATTGTGCCATATATTTTGTCACATCACTCTTTAATCTGGATAAAGAGTGTACCGGCTCTTATGCGCCTCATTTAAGATTTTCTGTCTCAACTCCACCTTAAGCGGAACACAGATTATCTTTTGATAACGAACCAATCCACTAGGCGACAGATCATAGCCCTGAGCTTCTCCCCGCTCGATTCTAGCTAGATTACACTATATCCAAACATCTTGCCTCTAAGCGTCTTCAATCTCAGCTCTCAAGTCACTTTCCCCTTGGGAAATATTATAGTTGGCACAGATGATTTGGTGCGACAAGTTCAAATCATGAAAATCTTCTATCAATTTCCCCTCTTGTATCATCAATGCTGCCACAAGCACCGTTTTTCGACTAAGAGCATCAGCGACTACATTTGCCTTACCCGGATGATATTTGATTTCCAGGTTGTAGTCCTTAAGCAACTCCATCCAGCAATGTTGTCTCATATTCAATTCTTTTTTATCATACAGATACTTGAGACTCTTTTGGTCGCAGTACAATTCTACAGTCACACCATTCATATAATGCCGCCAAATCTTCAATGCAAACACAATAGCCACAAGCTCCAGATCATTAGTGGAATAGTTTATTTCATAAGGTTTGAGCTGTCGAGAGGTATAGACCACCACACGTCCCTGTTGCATAAGGACACACCCCAATCCCTGCCTACTGGCATCACTATACACAACGTATGTCAAATTGGGATCAGGTATAATCAACACAGGTGCCGTAGTCAACCTCTTTTTCAGTTCCACAAAGCAATTTTTACAATGTTCATCCCATACAAATGGATGATCTTTTCTCATGAGCTTGGTCATCGACAACGCAATACGGGAGAAATTCTAAATGAATCTCTAATAGTAACCAGTAAGCCCTACCTCTGCAACAGCTTCTGGCTTCTTCCAGTCTAGTACTGCTTCCACTTTACTGGGATCCATAGAGACCCCTTCTTGCGAGATAACATGGCCCATAAATTTTACTTCTAATAGCCAAAATTCGTACTTACTCAATTTAGCATAGAGCTGCTTTTCACGTAATGTATTCAACACAATTCTCAAATGATGCTCATGCTCTTCTCTACTTTTAGAGTATATCAAAATATCATCAATGAATACCATAACGAACTAATCTAGGTATTGTCAGAAAACACGGTTCATGTAATCCATGAAAACCGCAAGTGCATTGGTTAGCCCAAACTACATCACAAAAAATTCATAATAACCATTCCTAGTCCGGAAAGCAGTCTTCAGAACATCTGCTTTCACTAGTAGCTGATGATACCCTGACCTTAGATCAATCTTCAAAAATACACATGAACCAGATAGTTGATCTAAAAGGTCATCAATTCTAGGGAAAGGGTACTTGTTCTTAACAGTAATCTTATTTAACTCTCTATAGTCGATACACAAGTGAAGACTTCTCTCTTTCTTTTTCACAAACAAAACTAGAGCTCCCCAAGGCGACACACTGGGTCTAATAAACCCCTTTTCAAGTAAATCTTCAATCTGCTTCTTTAGTTCTGCCATTTCATGTTAGGCCATACGATATGAGGCTTTAGATATAGAACCAGCTCTAAGCACAATTTCAATCAGAAATTGAACTTCCCTTTCAGGAGGCAACCCACTTAGGTCATCCAGAAATACCTCAAGGAATTCATTCACTATGAGTATACTACTCAAAGTTTCACTAGTTTCTCCTTATACAGAAAAGAAAACCATATATCCCTGACAACCCTTTTTCAGATATTTCTCAACCTTAACTATTGAAAGGAAATTCAGTCCGACATTTTTGTCCTCAATGCTTTGAGAAACAGGATATACTATCCTCTTATTCCCACAATCTAGTAATACATTATTCGCTCTCAACCAATCAAAACCCAAAATGACTTCCAACTGGTAGAGCAGTAAACAAATCAAATCTACCACATATTCATGACCCACAATGATTACAACACAATTTAAACAGGCTTCTGTAGTTACAGCCTTCATACCTATCAGTGTTGACACAATCAGATCGAATGGTAACTTATACACATTTATACCTACGTGCTTCATATAATCATATGCAATAAAAGAGTGACTTGCACCTGAGTCAAACAATGCTTGTAATACATATACATTGAGAAGAACTGTACCTTGTATCAGCTCTGGGGATTTCTGGGCTTCCTCGTGAGTCATAGCAAATACTCGGCCTTGAGCCTTCGGTCTCTACTCCTATCGTGGCTATCCACACTCAACGGATATATGCCCCACTTGCTTGCACTTAAAACAGATCACTCGACCATCACAAGTCTTGCCATGATGTAGCTTGTTACATCGAGGACATGTCCATACAGTAAGAGCTCTCTGCTGATTATGACTCCTAGATTGATAGGGCTTTTTACTACTGCCTCAATATGGAAATGATCCTGAGTCCTTTTACTTTTGAGAAATACTGCCCTTACTGGGCTCACTATGACCACCAGTAGTCTTAGCCGGATAGAGCTATATCAGATTGCTCTCTGTGATCCGACATTCCTCAACTGCTTTGTTGAACTCAGAAAACTAATGGGTGGCTAATCTTTTCCTTATATCAAGGCTCAAACCCCGTATTAACATGTCTGAGCTCAACTCCTCATCATCCATCTTCCGCAGATAGGACGAATACCGAGACAAGAGGATAAAACGGGACAGGTACTCATCAAAAGACTCTATGTCCCCTTGCTTGATGTTCAAAAACTTAGTCTCCTTCTCAAGCCTTACTGACTTAGGAAAGTATTTTTCATTAAAATGTTGGTGGAACAACTCCCAAGTCAATGGTATATTCTTGCTCCACAATGACAAAGCAATATTCTTCTACCAGCGATCTACATCTCCCTCAAGCTTATACATCGCCAGTCGAGCTTTCACTTCTGAGGGACATTCAAGAACCTCAAAAATTTTCTCAAGACGGTTTAGCCAATCTTCCGCTGCCTGAGGATCAAATTTCCCTTTAAATGCCGGAGGTAGGTGTTTACAAAATCTGGAGACCCTAAACTGAAGATCTCTTTTCTCTCTAACTGGAACTCCATATTATTCCTGGTTTGGTCTAGCACGAGGAGGTGATTCAAGTGGTCGTGCCGACCCTTCTACCATTTCTTCTCTATGAGTCCCCTCTTGAGTCTCCTCTTACATTTTCTTCCGAGTAGACTAACCTTGGGCCTCATTATTCTTTGCTTTCTCAGCTCTGAGCTCTTTTCTAAGCTCAGCAATCATATCCCGCTGATCTCGAATCAACCTCATCATTTCTTGCAACAGGTCCAGTGGATTATCATTAACCATCTCCACCTCAGGATCTACTTGTTGTACTCTGGGGCAACCTTTTGTTGTTCTTTTCATTCGACAAAGAACTCAACCCATTAATTCCACAATCATAGTATACATATAATTGCACAAATCATATATATGTGTATACAATAGTCATTCATAAATGATCTACTATTACTAAGACCACACTATGGGAGTTATCCTAGGAAACTCTACCCTTACCAGGAACTACAGCTCTGATACCAAAAATGGAACCCCCTCACCGTAATTATATCCGAATTATGAAATTTAAATGAAATAGAAACCAATAAGATAAAAACACATTTATAATCCCTCATCTTCAAGATGAGGTATACCAAAACCAGTTCGAAACATAGTTCATCTGGTCTCACATTCACCTTCGGATACAACTACCTATGCAAATAAATCACATAATAAATATCAGAGTACGTAACTAAAATCCTGATAACCGCGGGTTACTTGTATATATACACAATGGGTTCAAAGTTTCCCAAAATAGGGATTACATATCCAAAAATATTATCTACAACTCATATACAAATAGTAATGCCAATATCCTATTAGATAACCAACAGTCCAAAATCAAATTGTCACTACGAGATCTTAGCCACTTCAGGTTGCCTGCTTCCCCTTTAAGCCACTTGCGCTGTCTGAAATATTAGTCATTCGGAAAGAGTGAGATTCTAAAGAATCCCAGTAGTAACAAATTACTCATACAATATATAAACACAAAGCATGTAAGTTCATCATGTTCAGCAACAACACTATAAGACATGGCTCGCACCACAACTGACAGCACTCACAACTGTAATCACAATGCACTATGCCCGCTTTCGTGCTAATCACTATGCCAGCTTTCATTGTAATCTCAATGCCCTCTTCCGCAGTAATCACTATGCAGCAGCATCACATGGCATAAAGCTCCACAAGGCACAAAGCTCCATAAGGTGTCTCAATACATCACAAGGCAGCAGCAACAGCAACATAATGCATGATAGGCATACATACAGTACATTTACACAAAGTATAAGAGAGGAGTCACTACCTGTATCTTTCCTGATATTCTTCGGTACAGTGGGCTCCCGAGTCTAACAGATGTCAAATCTTATAATCAAATTAGGGACAACCAATTAATCTCTATTTTCCAAATGCTTATTTCTATAATACTCTAAGTTTGTTATCATTTAAACTATTTAGGATGATCATTAGAGGCCTAAGCACATACTTAAAGGGTTGGAAGAAACATACTCAAGTGAAGATGACCTCACTCGACTAATGAGAGACTCGTACTCGAGTGAGATTGGTTCCCACTCATGAGTGTTTGACAGTGAGCAACTACCATAGCTAGAGAGTGCTCACAACACTCGAGCATAAGGCTTTACACTCGAGTGATGACTCCAAATCCACTCGAGTCCCCGAAAGTGCAACACAAAAAGTGACAACCTGAGAGCACATCTAACAATAGAGGAAAGAGCTCACTCGAGCACCACCCATGGAACTCAGGTGAGGAGCCCACAGTTGCGAGTGTCAAAACATACTCTTGAATATTGACCAGCAAGTGAGGACCTGACAACAACCCTAACTTTATATACTTGCCATCACTCGAGTGACCCCTTGCTCACTAGAGTGATCCCCAACTTCACTCGCGGTTTAAGAAGTACACTCGAGCTTCCTTCATGAGAACCCAGGCGAAACACAAAGAGAAGAGGGACAATACAAGGTAGCACTCGAGTATAATCCTCCCTCACTCGAGTGATACTATCAGATTTCTAGATGGCAGCAACTGATAGAAAATTCCTAAATTTACCAAACTTAACCCAATGGTTCCTAAGCCTCACTCAAGGTTCATTACCACTTAAAATTGCCTAAGGAACACATTGGTAACTTCCAAAAACCATTTTAACCACAATTTATGCTATTGTGTCTCTATAACACACAACTCCCAATTTCATTCAAATCACTTCCAAACTTTAAAACCATTACCAACACTCCAATAACCTTACAACATACCATTTTCAACATCATCTATTATGACATTCATACATTCAAAAATGGACATAAAACCAGGGAAAATTCCAGAATTTCTCAAACTTATCCAAAAATCATAATAAATATACCAAAAAGTATCAAATGCTTACCTCTTCACTTTGCCAAAACAAGAACTTTGATTCTCCAACTTTCAAATTACTCCAACACCCAACTATCACCTTTCCAAATCTTGAAACCACCAAAATAGAGATCTCAACACTATGAACAAATTTAATGTAGAGCGTTTGAGCATAGGAGAACCATTACCTACCCAAAATTCAAGCTTTCTCCTTCTCTTTCTACCTTCAAGGTCACCGGAAATGGGAGATGGATGAGAGAGATGATGATGAGAGATATGGTAAAGATAATGATGATTGTACATTTTCCTTTCCCCCATACACAAACCGAATAGGAGAGAGAAGAGAGAGAAAAAGTGAGTTTTTGTCTTTTATGCCATATCAATTAGTCTACACAATGACACTTGTCAACATCTTATTCACTCCCTCCATGAGCTCACACAAATGTAAAGCATAGGATTCTGACCCATAGCCAATAGATCTCAACCCTTGATCTCAAATCACTAATGAGTTTCCTCTTTGGTAACTAACCAATAGGTCGGTAAATTTCCAATTTTACCATTTTGCCCCTGGTTTCACTATGATTATTAAATCATCATTATGAACATTTATTTCAAATTCGTATCACATTTATCCAAAAGTGTTTCATTACACTAATTACAATCAACATCATAGTCATTAGCCCTTAATCTGAAATTGGGTCATTACTCAACAAGCTTTAATTTGATGTGTGATTAGTAATAATTGGATAAGTATATAGAAATTTATTATTGTTGGAAGTTGTGTATTAATTCTAAGCAGAATTTTGTGATTGAAGTGAATAATTGAGGATTCTTGAAAAGTGTACATGTAAATGGCAGTTATAACTATATTTGCCATAAAGTGTACTTAATAAGGATCACATTGAGCTTTCAACCAACCCAATTAGAGTTTTGTAGAATTAGTTATGATTTTTCAAAGTATAGTGAAAAATTTGCCAGCTTTATGTCTTATGCTAATTTAAGACTTAGTGGCATAAATGTAATAATTAGGAACTCCAAGGGTTAGGATTAGGCCCTTAAAGTTGTTGAAAGCCCATGTAGCCATATTGGACATTTATTTATCATGGCTCTATGTATGGTTATGTATTGAGGGCCATACGATGATAAAGAAGAAGAATGGAAGAATTTCCAAATAACTATAATGGTTGGAAGAGAAGGTACAGAAGATGACACAAGTCCAAAAGGTAGTATAACTTTCCTAACTTGCATTCACTTGATAAGTATGCTTATGTATTCACTTAAAGCTTTATTTTTACAGATGCTATAGCCATAGGTGTAATGTGTGAAGCATTAAGCATGCAAGTATGTCATTATGCTAGTATGAATTTATGTAAGCAAGCATGTCTGCATTAAGCTTTAATCTTATATGCCTAGTTGGCAAAATTTGCTACTGAGATTCCCTCAAATCTCACCCTACCTGACCCAACCATATAGGTGTGTTGAGCACATAGATGGAATGCTTGAAGAGGTGCCATGTTAAGTTGTAAAGAAGGACAAAACATTGTTGCTTGAGAATTTGTTATGTATAAATTATGGTACTCTGTATGTATAGATATACATAGATACAACTCTGATGATTATAAGATAAGGTTGAGAACTGAAGGTAAAGTTTTTACCTAGTAAAAAAAGCCCCAAGAATAATTAAATAGGCATTTGGCTGGGAGTTTTAATTAACATATTTCCTAAGCCATAACAAGAACAATAACGCTTCTGAATACGTAATAAGGGGCATAAATGTAAGGTGTTACACCAACCACGAGTTGTGGGAACATATGATAGAGTTATACCTAAAGGCTTATAATAACTACACTTTCACCTCAACACGGTATTCAAGATTCTTGTTTGAGGTGGAAATGCTTTATGGGAAAAGGGGCATATACAAACTGATGATGACCAATGAAGTATGGATCAAAACCATATTGTCCTTTTCCAGACATAGCTTTCTGGACCCGAAAGAAGAACGAGATCATATAATGTGGTCCTTTTTGGTTCCTTCTTTTTGTTGAACAAATGTATGCATATGTGTTGAACCATATATGAAGAATGTCATACTAGTATGCACCTATATTTTAATGATAGTATAGTAAATCTGATTTTGATGTAAATATAAAGCCGCTTTTGATGTTAATATGATTGTTTAGAATAATATATGTATATTCCTATTTTGTGTTGATGTTTAAGTATAAGGAGTATATGCATATATTAAATATGACATTAATAGTGCAATCTTTTCTTTAATAATGAAAAGAAACAATGGTTCAATTGAGAAACATACAAGTAGAGACATAAATTGAGAATATGGAAGTAGATTAGGAGGAAGGGCAAACTCAACCCGAGGGATTGAACCAACAAATAGAACTAAATCAGGGATCTCATGGGGACCCGCCTAAAAAAGATGAAACTTACAGTACTGGGTTACAGAATTCTGCAAGCATCAGCCTCCAGTTTTTAGAGGCGAGTTTGACCTATAGATAGTTAAGGACTGGTTGCTTTGACTATAGAAGATCTTTCAAGTGATAGAGTGCCCTACTGAGAAGAAGGAACATATGGCTATATATAAGCTAGAAAGGGACGTTGATAAGTGGTGGAAGAACACAGAAATCATCTTGTGGACTCAGACCATTCCAATCCCATAAGAATTGTTCCAAGACAAGTTTGATGAGAAGTACTTCCCCTGGTCTGTCAGAATTAAGAAAGAAGTAGAGTTCTTATCCCTCCTATAAGGCAACGAGGAGACCTTTGATGAACATTTGTCATAGTTCATCAGTCTGTCCTACTACTCCTCTTATGTGAAATACTGAGTAAGAAGTGCACTCGAGTCCTGAAAGTGCAACCGTGCAAGTGTTAGCCTGAGAGGAAACAAGATCCTAAATCCAAGAAGTGCACTCGAGTATCTGTATATGTAGTCAATTAGGAACTAATACTCAAGTCCTTTAGTAACACTTTCAAGTGAATGTCTGTAATCTTGCATGCTGAAGTAAAACCAGAAAACTTCATCAAACTGATATGTGATGGTGTACTTGAGTGAAGGGTAAGGCACACAATGTCGACTTGCACTTCTAGTGCAAACTTTACACTTTCTGCAGGACCCAAGTAAAGAGATGCTGAACAGCCTAAGCACTCGAGTATTGAGATGGTGCACTCGAGTGTGGCATAAATACTCTTGTAAGTACAAAGTTTGCTCTTGCAAGTGTTTGGCAGAGACTACCTAAAATAATGATATCAGCCAAGATCACTCAAGTAAGGATTGACAACTCGAGTGTGACGACCCAATACTTGAAAGTGAACTCATGCACTTGAAAGTGTGATCAAGATGATTCTGTATAAGCCATGCAGATTTCAAAGAGAGCCCTAGTATGAAAGGTTACACTTGAGTGAGAACTCAAATACACTTGAGTGAGAAAGATAAACTCGTGTTCAACTGGCTCAGAAGCAAAATGCAATACAAAATCACAACGAACAATCCGAATATGGTTAAATGTTATTTACTCATTTCAAGTATGAAACAAGAAAATGAATGTTTAGATTACAGATTCAAATAAGAAAGTCATTACAATGAATAAATTCATTACACACCAACTGTCAGACAACTGTCATCATATGCAATTGACCGACCATAAACAAATGTCTGAAAATACAAATGCTCATATCTCACTCCACAACATGACGTTCAGTTTCATAATAGAACATCCCACTCCTCTACGGCACGTTACACAATAGCTATTTCAGACTTGTTATAAATATAGAGCATCAAAAATAGACAGAATATAGAACCACGCAAACATATATTGAAACACTTACAAGAGTCTCTGTTTTCATATTCATCTTTATATTCATATTGTACTTTAGTGATTATTATTATATCCACTCTGTGAAAGAGTTTTGTAAACACATTTTAATTGTATTTTTTATCTCAAGGTAAAGGGAACTTAAGAGAGTAGATTTCCTTACAGGGGAAGCTATAGAGAATTTCTTGTAAGACTTTCTGGTCGTAAGACTTATAAGGTGTAAGCAGTAGATAATGTTGCTGCTTGTAAGACTTAATAAGGTGTAAACAGGAGAGAACGTTGCTACTCATAAGACTTGCACTAGTAAGCAGGAGAAAAATGTCTTCGGGTTTATTCTGCTCCTAAGACTTGCTAGAAGGGGAAGAGAAAATTTTAGGTATTAGAATATTTTTGCTCGTTGTCCTTGTGAGGACATTTATTGTCTTGAGGTGTTCCAAGAGCCCACTGAATCTTGGAGGTGTTGATCTCTGAGGACTAAACGTAGGCATGGAGTTGGGCCAAACTAGTGTAACTCTCTGTGTGCCAATTCTCTTATCTCTACTCTCTCTCCATATGTCTCCATAATACCGTAACACGCAAAAAATTTATCATAGTACCCAATTCACCCCCTCTCTTGGGTGAAGCTTGCCACTTTCATTTGATATCAAAGTAAGGTCTTCTCTAAAGAGCTTAACAACTTGAGAAGGAACTATTTAATGGCAATAATGGGTAAGAACATTTTTCCAGATAGAGATTCTATCACTAGACCTCCTAGTTTTGTTAGAGAACATTTTTCATTTTACAAAGCTAAATTTAGAGTATTCATAATGGTAAATGAATATGGTTTATAGAATGTAATACAAGATGGTGTGTAATATCCCAAATTTTGATTAAAGGCTAATCATGATTATTGTGGATAATTATGGATTTAATTGGAAGTATTATGTGTTTTATGGCAATATTAAATTAATATGTCATAATTACTGAAAAATTGGAATAATGGAAATATTGGCCATAAGTGGTAATTAATGGAGAAATTAATTACTAACTAAGAGAAAATGGGATGTGTGATTAAAATGGCTAATGGAGAGATTAAAGTAGCTAATTGGGTGCTTATTGTGTGAGAACCAATGAGAAGAAGACATGTGGCAAGTTGGCTTGTGTGTGTGTAAGAGAGAAAAGTCAAAGTTCTTTTTTTAGCATTTCTCTCTCCTCTCTTCCCCTTTCTTGCGCTGAAAAATCTGAATTGGGAAGGAGTGTGATTATTTTCACTTCTTCATCACTCTTCCCTCTCATTTCTCTCATTCTTGCTCTCTCTCTCTCGTCAGCCATGGAAGGTGAAAAGGAAGAAGGAAAAGCTTGATCTTTGGGTAAGTAAATGCCCTCCATTGCTCAATCTCCCTTCATTAAAGTTAATCCTTGAGTTAAGAGCTACATTTCTATGGTTATAGTTTTCCATTTGGTGTTGGTTTGAGACTTCAAGAAATTGTGGAGGTTGGAGAATCAAGAAGCTACTTTGAGAAAGTTGTTAAGGTGAGTTTAAGAAACCTTTCTATATAAGTTTTGTGCCAAATAATTTAGCTTGGAAATTCTGGAAATTTGGCTTGGAATTTCGAAAATTAGGGTCTTGTGGTGTTTGAATTGTTGTTGTCATGGAATTAGTGCCTTGTTAAGTGTTTTGAATGAATGGTATTGAATTGAAGCTTAAAGATGAAGTTTGGGAACTTTATGTTGGTTTTGTGCATTGGGCAAAAACAGGGCATGTAATTGGGTTGTGATTTTGGTCATTTTGAAGTCACCATTGTGTTCCTTGAGTGATTTTGTGTGGGAGAAGTATTGAATATGAATTTTGAACCATTGGGAACTTAGTGTTAAAAGTGGCAAGTTTTGGTTGTAAGAAACTCTGTTTTGGCAGTGATCTTACATGGACGTTGTAAAATAGCAAATGGTGTTCGAAAATTATTAAACTTTCCAGTCTTAAAGTTCACATCTCAAGCTTCAAAATGGACATATGTTTTGTGTCATTTCGATTTTTGGGATAGGAGTTATGACTGTCCAAAGTTTGATGTTAAATCTGGGTGCAATTCTGGAATAGTGTAGACTTTTCTTGAAATCTGTATTTTTTTGGTGATTCTCAGTGCAGGGCTGTATTTTTCCTTGAAAGAGGACTTAAATACCTTTCATTTGGCTTTGGGATCACCTCATTTTGATTTTTCTAGAATTAGTTATGAATTTTTGAAGTTGCCTTGGCTGCAGCAGAAAATTCTTCGCTGCAGCGCAAAAGCTTCTGTGAACGTTCTGGCCGCAGCCAGAAAATTCTCGGCTGCAGCCAGAAACTTTCTGCGCTGCTTCTGGCCGCAGCCAGAAAATTCTTGGCTGCAGCCAGAAACTTTCTGTGCTGTTTCTGGCCGCAGCCAGAGGTTTTTTTGGCTGCAGCCAGCCCCTGTTTTCAGCACCTTGTGATTTTGAAAAGTGGTTTCCAACCCGATGTTTCCCAACCTTTTAGGGCTTTTATTAGAGGCATTTGTGGCCTCTTAAGGGTCAATTATGATAACCAAAATTAAGTGTTTCAAGTTGATTAAGTCTTGGAATAGAGAATAACTCTTCGTCCCTAATTATAAATATAGGATTTGACATTTGCCCTCCTCGGGAGAGACCGGCGCTAGGACACGCCCGGAAGAACTCAGGTAGTGACTTTTCTCTCATATCTTGTATGATGTTTTGGCATGCATATCTTATCGTTAAATTTGTGAAATGTGTGCCATGGTCCATTGCGGCGTGAGCAGGTTAGCGTGAGCCGTGTAGGGATTGACGGTGGTCATCTCTAGGTCGGCCGTTGAACTGCCGTCGTAAATGTACATGGATCTTTGTGAATCCGACCCGTGGGGCGGCGTTGTGAAACCAGCCGTGGGCTGTGTGTGTGAATCTTGCCTATGTGGCTTGCGAATATGATATGCTTTATATGGATCCCAGCTGTGGTGAATTATACTGTGTTGATTGTTGTGATGCAATACAACGTGAGCAATTCAGCGTGAGCAATCGTCAGGGATGACATGTGTCATACTAACCATTGCCGTTGTAACTGCCGTTGTAGTTGCTTGTGTGGATAGTGATTTGATTACATGCATTATTATTGTACATTATATGATTGACTTGTTACTACGGGGATTCTTTAGAATCTCACTCTCCCAAAAACAATGTTTTAGACAGGGCTGAAGGATCGAGAGGCAAGCGAGCGACGAAGAGTAGTTAGAGCTCCTGTTTAGGAGTGTATTTTGGAATTAATGGTTATCATTGTAGATTTTGGAATTGTATATCTTTTGGGATAATTTTGGGAAACAATTGTGTATATTGGGATTGATAGTATAGTTTTGTGTAATCCCCAAGTTAAGGGTATTGAACCGTGGGCTTTGTGCCTTTGTAAATCCCTTATTTAATGAATGGAACCCGAGTGTGTCGGGAATTTGCTTTATACTCTGATATTTGTGAATAAAATCAACTTGTGCAGGCCATTTAGTATTGAAATGTGAATGTGAGACCATTGTTGAACAAATTTTGTAAAATTTTTGTAAGCCATGATTTTGGGGAGATTGACTTTGTTTAAGTCCCAAAATCTATTACGGTCTCTAATTCCACATTAATTACGTGTTTATGAACTAAATCTCGGCCTTAATCGTGAAGGGGGTTACATGGTGACTATGTTTCAACAAAGAAAGAAGAAGATAGAGTCATAAAGAAAAGCCCAGAGGAATACGATGACAATGACAAACAATTAGTAACATTAAATAGCAAAGCTATTTTAATGATACAGAGTACCCTCGTTAGAAGGAGTATTTTTGAATCTGCATACTGCTGACAGCTAAAGACATAAAGGATGCACTTGAAATTACTCACGAAGGTACATCCAGAATCAAAGAAAATAGAATCAATACTAATGATCTATTTCGAATGAAACCTGTGTTAGAATCGGTAGGCACAGAGGAAGAATTTTAAAAATTTTCACCGATCCTAATCGAGGATCTATCAATGGCGTTTAAACCAAGTTGGAAGAATTCATACCTTTTGATGATTCAGAGTTTTCACGATCTCTAGGAGCCAACATGTCAGGTCCGCTCCCTCTACCGGTATCCACACAAATGCTCTCCAACCGAGACTGTGTGCTAGCGCCTCTAATGTCTCCTAAGGTTTCACTTGCCGCTCTCAATTCTCATGTGCATATCAATATATCTGCTCTATCAAGTTTATAACCTATTAGGGCTATTTTCAAATTTCAAAATTAATCATCATTAATTTCGAAATTAATTAACAATTAATTATCTTGATGAGCTAATTAAATAAATTCAGTTTAAATTAAATTTGTCCAACAGTTTTAATTTAACCTATTTATTTAATCCAAATAAAGAGCTATTAGATTTAATTTATCTTCATAAATTAAATCTGAGATACTATATCTCTATCATGTTAGTTATTAAATTTAATATATCTTAATAAATTAAATTTAAAGCTAACAATATAATAATATCATATAATATATATATACATATATATATATATATAAGATATATATTTTGAAAATATATATATCTAAATAATATTATTAATGAATTTTATATTTTATATATATATATAAATATAAAATTCGTCCACCCTAAATTAAACATTATCTCGTATTGGGCCATTCTTGTGTGCGACCCTGTAGGTCCATATGAAGTTGGCAGTGGGCCAATAACTATACTAATCCAAAAGTTGCAAGCGGCCTCTAGCAAGACATTACGACTACCCAATTCATATGAGGATCGTTATCACGATGCAACCTATCATACAACCATGTCATGTCTCTTTTATCACACGATATATCGATCAAGGATAAGGCATGGATAATGTCATCTTCTTGTTCTTGACCATTACTTTCTCGATTCCTGAGTAGCCTGGTAATAGAGACAGAAACTCCTTTCATTATAATATGGCCATACATTTCTCAGACTCACTCACCGAGGGGCCCAGTAATATCTCTCTACTAATGTGAGGGACAAATTCCATCTTGATCATTCATATTCCTCTGCATGAAAAACCACAAAGCCCGATTATAGCCTTTATCATCACCCGGTCAAAAGTGACTTTTGACTAGTTCAAAGCTTAGCAACTCTCATGTAGGAAAGCTAAATTCAAGAAGGAACTAGAAGAGTTCGATGACAAAAAGAAAAGAAAAGTCTCCCTCTAAGTCATCAAAAAAGTTGATTCATCAAAAAATAAAGATAAACTTGATGATGATATAGGAATAATCGTAAGAAAGTTCAAAAAGTTCTATAGAAAAGGTCAACGAAACATCAAGAATCATTGGGAGGACCAAGCAAGAAAAAAAACAAAGAGCAACAAATTATATGCTATGAATGTGGAAAGCCTAGACATATCAAGTTCGAATGCTTGAAGATTAAAGATAAAAAGAAGCAGAAGAAGAAAGCATACATATAATCCATATGGGGTGAGAGTTCATGGATGAAGAAAGCAACAACGATGAAGTTGCAAACATATGCTTGGTAGCAAAAGAAGAGGAATCGGATTCTGAGGTAAGTGATTATAAACCTACTTATGATGAATTATTATCTAAATATAATGCATTGCATACTGAATTCATTAAAATAGATAAGGAATTAGTAAGTCATAAAAAGAAAATAAAGGAACTAGAAAGTATAACTAATATAGTCAAATAATCACATCCATTGTGTGAAGAAAAGGATAAGAAAGTAAGTAACTTAACGAAAACTTTAGAAAAATTTACTAAAGGTAGTGAAACCCTTTAGGTTATTTTAAAATCACAAAGAATCACTTATAATAAATCTGAAATTGGATATAATTATATTCAAGATAACAATAGAGGAAAGAAAAAGAAAGGCAATAAAAATTATCTAAAATATTTTAAGAATTTTGTACATGCATCAAATCCATTTGTATCATGCAATTACTATAATAGGTAAGTTCATTATACTTCATCATGTTATTTTAGAAAGGAAAAGGCCATTGGCACATAGAAATGGGTTCCAAAAGGGACACATGTACAAAGAGTAATTCATACTAACCATAAAGGACCCAAGAAAGTGTGGGTGCCTAAAACTTGATCATATTACTCTAGGTATGTCTCAAAGTATCATGGACAAACAAATGGTACATTAATATATAGATGCTTAAGACACATGGCTGGTGACAGAGATAAGCTCACCATGCGGAAAACCAGAGAAGGAGGAAAGGTAACTTTTGGAGGTAACCAATCTGGACGTATTGCCAAAATCGATGAAGTTGGAAAAACCAATGGTGTCCAAATCAACGATGTATACTATATGGAAAGGCTATGCCACAACCTCCTAAGAGTGAGTCAAAGTACTAACAAAGATAACTGGGTAATCTTTGACCCAAAGGAATGCTTGATAGTGACAAGAAGAATCTACCGATTAGTAAAGAATCTATCAAAGCAAATATCCAAGCTCAAAGGGATAGTAACTGCTATACTATTTATTTAAATTCAAATTCTTCTAAAAATTGTTTTCTTAGCAAATCTGAGAAAAGTTGGTTATGGCATAAGTGTCTGGCTCATGTCAATATTAATCAACTGGTCTACCTAAACTTAAATTCAAAGACGGCATGTTTTATGATGATTGTCAAAAAGAAAAACAAACTAAATCTTCTTTCAAAACAAAGAATGAGATTTCAACATACAAACCCTTACAATTAATTTATATGGTTTTTATAGGACCAGCAAGAGTAAAAGGTTTTAGAGGAAATTTGTATACTTTAGTAATAGTTGATGATTTTACAAGATTTATATGGACTATATATACAGAACCGATCATGGAAGAGAGTTTGATAATCAACTCTTTGAATATTTTTGCAACGATTAGAGAATAGATCACAACTTGTCTGCACCTAGAAGCCTCAACAGAATGGAGTTGTTTAAAAGAAAGAACAGAGTCCTCACAGAAAATGGCAAGGGCAATGCTTAATGAAACATAAGTATCACAAGTGTCCTGGGAGAATGCAATGAGCACTACATGCTATATCTCAAATCGAGTATATATCCGTAAGTCACTTGTGTAATACCCTAATTTTGGAACTAGAAGCCAGAGAATAAGCCTGAATAAAGTAGACTACAAACCCTATTTTAGTAAGAGTCCTAAGAATGAATAAGAAATAGAATGAATATTTAGAAATTACACCTGGAATAGAATATGGATTTCAATGCGAATTGATCAAAAGAAAATACCCGATCCCTTTAGGATAATGCTGGAATGGCATGAAATCTAACTCAGATCCAAAGGAAAAGGGGAGTAGTGTCTATAAAGAATTAAGAGATAGAATTGAAAAATAATTGAAAGAATTAATGGCACAAGAATTAATATTGCCATAATCAAGGGTAAAAGAGACAATTGCCACTTGATCTTGTTGTTAAAATTGGAAGACAAAATGAAGGGCCAAGACTTACTCTCAAAAGAACAAAGTAATTATGAGAATGAAGACCAAATTATCTCTGCCTTTTTTCTCACAAAAAATGTTCAAAAGAGGGGTAAAAGAAGGAAGAAGAATTTTGTTTAAAAATGTCAAAGTTTCAACTTGGAATATTATGGACTAATGGCCAGGCAAATTGAGGCAATTAATCAACAATTTCTCTTCCATTTGGTGCCCAATTTCATCCAAACCAAGGAGGAAAGAGGGAAAAAAAGTCAGTACATTTACCATAAGAATTTACCACACATAGTAAATAGAATTGACTTGTCTAAGAAGACTACATTTGAGCCACATGATTTGCTTTCCTTTTAAGCCATTTTTGGCCAAGTATTTCAAGAAGGTTATTGAGGGAATATTACAACATTTTAACCTCCCTATCTCTGCCTCATATTTTGGTCAGCACTCTCAAGAAATAGAGGAAAATAAGACAAAAAGAAAAAGGAAAGAATAGTTGAAATCCAACTAAATGGCATTCTAGTAGTCCTTATCTTAACCAAGGGCATTTTGGTCAAAACAATTTCCCTCCAACTCATGATTTTCGGTCAGCCCTTTTAGAGGGCCATTAAGTGACTTTAAAATACCTCATTCTCTTCATTTTTCTGCCCAAAAGTCGTCTAAAGCAAGAGCAAGGAGAGAGAAAACAAATTTGGAATTTTAGAGAACTCAAGAAGAGGTAAGAAATTCTCTCTAGATTTTCACTCTCTTACTCACCTTTCTAGCCAAAAATGTCTTCACAAACATTGTTCCTCTTGATGTAAGCTTTATTTCTATGATTTTATTTTTACAAGAGGTGTTTTGAGGCATTTATCAAGGCCCAAAGTTATGGAATTAAGAAACAAAGCTTAGAAGAAGCAAGAGGTAGGTAAGAGCTTTCTTTTGAACTATGGATTGTGTGATTTGGTTGTGGTTTGTAGAACTTGTATTTCAGCCCTAATTGTTGGTTATATGGTCATTCTTAGGGTTCATGGTGTTTTGTTCTTGTAAATGGTGTGAAATGATGTTTTTATGAAGGTTAGTGTCAAATCTTGAAACTTGGTGGTTGTTGGTTTTGGGATGTTGATTTTGGCATAACAGAACACATGGTAGGATTTTCATTTTGTTAAATATGCCCACCAATAGATTTCTCATGAAAATTTGTGTGGGAATATGGCGTAGTTGTGAATTTAGAACATTTGGAAACAAAGTTAGAAAATTGGAATTTTTGTACAAGTGCTGCCAGAGTTTTGCTCCAGTGAGGCAGTATGCTTGTCACATGTTTTTGTTTGTTCAAATGAAATCCAATGACCATGAAATTTTTCAGAAATATAGTAGACACAATAAGCTTTCATTTAATAGGTAATTGGTAGCAATTGGATAAGTACATAAAAAGTTATGGTTGATTGTAGTTAAGTATTAATTCTAGACAGATATTGATGGCAGGGGTGAATAATTATGAAATCTAGAATTATGTGCGTCTAAATTGAATGGATGATTATTTTTACCTTAAAGTAGAGTTAATAAGTGTCATATAGGGCTTTGAACCACCTCATTTTGATTTTTCTAGAATTAGTTATGATTTTTTAAAGTACAGTGAAAAATCTGCCAGCTTTATGTCTTATGCGAATTTAAGACTTAGGCTTTGTTTGGTTCAACGAAGGTTAGGTTAAGTGAGGTTTATTTAACTTAAGTTATGTTATAATTTAAGTTAGGTTAGAGGAGGTTAAAATGCCCTTCTACATATTTTTCTTCTTCTTTTATAATGTATTTATTAATAATTATTATTTATAAAACAATTATTCGTGTAAGCATATAAATAGTTATTTATAAAATTATTATTATTTGAAAAGTTCGTTGAATCAGGAGGTCAAGTTTTACAGGGGAGGGCGCAATGCTGGAATTTTAAGAAATTGCCATAGGCAATTTAGTCACAATTGAAGAAAAATATTCTCTCACCTAGGAAAAACCCCAATTTTGGAGGGTTCACAACCTAGGTTAGGTGACCGCTAGAAGACAAAAAAATATCCAACACCTAACCTAACATCCTTCCAACCAAACACCACTGTTTTACCTCCAACCCACCCCAACCTAACCTAACCTCTAACCAAACAAAGCCAACCCCACCCCAACCTAACCTAACCTCCAACCAAACAAATCCTTAAAGACACAAAGGTAATAATTAGGAACTCCAAGAGTTATAATTAGGCCCTTAAAGTTGTTGAAGGCCCATATAGCCTATTGGACATTCATTTGTCATGGCAATAATAATGTGGTATTTGTTTTGGGCCATGCAAAGCCAAGAAAGAAGAAACATGCACTAGTAGGAAAATCACTTTTAAGACCAGTTAAAAATGACATTTTAGACCAATTCTGGAAGAGGTCTTGATACAGTCGATCTAAAAAGTCTACTACTTTTTAAACCGATTAAAGAACCGGTCTTAACAAAAAATTTAAGACCGGTTATTTATACAACCGGTCTAAAAATAATTATTTTAGACCTATTATCATAACAACCAGTCTAAAAAGTTTAAAAAGTGCAACTTTTTAGACTGTTGTCTAAAAAACCAGTCTAAAAAGTTCAAATTTTTAGACCTGTTGTCTTAAAAACCAGTCTAAAAGTAGTACTTTTAAGAATGATTTTTTAGTAAGACCGGTTTTTTAGACAACCAGTCTAAAATATAATTTTAAGACCAGTTGTGGAAAGAACCGGTCTAAAAAGTTGCATTTTTTTTAAATTGTTCCTGTTAAATTATTTACCCTGCAAGTCATTTCCCCTTTTAAAACATTTCACTCAGCAAGCAGCCATTTCAACGACATCCAAATAAATTCTTCTCTTACACATTATAATAAACATCTTATACATAAGCATTTTCATCAAGCATTTCAATTGGATGGTGCAATACTTACATTATTCTTCCCATACCCCACATTTCACAGAAGCAACAGTAATAAATCATTCTTCCTACACTCCAAATAAATTATTCTCTCTTACACATTCCCATTTCGTCAAGCATTTTAAAACTTAATTTCAAATCATGTAACTTACATTATCATTCTTCCTACACCCCATATTCCATAGAAGCAACAACAATAAATCATTGAAAATCAACACATGATCACACACAATATGAAAATGAAGGTATACTGCTAAACATTTTTATTCCCCTATTTTAATATTCTAGTTTGACAAAAGAAATCAAAACCTTAGCTAAGATCAAAATATAATCAAAACACTTTAATTGATGATAGAGGAATCTATCAAAAAAGAACACAGCAGACAGTAATCCATCTCTGATAATCACTAGCTTGCTTTGGAGCATCTACACTAAGACACCTCATATCCTTCATTTTCCTATGACGACAACAAAAAAAGTAGTTTTATATATACCAATAACAGTATACATAATTCAAATATAGTTCAAGATAATTATTTTAGCTAAATAACCTTCAAAGTAGTTTTATAAAGGGATATCCTTCCATATCCCTTCATGATGATAGTTCCTTGTACCATATTCATTGTTTGCTTCATCTTCTTCGTTCTATTTTGGAAGACCCCTAGAAAAGGAAGGAATCTCAAAAAGATCATTCATTAAACAACTTTCCTGATTAATGTCAATAACCCTTTTTCCTTAGAGAGCTACATACCACATTTTATTTGCCAGATCGGTAATATAGAACTCTTATTTCGCTTGAAATGCCATAATAAAGGTTCATCTCCAAAACTTCTACTATTCAGATCAACCAATGTGAATCTCAATTGATCAATCATTGTAAAACCCTTAATTTTGAGACTTGAGCTTAGAGAATAAGCCTGAGATTAGCAGACTGCTAAGCCCTGGTTTAGCAGGATCCCAAATTTGGATTAAGAAATATGAAAATGAGTTTGATGGTGATTTCAAGGGAATTACCATAATTAAGGGCAAAACGGTAAAGTTACCAACCAATTGATCGGTTACCGAGGAGGAAACTCATTGGAAACTTCAAGATCAATGGCTAGGATTGAATTGTGCAATAGATCAAGGGGCGAAATCCTATGTACTTGTGTGTATGTGAGATCATGGGAGATGTGGGGAGATCATGACAAGTGGCAACATTGAGCCCTTGGATTTTAGTCAAACTTTCAAACCATTCCCTCTCTTCTCTTTCCCACAAATCGGTTTGTGTGTGTGTGTGTGAGGCCCAAAAGCTATTTCTCTTCATCATCATCACCATCTCTCATCTCTCTCTACTTCCTCCATTTTTGTTGAGCTTGAGGGAGGAAAGAGAAAGTGAAAAGGTGAGATTTGGTTAGCTTCATGTCCTCTTTAGCTTAAATCATCTTCTTTAAAGTTATTCATAGTAATGAGAGCTTCATTGCTATGGTTTTAGATTTGGGAAAGAAGGTGTTTTGAGAGCTTGTATGATTTGGAAAGATGAAGAATCAAGGATTAGCTTTGAGAAAGAGGAAGAGGTAAGTGATATCCCCCTTTTGATCTATATATTGTATTGTTTTTTTGAGTTTTATGATTTATGGTTTTTGCCCTAATTTGGTATAATTGTGGAATGGTGGGTATTGTGGTTAAAATGATGTCATAATGTGTTTTGGTGTCTTTGGAATTGATTTAGAGCATTGGGTGTAAAGTAATGAAATTTGGGTAATGTGTGTGATAAGTGTGACCATAGGGGGAAAATGTTATTGTAATAGGATTTTGGGTGTTTTGAGGTTTCCAATGGATTCCTTAAGTGAAATTATGTGGAAATAGCCTTATGTTAGAGTTTGGGAACCATTGGAGACATATTGGTTAAGTATGGGAGAATTCTGGTTTTCTGTGTTTTTCTGGGTTCTGATAAGCATCACTCAAGTGAACATGGGTCTTACTTGAGTACAGCGTGATGTTTTCCCTTTCCCCTTCAGTTTTGGTTGCACTTGTTCATGGAAGAAGTAAGAGTGCACTTCCTCACCTACGAGTGATGTAGGTCTTCACTCAAGTGCACCATGGCTCACTCAAGTGAATGTGTGTTGTGCGCTAAGAGGTTGCTCTCGGGTTGTCACTCGTAATTGTTTGTCAAAAGGGTGAGCTAGCACTCACAAGTGTTGAGCTATCACTCGAGTGAGGGTCGTTGTGATCGAGTGCACTTTTAACTCTGGGATTTCTGTGCTCTCAGGTAAGCACTTTTGGAGTTTCACTCGGTAGGACTCGGGTGCTTGAGGAGGCATCACTCAAGTGTTGAGGTTATTACTCGAGTGAAAGGCTTCCATCACTCGAGTGAGGTCATCTTCACTCGAGTGCTACAGTCAAAAAGGGGATTTTAAGGATTCAAAAGATAGTTTTTGGTCAAGTATTTCCCAACCCTTTAGGCATGTGTTTAGGCTTTGAGTATCCACCTAAAGGTCGTGAATGATAACCAACTTAAGTGTCTAAAAGTTAAGGAATTGGAAAAGGGATTAACCCTGTGTCCTTGTTTTGGTTATAGGGTTTAGTGTTTTCCCTGATCGTGAGTAGCTGGAGCTGGAACTTACATGGAAAGAGTATAGGGAACATATCTCTCCTGCATGTATTTGATATTTGTGTTAGTGTGTTGGTGCATGTCTTAGTTTTGCATGATTATGTGTAATTTGAAGCTATATTTCAATTTATGCTATGGCCATCAGTATGTTGTTCAAAGCATTGAGCTTAAAAATTTGCCATTGACTTAGCATAAGTTATGTGATACAAGCATGTCATGCATTAAACATTTATCGTACATGCATATTGATATTGTTGTCCTACTGAGATTCTCTTGAATCTCACCCTCCCCTACTAACCTTTCAGACAGGGTAGTGGATCGAGGATGGAGTAAGTAATCAAGGGTGGCAAGGACTTCCGTCGGGTTGAAGATTCGGTAGTTGGTTATCATAGTTGGGAGTATATGGATTTGGATGTGTATATATGTATGTGGATGAGGATTTATTATGTAGTTGAGATGAATTTGTGTAATACTCATATGAGGTCTTGTAATGGGCGAATGTGCCCTATTAAGCTTGAGTTAATAAATGAAACCCGGGATTGGCTGGGAATTATTTTGCGTACTCTGATATTTATATAAATGTGATTTATCTTTATGTAGTAATTATATTCAGAATGTTAATGTGAGACCAGTTTATAAATGATTTCAAAATGTATTTATGAATACCCTTTCATGTGATGGGTTAGTAAAATGTTATTTGATTGTTATTGATCTCCATTTCACTTTAATTGCGTATTCTGAATATGAATTACGAAAGGGGGTTACAATCATCACAGCATCCAATCTAGGGTATTGCTACCAAAATCTCACAATCTCTTCAATAACCCTATAATAAGGTATTGCTACCATCTAGGGTTCTTATCTTTCCAACAAGAAAAGTGCTTAGATTCAACCACTAACATAACCCCACTATTTTGAACGGTGCTCCTATAATCAAGGGACTTCGTTTAAAATATATAACCATTAATCACAAATAAAGTCCAAGGTATGACATCAACTTTAGGACCACGTGCTAACCATTTAATTGTATCAGAAACACATTCTTCTCCGTCAACCTTTGTTAGGATCGGCAGGCACAACGAAATAATTTTAAAATTTTTGTCAATCCTAATCGAGGATTTATCAACGGTGTTTAAACTGAGTTAGAAAAATTCGTACCTTTTCCAATTCAGGGTTTTTGATCTTTAGGAGCCAACACGTCAAGTCCGCTCCCTCTACTAGTATCCACACGAATGCTCTCTAATACAGATTACGTGCTAGCACTCTAATATCTCCTAGGGTCTCCTGCAGCTTTAAATTCTCATCCGTGTATGAGTATGTCTACTTTATCAAGTTTATAACCTATGAGGGCTATATTTGAATTTCAAAATTAATCTTTATTAATTTCAAAATTAATTAACAATTAATTATCTTGATGAGTGATACGAGTTCAGATGATCAATTAAATAGTGCAAGTATACACTGTCGTAATCAAGTAATATAGAAGTGAGTAGAGTATCGTTCCCACGAGGATTGATCACTAAGTACCAAAATGAGCAATTTTAACTCTATTTAGTCGATCGATTAGTTGGTGATTGAGAGTACAAAATAAAAGAAAGACAATTAAATATGATTGCAGATGATATGAAAACAAATATGAGAAAAAGCCCTAGGGATTAGATTTCACTTCACAAATTCCGGATTGAATCACTTATATATTCTAGCCCAATTTATTCCACATGATTAATAGTCGAGTTTCCTTAATTTAATTACTAGCCTCTTCCAAGGTCAAGCAATTCTATAATCAATTGCTAATCCAATATATTCCTATATGAATTTCAGCAATTAATCATGCATTAATATTTATGAAACTCAGTAAGACTACACAACTCATATGAATATATTCCTATTTCATATGCAAGTCATGGTTTTAATTATAGGGTCAACACACATGTATCTCCTTCCGGTCTCAACATGTATATTGAAATCATTTAAAAGATGGCCAGTCAATCAAAAGCATTAAGAATAATAATTAAAACTCAATCATGGAGAAGACATTCAAACTAGATTTAATAAGTTAAGATTCAATCCGTCATTAGTAAGCTACGTCATCTCCCTTGGAAAATGAAAGTTTAGCACATGATGAAATTAAAAACAAAACCAAAATAAATTGACATTATATAAAACTAGAATGAAATCCTTAGAAATACTGCATAAACTTGAATATTAAATTCTCAAACTAAAATATACAACCAAAAGATGAATAAAAGATGAAGAAATCTAGCCGTCCATTTAGGAGGTAAAACCTTCCATGTAGGCGGTATGCAAAATAAAATCCTAAGCCTTCCAAGATAGAGGCATGAAGAAATCTATCCGTCCATTTAGGAGGTAAAACCTTCCATGTAGGCGGTATGCAAAATAAAATCCTAAGCCTTCCAAGATAGAGGCATGCAAGAATTGATACAATGTATGAAATAAAATCTAGAAAGTAACACACTTTTTCTCAGAACTGTCAGAGAAAGGATCTCTCCTTGTCAGAGAAGGGCCTCTAATTGTCAGAAAAGGACCTCTGATTCTCTTCCTCTCTTCCTCCTTTGAGCTTGGCATTGATCTCTATTTATAGGGGAAAAAACGTGTGCTATAGTACTGCTACAGTGATCTGGCGGGTGCTACAGTGCCATGGCGGTTGCTACAGTACCGTTGACCTGCTACAGTTCCCGATGGCTGCTACAGTGCCATTGACTGCTACAGTACTTTTTTTATTTTTTATTTTAAATTTTTTTTAAATGCTGTTTATTCCAAAAACAATATTTATTTATCAATCACACCCAAATTTATTATATTAAACACAAATATCGTCCATAAAATCATCATATAAAGGAAAATAAATATGCAAATATTTTACTTATCAAATTCCCCCACACTTGACTCTTGGACGTCCTCGGACAAGAAGTAAATAATAAGTGCTTCCAACAAAATCAGAAGTGTCAAGTCATAAGTAAGAACACAATTGAAAAATAAAGAGATCATAGTATTAATGAATCAATGAAAATATAAACTGGTAACTTTAATTGAAAATGAATAAACTGAGTTCGTACTTGAAACTCATTCTCTCAATCTCTCAAGTGTTTAAGGGTAAGTGTTTCGCTCAAATTCAACTGAAAAAATTGCACTACCATAGGCTTGCGAAAAATCTCAATCTCCACTACCTAATTCACATGCATAATTCAAATCAAAAGGACTTATTAAGGGTTGTAATGGGGTTAAGGTAACGGAATGTAAAGTATGATATGAAAGGCTAAAGAAATAGAGCAATTGAAAAATGGGCTACTTATTTATCTCATCACAACAACCCACAATTCAAACACTTAACTTTTTTTTTTCTTTTCTTCTTTTTTTTCATAATTTTTTTTTTCTATTTTTTTTCTATTTTTTTTTTCTTTTTTTCTTTTTTTGAATTGCAACTATAAAGTTGATAATAGATACACCCCCACACTTTGTCAAAAGCCCATTTCACAAAAATTTCAAATGCTCCACTAATCTTTCAAATAAGGTAACAACACTTGATATATCATTAAAGCATATGTTAATGGGTTGAAAATAAAGAAATAGTCAATTAGGCTCAAAGGGGCTTATCAATGGTATAATTACAAGGTTGGCTATTTGGCTCTGGCTAAAGAAAATGAATGCCTTTATCATTTTTGAATGAGCATGTGAGATGTAATTTCAACCAGATTTAAAGCAAGTTCTAGAGTGACAACTTAATAGGTGAATATCACACACAAGAGAAATAATCATTATAGGCTCAGAAGCTCACAGCTAGGAATTTTTAAACTCAGTTCATTCAATCTCAAAATTCATCACCAATTGCAACAATCAATTGTTCATTCATGCTATAAAATCTCTAAATTCAATTGATCAATACTTAAAACTTATATACTTCTTAAGATTATTACAAAGCACTTGAAAAAGATTTTTTTTTTCTCTGTTTTTTTTTTTTGAAAAACAAAAAGAAATGCAAATAATGAAATGCCTCTTTTTTTTTTTTTTTTGAAAAAGATAAAAATAAATCATGTAACTAAAGAAATGCAACTAATGAAATGCGTCTCAGGAGTTAAGAATAACTCCTTACTCTGCCATCTTTTTCCACACCCCATGCATCTAATGGTTTTACTAACTAACAAAAGAAAAACAAAATTTTTTTTTTCTCCTCCCCCAACCTAAATCAGACATTGTCCCCAATGTCTTTTAGAGCTTAGAGGAGGTGTTTTTTTTTAACATAAACACACAATAAAGTAAAACCAAGAGATTAAGGAAAGTTACAACTTAAGAGTGGTATCTGGGTTCTGCTTCTGACTGCTATCTGAAGATGGCCCACCTATTTGCTTGACGAGTAGATCTGGTTTAGGTTCATTGGTTTGCATTTGATCGAGCAGCTGATCAGCAATTGGTGCAGCAATTATGGAGTGGCGAGTTGCTTGGGGTATGAATCCTGTTTCCACAGCATGATCAAGAAAAGACAACAGATTATCATAAAAACCGTTAACATTTAACAATCCTAATGGTTTTTTGTGATAGTTTAACTTAGCCCAATATGCAACACTAGAAATGCCATCCAATGTCTCCAAACCACCAGGTAGAGCAATAAAAGCTTGAGCATGGTGGAACATTACTCCCATCTGTTCAGGCAAGCTTGAGACCTGTAACTCTTGTCCTAAGTAAAAAGTATGATCTTGCAACTCCTTCACCCTTACACTTAAACCCTTGCTTCCATTCATGGATGCAGAAACGGCCATACTTCCCTTTAGGCCCTTGATGCCTCCCCCGTACACAAAGTTGATTTTTCTGGCAGCTAATGCAACTCCAAGTTCATTTGCTGCTGTTATAAACTCTCCTTTCTTTCCCAAATCAGTTTCACCAAAAATGCAAATAGATGTAAATCTACATTTTTGTGAAATATCCTTTTTCTCTTTGTTTCTCTCGGACCATGTACGCTTACAAGAGAAAGAATTCATTTTTACAAATGGAAGTGTGCATATTTACAAATGAAAGAGTACATATATATAATACTAAAACAACGATAACAAAATCACACAAATCATACATTTTTCAAAGAAGTTTGAAAAAATTCCTACACAAATGACCGGTGGGCCACTACGTGAAGAAATTAAACAAAAAGAGGAAAGAAAGTCAAAAGATACAGTAGAGTAGAAAAAAAACTGCCGAAAGGATAAGAAAAATTAGACAAAAGCTACGGAAAAAAAAACAAATTAAAGACACGCATGATTATGTACAGTAGTTGTGATTTTGGCTCACATCTTCCTCTGGTTTTACGTCCAGAAACGGCTTAAACGCTTTCTATGAATCGAGGATTTGCTTCCCATCCAGTTTTCTTATAAACTGGCAAACAGGGTCTTTTAACGTCAGATTCCCAAGACAATAGCGCTCTTTTTCTTTATTGAATATGTCTGCTAAATCGAGAAGAATACGATGAACATCACCACTCGGATGCGTCTCAAGAGTTTGAATGATATCATCCAGTGACTCCTTACTCAGTCCATCCTTTATAAATTTGATTTTATCTTCTCGATTTACAGAAACCATACCTTTACTCCTACAGCGCTGATCACATGTCCACCTTGCACATTTATAGCAGACCTTCATTCTTTTAGCTCTTCTCTTTTTGGAGTAAGAACTTCTTCCCATTCCTGGCAAAGGTTTAACAAATGAATTATGAATCTCACCTGCTAAACGTACCTTAGCTTCAATGATCCAACGTATATCCACAGGAAGGCCCAAACGATTGAATACTTTCATCCTTTCAAGTCGACAGTTATAGATCTTCCTGAGCACATCTTTGGGAAGAGTGGGGAACCTGTTCTTAAGCTTTGCAAGAGATTCCTCCATGGCAACTTAAAATGTAAATGATGAAAACTAAAATGCTCAATGCAGTGTAGTGTGTTTCGGTGAGTAGGAAAGAAAAATGAGAATAGGAAAGAAATGAGTGAGTAGGAAAGAAAAATGAGAGTAGGAAAGAAATGAGTGAGTAGGAAAGAAAATTGAGAGAGTGGGAAAGAAGTTTTGAGAGAGTAGGAAAGAAGTTTTGGGTTGCCTCCCAAAAAGCCGCCCTTCTTTAACGTCTTTAGCTAGACAAAGATTAAACCAAAATTTTTTTCTTTTTTTCTTTTTTTTAAAAAAAAAACAAAACAAAAAAAATTACTAGATTGAGGACTTACCTGTTGGTTCTTCAAACGTGATGACAGATTTCAAAGTATTGAGTGCACCTTCATTGTATTCTTTTAGCCTTTGCCCATTTACTTTGAATTTTCGATCACCATCTTGAATCTCCACAGTTCCATATGGCCATACTTGAATCACAGTAAAAGGACCTGACCATCTTGATCTCAGCTTTCCTGGAAAGAGCTTTAACCTTGAGTTGTATAAAAGCACCTTTTGTCCTGGTGAAAACTCTCTCCTCAAAATTCTTCTGTCATGCCACATTTTTGTCTTCTCCTTGTATAACTTTGCATTTTCATAAGCTTGTTGTCTGAATTCTTCAAGCTCATTGAGTTGGAGAAGCCTTTTCTCACCAGCTACCTTTAAGTCAAAATTTAATGCTTTTACCGCCCAATATGCTTTGTGCTCCATTTCTACTGGAAGATGGCATGCTTTTCCATAGACCAATTGATACGGGGATGTACCAATTGGTGTCTTGAAGGCAGTTCTATAAGCCCAGAGTGCATCATCTAACTTTTGAGCCCAATCCTTCCGGTTGGAATTCACTGTCTTCTCTAAGATCTACTTTAGTTCTCTATTTGAGATTTCCACCTGCCCACTAGTTTGTGGATGATATGGAGTTGCAACCTTGTGAGTTACTCCATATTTAGCCAATACCGACTGAAGCTGCTGATTGCAAAAATGCCTTCCTCCATCACTGATAATAGCTCTAGGCACTCCAAATCTTGTAAAAATATTCTTCCTCAAGAACTTCACAACTACACGAGAATCATTTGTAGGAAAGGCAGCTGCTTCAACCCACTTGGAGACATAATCAACAGCTACTAAAATGAACTGATTGCTAAATGAGGATGGAAAAGGCCCCATAAAATCGATCCCCCATACATCAAAAAGCTCAACTTCTAAGATGTTAGTTAAAGGGGCTTCATGTCTCCTTGAGATATTTCCAGTTCTTTGACATCTGTCACAAGTTGCCACAATTTTGTGAGCGTCCTTGAAGAGTGTAGGCCAGTAAAATCCTGATTGAAGGACTTTAGTAGCTGTTCTATTTGCTCCAAAATGACCACCATATGAGGATGAATGGCAGTGATTTAAGATGCTGACCATTTCTTCTTCAGGAACACATCGCCTGATAATTCGATCTGGGCATTGTTTGTATAAGAACGGATCCTCCCAAAAGTAATGCCTTACATCAGCCAGAAACTTCTTCTTTTGCACTTTAGAAAGTTCATAAGGCATTACTCTGCTTGCCAAATAATTTACAAGATCAGCATACCACGGAGTAGGTTGTGACTGCATGATAAAAAGTTGCTCATCTGGAAAATTCTCCTGGATTGGTGATTCACTCTTCTGTTCAGGTGGTTCTAACTGAGAAAGATGATCTGCAATGAGATTCTCGGTCCCTTTTTTGTCTTTGATCTCCAAGTCAAATTCTTGCAATAGAAGCACCCATCTGATCAGTCTGAGCTTAGCATCTTTCTTCTCAATCAGGTATTTGATTGCTGAGTGGTCCGTCCAGACAATGACCTTTGACCCGATCAAGTATGCTCTGAATTTGTCAAATGCAAATACTACTGCTAGGAGCTCTTTTTCCGTTATTGCATAATTCAGCTGTGCTTCTGAGAGTGTTCTGCTAGCATAATAGATAGCATGAAAGATCTTATCTCTTCTTTGGCCTAAAACAGCTCCAACTGCATAATCACTTGCATCACACATCATCTCGAATGGAAGATTCCAATCTGGAGCTATGATAACTGGTGCAGTAGTTAAGGCACTTTTTAGAGTTTGGAAGGCTGATAAGCACTCCTTATTAAACACAAATGGTGTGTTTTTCTCCAACAGCATGCAAAGTGGCTTTGTGATTTTTGAGAAGTCCTTGATGAATCTTCTATAGAAACCAGCATGTCCTAAAAAACTCCGAATGCCCTTGATTAAAGAAGGAGGTGGTAGCTTTTGAATTGTTTCAATCTTAGCTCGGTCCACTTCAATGCCTCGATCAGATACCTTATGGCCCAGCACAATTCCTTCTTTCACCATGAAATGACATTTCTCCCAATTTAAAACCAAGTTTGTCTCCACACAATGTTGTAAGACTTTTGCCAGATTTGAAAGACAATAATCAAATGATTCTCCAAAAACTGAAAAATCATCCATGAACACCTCACTGAACCTTTCCACCATGTCTGAGAAGATCGCCATCATACTCCTTTGAAATGTTGCCGGTGCATTACATAGACCAAATGGCATCTTTCTGAAGAAAAAGGTACCATATGGACATGTAAAAGTTGTTTTCTCTTGATCCTCCGGTGCAATTGTAATTTGATTATATCCTGTGTACCCATCCACGAAACAATAATAGGCTTTTCCAGCAAGTCTGTCGAGCATCTGATCTATAAATGGCAGAGGAAAGTGATCTTTTCTGGTGGCTTTGTTGAGCTTTCTGTAGTCGATACACACTCTCCATCCAGTTACCGTGCGTTGTGGAATCAGTTCATTTTTCTCGTTGGGCACTACTGTCATTCCACCTTTCTTTGGCACAACTTGAACTGGGCTTACCCATTGACTGTCGGAGATTGGGTAGATTATGCCAGCATCTAGCCACTTTATTACCTCCTTTCTCACCACCTCCTTCATATTTGGATTGAGTCTTCTCTGGTGCTCAACTGTTGGCTTGTAGTTATCCTCTATCAAGATCTTATGCATACAAATTGAAGGACTAATCCCTCTTATATCAGCTATTGACCATCCAAACGCTGCTTTATACTCCCTTAGAACTCTTAATAACTTTTCTTCTTCTTCGGGAGTAAGAGCTGCTGAAACAATTACTGGTAATGTTGAATTTTCTCCCAGATAAGAATACTTCAAGTGGGATGACAGTACTTTCAACTCTAGTACTGGTGGTTTCTCCGTTGATGGTACCGGCTTACTCGGTCTTTCCCCCAAATCTTCAAATGGTTTCTTGATAAAAATCGGGGAATTTGCTTCCAGGTACTTAATCTGCTCCAAGACTTCAGGATTAGTAGATTTTGATACATCTACCATTCCTATTGCTAATGGTTGATCCATGCAGATTTCATTCACCACGTCTTTTGTGCAACTGGATAATGTATCAACTCTGTAGCAAGTGTCACCTTCATCTGGGAAGGATAAAGCCTTGAAAATGTTGAAGGATACTTGATTATCTTGAACTCGCAAGGTTAACTTCCCCTGTTGCACATCTATTAACGTTCTCCCAGTTGCTAGGAATGGCCTCCCAAGAATGATAGGAATTTCTTGGTCTTCTTCCATATCGAGTATTATGAAATCAGCTGGGAATATGAGTTTGTCCACTTTCACCAGAACATCTTCTAAGACACCCCTCGGATGCTTTATTGATCGGTCCGCTAGAAGTAATGAAACTGTGGTTGGTTTCACCTCTCCAAGACCAAGTTTGTTGTAGACAGATAGAGGCATGAGGTTTACACTTGCTCCAAGATCACAAAGTGCTCTTTCAAAGTGACATTGACCTATGGTGCAAGGTATGCAAAAGCTTCCTGGATCTTTCAGCTTTGGAGGTAATTTCTTTTGGAGAATAGCGCTGCACTCCTCAGTAAGTGCAACTGTTTCAAATTCCTCAAGCTTACGATTATTTGAAAGAATGTCCTTCATGAATTTTGCATAACTGGGCATTTGGGCAAGAGCGTCTGCAAAAGGAATGTTAATGTGCAACTTCTTGAAAACCTCTAGAAACTTTGCAAATTGCTTGTCTAGCTTTGCCTTCGCGAGTCTCTGAGGGTATGGAACTGGTGGTACATATGGAGGAGGATTGTCTGGGAAGCTGATTCTTCCTGGTATCACATCATCCTCCTTCTGTTGTTGTACTTCCTCCTTTTGTTCTTCTCCACCTTCTTTCTTTTCTCCATCATCCTTCTTTAAAGGATCTTTCAATTCTTTCCCACTTCTTAGTGTAACGGCCTTCACATGTTCTTTTGGGTTTCTTTCAGTGTCACTTGGTAGAGTTCCTGGTTGCCTGGAATTCAGCATATTTGCAATTTGGCCCATCTGGATCTCCAAGTTCTTTATTGAGGCATCTTGGCTTTTGATTGTTGCATCAGTCCTAGCCATGAATTGAGATGTATTCATGGTTAGTTGAGCCAGTGCATCCTCCAAATTCACTTTCTGTTGTGGTGGATTTGGTTGTTGAAAAGCTTGCTGCTGGTAGTTCCCTTGTGGCTTGAATGCATTTTGATTATTCCTCCAACTAAAGTTTGAATGATTTCGCCAACCTGGATTATAGGTGTTTGAAAATGGGTCATTCCTTTGATTTCCGATGAACTGAGCTTGCTCCGGCATGAATGAGTGTCCTTCTTGACATTGTGTACCCACATGAGGTCCTCCATATTGATCACAAGCTTCCGTAGGAGTGTTGATTACATTTGCTTGGGTTGTCAATGATCCTACTTGCTTGGATATAGATGCAACTTGAGAAGACAAAGTTGTAAGGACATCTAGCTCGTGAACTCCAAGTACTTTCTTTGAATTGCTACGTTCAGAAGGCCATTGATATGCATTGGATGCCATCTCCTCAAGTAGATTGTAAGCATCATCTTTATTTTTTCCCATTAAAGATCCTCCAGCTGCAGCATCTACAAGAATTCTGGAGATGTGCGTCATCCCACTATAGAAAGTTTGTAGTTGCCACCAATCTGGTAACCCATGATGAGGACATCTCCGCAGCAACTCCTTGTATCTTTCCCATGCTTCATAGAGGCTTTCTTGTTCATGCTGGGTAAATGAGGCAATTTCATTCCTCAATTTAGCAGTTTTTGCTGAAGGAAAGTATTTCTCCAAAAATTTCTGCGCCATGATCTCCCATGTAGTTATGCTTCCCACTGGTAATGATTGTAGCCAACTCTTAGCCTTATCCCTGAGTGAGAAAGGGAAAAGTCTAAGTCTAATGGCATCGTCAGTAACACCATTATGCTTGAATGTGTCGCAGATTTCTAGGAAGTTGGCTATGTGTGCATTAGGATCTTCTATTGGTGAACCACCGAACTGGTTTGCTTGCATCATCTGGATAATTGCTGGCTTGATTTCAAAGTTGTTAGCTGCTACTGGTGGTCTCGTGATTCCAGAATTTGTCCCCATGACAGTTGGTGTTGCATAGTCACGGAGTGTTTTGGTATCTGTTGTTCCTCCCCCTGGATTTTCCATCGGATTGCTTAGGATTGAAGTAGACTGCTTCCGAACTCTTCGATTTCTTCGACAAGTTCTTTCGATCTCTGAATCAAAAGGCAATAGTTCAGTCTCCTTCGATCTGGTCATACACTAAGCAAAAACCTGAAAAGAAACACAAGACACCAAGAAGAAAAACAAATGTAATATGAAGACCAAATTAGTATTAAAATTACTTGGTATTGATATTAGTGACAACAATCCCCGGCAACGGCGCCAAAAACTTGATACGAGTTCAGATGATCAATTAAATAGTGCAAGTATACACTGTCGTAATCAAGTAATATAGAAGTGAGTAGAGTATCGTTCCCACGAGGATTGATCACTAAGTACCAAAATGAGCAATTTTAACTCTATTTAGTCGATCGATTAGTTGGTGATTGAGAGTACAAAATAAAAGAAAGACAATTAAATATGATTGCAGATGATATGAAAACAAATATGAGAAAAAGCCCTAGGGATTAGATTTCACTTCACAAATTCCGGATTGAATCACTTATATATTCTAGCCCAATTTATTCCACATGATTAATAGTCGAGTTTTCTTAATTTAATTACTAGCCTCTTCCAAGGTCAAGCAATTCTATAATCAATTGCTAATCCAATATATTCCTATATGAATTTAAGCAATTAATCATGCATTAATATTTATGAAACTCAGTAAGACTACACAACTCATATGAATATATTCCTATTTCATATGCAAGTCATGGTTTTAATTATAGGGTCAACACACATGTATCTCCTTCCGGTCTCAACATGTATATTGAAATCATTTAAAAGATGGCCAGTCAATCAAAAGCATTAAGAATAATAATTAAAACTCAATCATGGAGAAGAAATTCAAACTAGATTTAATAAGTTAAGATTCAATCCGTCATTAGTAAGCTACGTCATCTCCCTAGGAAAATGAAAGTTTAGCACATGATGAAATTAAAAACAAAACCAAAATAAATTGACATTATATAAAACTAGAATGAAATCCTTAGAAATACTGCATAAACTTGAATATTAAATTCTCAAACTAAAATATACAACCAAAAGATGAATAAAAGATGAAGAAATCTAGCCGTCCATTTAGGAGGTAAAACCTTCCATGTAGGCGGTATGCAAAATAAAATCCTAAGCCTTCCAAGATAGAGGCATGAAGAAATCTATCCGTCCATTTAGGAGGTAAAACCTTCCATGTAGGCGGTATGCAAAATAAAATCCTAAGCCTTCCAAGATAGAGGCATGCAAGAATTGATACAATGTATGAAATAAAATCTAGAAAGTAACACACTTTTTCTCAGAACTGTCAGAGAAAGGATCTCTCCTTGTCAGAGAAGGGCCTCTAATTGTCAGAAAAGGACCTCTGATTCTCTTCCTCTCTTCCTCCTTTGAGCTTGGCATTGATCTCTATTTATAGGGGAAAAAACGTGTGCTATAGTACTGCTACAGTGATCTGGCGGGTGCTACAGTGCCATGGCGGGTGCTACAGTACCGTTGACCTGCTACAGTTCCTGATGGCTGCTACAGTGCCATTGACTGCTACAATACTTTTTTATTTTTTATTTTTAATTTTTTTTTAAATGCTGTTTATTCCAAAAACAATATTTATTTATCAATCACACCCAAATTTATTATATTAAACACAAATATCGTCCATAAAATCATCATATAAAGGAAAATAAATATGCAAATATTTTACTTATCAATGAGCTAATTAAATAAATTCATTTTAAATGAAATCTGTCCAACAGTTTT
This sequence comes from Inga oerstediana, assembly GCA_963210345.1. NCBI lineage: Eukaryota > Viridiplantae > Streptophyta > Magnoliopsida > Fabales > Fabaceae > Inga > Inga oerstediana. Next base: position 22,366,837 of record OY723409.1, on the reverse strand, counting down.
AATTGAACCTATTTATTTAATCCAAATAAAAAGCTATTAGATTAAATTTATCTTCATAAATTAAATCTAAGATACTATATCTCTATCATATTAGTTATTAAATCTAATTTATCTTTATAAAATTAAATTTAAAACTAACATAATATAATAATATCATATAATATATATACATATATATAATATATGTGTTTCGAAAATACACACACACATATATATATATAATATTATTAATGAATTTTATATTATATATATATAAATATAAAATTCATCAACCCTAAATTAAACATTATCTCGTGTTGGGTCATTCTTGTGTGCGACCCTGTAGGTCTATATAAAGTTCACAGTGGGCCAATAACTATACTAACCCACGGTCACAAGTGGCCGCTAAGAGAACATTACGAGTACCCAATTCATATGAGAATCATTATCACGATGCAACCTGTCATACAACCATGTCATGTCCCTTTTGTCACACGATATATCGGTCAAGGATGAGGCATGGATAATGGCATCCTCTTATTCCTGACCATTACATTCTCGATTCCTTTGTAGTCTGACAACAGAAATGGAAACTCCTTTCCAACGTAGTAAGGCCATACATTTCTCAAACTCACTCATCGAGGGGCCCAGTAATATGTCTCTACTAATGTGAGGGACAAATTCCATCTTAATCATTCATATTCCATTGCATGAAAAACCACCAAGCCTGATCATACCCTTTATCATCACCCGGTCAAAAGTGACTTTTGACTAGTTCAAAGCTTAGCAACTCTCATGTAGGAATCCATGATAACCTCAGGTCAAAGGGCATTGTGACATGGTTATACATGAGAAAAGCTTATGATTTGATCTATGTAGCTTTCTCATAGTAGGTTGGTCCAACACCTTGTACTCTTGCAAGTGCCTAAGACTTTGATTCGTATCTCCATATTGTATCAAAGTGATACTGGTCTTGTTTCATCTCTGTTCCTGTAGAGATGACCGACCAAGGACATTTTAGGACAATCTTTATTATTTATCCAAGGATACAATTATCACAGTCAACATGCAAGTAATATGATAACAGAATGAAGAAATTTCATTAAATTAATAATTTTCAAAATACAATGATTGGCTTTTAGGGCACAATTTCCAACAACATTTTGTTTGAACCAATATGTAAAAGTTTTGTTATGCTCCCTAATTAACCTTTGTTCAGTCATTCAACTATTTTATTTCCGGGTAATTTCTTTATGAGCATTAATGTAATCTTGAACTTCATTAACATTATTCAAGATGTACAAGTTGACTTGTTGCAATTCATCAAGATCAACACTCTTTACTGTAGCCCCACGTCTACCCCCTTCTTCATCATAACATTCAGGAAGCCCAATATGTCTTACATTTGACAAGTAATCTTGACAAAATTCCACGACTTCTTCAAAAACATATTTCTGAACAATAGATGCTTCAGGCCGATTTGCATTCTTTACATACCCTTTTAGGATTTTCTTAGTTCTTTCAATTGGGTACTTCCATCATAAATAGATAGGGCAACACAACTTTATCTCCCTTACTAGATAAACAATTAATGTACGATGATGTCAAAAAAAAAGAAAGAGAAAGCTTCTCAAGTTGGTACAAGATCAGATATCCTTCATTTTCCAGTTCATCCAACTTTCTATCTCAATCACTTTACTAGAAATAGCATTGAAGAAGAAACAATGTCTAGTCAAAATATGTTGAAGATCATATTCGACAATGCCTCGAATAGCTACTGGGAGTAGTTGTTGCATTAAGACATGACAATCATGAGACTTTAGCCCTACTAACTTTAAGTCTTTCATCGACATAAGCTTCCTAAAATTTGAAGAATATGATGAAGGAACTTTGATGCCATGTAAACACTCACAAAAGCTTCTTTTATCATCCTTAGACAAAATATGAGCAGCTAGAAAACAAAAAGTTCTCTTACCATATGGCTTTGGATGCAAGTCTTCTCGTATCCCCTTTTCCTGCAAACCTAATCTTGCCTTCACGCCATCCTTAAAACTACCTTGTACGTTAACCAGTGTCCCAACAATACTATTACATATGTTTTCCTCCACATACATGAAATCCATACAATGTCTCACATCAAGATTGGACCAATCTGGAAGATTGAAGAAGACATACCTCTTTTTCCATTTAGTTTTTTCATTACTATTCTTTGTAGTCTTACCAAAGATAACATTCATATTTTTCACCTTTTCATAAACTTGCTCCCCAGTCAATGCCTTCAGAGCATCTTCAAACTCTTGTCCACCAAAACAAGCTTTTTTTAATCTATGATATGGGTGGCCTCGTCTAAGAAATCTCCTATGGCCAAGATAAACTATCTTTCTTCCATGTTGAAATTGATGGTAGCATGTTCCTTTTTCACAAATCAAACATGCTTTATGGCCTTTGACACTATATCTTGACAAGTTTCCATATGCAGGGAAGTCATTTATAGTATAAAAGATCAGGGCTCACATTTTCAAAACCTCCTTCTTGTTCACGTCAAAAACATCAACACCTTCATCCCACAACTCTTTCAAGTCTTCGATCAAGGGTTCCAAGTAAACACCTATATCATTTCTGGGTTGTTTTGGTCCTGAAATCAATATAGCAAATGATGTACTTTCGTTTCACGCATAGCAAGGGAGATAAGTTTTAAATTACCAATAGAACAGGCCATGAACTATGTATACACTGCTCAAGCTACCAAAAGGATTAATGCCATTCGTGCTAAGCCCAAGCCTAAGGTTCATAGGTTCTTCACCAAAGGTAGGAAATAATTGATCGATCTTCTTCCATTGAGAAGAATCATCCGGATATCGAAACTTTCCATCAAATATCCTCTCATCCATATGCCATCTCAAAATTTTTGCATCATTTTCATTAGCAAACGAGTACTTGAACCTTGGTATGATTGGAAGATGCCATAACACTTTTGTAGGGGCGTTATTTGATTTATACCTTGAGGTTTCACATATCGGACACTGTTATTCCTCTTCATGATCTTTTCTATACAATATACAATGATTAGGGCATGCATAGATCTTTTTATACTTCATCCCTAGTAGACACAGTATTTTCTTAGCATCATAGTATCGAGAAGGCAACACATTATCATCTGGAAGCATGTCCTTAAAAGCCTCAAGAGTTTCTAAAAAACTCTTGTCGATCCATCTATGACGTGCTTTCAAGCTTACCAATTTCAATACTACTTTCAACAATTGGTATTTTTTACACCCTAGGTACAGCGGCTTCTCAACATCACTACGCATATTACCATATATATGAGATTGCTCAAAAGCCTCTTCTCCTACATCATGAATAATATCCTCTATCAGATCATCCATATCCATGTCATTATCATCAAAGGCCACTCCCCTTGTTGAGATGAACTTGGCATTTCTAATTCTTCACCATGCCATACCCATACTGTATACTCTTACAAAATCGTTCATAAATTAAATGTGTATATATATCTACAGCACTAAGTCCCCTCTCATTCAAACATATTACACAAGGGCAATAAAACTTCCCACTACTATCATCGACATTTCTTCTAGTGAACTCTAAAAAACCCCTCACCCTATTATTATATTCAACACTCATTCGTTTAGCTTTTTTCCAACTATGATCCATATATCTCAACACATGTAGCATCCTATACCCAACAGCAAAAGGATAGACAAAAAAACAACCATAGAGTTTTAGAGATTTCAACGAAATTAAGAAGCATGTATACTAGGAGACAATAATGACTCTTGTAGCAATATACCAATAAATTAAGGCATGATAAGAACCAAGCAACATTTCATATATAATAAAGGTATATAGATACATACAAGTTTTAATACTTGCATTGCAAAGCTATTCAGTTTAGGCATCAGGTTTCAGCTAATTTTAACATGCACCATTTAAAACTAGTATTGTTTCAACAAACCAATAACACTAACAATCAAACAATCACACTAAATTAAAACAAAAAATAGAATGGTATTACTCCAAGCTAAATATCACAAGGATGTACAAGTCACAGCATCTAACCTAGCTGTGCAGATTTTTTTTCCAAATTATGTTATCACAAAAATAGTTGGATTTCCAACAAACTATAATAGCAACTTGTCAGAATTAATTTCTCAAAACAACAACAAGAGCTATTTTCATAAGACAATATTAATTATTGAACAACAATATAACTAAATACAGAACACTAACCTGATTGAAGACCAAGGAGTAAGCTTCTACCCAAAGTTATGGTGGCATCGATTGAGGTTAAAATGAAGTCCTCAAAGTCACGGCACTAACAAAGGGAAGTCACAGTAGAGGAGAATAGTCACTGTGGAGAATAGAGGTGGCGGTGGAAGAGAGTGACGATGATCAAAGAACAACGACGAGGAACACAATAATGGCAGCAAAAATGAAGGAGGAGAGTTGAGCAAATCAGGAATGGAGCTTGATGGGGGAGTTCAGAACAAGCAAGGACAGAGCTCACAGAGAAATGGCGATAGAGAAGAAAGGGTTCATAGAGCGCGGGATCTGGGTGCAGGAGCAAAAATACAAGCAAAAAAGTTCACATTTTACACTAGTTTCGATAAAAACCAATCTTATAAAGGTGAAAAAAATAATTTTTAATGCTTTCATATTTAAGACCTATTTTTATTAAAATCGGTCTTAAATTTTTTATATTTAAGATCGATTATTATGAATAAGACCCGACCGATTATTATGAATAACCGGTCTTAAAAGTTTAAAATTTTTAATTTTTTAAATATTTTGATATTGTTTGACCAGTTTTATTTATAACCGGTCTAAATAATTTTTTTAAGACTTGTTTTTTGGAGAACCGGTCTTAGAAGTTCAATATAATTACAAAACTGCTACCGGTCAAATTTTTAGACCTTATCCCCTATAACCGGTCTAAATGTGGCGCTCTAAGAAGGGAATTTCGTACTAGTGATGGAAGAATATCCAAGAAGCTTGAATGGTTGGAAGAAAATGGGACAAGAAGAAGGACTTTGTCCACAAGGTAGTGAACTTACTTGTATGTATGTGATGTTTATGCTATATATTGATTTGCTTAATTATTTAGCTTGATTATATGAAGCATATATGAATGAATGAAGTTCTGTTTCTATTTTTACTATGACCATAAGTATGATGCATAAAACATTAAGCATGCAAAATATCATTATGTGAACATAAGGCTATGTAAGTCAAGCATATCATGCACTAGTGTTCATCTTACATGCATTGTCTGTATGTTTGCTACTGAGATTCCCTTGAATCTCCCCCCACCAACTATATAGGTTCGTGAACAGGAATGAAAGGAATGTTAAAGATGAACAAGAAGAAAAGAAGATGAAGAATCAAGAAAGAAAGAACATGTATTAATTTACTGTATGTAAATTATTTGTGCAACTGGAATTTTTGTTTGAATAGTAAGGATAAACACAAATAAGAATTGAATAGTAATCAGAATCATCAAATTACTAAAATTAAGAATAAGAACCTGAATAAGAACGTTCTCTGATTTTTGGTAAGAATAATGGCTCTATAGCCAAAATAATGGAAATGAACCCCTAAAGAATTGAATAGTAACGCTTTCGTGTATGTAATAAAGGGGTAGAAATTAAGGTGTTTCACTTTTGGTATTAGAGTTGAGATTCTGGCATTTTACTAGTATGCTCAGCTACTATTAATAGGTTACCAATACCTAGTTAGTGATCTTGTAGCTAGAACAAATTTTGGATTAAAGACAAACCCAAAGTAATATAAATTTCCCCACCCCTAAATTAGTAGACTAATTTAAAGGAAGGGGTGGAGCTGTATATAAAGAATGAAACGGAGCAGTAGTGAGGTATATTCAGTATAGTGGGGTTTGGGCTCTAGAGAATTTAATGTTGAGCTGGTCAGTGACCCAAATTCTAACCAAACTATATGGTTAATCGTGCTCAGGGGGGATATCTCAGGATGGGTGACCCCCTAGGAAGTACCTTATAAATTTGAAACCTCTTGATAAAGGCTTAATGTCTTAAGGCATGAAATATGGTGATCCTTAGGGATTCCATAGGAATGTTAGAATGAATACGGTGAAAGTTAAGGATAGGCTTGAATTAGATCTAAGTTGAAAAGTATTTAGGTTGAGATATGATTCAAGTTGTACTATCTTGTAAACCAGGTAAGTAATGTTGAACTGTCAGCAATGCTTTGGGAATATTTGAGGATATTACTTGAATGTTAAGAGAATATAATGTAAGGTATGAATCATGATTATCTTAGCATAGTTATTGGGTATGGCTGAGGTTCTAGAATTAGGTTGATAAACCTAGAAGTTGGATAGACATCTATTGGGTTGCCTCCAACTGAATTGTAACATAAGAATCAAACCAATAGTTGAATTGATTCTTTAAGCTTTGAATTCATCTAAATGAATTGAGGTACTAGAATATGGTACAGATGGGAATGAGGTTCTTGAAGGTTGCTAGCAGCTAATCTAGCATAGGGAAAGATCTTAATTATAGAATATTCCCTTAGAAAGAATGAACAAAAGCTTGTTCCTTGATAGGACAAAGTAATAGAAATAATGTTTGAGGAAATAGTTCCCTGATGAAATAAGAGAAAGAATGAATGAAGAAAGAAAGAATCTACTTCCATTCCATTAACTTGAGACTATACTAGGAGTCGATTGGTGGGTGCCAGATAATATATTGAAAAGTATAAGTAGAGTATTCCAGTTAAGGAAGTAGAATTTGTAATGTTGCTTGGAGCTAGACCAATAGCGAAAGTTCATACAAAATGACACCAGATTAGATGGCGGAATTAAAGAAGCATAATACAGAACTACTAGAGAAAGAAAGCCTTGGGTTCTCTGACTCCAACAATTAAATTTAGGGTGTGGTTCTCCTAATGACTTGTTTTCATTACAATGGTACATTATAATTAGATGGAAGGGTTTATATGACCCAGTGAATAGCCATGGGGTGCTTCAGTACTATTACAGAAAGAAAAATCAAAAAGAGAATTAAGAAATAACTGGCTCAACGGAAACAGTCAAGTGAACTCTTGCACTCGTATCTTATGTATTGGTTATACACATATTGGTATACCATCAAATATATTCGTGTTAAGAATATATGGTAGGCAGTAATACTTGACATATCTATGGCATAGGGTGATATCCTGAGCATTTAGACTTGATGATCATGTTAGATATGATTAGTTTTGATGATATCAAATATAGATGTCAAATATTAAGAGCAAAACATTTGCATAATATACTTATCTTCTACATTAACTAACTACTATATTTAATGTTGTATATCATGTATATTAGTCGTAAACCCAACAGTGGGTTAATGTTATTTTGCTCATAATGCTTCATAAATGAAGAATGATCATCAAGAAGCACGGGATTCAAGAAAGAAGAAATTGTAAGATCTAATGGGGTACTAAGATTTAAGATTAGTCAAGCAAAGAAAGAAGAATTAGAGATATTCAAGAAGATATGATAGAGCTCAATATTTATATATTTTTATTAATTAATCTTAGGCTTTTGTGGGACTTATTGAATATTTTGGGCATAATCAAATGTTAAAGTGAGACTTTAGTGAAAGAATAATTTTGGAATTAAAGTGGTTAAATTGTTATATTTCTAATTAATATTTGTTATTTCCATTATTCTTTAATTGTGAACAAAAGATATTACCTTTGTGAATTTAATTTTGAAGGTGATGATGTGGCACAACTTGAGTGGTCAGGGTCAAAGATGTTATTTTGGAGCTTAATGAAGGACAAAAGTGGAACATCACAAGTACAGAATTTATTTTCACATTTTTTCTAAGAGGAGGTTAATTTTATGTCTAATGCCAAAACAGATTTTTATCTCTTATCCAAACATACCTTTAACTCATTTAACCTATTTAATTGAAGAAAGAAAATGAGTGGGGACCATTGTTTAGGAGGGTGGCGGCTGAAAAGAAATGAGAAGGGAGCATGAATTAATAATTGGAGATGGAAATCAATAGAATCGACTTGAATAATCAGAAGTTGCTGAACCGTGAGGGCTGGACCGAAGATACAAGAAGGAATGATGGAAAGCAGCTGAACCGAAATTGTCTAATGAGAAGCAACAATTGACTGAGTTGAGTTGAAGAAGAATAGAGGAATTAATTAGAGGGAGTGGACCGAACAGTAAAAGAGGAGAGTCATTTTTGTTCACCGGATGGATGAAAGAAACGAAAATGGATTAGCTGGACCGGAGGGCATCATGAAATGAAGGGAAAAGGGAGGAGGCGTCAGGCATCAAGGGGAGAGGAGAAAAAGTCAAGTGTGGCAGCTAGGTGAGAGGAGTATATTGTGCTGTGACCGTGAAGAAAAGGGAAGAGGCGCTGGACTTGGAGAATGGCTTGAAAAAGCTAGCTAACCGATGGATGATTCAAGATTTAAGGTACTGTTCGGTGCTTCTCATCTGTTCTCCATGGCCAATTCCTTCTTCATTCATCAAGCCTCATCCTTCTCTTCCTCTATGAGTAGGTAAGTCTTGGTGATTTCCTTGAGTTGGGTAATGGTTTGAGCTTCTAAACTTCAATGGAATTCCTTTAAGCTCTCTTTTTAGTTCATGATTATGTAGCTTGGTTAAGTATGTAATTGTGATCTAGATTCTTATGACAAGTGAATAAACTTGGTGGTTGAGCTAGGAGTTGATTAATTAAGCTTTGTATGATTCATATTTTGAGTAGGTTGAATTGTTTATTCCAACTTGGTTAAGTGGATTTAAATTATTAAACTGAATGTTTTGAATTGTTGTAATGGTAATTACAAGCTAGAATTGGAAGTTAGTTATTCATCTCCTTGGGTCACTATTAATTGGTAGTATTCATTTAATTGCTTTGGTTGAATAAATTAAATGATTATTGCAAGTATGGAGCTAGTGGTATCTTAGTTCCATCCTCTTGACTCATTATGGAATTCATATTATTAGCAAGCAAGGAAGACTAAAACCTCAACTCAAGGGAATCCCATTTCATCATTATTCTAGTTTATTAAATTTACTTTGTTATTAGTGTTAAATTCAATTCCATTTGCTTCTTTTTTTTAAAAACTGAAAAATACAAAAGTATTGTTTTAGCTTAGATTACTTCATAGTTTTAAACTCAAATTCTCAAAATGATTTCTCCCAACTTTAAGGCTTTTTATCACTTTACTACTTAGAAACTTGGAAATTAATCTCCTCACAAGAACGACCTAGGTTGAGCTACTACGCTACATTTTCAAACTTAGTTTTATTTTGTGAACTCACACGACATGGGTGCATCAAAATTGGCGCCGTTTCCGGGGAGGATGATTGCCATGGTTTTAAGTAGTTAAGTTTTCTTTTCTATTGTCATAGTGTGTCTTAGTTTAGTAGGAAGTGTGTAGCACTCATTAGAATTTTGGCAAAATTTTGATTTTTGATTAGCACTGTCTTGCTGGAACTGAAATATTTATGCCCAGAAAATTCTGAAATTTTCTAGGTTAAAGTCTTTCAGCATTCTAAGCAAGACTAATAGCAAAAGCTATTAGGTCTGCTAGATTTTAGCCAAATTCAAAGGTTTGCTATACTTTTTTGTTTTTCTTTCTTTTTTGGTATTTTTCTAAGTTTTTAATTTAGTTTGTTCTTAGGGTTTTCTTTGATTTTTCTTGGTTGTTAGTGTGTTTTTGAGTTTGTTTTAGGTAGTTGTTCATTGTTGGAGTGTTCGATAGTGGTTTAGTCATTTTTCATATTCATAGTTGTTTTGCATTCCATTTGCATTTAAAAAAAATTGCATTTTGTTGCTTTACTATCATGTTCTTAGTGGCCATTATGTGGTTCATTATTGTTTTTTGGTGAGCAACTTTGCATTCTTCATCCTTGGAAATTTGTTGGTTGCAACTTGAGATTTCAGGTAGCTATCACATTCTGTAAGTTGTGCTTCCAGTGACTCTACTTACATACTTGCGGTTTGAGGTACTACTTCACTTATATACCAACTTGTTCTCCTAAAAGGTGAATTCTTACCTTGAAACTCCTATTTGCCTCTTGTCACATTGTGTTGCACTTGTCTTGTTATTGCTGAAACTGGTCTTACTCTTTAGACACTTGAATTTTGTTGGTTGTGATTAACTCTTTTGGTTGTGAAAGATTAGTTATCTTGGTTTCCTACAAGTTGCTAATTTTTGCTGTATACAACCCTTCTTCAATTGACCATTTGACCAATTACTTTGCTGTAATTTGTGTGTCTGTATGAGTCTTCTTACTGTGCATTACTACATCTCAGAAAACTGAACTTGTGCCTTTAGATAAAGATATTAACAAGACAATTAGGTTACTTAAGAAAGGTAAGAAAGCTGAATCATCTAGTGTAGGGCTTGGACAAGTAATTGACACTGAAGTTGTTGCACATACTTGTGATAATTCTTCTCATATTGGCTCTTCGTTCATTGTAGATCACCATCTTGCCATGGATCCAATTCCCCCTCCAGAAGACGTACCTCTACCTATTGGGGAGCATAGAACTATCAAAGATCTTACCTCTTCTACTGATATTATTGATCCTTTCCTCTCCTGTCCTGAATTTAATATTAATTTTGAGTTGAAAGGTCCTTTGTTGAGTCACTTACCAAAATTTTATGGTTTACCTGTAGAAGACCCTAATAGGCACTTGAGGAATATATACATTGTGTGTACCTCCATGAAACCATTGGGAGTTGATCTAGATGAGATGTGCCGGAAAGTCTTTCATTTTACATTGGAAAACAAAGCTAAGGAGTGGTTATTGATGCTACCTCACCACAATCCTAATGCTTTAGCATCCTGGGACAACTTGAAGAGTGCCTTTTTGGAAAAATACTTCCTTTCTTCAAAGAAAACATCTCTCACTAAGGAAATCTTCGGTGTTAAACAAGGCCTCCATGAATCTTTTTATGAGTATTGGTGTCGTTTTCAAGACCTTCTAGCCAAGTGTCCACATCACCAAATCCCAGAAGCTCGATTGATGCAATATTTTCATAGTGGGTTGCTTCCTCAAGATAGGAAGAGTTTGGATTCATCTTCTAGAGGCACTATTCAATTGCTTACACCTGAAGAAGCTTGGGCTTTAATTGAGAAGATAGCTAGTAATGATCAACAATTTGAAGGGTTAGATGCTAGACAAGTCCATGAGGTCTCACATGCTTCAAGATTTTCATGGGAGTATGATAATTTGTCATCCCAAATGACAGATATGAGAATTGACCTCAATAAGCTCATAGCCCATCTAAACAATGTGAACATTCATGGGTCACATTCTCAAGCTCTAGTGGCTCCTAGCTGTGACATATGTAGCTCTCACATACATATTGCTCCTAATTGCCCACACCAACTTGGGGAGGTCTCGGCTGTTTTTCAAGGGAGACAAGGACAGAATCAAAGGCCTTGGAATCCCTACTCTAACACATACAATGAGGGTTTGAGGTCCCATCCCAACTTTAGTTGGAGGAACCATAATCAATTTCAAGGGAGTTCTTCAAATCAAGCTCCAACTCAAGGACATTCAAACCAATCTAATCCCTAACAAATAGTGGTTACTACACCTGAATCCCATGCTACTAAAGATGACATCTCTCAACTTCTCAAGTGTATGAACAATGTGTCATCTTCAATGGTAACTTAGCCTCGAGATTTGATGAAGAGAGAGCTCAAACCAATTCTAAATTTTTTGACATTGGGACTAAGTTTGATACAATCTTTAACAAGTTGGAGTTATTGGATTCTAAGAATTCTAACCTTATTTCATTTGTCACTCAAATGTCTGGTAACCTCAATGAGCAACAAGCTAAAAGTGGACAGGGGTTGCCTTCCAACACTGTGATCAATCCTAAGGATGTACATGTGATCTCTTTGAGGAGTGGTAAACAAGTAGGTAAACAAGTCCGATTTGAAGAAAATGTTGAGAGTTTCAAATCTGGAATGCATTCTAGTGATAGGCACAATGAAGAGGTTGAGGTTCCATTGCAACCACAAGTGGAAGATATTGATGGTAGTGATGATTCTGATCAAAGCACTCACCTTGCTATTAGAAAATCTGAGAGTATGGTTGAACAGGAGCTTCTACAAAGGCATTCTTCTCCAAATTCAAATATGGATAGCAAGCAAGGAGTGTAAACTTCAATAAATGCTAAGGTACTTGACCCTTCAACTTTTTCTTCTTCAAGCAAAGGGGAAGGTAAAAAGGTAAATCTCTCTGAAATTCCATTTCCTAATTCATATGTGCTTAGCAAAAAGGTTTCAAATGAAAAGAAATTTCTTGATATAATGGATATTTTCAGTAAGATTGAAGTTAATTTACCTTTGCTTGATGTGTTGAAAGGAATGCCTGCTTGTGCTAAATTCTTGAAAGATTTGTGTACCCAAAAGCGTAGGTGTAAACCCAATGAGTGTGTTCAGTTGAATCCTAGTGTGTCTACTATGTTTAAACCCCATCTTCCAATTAAGTGTAAAGACCCTGGCTCATTCACTGTTCCATGCACTATAGGTACCATGCCTTTTAGTAATGCTCTTCTTGATCTAGGAGCTGCTATAAATGTGATGCCCTACTCTGTTTACACCTCTCTTGGCCTCACAAACATCAAATCTACTAGTGTCATCCTACAACTAGCTGATCGCACCACTAGGAAACCTCATGGCTTATTGGAAGACATCTTAGTCAAGGTCAAAGACTTAGTGTTTCCTGCTGATTTTTATGTCCTAGACATGTCTATTGAGGTCTCAGTTGAGGAACCATTGATTTTAGGTAGGCCTTTCATGCGCACAGCTAATACTATCATTAGCATAAAGGATGGGTACATAACTATGGAAGTAGGTGATCATGTCATTCGATTCAATGTTTATGAAGTTATGAATCACCCATTTGAGGACTACTCCCTTCTTGGCTTAAATGAGATTGATTTGGCCTTGGAAGAGGCAATTGATGAGTCTGCTTTCTCTTTGTGTGTGAAAAATGATTGTCATGATGATGTATGTGCTACCATTGGTTCAAATTCTGCTCCCTCTATTGATTGTGATGATGATGTGTGTAGTATTGATTGCATGTCAATTGATAGCTCACTCTCCACTTCCAATCCTTTTATTTTTTATTTTTCTAACCTTGGTAGTACTATATCTTCATTTGATAGTTATCATGGTATTGGGAAAGAATTATTGTGTAGCTTTGCAGAATTTGAGAATATTAGTGAAGTGGATTCCACTTTTGGAAGTGAAGCAACATCCATTAACACTAAATCTGCTCCTATGGACACAAGTGGAGTCATTGTTGAAGATTAGGAAAGAAATCAATGTGCTACTGATGGCACGACTGCAATTCATGGGTTTAAGCTTCACATTCCTCCATCTTACAAGTTTCAGACTTCTCCTAACCTCAAGGATGATTGTATGGGTAACCTCACTTCTTTCCAATTATTGAAATACTTACATTCTCCTTTTGGTGATGAACTTAGCAGGTCAAAAGTCATAAATTTCTTTGCTGAAAATTTTGGAAATAATGGACGACCACATGTCAAGACTGCAACAGGGGAGGAACTCAATTCTAATCAATTACTATAGTGTTGCATACCATTTCATGATGCTACTTCTCATATATTTCACTCTTTGAATAATGTAGGTGGTAGTCTAGATTGCTTTGTGAATGAGCCCTAATCTTAATCCACATCTGAACAAGGGGGATATACTTCCAATCCAACAATTATTGGGGATTCTCATAAGAAAGGGAAGTTTCTTGGTGCACTTGAGTTGAAAGAACTTTTACCTTCAATTGTGCAACCCCCTGAACTTGATTTAAAACCCCTTCCCCTAACTTGAAGTATGCTTTTCTTGCTGAACATGATCAATTACCTGTCATTATCTCTAGTTCTTAAGTACATCTGAGGAGTTGAGTTTACTCCTTGTGTTGAAGAAACACAAGAGGGTAATAGGGTGGACTTTAGGTGACATTCCAGGTATTAACCCAACTGTGTGCACCCACAAAATACTTTTGAATGAGGGTTCTAAACCTGTGAGACAGCCCCAACGTAGACTCAACCCTCTCATCTTAGATGTAGTTAAGAAGGAGGTTACCAAACTCTTGAGTGCAGGGATCATATATCCTATTTCAGATAGTGAGTGGGTCAGTCCGGTCCAAGTTGTTCCAAAAAATAGTGGCATAACTATTGTGCGAAATGAGAAAAATGAACTCATTCCAACAAGAGTCCAAAACTCTTGGAGAGTTTGTATAGACTTTAGAAAGTTGAATGAAGCTACTAGAAAGGACCACATTCCCCTCCCCTTTATAGATCAGATGCTAGAAAGATTGGCATGCAAATCTCATTAATGTTTCCTTGATGGTTTTTCTGTTTATTTTCAGGTTCCTATTGTACCGGAGGATCAGGAAAAGACAACATTTACTTGCCCATTTAGGACGTTTGCATACCGAAGGATGCCTTTTGGGTTATGCAACGCTCCTGGGACATTTCAAATATGCATGCTCTCCATTTTTAGTGACTTACTTGAACAAGGTATTGAGGTATTTATGGATGATTTTTCTATATATGGGAATTCTTTTGAATAATGTTTGCTGAATTTGGAGAGAGCATTAGAAAAATGTGTGCAAAAGAACCTTGTGCTAAATTTTGAGAAATGCCACTTCATGGTAGATCAAGGGATAGTCTTAGGTCACTTGATAAGTAAGTGGGGTATAGAAGTTGACAAATCTAAAATTGAAGTAATTTCATCTCTTCCTTATCCCTCTAACTTAAGAGAACTTAGATCTTTCTTGGGGCATGCTAGGTTTTATAGAAGATTCATTAAGGATTTTAGTAAAATAGCTTGTCCCCTATCTAAGCTTCTCCAAAAGGATGTGGATTTCATATTTGATGATACATGCAAATTGGCTTTTGATGAAATTAAGTCTAGACTTATTTCTCTACCTATACTCATTGCTCCTAATTGGGATCTTGATTTTAAGCTTTGTTGTGATGCTTCCAATAGTGCTGTTGGTGCAGTTCTAGGTCAGAAAATTGGTAAGACTTCTTGTGTTATTGCTTATGCTTCTAAAACATTGGATAAGGCTCAAATCAATTACACTACCACTGAAAAAGAGCTCTTTTCCATTGTTTTTTAACTTGAGAAGTTTAGGTCTTATCTAGTGAATTCTAAAGTGATTATCTATTCTAATCATTCTGCTATCAAGTTCTTATCTACGAAGACTCATACTAAGCCTCGGTTACTAAGGTGGATGCTACTACTTCAAGAATTTAACACAGAATTTAGCGAGAAGGCAGGTGTAGAAAATTTTGTTGCTGACCATCTGAGCCGCTTGCCCCTTGCTACACTGGGAGCAGTTGATGCTGAAGTTACTTGTGCTAGTTTTCCTGATGCCCATCTCCTTGCTATTACACTTCATGACCCATGGTTTGCTCATATTGTGAATTATCTTGCCACTGGGGTGTTACCTGATTCTTTGTCTCGTTTTTAGAAATAGAAGTTTAAACATGAATCTCAATATTATTTGTGGGATCCTCCTTACTTGTGGCGGCATTATAGTGATCAAGTCATTAGGAGATGTGTGCCGGATGATGAAATGTCTTCTTTTATAACATCTTGTCATTCTTTGTTGTGTGGTGGTCACTTTGGGGCAAAGAGAACAGCTAGGAAAATCTTAGACTATGGTTTATATTGGCCTAGCCTCTTTCGGGATTGTTATGCTTTTTGTAAAACTTGTGATGCATGCCAGCGTTTTGGGGGTTTATCTAGAAAGCATGAAATACCGCAACAACCCATGTTGTTTTGTCAAGTTTTTGATGTTTGGGGCATTGATTTTATGGGTCCATTTCCTGTATCTCATGGATATCTGTATATTTTTTTGACTGTTGATTACCTTTCAAGGTGGATTGAGGCCATTCCTACAAGGAAGGATGATGCCTCTACTATTATAAAATTCCTACGTACTCATATATTTTGTAGGTTTGGTGTACCAAGAGCAATTGTGAGTGATCATGGCTCATATTTTTGCAATAAATTGATGCACAACTTGTTATCCAAGTATGGTGTTCTCGATAAGACTTCTACCCCGTACCATCCATAGACAAATGGGTAAGCTGAGGTGTCTAATAGGGAAATCAAGTATATCTTGGAGCGAACTGTCAAGCCAAGTAGGAAAGATTGGAGTCTCTGGTTGGATGATGCTCTTTGGGCATATCGTACAGCTTTTAAAACTCCCATTGGCATGTTTTCTTTCCTGTTAGTCTTTGGTAAGGGTTGCCATCTACCTGTTGAGCTAGAGCATAGAGCTTACTGGGCTGTGAAGACTTGTAATATGGATCTTCAAGGTTCTGCTGAGGAAAGGATGCTTGAGATACAGGAACTAGAAGAGTTGAGGTTGGATGCATATGAAAGTTCTCGTATCTATAAGGAAAAGTCCAAATTGATTCATGATCAAGGCATCTTACGAAAGCAGTTTCATGAAGGAGAGCAAGTGCTTGTGTTCAAGGCAAGATTCAAGCTCAAAAATGGGAAGCTTAAAACAAAATGGCAAGGTCCCTACAAAGTGGTCAAGGTGCATAGCTTTGGATTAATAGAGCTCGAAGATCTTGCAAGTGGTGTAAAGTTTCAAGTGAATGGTCACTTGTTGAAGCACTACCATGCTAGTCATCAACCACCATAATACACAAGGTAGTCTCTTTCCTTACCTTGTTTCTTGTTTTATTTGATGATATATGCTATTGAACAAGTGTGGGGGAAGGACTTACCAGTAGTAAAAAGTAGTCTGTTTGTTTTGTATTTTCCAATTGAATAAACTCCTTTTTGAATCATACTTTTGTGCTTATCCTTATCCTACATTACCCTTTTTCTCCATATCCTTATGCCTAATTTCCAAGAACTATTTCCACTTATGTCTTGTCTTCTCTTTCTCCTTGTGACGATGATGTGTTGTGCTTCAATCTTGAATTGGACTTCACAACATTCACTTCACCCAAGAGATAAGTGAGTCTAAGTTCTTTGTTTTTGTGCATTACATTAAGGGCAATGTAAGGATTGAGTGTGGGGGAGTGTGTGTTATTCTCATGAGAATTCACTATAATATCATATGCCTCTGTCTCCTGCTTGTGACCTTTGTTGTTTTGGTCCAATTCACTGAGATTTTTGAAGCCTTTAGTCATGATCAAGTATCTTAATTACTCTTAGTTGAATTCATAGTTGAAACTTGCTTTGAATTAGTGAATTGCCATAAAATTCAAGTGTTTTAATGATGCACGGTTTAATTTTGATGAGATTGTTAGGAAACAAAAAGCCTAGTTGGAAGGTGTTTTGGGCCTAATTGTTCATTTCATTGTGTGATTCATCTACTTAGATTATTGCTCTCTAGAACTTGTTTTGTTTCTTGCTTGGGCTACATTTTGTAATGGTATGGATAGAGATGACATTGGCATTCATTTCATCACCCATTTACCCAAATACAAACCATTCATCATTTACCTTTGTTTAACACCTTGAGCCCTTCACTTTCGTTTCCATTTCATTATACAAATGCTATGTTTGCATCCTTTATCAAGTTCTTCATAGCACTAAAAAAGTAGTACTATTATATATTAGAAAAGAAAAAGAAAAAAAAAGAAATACCATGTGAATAGTCAAAAGAAAGAAAATAGACAAGAAGAGAAAGAAGAGAAAAAGTGTGAAAAAAAAAATTCAAAGAAAGAAATAAAGTTACAATGATAGAATATGTGAATTAAGTTAGTTCCATAGTGTTAAGTGATCTAGCAAATTATTTGGTGCAAGTATAGTGTTTGTTACATTTTCCATCATTTGGCCTATTCAACATTACAACCCTACAAAGTCCTTCAGATTTATTTATGCCATTGTTGCAAGTAGTGGAGAGCCTAGAAATACTACAAGCCTATGGTAGAGTGTGGTTAAAGTGGATGCGAGTGAAAAACTACCTTATATGAGAGAAGAGTGCAAACACTTGTCCTAGTTAAGGTTTCCAATTAAGCTCATTATAATTAAACTTTGCATTACTTTAACTATTTCAATTTTTGGTATGTCTATTGAATTTGAATTGGAGGATACCTTGTTATTCGACTAAGTGTAATTCTTGAAGCTTGATCTTGCTTATCCTTCCAAATTTCATCCCTCTCTTCCTATTATTAGTTTAATGTTTTGCTCAGGAGTGTAAAAGCTTAATTATGGGGGAATTGATAGAGCTCAATATTTATATATTTTTATTAATTAATCTTAGGCTTTTGTGGGACTTATTTAATATTTTGGGCATAATCAAGTGTTAAAGTGAGACTTTAGTGAAAGAATAATTTTGGAATTAAAGTGGTTAAATTGTTATATTTCTAATTAATATTTGTTATTTCCATTATTCTTTAATTGTGAACAAAAGATATTACCTTTGTGAATTTAATTTTGAAGGTGATGATGTGGCACAACTTGAGTGGTCAAGGTTAAAGATGTTATTTTGGAGCTTAATGAAGGACAAAAGTGAAACATCACAAGTACAGAATTTATTTTCACATTTTTTCTAAGAGGAGGTTAAATGATTAAGGGCCTTGTTTGGTGGTTGCAATTTTGTGTCTAATGTCAAAACATATTTTTAACACTTATCCAAACATACTTTAACTCATTTAACCTATTTAATTGAAGAAAGAAAAGGAGTGGGGACCATTGTTTAGGAGGGTGGCGGCTGAAAAGAAATGAGAAGGGAGCATGAATTAATAATTGGAGATGGAAATCAATAGAACCGACTTGAATAATCAGAAGTTGCTGAACCGTGAGGGCTGGACCGAAGATACAAGAAGGAATTATGGAAAGCAGCTGAACCGAAATTGTCCAATGAGAAGCAACAATTGACCGAGCTGAGTTGAAGAAGAATAGAGGAATTAATTAGAGGGAGTGGACCGAACAGTAAAAGAGGAGAGCCATTTTTATTGACCGGATGGATAGAAGAAAAGAAAATGGATTTGCTGGACCGGAGGGCATCATGAAATGAAGGGAAAAAGGAGGATGCGTGAAGCATCAAGGGGAGAGGAAAAAAAGTCAAGTGTGGCAGCTGGTTGAGAGGAGTATATTGCACTGTGACCGTGAAGAAAAGGGAGGAGGCGCTGGACTTGGAGAATGGCTTGAAAAAGCTAGCTAACCGATGGATGATTGAAGATTTAAGGTGCTGTTCGGTGCTTCTCATCTGTTCTCCATGGCCAATTCCTTCTTCATTCATCAAGCCTCATCCTTCTCTTCCTCTATGAGTAGCTAAGTCTTGGTGATTTCCTTGAGTTGGGTAATGGTTTGAGCTTCTAAACTTCAATGGAATTCCTTTAAGCTTTCTTTTTAGTTTATGATTATGAGCTTTGTTAAGTATGTAATTGTGATCTAGATTGTTATGCAAAGTGAATAAACTTGGTGGTTGAGCTAGGAGTTGATTAATTAAGCTTTGTATGATTCATATTATAAGTAGGTTGAATTGTTTACTCCAACTTGGTTAAGTGGATTTAAATTATTAAACTGAATGTTTTGAATTGTTGTAATGGTAATTACAAGTTATAATTGGTAGTTATTCATCTCCTTGGGTCACTATTAATTGGTAGTATTCATTTAATTGCTTCGGTTGAATGAATTAAATGATTATTACAAGTATGGAGCTAGTGGTATCTTAGTTCCATCCTCTTGACTCATTATGGAATTCATATTATTAGCAAGCAAGGAAGACTAAAACCTCAACTCAAGGGAATCCCATGTCATCATTATTCTAGTTTATTAAATTTACTTTGTTATTAGTGTTAAATTCAATTCCATTTGCTTCTTTGTTTTAAAAACTGAAAAATACAAAAATATTGTTTTAGCTTAGATTACTTCATAGTTTTGAACTCAAATTCTCAAAATGATTTATCACAACTTTAAGGCTTTTTATCACTTTACTACTTAGAAACTTGGAAATTAATCTCCTCACAAGAACGACCTAGGTTGAGCTACTATGCTACATTTTCAAACCTAGTTTTATTTTGTGAACTCACACGACATGGGTCCTTCAAGATATCTATTGGGTTATGAAGAATGATCATCAACAGGAAAAACAAGAAGAAAGAGAATGAAGAAAGAAGAACTCGCAATATCTAATGAGAATATCAAGATTCAAGCTTTTTGAAGTGATATCAAAGGTTTCAATGATCATATGGAGGTTGGAATTAGTCAATTCGAAGCCAAGATAACTTATATGGAAGTTATAGAACCCCCAAGGTGTTCCCTTGAGTTTTGGCTCTCTGCCGAGCTTTAGAAGGCATCACTCGAGTGATGAGCATTTTGTTGTGATCTATTTTCGCACAGCATGACAAAACTTTAGTATTTTGGCCATATTTCTCTAATCACACTCAGATTAAGTTAAAACTAGTTTCATATAAAACTAGACTCCCACCACGTCAAATACACACTAGAATCACATTCAAAAGGGTTTAGATGAAAGAGATATGATTGTTGGAAGATGCCATTCAAATCAGCATCTTATTCCCTAATAGCTTCTATATTTTAGACATAAGTCTTAAACTACACATTAGATTGAGATGAAACTAGTGCCATATGAAACTAGACTTAAAGCAATTTCTATGGATAGGTAGTTTTTCATATTTGAAGTTATACACTAAGCATTAGGTCTTCTGGAAGTTAACACTTATGAATTTAGAGACTATCTAGTGCA
Organism: Inga oerstediana; assembly: GCA_963210345.1. Classification (NCBI taxonomy): domain Eukaryota; kingdom Viridiplantae; phylum Streptophyta; class Magnoliopsida; order Fabales; family Fabaceae; genus Inga; species Inga oerstediana. The sequence continues at coordinate 22,346,105 of OY723409.1, read as the reverse complement.
GTAGTCACTACTTGGATCATAACTTTTAGATTACAATAAGTTTGGAGCTAATTCTTATTACATTAAAATGTACACGGCAAGAGATTTCCAATGATATATCCCTTGCCACTTTTTGAATCAAAATAAAGAGATCACTCAAGTGATCACTAGAGTGATGTCTCAGGATCACTTGAGTGACCACTCGAGTGATACAACAACAACAACAAAGCCTTTATCCCACTAGGTAGGGTTGGCTACATGGATCGCACGACGCCATTGTGCTTTTTTGAAAATCATATCTTTTGGTATATTATTAATCAAAAGGTCTCTCTCTATGACCTCATTAAGCATACACTTTGGCCTTCTGCGACCTCATTTTACAGGACTCCATACGGCTTGATCCACCCTCCTCACCGGTGCATTCAACAACCTTCGTTGAACATGTCCAAACCACCTCAAATGACTTTCTACCATTTTTCCTTCAATATAGGCCACTCTAACTCGTTCATGTATATGATTATTGTGAATCTTATCCTTTCTTGTATAACTACATATCCATCTCAACATCCTCATCTCAACTACCCCCATTTTATGCTCATGTAATCCCTTGAAAGCACAACACTCACTACCATAAAGCATTACTGGTCTTATAGCAGTGCGGTAGAACTTCCCTTTTACCTTATTAGGTACTTTCTAATTACAAATAACTCCAATAGCTTTTCTCTATTTATACTATCCATCTTGATTGACAACACCATCAATCGCAAGACCACTCGAGTGATGAAGTTGAAAAATAACTCTGATACTCTCTACCAAATTTTGAAGGAGGTCACTCGAGTGGTGACCTAGGAATACTCAAGTGACCACTCAAGTAATGTGATAAATAACATATCGTAACTTCAGAAAATCATAGGAATGATAATGTAACTTACTATTCTTGCTTCCAACCACTCTAGCACTTTATTAAATTGTGTTTAATATATTTCTCCAGGAATACAATGAAGAGATGATATAAAGAGACAAAAGGTGACTTTACGGAAGTGAAGCGTTAATGTTTATAACAACTAGTTTTCAAATTCAAGCAAATGGACAAAAGAAGTAGCCACACTCCAACGGATAAGTTGAAATACTCATAACAATCATATCTTACTCAACTATAAATACAAGAGATTCAAGTAGACAACTACAATGAAAAATATGCTAAGATCATAAAGCATCCACTCCTACCCAAATACTCTGTGTTTACCTGCACTATCATCTACATTAGAAAGAGAGATTATTTGTATTGTACTTTAGTATTCATCTTTGTCACTTCTAAGAGAGAAGAATGATTGTAATCCTTCATCAACAAGGTTGTATCCTTACGGTGTGTAAGGAAGAGTATCTCGGTTGTAATCTTACAGTGTGTAAGGAGGAGTAACTCTGTGAGATATTTTTAAAAGGCTTCATAAGTGCCTGGCTAAACTTATGGGTTGTAAAGGCTTTTCTCGTACCTGGATTAAACAAGAAGATAGTGGATTAGAAATCTCAGGAGGAACCTAGGGACTGGATGTAGGTCATCATGGATTGGACCAAACTAGGATAAATCACAATTTGCATACTCTCTTCCTTAAGCTCTTATATTTCAAGCATATATTAACTGTTGATTTATGATTCATTAGTTTCATACTTATTGCTCTCATTAAGATGAGAAAAGATTTTCAAAATTCTTAAGTTTTTTTCTAACACCCAATTCACCCCCTCTTGGGTGTCATCCAGTTCTAACATTTAGTATTAGAGCTAGACTCTTATTTAAAGGACTTAACCATCTCAAAGTTTATAATGGCTAATTTTGGGTGTTATATGCTTCCGAAGGTTTTGACTATACAATTCCACTTGTTTTGAAAGATATTGATTTTTGGTTTTGGAAAGCTAGAATGAAATATTTTATAAAATGCTTTGATTATGATATGTGAGATGTTTTTACATATGTCTTTAATTTCAAATCGAGAAAGGATTGGACAAAAAGAGAAAAAGAAATGTTTTCATTGAACATTAGAATAATAAAAATTTTGTATAACCGAAAATGATTTTGAGAAAATTAGATTTTGTTATGCTGCTAGAGATATTTGGGATACTCTTGATTCTATTTATACTTTGAACAATTATGTTGAAGTCAAAACTGTTGACAGGTCATGTAAAACTATAAGTTGCATATCTACGGTTCATGAACAAGTGGAAGTTAACAATGAAGAAGAAGAAATCATAGAATACTCCCATGATCTAGTAAACATAGAAGAACAAGAGGAAGATGATTCCTAGGAAGAGCTCATTACGGATGAGTTTGATTGATCATCCTATGGAGCTTAAGATCTACATATTGTAAACAATTCCAATACTTCTGGAGTTATTTTGAAAACAGATTTTTAAAGTTTGCATAAAATTGTTTTTTAACCAATTATTGATTCGATTTTTAAAAGCAAAAATGCTTTTGATCATGCTAGAGAACATATGGGGTAGCAAGTATGTTCAAATGAAAATTACTTGAGTTGTCATTCACATAATCGACACAATACTCGCATAAAATCTCATAACACATATCATTATATAGTTTGCAATTATTGTGGTAAATTGGGTCACATTTCTCACACATGCTATATTAAAAGAAAGTATAATGTGAGAAATAAATTTGTTTAGGTTCCTAAAAGGCAAATAGATTCAAAATCTGACATTTAAGGACCCAAAGAAAAGTGGGTACCAAAACATCCATCTGGTATTTCATGTGTGCAGATTGATTCTAGAAAGAATGGACATAAGGGTATAGAGAAAATGTAGAAGATTCTAAGAGTTCTTAATGCACCTGAAAGGAGATTCATATCAATTATGAGAACTCTCAAATCACGCATTGCTAGAATGGCAAAGTCTAACCACAAAGAAAACCGATAGAGAAAAGAAGTACATTTCATCTCAAAAATGAACTGTCATAGAGTATCGTTCAACTATCTTGAGGAAAATGCGAAAAGGAGGATCTCTCAAGCATTAAGTAAAAGACTAACCACAAAGAAAACCAATTATGAGAACTCTCAAATCACGCATTGCTAGAATGGCAAAGTCTAACCACAAAGAAAACCAATAGAGAAAAGAAGTACATTTCATCTCAAGAATGAACTGTCATAGAGTATCGTTCAACTATCTTGAGGAAAATGCGAAAAGGAGGATCTCTCAAGCATTAAGTAAAAGACTCTTGGAGTCTATATATTTTGAGAGAAGGTTGCCAGCACCCAAAGCAAGATATTCAAAGTATTAACATCATAGAAAAATGCAATAGGTAAGCAAAAGCAATCCTTCAAGTATCTAAGGTAAAGGTACGCAATGATAAAACCTCCTATGCTATTGTCTATAACATTTATTGAAGTTTTATATTTTGGAACCTTATGAATGACCATTGGAAACTATTTTGAAATTATGTTTTCATATCCCTCAAAAAGCCACTTGATAGATTTATTTATAAAGGGATTGCAATGCTCAATAGGTTAATTCTTTATGCATATATAATGATTTGATAATAAAATTTTCTTTTATGCATAAAGATATGTTTAATTCATTATGCTCAAGATCTTCGAATTGATTATGTTTTTAGAGCATATGAATTTTATCTTGATTCCTACAAGCTAATAAGAAGTGGATCCAAGCAAGGTTAGATACCATGAAGAAAAAGAAATTTATACAGTTATGTAGGATAAGAAAAAACTTCTCAAGATTATGGCCACATGAAGACAAATTCATATCTTGATGATGCTGAATTGTGGAGTTTGGATTTTTGTGCTGAGTGTGCAAAGGAAGAAAATCAATATTATTTCACCAAAACCAAGAGAGCTATTAGAAGAACAAAAGGAATAACTGTGATATCTAATTCTTACCCTGTACTGTGCTTATATAAATTATTTATTTGGATAATGAATAACTTGCTCATTATTGCATACCATTAGCAATCAATCATTTATGGTTTTCAAAATGTTTTTAGAGTGTTATATGACTGAAAGTGAAATTGTGCATAACCTTTCTATGTATTTGAGTTTTGAAAAACACATTTCAAAAATGTACTTAGATTCCAATTCATCTTGTTTATAAAAATGGATACATATTATTTGAAAATTATTCATATATTGTTTTTCAATCAAATTGGTTTCAAAATTGGAAGTTAATATTTTTGTGTACTAAATATAAAAAATGCTTCTAATTCATCTTCCTGAGTTTTCCTTATTATTGACATCTTGATCATTGGTTATCTTGTGCTTGAACTTCTTAGTCTTTACTCTCTAGCTAGTTAGACCTTATGTCTAACAAGTTAACTATCTATATGAGTTTCTAGTGTATTTCCTAGAATTCAATTTGTGAAGGCCTTATGCCTAATGCATAAATATTTAGTTGGTAATGTTATTCCAAGTATCACAAATGTTTATTAATATATTGAATGTTAATGCATTAATCATTATAGTAGAATAACTTACTTGGATAATATTCTTGAACTCTAGTCATTTTGACTAATGAGTATGTAATTCTTCATTCATAAAATCTTATACTCATTTTTTTGCTCAAACACATTAATCATTGATATAATCTATCTTTGAATAATCAGTGTCATGTATTTGAATCCTTGAGCAAAATATTCACATCTTTCAAGACACAACTCTAAGTGTTAAGATAGTTTATAGATCAATAGCAAAGTCATGATACTCATATATGTCTATCAAGCTAATCCTTTTGGTTATCCATATGACTCTTGCTCCTTGAAAAATTGTCCAACATGTTAACTCTGATGATTAATATGTTATCTCAGTTGAACTTCAAAGTGAAACTTTCTGATAAATATTTATAACTATTAACTTCCACCATTTTTAACATGAGCATCAACTATAAACATCTCTCAAAGATGAGTTTGTATATATTCAAAATCTCAATTTTGCAATGCATTGTCATAATTTGAAATAACATTTGAGATTTAAATTTGCATATTTCATTCTTGGAAAACTTGGTTTCATTCATGATTTATCCTTACATAAAAGTTGGTCATTATGAATATCTACTCTCTTTGATCTGACTTACATGGATTGCATAAAAATCATATCAATAACGTATTATTTACATAAAGTGTATTTACAAATTGTCATTGATCATTGAAAAACATTATTCTTAGCATCATTTGTTTGTTACCCTTTATGTTCAATAACTAATTAACTGGGTAAAATTATACATTGGTCTTCATTGGTTTATTATACTCTTTGTTCAAATTATACAAAGGCTAATAAAGTAAGTGAGACTAGCAGTGTTACAGTGTGAGCATATGCTAAATCTGTGGCATCACTCAAGTGATAACTCAAGTGACACCCCATCATTAGCAAGTAACTAGCTAGTGGTGTAGTCAGAGAAAGAGAAAGAAAGCAGTCTAACTAGAGACAGAAACCAGAACCTAAGGCATCCATAGATGATAAAGTACAATCCTTAGCTAGAGCTAGATCAACTGGAGCCTCTTTCATTGTATCACCATTCAAATGGACTGAGCTTTACTTGATGTTACCAATGAGAAGCTCATTAAGATTGTGGACGATGGAGTTAGAAAGTTATATGCTATAATGAATCAAAACTTCCAAATGTTGTTTACTCAATACAATAGGCATAGAAGATAGGAGCTGAGACTTCAAGGATATATGATATATAATACTTTGCTAGAGTTGTTCTCCCTGTTCCTTCATTGTTTGGTCCATTTATCTAGGGCTATCTGAGAGAGAACCTTCAAAAATCACACAGAGCTTGCTATAAACAATACTAAGTTCATCACTTCTATGAATAGCAAGATTAGACAACTCTATGATTTGATCAACCAGGACTTCAAGACCTTATTCCATGATCATCTTAGTATACTTAAATACTTACAAAGACTACACTTCAGAATCCCTCTATACTGACAACATCATTAGACAATGATTAGCGGAAGATGCATCAATGAATTTCAGAGGATTATAGCTCAAGTGAGGTATTGTATTCTTAATTGAAATTTTATGAGTTGCATCACTCGAGTGAGCATTGGAGTAATGATCAAGCAGAATCACTTGAGTAACTACTCGAGTGATACAGGGTTAAAGCCTTAAAACCTTGAATAGCATCGTTATTTTCAAAACTTGATTTCTCTTCAAATCTTCATATTTTCATACTCAAAGAAAAAAGAAGATTGACATTATTTTGCTTATAATGCCTCATAAATGGAGAATGATCAACAAGAAGAAAATCAAGAAGTAAGGGATTCAAGAAAGAAGAAATTGTAAGATCTAATGAGAATATCAAGATTCAAGATTAGTCAACCAAAGAAAGAAGAAAATTGAAGATATTCTTGAAGATATCTAGTTGGGTTATGAAGAATGATCATCAAGAGGAAAAATAAGAAGAAAGAGATTAAAGAAAGAAGAACTTGTAAGATCTATTGAGAATATCAAGATTCAAGCTCTTAAAAGTGATATCAGAGGTTTCTATGATCATATGGATGTTAGAATGGGTCAATTCGAAGCTAAGATAACTTATATGGAAGTTATGGAACTTCCCCAAGGTGTTCCCTTGAGTTTTGGCTCTCTGCCAACTATTGGAAGGCATCACTCGAGTGATCACTAAAGTGATAACCATGATTACTCAAGTGACTCTTGAGTGATGAGCATTTTATTGTGCTCTATTTTCATGCACCATGATAGAACTTCGGTATTTTGGCCATATCTCTCTAACCACATGTTAGATTGAGTTGAAACTAGTTTTATATGAAACAAGACTCCCACTACGTCAAATACACACCAGAATCACATTCAAAGGGATTCAAATGACAAAGATATGATTTTGGAAGATGCCATTTAAATCAGTATCTTATTCCAAAACAGCTTTGGGGTTTTAGATATAACTCTCAAAGTACACATCGGATTGAGATAAAACTTGTGCCATATGAAACTAGACTTGAAAAGCTTTCCATGGGTAGGTAGTTGCTCATATTTAAAGTTATATGCTAAGTGTTAGGTCTTCTGGAAGTTGACAATTATGAATTTAAAGACTATTTAGTGCAATAGTCACTACTTGGATCATAACTTTCATATTACAATGAGTTTGAAGTTGATTCCTATTGTATTGGAATGTACACGACAATAGCTTTCGGATGATATATCATTTGTCATGTTTTGAATCAAAATAAAGAGATCACTCAAGTGATATCCCAGGATCACTTGAGTAACCACTCGAGTGATGAAGTTGGAAAATGACTCCAATGCTCTTTGCTAGATTTTGAAGGAGATCACTCAAGTGATAACCCAAGATCACTAGAGTAACCACTCGAGTGATGTGACAGACAGCATATCGTAACTTCAAAAAATCATAAAAATGATTGTGTAACTCACTGTTTTTGCTTTCAATCATTCTAACACTTCATTACATTAGTGTTTAATGTATTTCTCTAGGAATATAATGAAGAGATTATATGAAGAGACAAAAGGTGACTTTATGAAAGTGAAGCATCAACGTTTGTAATGACTATTTTTCAAATTCAAGCAAATAGATAAAAGAAGTAGCCGCACTCCAATGGATAAGTTGAAATACTCACAACAGTCATATCCTACTCAACTATAAATACAAGAGATTCAAGTAGACAACTATAACAAAAAATATGCTAAGATCATAAAGCATCCACTCCTACCTAAATTCTCTTTGTTTACCTTCGATATCATCTATATTAGAGAGAAAGATTATTTGTATTGTACTTTAGTAATCAACTTTCTCACTTCTGAGAAAGAAGATTGATTATAATTCTTCATTATCAAGGTTGTATCCTTATGGTGTGTAATGTAAGTAACTCGGTTGTAATCTTACGGTGTGTAAGGGGGAGTAACTCTGTGCAAGATTTGTGAAAGGCTTCACAAGTGCCCGGTTAAACTTGTAGGTTGTAAAGACTTTTCTTATGCCTAGATTGAACAAGAAGATAGTCGATTAGAAATCTCAGGAAGAGCCTGGGGACTGGTGTAGCTCATCGTGGATTTGACTGAACCAGGATAAATCACAGTTTGCATACTCTCTTCCTTAAGCTCTTATATTTCCAGTATATATTAATTGTTGATTTATGATTCATTACTTTCATACTTATTGCTCTCATTAAGATGAAAAAAATGTTCAAAGTTCTTAAGCTATTATCCAACACCCAATTCACCCCCTCTTAAGTGTCGACCAATTCTAACAGAGCATTCATTATATAGCTGTAGTATAGAATCAGAGCTAGTTTAGTATAATTTCTACATGATAGTAGGCTCTCACCTAAACATGGCCTTGTGCTACAGTGGAGGTTGCACTAGCTAAGAATGAAAATTTCCTAGCACTGTGGCAAAGGATGGTTGTCCTTGAATTAACCCAACTTTATGTTATCTACATATCTAGTATTGGTGCTTATATGCATACCATGAATTGTGAATACCCAGCTCTAGGAATAGGGATCAGTGTGTCTTAAGAATGCTAAACTTGATCGATTAGGTCTTGTGAATGAATATAAATGCTTGAGAATAGATGGTTTGTTTTGTGTGCTTCATGAACATTACATAAGCGTATAAATAGCCTGAGTAGCAAGGTTTGGAGCCTGGAATGTATACAGAATAAATAACCTTTTAGAATAGTTTTCTGATTCCTGTGAATTTTCAAAAATTAAATTATGAATAGACCAATGCACCTGCTGTATTTGTGAATTTTATGAACTGAATTTCTAAACAAAATTTTTTAAGAATTGAATTTTTGAACATAATTTTTTACCAGTTTAAAGTGGCCATTTTTGAACTTTGTTGTCTTAAAAGAAGGGATCCATAGAGGAACCCAAAATAGTGGAAGTAGTACAGAGCCGGAAGAGGCCAGAAACTGTTACAGAAATACTCAATTTGCTTGGTCTTGCCAGATGAATTCAGAATTTTTCTTGGATCGCTTTGCCACTCACTAGAAAGAAATAATTGTAGAAAGAATTTCTTAAGTGGGATGATGTCTACGAGAGGATTTCAAAGGGTTGTAGGAGAGGTTGAAACGCGCACCAATATTGAATACTCCCAATCCTAGAATGCGACCCGTGTGTGGCCTGCAAAGAATGCAACCCGCGTGGTTGGTAGAAAATGTGATCCATGAGGTTTGTAGTGAAGCAATCAATATGGTCTATGAAAAATTAGAAAGAAAGGATTGGGATATGTCCTAATGAAGCAAGATGGAATGGTGATGTGTACCTCTCAACAGTTGAAAACTCACTAGATGAATTACCTTACTTGTGAATTGAGCTGGCAGTGATCATATTTTCTTTGAAAATGTAACAACACTATTTTTTATAGTGTGATTGTGAAAATGTACTGCCATTAAAAGAATTTTGAATATTTAAATATCAGAAAAGTATACTATGAGACATCATAGAGGAATGAAAAAGCAGAAATGCAACTATCATCCCTTATGCTTTGAATTGAGAAGTGGCGCAGCTGATGGTCGTGATGATATGGGAACAGAAATTAATAGAAGGGCTTAGAAATATTAATTTGTAAAGTCAAATAGTACTTGCTAACTACAGCGCTAGTCAAGAGAAAAGAAGTCTGAGAACTTGAATTAAAGAAGCTCAAACACAAGATAGATGGGAAAGGTCAATTAAAATAGAAATAGAATTGAATGAGAAAACCTTTAGAATTTGATGTATTGAGAATCTAAGGTGTCCTCTAGAATTTGAGGTATCTCTAGAACTTGAGGTATCCTCTAGAAATTGATGTGACCTCTAGAATTTGAGGTGCCGGTCGGATGTAGAATAAAGAAATTGAATCCTCACTATAGTGGGCCTGTTGAAGTATTATTAAGAATCAAACAAGTAGCAAATTTTGAGGACAGAATTATTGAATGGGGGGAGAATTGTAATACCCCGAATTTTAGGACTAGAGGCCAAAGAATAACCCTAAATAAAGTAGACTACTAAGCCTATTTTAGTAAAAGTCCCAGGAATGAATAAGAAATAGAATGAATTTTTAGAAACCGCGCCCAGAATATAATATGGATTTTGATGCGAATTGATTGAAAGAAATTACCCGATCCCATTAGGATATGCCAAAATGGCATGAAACCTAACTCGAATCCAAAGGAAAAGGGGAGTAGTGACTAGAAAGAATTAAGAGATAAAATTGAAAGAATTAATGGCACAAGAATTAATATTGCCATAATCAAGGGCAAAAGAGACAATTGCCACTTGATCTTAAGGTTAAAATTGGAAGACAAAATGAAGGGACAAGATTTGCTCTTCAAAAATAAGAAGTAATTATGAGAATGAAGACCAAATTATCTTTCCCTTTTTTCTCACAAAAAAATCCAAAAGAGGGGTAAAAGATGTAAGAAGGATTTTGGTCAAAAAGGTCAAAGTTTTAACTTGGAATATTATAGACTAATAGTAAGGCAAATTGAGGCAATTAATCAACAATTTGTCTTCCATTTGGCAACCCAATTTCATCCAAACCAAGGAGGAAAGATGAAACAAAAAGTCAACACATTTACTATAAGAATTTACCACACATGGTGAATGGAATTAACTTGTCTCAGAAGAGCAAATTTGAGCCAGATGATTTGGTTTTCTTTTAGGCCATTTTTGGCCAAGTATTTCAAGAAGGTTATTAAGGGAATATTACAACATTTTAACCTCCCTATCTCTTCCTTATATTTTTGTCAGTACACTCAAGAATAGATAAAAAGAAGACAAAAAGAAAAAGGAAAAAATAGTTGAAATCCAACCGAATGGCATTCTAGTAGTTCTTACCCTAACCAAGGGCATTTTTGTTCAAAACAATTTCTCTCCAACTCATGATTTTTGGTCATCCCTTTTAGAGGAACATTAAGTGACTTTAAAACACCTCATCCTCTTCATTTTGCTACCCAAAATTCGTGCAAAGCAAGAGCTAGGAGAGAGAAAACAAATCTAGAATTTTAGAGAACTCAAGAAGAGGTAAGAACTTCTCTCTAGATTTTTACCCTCTTACTCACCTTTCTAGCCAAAAATATCTGCATAAATATTGTTCCTCTTGATGTAAGGTTTATTTCTATGGTTTTAGTTTTTCAAGAGGAGGTATTTTGTTGCATTTATCAAGGTCCAAATTTGTAGAATCAAGAACAAATCTTAGAAGAAGCTAGAGGTGGGTAAGAGCTTTTCTTTGAACTATGGATTGTGTGATATGGTTGTCATTTGTAGAGCTTGTATTTCATCCTTAATTTTTGGTTATATGGGCATTCTTAGGGTTCATGGTGTTTTGTTCTTATAAATGGTGTGAAATGATGTTTTTATGAAGGTTAAGTGTCAAATCTTGAAACTTGGTGGTTATTGGTTTTGGGATATTGATTTTGGCCAAAATAGAACATATGGTAGGAGTTTGATTTTGTTAAAATTAAGCCCACTAATGGATTCCTTATGAAAATTTATGTGGAAATATAGTTTGGTTGTGAATTTAAAACATTTGGAAATAAAGTTTGAAAATTGGAATTTTTGTACAAGTGCTACCAGAATTTTGCTCCAGTGAGGTAGTCTGCTTGTCACATGTTTTTGTTTGTCCAAATGAAATCCAATTACCATGAAATTTTTTAGAAATAAAGTATATACAAAAAGCTTTAATTTGATAGGTAATTGGTAGCAATTGGATAAATACACAAAAAGTTATCGTTGATTGAAGTTCAGTATTAATTCTGGACAGAGATTGGTGGTAGGAGTGAATAATTATGAAATATGGAATTGTGTGCATCTGAACTAAAGGGTGTTAGATCCCAAGTTTTTATGATAACAAAAAGACAATTGTATGCAAATCATGTTTTTATAAGATTAAGAAAAGATTACAAAGTTACCAAATGCATATAGGAATGTTTTCTGCTGTCAAATTGAACAGCAGTGCTCGAGCATGAGCTTTGCACTCGAGCATAGATCCCTTCTGTGCTCGAGCAGGTACGAGTGAAAGCCAGAAAGTGTTCACCCGAGAGGTATGCCACTTTTATTTTCACTGATTTACTCGAGCACTGGAGTTTGCACTCGAGCAGAGAAGCCATTCTCACTCTAGCACATGCGAGTAAAGGTCCACGAGTGCTTGGCCGAGAGCAAGTATTATCATGCTTCCTTGATTCACTCGAGCAGAGACATCAATGCTCGAGCATGAGCATTCTGTACTTGAGCAAGGTACTGCGAGTGCTTGGCCGAGAGTCATGAAGCTCAAGGAAGTGCAAGTGTGCTCGAGCACATCCTCATATGCTCGAGTGACATATCAGCACTTGCGAGTGAAAATTCTATCCCTCTCTATTTCTGATACGAGTACTTGTTTAAAAGGTATATTTCTTGAGAATATTCTTCTCACTCGAGCAGGAGTCTATGTGCTCGAGTGAGGGACCACATCACCCGCGAGTACAAAATCTCACTCTTGCTAATATGATATGCGAGTGATGACCCGAGAAGACACTCCCAGTGGAAAATGCAAGATCACTCGAGCAGGAGGAGTTGTGCTCAAGTGAGACCCCACATCACTCGCGAGTGAGAATTCTGTCTCTCTGAAATCCTTTGCAAGCACAACCCGATAACTGAAGCACAAAGAGGAAAATAGGAAGATCACTCGAGTGAGCCATCCATGCTCGAGTGATGCTCTGCCAGATCACCAAAAATGCCAAGTCTCACAACGTTCAATCCGAATATGGTTTATTATTATTTATCCATATCATTATTACTTATTATCATTGCTTAACATCATTTTGAATGTATTATAAGTGTGATGCAGAAAGATGAACGTTTGAAATTAGTTGTTACGGAGAAAGTCAAATAACGGCAGACAACATCATTACAAGCACGCACATACCTACCGCATTCAGATTATTCAAACATGCGCGTGTCTTTCAATAGTTGCAAAAGTTCTGCTCCTCAAATGATGATTTCCCAAACGGGAAAAAACTAAAGCAACTATATATACAGAGATTCAGAGATAGTCAAGTACGACAACGTAGCACAAAAATTCACAAGCTTATACACTAGTCTCTGCTATTCATTATTTTCTCTGTATATACATTGATCTTCAGTGTTTATTCATTTGCTCTATAAGAGAGTCTTCATACAATTCAAATTCTATGTTTATTTGATCTCAAGGTATTGGGATCTTGAGAGGGTAGATTTCCTTACGAGAGAAGCAGTTGAGAGAATTCCTTGTTGTACCTTCCACACATAAGACTTATAAGATACAAGCAGAAGAGAACGTTGCTGCTCGTAAGACTTACAGTGGTGTAAGCAGGAGAGAACATTGCTGCTCATAAGTCTTGTATACATAAGCAAGTGAGAGAGGTCATAGGTTGTTTTCTACACGTAAGACTTGTCGTAAAGGGGAGAGAAATTTCTTAGTAAGAGAATATTTCTGCTCGTAGTCCTTTGAAGGACAATTGTTGTTTTGTGGCGTTCTGAAAGCCCATTGAATCTTGGAGGTATAGTGAAAATCTCAGTAGGTCTTGATCTCTGAGGACTGGACGTAGGCCTGGTTGTTAGGCCGAACCAGTATAACTCTCTGTGTTCAAATCTTCTCAACTCTCCACTATCTACTATATTTTTCATATCACCATATCAAGCGAAAAATTTATAACATCACCCAATTCACCCCCCTCTTGGGTGAAGCTTGCCTCTTACATTTGGTATCAGAGCCTAGTCTTCTCCGAAGATCCTAACAGCTTAAGAAGGATCCGACAAATGGCAACAATGGGTGAAAATATCCTTCCATACGGAGCTTCAATCACTAGACCTCCTGGTTTTGCTGGAGAACATTTTTCGTTCTGGAAAGCTAAATTCAGAGTGTTCGTGATGGCCAACGAGTACGGATTGTGGAATGTTATACAAGATGGTGACTATGTTCTAATGAAGAAAATCGAAGATAGAGCAGTTAAAAAGAGCCCAGATGTGTTTGACGAGAATGACAAAAGGTTAGTAACATTAAATAGTAAAGCCATTTTAATGATACAGAGTGCTCTTAGTCAAAAAGAATATTTTTGAATATGTACTCTACCAACTATGTGGGATGCTCTAGAAATTGCTCATGAAGGTACATCCAGAATCAAAGAAAATAGAGTCAATACTCTAATTACAGAATATGACCTATTTCGTATGAAACCTGGAGAAGGCATATCAGAATTCGAACTCAAGTATACTCATCTTGTTAATCAATTATCTGCTCTTGGAAAATCGTTTGATCAAAATTCCCAGGTAAGAAAGATTCTTAATATTCTTACGAAAGAATGGGAAGCAAAGGTGACAGCTATTGAAGAAGCTAAAGGAGAATCTATGAGATCCATAGCTGCCCTCTTTGGGAGTCTTTAAGAGTATGAAGGAAAGTTGAGGTTTAAAAAGGAATTTGAAGTGTTCGATGATAAGAAGAAAAAGGGAGTTGCACTAAAAGCTATCAAGGAGGAAGAAGAATCATCCGAGAATGAAGATATCCCTAACGATGATGAAATGGGAATGATTGTAAGAAAATTCAAAAGATTCTACAGAAGAGGTCAAAAGAACTTCAAAAATTATCAAGGTGGACCAAGCAAGAGAGAAAATAAAGAACAATAGATAGTATGCTATGAATGTAGGAAGCCTGGACACATCAAATCTGAATGCTTCAAGAACAAAGACAAAAAGAAGAAAAAAAAGAAAGCATATATATCATCTATATGGGGAGATAGTTCCTCAGACGAAGAAAGTGACAATGACGAAGTAGCAAATCTGTGCTTAGTAGCTAAGGAAGAAGAATCAGACTCTGAGGTAAGTGATTCTGAACCTACTTATGATGAATTGTTATCTGAATATAATGCATTGCATACAGAGTTCATCAAAGTTGCTAAAGAAATGGTTAGCTATAATAAGAAAGTAAAAGAATTAGAAAGTACTGTCATATCATCATATGAAATGTGTAAAGAGAAAGATAAGAAAATAGAAGATTTAACAAAAATTGTTGAAAAGTTTACTAAAGGTAGTGAAACTCTCAAGGTTATTTTAAATTCTCAGAAAGTTTCATTTGATAAATCTGGAATTAGATATAATTCTATTCATGATAAGAATAAAGGATATAAGAAGAATAGTAGAGCATATCTTAAATATTTCAGGAATTCTGTGCATACATCAAATCCATTCGCATCATGCAATTATTGTAACAGGAAAGGACATTATACTTCATCATGTTATTTCAAAAAGGGACAGGTTGTTGGAACATATAAATGGATTCCGAAAGGGACACATACATCACATACTAACCACAAAGGACCCAAGAAAGTGTGGGTACCTAAAACTTGATCATCTTATTCTAGGTATGTCTCAAGGCATCTCGAGCGAACAAATGGTATATTGATAGTGGATGTTCGAGACACATGACTGGTGACAAAAATAAGTTCACCATGCTAGAAACTAGAGAAGGAGGAAAGGTAACATTTGGAGGTAATCAATCTGGACGTATTGCTGGAATTGGTGAAGTAGGAAAATCCGATGGTGTTCAAATCAATGGAGTATATTATGTTGAGGGATTATGCCACAACCTCCTGAGTGTAAGTCAAAGCACTGACAAAGATAACTGGGTAATTTTTGACTCAAAAGAATGTTTGATAGTAAGCAAGAAAGATTTACCTCTGAATAAAGAATCTATCAAGGCAAAGATCCGAGCTCAAAGGGACAGTAATTGTTATACTATTGATTTAAATTCAAATTCTTCTGAAAATTGTTTTCTTAGTCGATCAGAGGAAAGTTGGTTATGGCATAAGCATTTGGCTCATGTCAATATGAATCAACTTGACAAACTGATTAGAAAAGATTTAGTTGTTGGTCTCACCAAACTTAAATTCAAAGATAATATGATTTGTGAAGCATGTCAAAAAGGCAAACAAACTAAGTCTTCTTTTAAAACAAAGTATGAGATTTCTACTTCAAAACCTTTACAAATACTTCATATGGATTTGGTAGGACCAGCAAGAGTAAAAAGTTTTGGAGGAAATTTATATACTTTAGTAATTGTCGATGATTTTACAAGATTTACTTGGACTATAATTATTGCTTCAAAAGATGAAACATTTGCTGAATTCATCATGTTTGCCAAAAAGGTTCAAAATGAGAAAGGTATTTCTATTGTTTCTATTAGGACAGACCATGGAGGAGAATTTGATAATCAACTATTTCAAAACTACTGCAACAACGAAGGAATAGATCATAACTTCTCTGCTCCTAGAACCCCTCAACAAAATGGAGTAGTGGAAAGAAAGAACAGAGTTCTTACAGAAATGGCGAGAGCATTACTCAATGAAAAAGAAATGTCACAAGTGTTCTGGGCAGATGCAATGAGTACTGCATGCTATATTTCAAACCGAGCATATATCCGCAAATCACTTGGAAAGACGCCATATGAACTTTACAAAGGAAGAAAGCCAAATATTGCTCTTCTTCATATCTTTGGGTGTAAGTGTTTCATTCACAACAATGGTAAAGAAAACTTAGGTAAATTTGATTCAAAGTCAGATGAAGGTATATTTCTAGGATATTCTAATAGAAGTAAAGCTTATAGAGTTTTCAATAAAAGAACATGTACTATTGAAGAATCTATTCATGTTGTGTTTGATGAAATTGAATCTCAGACAAAACTTATTGATGAAGAAGAAATGGATTCAATCAAGAAAAACAAATCTATTTCAAAACAAGATGATTTTGAAACAAATGATTTTCAAAATTTAGAAGATGTCGATGATCATGCTCAACCAAAAGCATGGAGACATATGAAGGATCATCCAATTGATCAAGTTATAGGAGATATTCATGAAGGTGTCAAAACCAGAAATAGAATCCTCAATGAGGTAACTTTTTGCTGCTTTTATTTCTGAAATTGAACCTTCTAATATAGAAGAAGCTTTATCTAACAATGATTGGGTGATTGCTATGCAAGAAGAACTAAATCAATTTCAAAGAAATCAAGTTTGGGATTTGGTTCCTCGACCTAAAAATCATACGGTTATAGGGACCAAATGGGTTTTCAAAAACAAACTTGATGTATCAGCAATCATTGTGAGAAACAAAGCAAGATTGGTTGCCAAAGGCTATAATCAAGAAGAAGGTATTGATTATGAGGAAACATATGCTCCAGTGGCAAGATTGGAAGCAATACGAGTACTCCTAGCCTTTGCTTGCATTAAAGGTTTTAAACTTTATCAAATGGATGTAAAAAGTGCTTTTCTAAATGGTTATATTATGGAGGAAGTATATGTAGAACAACCTCCTGGGTTTGAAGATGAAAGAAAACCTGATCATGTCTTCAAACTTAAGAAAGCACTATATGGTTTGAAACAAGCACCTAAAGCTTGGTATGAAAGACTGAGCAAATTTCTTCTTGATCAACGTTTTGTCAGAGGTAAAGTTGATACAACTCTATTCATCAAACATAACAAAAATGATATTCTAATTGTTCAAATTTATGTTGATGATATTATTTTTGGTGCTACTAACAAATCTATGTGTCAAGAGTTTTCTAAGATTATGCAGGGAGAATTTGAAATGTCCATGATGGGAGAATTGAACTTCTTTCTTGGACTTCAAATCAAACAAAAGAAAAATGGTATATTTATATCTCAGACAAAGTATTTGAAAGAGTTGTTAAAGAAATATGGATTAGATAATGCTAACGGAGCTGATACTCTAATGAGTTCTACAACGCTGTTGGATGCTGATGTAAAGGGACCTAGCTTCAACATCACAAAGTATAGATGAATGATTGGCTCATTACTCTATCTCACAGCAGCAGGCCAGATATTCAGTTCAGCGTAGGAATGTGTGCAAGGTATCAATCCGCTCCTAAGGTATCTCATGCAGAGACAGTAAAAAGAATCTTCAAATATCTAGGAGATACTTCAGAGCTTGGTCCTTGGTATCCGAAAAGAGGGAACGAGTATTTAATGGCATATTCAGATTCAGATCATGGAGGATACAAAACTGACAGAAAGAGTACCAGTGGTCAATGTCAATTTCTTGGAGGTTCTCTAGTATCATTGTTCAGCAAGAAGCAGAACACAGTTTCATTATCCTCGACTGAAGCTGAATATATAGCTATGGCAAGTTACTGTTCTCAAGTGTTATGGTTGAAACAACAACTTCAAGATTTGGGAATTTATTTAAAAGAAATTCCAATTTATTGTGATAACACTAGCACGATAAGCTTGGCCAAGAATCCTATACAACACTCAAGGACCAAGCACATAGACATTCGACATCACTTCATTCGAGGTCATGTTCAAAAGAAGGATGTCAAAGTGGAATTCATACCAACTCATCTTCAACTTGCGGATATCTTCACAAAGCCAATTACAAAAGATCAACTCTTATATATTCGAAGAGAATTGGGAATGGTTAATCCCAATGAGTTGTAAGTTTTATTGTTAAAAATTTGAATTAAATGTTCCTTTTGATGATAATCATACTGACTTTGGCATCGGAGTGTTAAAAACCTTTTTGCAGGTCTGTCACTCGAGCACTAGGAGTGCTGCTCGAGTGATAAGTTGGTTCACTCGAGCACAAGCAGCTCTGCTCGAGCACAGCACTATTAAAAATGCTCTGCTTCTTGACATGTAAAACAGAGGTTAACAGAGGAAATAAGAATACCAAGAGACTGTATCAAAAGTAATAGTGAGAATCGAACTCACTCACGAGTGAGGAACTCTCACTCGAGCATGATATGAACATGCTTGAAGTGAGGAGTGCCTGCTCGAGTGAAGAAGAAGAATTTCTTTTCAAAAGCTATCCAAATCATGGTTACTCAAATGATTTTGGAGGATTTGAGTACAAAGACACAAGATATGTCAAGAAATCCATAATCCAGGTACGTTTTACATATTTTATTAATTTTTCCAAAAAATCACTCGAGCATTGTTAGAACACACTCGAGCACAGTATGAACATCACTCGAGCACTGTCACTTATATCAGTTACGCGGGAGCTCAGAACGTCGCACTTCCTGCTCTCACTCGAGGTGTTCTCTCACTCGAAGGGCGTAACTCTTCACCTTCAACCGCTTTCTCTTCAATCAATCGCGTCCATTTGCCTCAAATCACTGTTACATCTCTTTAATCCTCTATAAAAGGTGATTCTTACCCTTGGCATTTCTCATTCGTGCCCTAATCTCAGTTTATTTTTCTCTTTACTTTCAAAAACTGTGAGTTCTTACTTCTCTCTCACTTTCTCTACAATGGCAAGAACCAAACTACCCTTTATCCCTCAAAGATCCCACTCTCCATCTCCTACTCAGTCTGCTACGAGTGCATCTGGTACCCCAGAACCTACACCTCCCTCTCCCAAAATCTCTTCCTCACCGTCACCTCCTCCTAAGCCCAAGACCAAAAAGAGGACTCTGGCTAAGAAACCTCACCCAAAGCCTCAAATTTCAAAGAAAGACCAACCTCCTCAGAAGAAACCAAAGGGTGTGGTGTTCAAGGAACCAATAGTTACCCGGTCTCAATCCAAGGAGGTTCAAGGAAAAGGGAAGAAAAAGGAAACAGAGCAACCTCAACAATCTTCTTCTTCCTTTGGTGATTCATTCAACAAACAACTTCGGGAGGCATTGGAGAAGTCCAAACTTGAAAAGATAATTGGAAAGATTGCTTCTCAAGCCGGTGTTTCAAGTTCACAACATATTGGCCAATCAAGTGCCTCTGCTTCAGGAGCACCTTCTGCCTCACAAGCACCAGTGGATGATTACATCACTAGTCCTCCTGAGGGATTCAATATTGAAGAACTAAAAGCACTGCCTCAGAAGGTATTTGATGATGAATTTAGTCATAGACACTTCTGTCCTGTGGTGTATGTGGATTTGGATTACTTAAAGAAGAATTGTCATTTGGATTTATATCCTTATCTTCAATACTATGCTCCCTGGCTAAATATCCATATACCATATTCTCCGACAGTTGTGAAAACCTTTTATTGCAACATGAAGTCTCATAATATTAAGTCTAGATCTGGTGAATTGATTGAGGAAGCAGTATCTACTACTGTTAGAGGAAGATTTATTATGATATCTGCCAAGATCATAAATGACTTACTTGGTTATGTTGCACCTCCTTCTGATCCACCCTCTTTCTCTGCCAATGAAGCTTTCAAAATTTTGAGACCAAAAGACCCAATAGGCCCCCTCAATTTCAAACCTATTGATATGCCTGATATTCACAGAGTCCTTCATTATATATATTCCCGAAGCATAGTCAATAAGTCCAAAAATTATACCCATTTTGCTCAAAAGGATTATTATTTGTTGGCCTCTTTCATTGCCGGGCAACAAAGGAATGTGGGGGAGATTATCTTCAACGAGATGAGAAGATTTTGATTTTCTTCACCAAGAAACACAACCATTCCATATCCTCAGCTTGTATCCTTCATTCTGATGAAAAACAAGATTTGGTATTTAGAAGGAACTGAAAGGGTACTTATTTCGCGATTTGGTAAGACTCAACTAACTCATATGGGTATTAATCTTCCTGTGAGTCGAACCAAAGCTACATCTAAGAGAGAAACCACTCCATCAGAGGAGATGAAGCACAATAATCTGCTCAGAGTCCTATTCCTCCTCCTTCCTTCATTAATGCCTCTCTTTCCAATCATGTGACTGCGGCAATCAATCAAGCTGTATCAAGTCTGAAGAAGGAGTTAGTGACTGAGTATGAGAAACTTGTGGAAAAGATGGAGTCACAGGTCATCAAATTGGTAGACAAGGCCAATACCAATTTTGAGTTGATGTTCAAAACTCAGGATGAGATGTCTCAGAGGATAACAAATATGGAGACCTTCTTGCACTCACATTTCCCCTCTTCATCTTCGGAGGTGCCTCCAGAGACTACTCATACCTCTGTGCCACAGACTCATGTACTCTTCACCGATCCAGATTCTAATGTTGATGTTACTTTTGATCGGTCGCCTTCACTACCTCCCTCATCCTTTATACCACAGCCATCATCTCCACCAATTGACCCTCTCACTGCCATGGTTTCATTTGTTCCACCTCCTGATATCACTTTTCCTCAGCCCCCTTCTGATGCTGACAAAATGGGGGAGAAGGATGTGTGATGATTTCTGAGCTTCTGGGGGATGTATTTGGTAGTTTGGGTAGATTTTCTGTATGGGGTAGGATTTGATGTTATTTTAGATTATGAGTTATTATGTTGTTTGATGTTATTATTATGTTGTTGATCATTTGAATTCAAGGTTAATATTAATGAACTTTTTCAAATTTCAAGTTATTCATGAGTTTGATTATCAAGTTCAAATGATGTTCCAAGTTATTAAAGTTGTTATTTATCTCATACTATGCTTATCTTGGTTGTTAAGTGTCCAGAGGAAGCATTGCAGGAAAACTTGATATGCTTTTGGAAACATTGAAGAATTTCAAAAATTTTCAATCTTAATCAATCTTTCTTAAACTTTCATCACAAAGGTTTTGTCATCATCAAAAAGGGGGAGAATGTTAGATCCCAAGTTTTGATGATAACAAAAAGACAATTGTATGCAAATCATGTTTTTATAAGATTAAGAAAAGATTACAAAGTTACCAAATGCATATAGGAATGTTTTCTGGTATCTGCTGTCAAATTGAATTGGAGTGCTCGAGCATGAGCTTTGCACTCGAGCATAGATCCCCTCTGTGCTCGAGCAGGTGCGAGTGAAAGCCAGAAAGTGTTCACCCGAGAGGCATGCCACTGTTATTTTCACTGATTCACTCGAGCACTGGAGTTTGCACTCGAGCAGAGAAGCCATTCTCACTCGAGCACATGCGAGTGAAGGTCCACGAGTGCTTGGCCGAGAGCAAGTATTATCATGCTTCCTTGATTCACTCGAGCAGAGACATCAATGCTCGAGCATGAGCATTTTGTACTCGAGCAAGGTACTACGAGTGCTTGGCCGAGAGTCATGAAGCTCAAGGAAGTGCAAGTGTGCTCGAGCACATCCTCATATGCTCGAGTGACACATCAGCACTTGCGAGTGAAAATTCTATCCCTCTCCATTTCTGATGCGAGTACTTGTTTCAAAGGTATATTACTTGAGAATATTCTTCTCACTCGAGCAGGAGTCTGTGTGCTCGAGTGAGGGCCCACATCACCTGCGAGTGATAAATTTATCCCTCTCCAAACCTGATGCGAGTATTGATATTGAGAGCATATTCCTTGAGAATATACATCTCACTCGAGCAGGAGTATGTGTGCTCGAGTGAGGGACCACATCACCCGCGAGTACAAAATCTCACTCTTGCTAATATGATATGCGAGTGATGACCCGAGAAGACACTCCCAGTGGAAAATGCAAGATCACTCGAGCAGGAGGAGTTGTGCTCGAGTGAGACCCCACATCACTCGCGAGTGAGAATTCTGTCTCTCTGAAATCCTTTGCAACCACAACCCGATAACTGAAGCACAAAGAGGAAAATAGGAAGATCACTCGAGTGAGCCATCCATGCTCGAGTGATGCTCTGCCAGATCACCAAAAATGCCAAGTCTCACAACGTTCAATCCGAATATGGTTTATTATTATTTATTCATATCATCATTACTTATTATCATTGCTTAACATCATTTTGAATGTATTATAAGTGTGATGCAGGAAGATGAATGTTTGAAATTAGTTGTTACGGAGAAAGTCAAATAACGGCAGACAACATCATTACAAGCACGCACGTACCTACCGCATTCAGATTATTCAAACATGCGCGTGTCTTTCAATAGTTGCAAAAGTTCCGCTCCTCAAATGATGATTTCCCAAACGGGCAAAAACTAAAGCAACTATATATACAGAGATTCAGAGATAGTCAAGTACGACAACATAGCACAAAAATTCACAAGCTTATACACTAGTCTCTGCTATTCATTATTTTCTCTGTATACACATTAATCTTCAGTGTTTATTCATTTGCTCTGTAAGAGAGTCTTCATACAATTCAAATTCTATGTTTATTTGATCTCAAGGTATTGGGATCTTGAGAGGGTAGATTTCCTTACGAGAGAAGCAGTTGAGAGAATTCCTTATTGTACCTTCCACACATAAGACTTATAAGATACAAGCAGAAGAGAATGTTGCTGCTCGTAAGACTTACAGTGGTGTAAGCAGGAGAGAACGTTGCTGCTCATAAGTCTTGTATACATAAGCAAGTGAGAGAGGTCATAGGTTGTTTTCTGCAAGTAAGACTTGTCGTAAGGGGGAGAGAAATTTCTTAGTAAGAGAATATTTCTGCTCGTAGTCCTTTGAAGGACAATTGTTGTTTTGTGGCGTTCTGAGAGCCCATTGAATCTTGGAGGTATAGTGAAAATCTCAGTAGGTCTTGATCTCTGAGGACTGGACGTAGGCCTGGTTGTTAGGCCGAACCAGTATAACTCTCTGTGTTCAAATCTTCTCAACTCTCTACTATCTACTATATTTTTCATATCACCACATCAAGCGAAAAATTTATAACATCACCCAATTCACCCCTTTTTTGGGTGAAGCTTGCCTCTTACAAAGGGATAATTAGTTTTCCCTTAACTTAGACTTAATAAGTGTCACATAGGGCTTTGAACCACCTCATTTAGATTTTTCTTGAATTAGTTATGATTTTTCAAAGTACAGTGAAAAATCTTCCAGCTTTATGTCTTATGCGAATTTAAGACTTAAAGGCATAGAGGTAATAATTAGGAACTCCAAGAGTTATGATTAGGCCCTTAAAGTTGTCGAAGATCCATGTACCCCATTGGACATTCATTTGTCATGGCAATAATAATGCAGTATTTATTTAGGGCCATGAGAAGCCAAGAAAAAAGAAGCATAGAAGAATTTCCAAGAAGCTTTAATAGTTGGAAGAAAAGGGGACAAGAAGAAGAACTTTGTCCGCAAGATAGTAAACTTACTTATATGTATGTGATGTTTATGCTATGAATTGATTTACTGAATTGTTTTGCTTGATTATGTGAAGCATGTATGAATGGATGAAGTTATGTTTCTATTTTTGTTGTAGCCATAAATATATTGCACAAAACATTGAGCATGCATAATATCATTATGTGAACATAAGCCTACGTAAGGAAAGCATATCATGCACTAGCATTCATCTTACATGCATTGTCTGTATGTTTGCTACTGAGATTCCCCCGAATCTTACCCCCCACTAACCATATAGATCCGTGAATAGGACTGAAAGGAATGCTGAAGTTGAACAAGAAGACAAGAAGACAAAAAATCAGGAAAGAAAGAACATGTATTAACTTACTGTATATAAATTATTTACACGACTGGAATTTTTGTATGAATAGAAAAGATAAACATGAATAAGAATTGATTAGTAATCACAATCCTCGAATCACTGCAATTAAGAATAAGAACCTGAACAAGAACACACTCTGATTTCTAGTAAGAATAACGGCTCGATAGCCGAAATGATAGAAATAAACCCCTAAAGAATTGAATAGTAACGCTTCTATGTACGTAATAAAGGGGCAAAATGTAAGGTGTTGCAACTTGAAAAGACACCATATGAGCTCTACAAAGGAAGAAAGCCAAACCTTGCTTATCTACCTATCTTTGAATGCAAAGCCTACATTCACAACAACGATAAAGAAAACTTGGATAAATTTGATTCAAAGTGTGATGAAGGTTTATTTTTAGGTTATTCAAATAGAAGTAAAGCATATAAAGTCTTTAATAAAAGAGCATGAACTGTAGGAAAAACCATTCATGTTGTGTTTGATGAAACAGATTCTCAAACAAAGTCTTTTGATGAAGAAGAAGTAGATTTGATAAAGAAAACTAAAAATCTAACTATTTCAAATCAAAATGATTTTCAAACAGATGATTTTGAAAATGAAAAAAATGTCGATGATCATGCTCAGCCAAGTACATGGAGACACATGAAAGATTAGCCAATTGATCAAGTAATTGGAGATGTTTATGAAAGTGTCAAAACCAGAAATAGAATTCATAATGAAGTGACATTTTTTGCATTTATTTATGAGATTGAACTTTCTAGTATTAAAGAAGCACTTTCTGACAATGATTGGGTGATTGCTATGTAAGAAGAGTTAAATCAATTTCAAAGAAATCAAGTTTGGGATTTGGTACCTTGACTTAAAGATCACTAGGTCATAGGAACGGTTTTCAAAACAAACTTGATGAGTCTACAATCATTGTGAGAAACAAGGCAAGGCTAGTTGCCAAAGGTTATAATCAAGAAGAAGGTATTGATTATGAGGAAACAAATGCTCCAGTGGCAAGACTGAAAGCCATACAAGTACTCTTAGCTTTTGCATGTATTAAAGGTTTTAAAACTTTATCAAATGGAGGTTAAGAGTGCTTTTCTAAATGGTTATATTGTGGAGGAAGTTTACATAGAACAACCTCCTAGTTTTGAAGATGACACAAAACCTGATCATTTTTTCAAACTCAAGAAAGCTTTATATGGTTCAAAACAAGCACTTAGAGGTTTGTATGAAAGATTGAGCAAATTCCTTCTTAATCAAACCTTTGTTAGAGGAAAACTGGATACGATACTTTTCATCAAACATAACAAGAATGATTTATTAGTAGTTCAAATATATGTTGATGATATAATCTTTGGTGCTACTAACGAATTGTTGTGTCAAGAGTTTTCTAAGCTTATGCAAGGAGAATTTGAAATGTCCATGATGAATGAGTTAAACTTCTTTCTTGGACTTCAAATCAAGCAAAGGAGGAATGGGATCTTTATATCCAGACCAAATATTTGAAGGAGTTGTTGAAGAAGTACGGAATGGAAAATGCCAAAGGAGCTTATATTCCGATGAGCACAACCACACTACTGGATGCTAATGTAAATGGCCTAGACTTTAACATTACCAAATACAAAGGAATGATTAGGTCATTACTCTATCTAACTACTAGCAGGCCAAATATACAATTCAGCATTGGTATGTGTGCAAGGAATCAATCTGCTCCTAAGGTATCACATGCAGAAACTGTGAAGACAATCTTCAAGTACTCAAGAGATACTACAGAGCTTAGACTATGGTATCCAAAAGGAACAAAAGAATATTTGATGACCTATTCAAATTTAGATCACGGAGTATAGAAAACTAACAAAAAGAGCACCAATAGATGATGTCAATTTCTTAGAGGCTCTCTGGTATCATGGTTCAGCAAGAAGCATAACACAGTTTTGTTATCCTCTACTAAAGCTAAATACATAGCTACAGCAAGTTGTTGTTCTCAAGCATTATGGTTGAAGAAACAACTTCAGGACTTAGGAATCTACTTGAAAAGGATACCTATCTACTGTAACAACACCAGTACCATAAGTTTAGCTAAAAATCCTATACAACATTCAAGAACCAAGCACGTTGATATCTGACATTACTTCTTTCAAGTCATGTTCAAAAGAAGGATGTCAAAGTAGAATTCATTCCTACACTTCTTTAACTCACCAATATATTCACTAAGCCGATAGCAAAAGATCTATTTATATATATATGGAGAGAATTGGGAATGGTTAATCCCAATGTGTTGTAAGACTTTCTTGTTATTAAGTATGTTTAGTATATGTTTATGTATATGTTTATATGATTACTATACTAACTTAAGCATCAGAGTATGTAGAAGTTTGTTTTGCAAGAATGTTATGTTTACGATCACTGAAACAGAAGTTAAATGAAAACTTGGTGTAATACTCGAGTGCAAAGTAAACACTTAAGTACAAAGCCTTAGTACTCAAGTGCACATTCAATACTTGAGTCCAAAACTTGATTCACATACTTTGCTTTCAGTTTGTAAAATAGGGATTAACATTAAGTACATAAACTCTGAGAGCACACTCAAGTCCATCAAAAGTGTTGGTTCACACTTGAGTGCCAAGGTCACACTCGAGTGCAGGAAGAACAATGCAAAACAACTTAAAATCAAATGCATGGTTACTCAAGTGATCTTGGAGGACTTGAGTACAAAGATGTACGTGGATGAAAAATAAACAAGAGTATCTACAAATTACACTCAAACCAAGTACGCATTGGCTCATTTTCTATTTTTCTTTATTTCTACAACACTCGGGTGCTAAAGGCCAGACTCGAGTGTGTAAGCAAAATACTTAAATGTCGGGGGTTTATTCAATAAGTCTAAGAGCTTAATCAGCACACTCTTTCACTCTCACCCGAGCATTTCTTTACTTGTAACTCACACTTGTTCAAATTCCAACTGTTACCTACTAAGTAGACACCTCCATTACCATCGATCATCAGTTGCAATCCTTCAATCCACTCCAAACGTCAGATTTTCACCTATAAATCCTTACATCAAGCCTTAAACGTTGAATCACAAATTTCTCATATTTCTATTTTTCTTCATTTTCTTATCACAATGGTGCATACCAAGGTTCCTTAAATAGCCTAAGGCTCTTCATCATCATCATCAGATTCTGTCTCTAAACTCTTCAGTAAGTCTACGACACTGATGGTGACATCGACACCAACTTAGTCTTCAACACCAACTCTTCCTCCTATTCCTAAGCCTTCTGTCACCAAGAAGAAAGTAACTCCTACAAAGAAGAAGCATCCTAGACTAAAGGTAAAGGATATTCAACCTCCACAAAAAAAGTTGAAGGGTGTTGCATTCAAGGAACCAATTATGACTTGGTCAAAAACAAAGGAACTATAAGGAAAAAGGAAAAAGAAGACCACATAAGTCCCATAAGAATCCTCCTCTAATAGTGAAGATGATAGACAACTCTGACAAGCAATATAACAGTCAAAGTTGGATGCCTTGGTTAGCAAGATTGCCTCCTAAGCCAGTGCCTCTGTATCTCATCACGTCCCTAAACAGTCTAGTCATGGTGGTTCACAGTTGGGAGCACCAGCCACCTCTCAACCACCAATGGAAGAAGAAATTGATCTTGTCCCTCCTAAAAACTTCAATCACCAGGAATTGAAACCTTTCAACAAAAAGGTATATGATACTGAATTTGCTCATCGTAGTGTTTGCTCCATGGCATACATAGACCTAAATTATTTGAATGACCATTGTGGTCTAAACCATGGACCATTGATAAACCCATGTCGTGTTCTCAAAATAAAACTAGGTTTGAAAATATAACGTAGTAGCTCAACCTAGGTCATTCTTAAGAGGAGATTAATTTTCAAGTTTCTAAGTAGTAAAGTGATAAAAACCTTAAAGTTGTGAGAAATCATTTTGAGAATTTGATTTTAAAACTATGAAGTAATCTAAGCTAAAACAATATTTTTGTATTTTTTGGTTTTTAAAACAAAGAAACAAAAGGAATTAAAATTAATACTAACAACAAGATAAATTCAATTAACTAATATAATGATGAAATGGGATTCCCTTGAGTTGATATTTTAGTCTTCCTTGCTTGCTAATGATATAAATTCCATAATATGAGTCAAGAGGATGGAACTAAGCTACCACTAGCTCCATACTTGCAATAACCACTCAATTCATTCTACCAAAGAAATTAAATGAATACCACTAAATAATTCGGACTCAAGGAGATGAATAGTCAACTTCCAATTCTAGCTTGTAATTACCATTACAAAAGTTCAAAGCATTCAGTCTAGTCATTTACAATCCACTTAACCAAGTTGAAATAAACAACTCAACCTACTCCTAATTTGAATCATACAAAGCTTAATTAATCAACTCCTAGCTCAACTACCAAGTTTATTTACTTGGCATAGAACAATCTAGATCATAATCACACACTTAACCAAAGCATATAATTATGAAATAGAAAGAGAGCTTAAGAAATGCCATTAAAGTTTAAAAGCTCAAGCCATTACCCAACTCAAGAAAATCATCAAGACTTAACTACTCATGGAAGAAGAAGAAAATGAAGCTTGAAGAGTGTTGAAGATATAAACTATAGAGAAGCTTGCGCTACCTTTTCCCTTCTAATTGTTGTAGCCACCACACGCATCTGTTCTCATCTCTATATCACATCCTCCCCCTTTTCACACTCAGCCATAACTCATTTATTCCTCCCTTCATTTCCCTTCGTATATTAACTATTATGGCTGTTATGGGCAACTTAATTGGTGAAATTTTGCTGGATTGCCATTGGTTTTAAATTTTGAGAATTGAGCTACCTGTAATCCCCTACCTTTATAATCATAATTAAGATTTGAAAATGCGTAATTTAAAGGAATTAGAGACTGACAGATACGTTTTTCTCAAATCTCTTTTCTAAAATTCATTCAACATGGTCTTAGATTCATCTTCCAAATCTAATTACTCTGTACAGTTCAATCACATTTATACATATCAGAGTGCATAGCCAAATTCTCAGCAACTCTCGGGTTTCATACATATACAGTTGTAAGTTCTAACTAGGGGATTACATGACCAACATCAACATAATATCTACATTTCAAAAATAAACAGTAATCCCAAGTCCAAAATAGATAACCAACAACCTAACAACATATCTCTACAAGATCCTAGCCACTCCTGGTGGTTCGTTTCTCCTTGGAGCCACTTGCCCTGTCTGAAATGTTAGTCAATGGAAAGAATGAGATTCAAAAGAATCTCTGTAGTAACAAAACTCACTCATACAGTGTATAAACGCGTAGCATATATGATCATGTTAAGCATCATCACAATGATATATGGCTCACGCCACATACGACAGCACTCATGGCTGTAAACACTATGCGTCAGCTTTCGTTGCGATCTCAATGCAACAGCTTACGTTGTAATCACTAAGTGTCAACTTTTGCTGTGATCTCAAAGCATCACAATGTATCACAATGTATTCTCAATGCATGACAAATATACATATAATGTTTCACACACAGTATAAGAGAAAGAGTCACTACCTTGTTCTTTCCGAGTTTGCTCTAGCGTAGGTAGATCACGAACAGGGCAAATATCGAATCCTATAATTCCAAATTCACCATTTAGACACTTCTATAGTTTTCTTGGGGTTATATGAGTCTATAATGAAAATTTACAAAAATGCCCCGGGGACCCGGCCTAGGCCCGCCATACCCGGTCCGGTTGCACTTTTCCCGAAATTCTAATCTAGGCTATCCTAACATATCCGCCCAAGGAATCCATTTCCAGACTCAAAATTATCAAATTCAAAGTCAAATTACAAATTTACCATTGGTAGCCCTACTTCAAGGGTTTCAGGGGCGTTTTCGTAATTATGCTTTTTCGTCCTTTTCCGAAAAAGTGAGCAACTGTAACCCCACTTAATTTTTTCTCCTGAACTCAATAGAACCATCAAATCATTGAAAATCCAACTCTAAGACCCATTTCTAGAGCTGGCTGAAATTTATGAGCTCCTTGGAGAAAATCGGGATTTTACGATTTCAGCTCCGTAAACGTGTTCCTTTCTACTCCTAACCACTTTATTAACCATTACATTAGGTTACAACTAGCATTAAGACCCAATTTTGGGCAGCATAACCCCTAGGCCATATCAATTCCAAAATTTAAAATCAATGGCAATTCGGTGAAATTTCACAGATTAAATTGCCCACAGCAGCCAGAATAAGCAATATACGAAAGTTTGGAAGTTACCTCAAGCTCCTTCTAGATTTTCTCAAGAGTGGCTGAAATCCCTAGCCCTTTGAACACCAAATTTGCTTCTTAAACACCTTAAATAACATAGAAGAGAAGCTTAGGAACAAGGTTATACGCATTAGGTACGAATTCACCGAAGAAATCGACCTACCTTGTAAGTTTTCTTCTCTTTCTCTCTCTAAAAGCTCTAAAACTTTCTCTCTCTCTTGGCTACTGGTTCAGCACGAAAATAAGCTAAGGAGGAAGATGGAAAGTGATTTTATAATACTTTATGTCTTACTTTAAATATTCATTAAAGTAAAATTCCAAAAATCACACTTTATGTACATAAACATAATGTTGTAAGCCCAAATAACATGTGCATAATATTTTC
Organism: Inga oerstediana; assembly: GCA_963210345.1. Classification (NCBI taxonomy): domain Eukaryota; kingdom Viridiplantae; phylum Streptophyta; class Magnoliopsida; order Fabales; family Fabaceae; genus Inga; species Inga oerstediana. Next base: position 22,315,179 of record OY723409.1, on the reverse strand, counting down.
TCTTCTTGGCCCATGATAAAAACGTCCAAGAAGGTCCTTACTTCAGCCCAATTGAATTTTCCATGTATCTCATAATTTCAAGGTTATTTTCCTTCATTTTCGGATTTTACAAAATTTTGGCATATTTCTGGCCAAACTTTGAAAAATCATAACTAATTCTAGTAAAATCAAAATGGAGTGATTCCAAAGCCAATGGAAAGCTATTTAAGTCCTCTTTATTTAAAAAATATGGATAACTGCATTTAATAATCTCAAAAATACAGAATTGCACAAAAGTCCATACTGCTCCAAAACAGATTCCAGTTTCCATCCCAAACTTTGGAAAATCATAACTCTTAGCTCACAAATTGAAATGACACAAATTCAAATAAGACTTGTTTATCTACTTGTTTACCACTCCTCAAGGAGATAGCATGTACATCCTTAGGATTGATCACAGTGTTGGAAGGCAACCCTTGTCCACTTTTAGCTTGTTGCTTATTATGGCTATCAGACATTTGAGTGACAAATGAAGTAAGGTAAACATTCTTAGAATCCAACAACTCCAACTTGTTGAAGATTGTGTCAAACTTAGTCCCAATGTCAGAAAATTTAGAATTGGTTTGAGCTCTCTCTTCATCAAATCTCAAGGCTAAGTTACCCATAGAAGATGACATATTGTTCATACACTTGAGAAGTTGAGAGATGTCATCTTTAGTAGCATGGGATTCAAGTGTAGCAACCGTTGTTTGTTGGGGATTAGATTGGTTTGAAGGTCCTTGATTTGGAGCTTGATTTGAACAACTCCATTGAAATTGATTTTGGTTCCTCCAACTAAAGTTGGGATAGGACCTCAAACTCTCATTGTATGTGTTGGAGTAAGGATTCCAAGGTCTTTGATTCTGTCTTTATCTCCCTTGGAAAACAGCCAAGACCTCTCCAAGTTGGTGTGGGCAATTAGGAGCAATATGCATATGAGAGCTACATATATCACAACTAAGAGCTACTAGAGCTTGAGAATGTGACCCATGAAGGTTCACATTATTTAGGTGGGCCATGAGCTTATTGAGGTCAGTTCTCATCTCTGTCATTTGGGATGACAAATTATCATACTCCCTTGAAGATCTTGAAGCATGGGAGACCTCATGGACTTCTCTAGCATGTAACCTTCCAATTATTGATCATTACTAGCTATCTTCTCAATTAAAGCTCATGCTTCTTCATTTATAAGCAATTGAATAGTGCCTCTAGAAGCAGAATCCAAACTCTTCCTATCTTGAGGAAGCAAGCCAGTATGAAAATATTGCACCAATTGAGCTTCTGGGATTTGATGATGTAGGCACTTGGCTAGGAGTTCTTGAAATTGACACTAATGCTCATAAAAAGATTCATGGAGGCTTTGTTTAGTAACGAAGATTTCCCTGGTAAGAGATGTTATCTTTGAAGAAGGGAAGTATCTTTCCAAGAAGGCACTCTTCAAGGTATCCCAAGAGGCTAAGACATTGGGATTGTGGTGAGGTAGCATCAAGAACCACTCCTTAGCTTTATTTTCCAGCTTAAAATGAAAGACTGTCATGCACACCTCATCTAGATCAACCCCCATTGGTCTCATGGAGTTACACACAATGTACATCTTCCTTAAGTGCCTGCTAGGGTCTTCTATAAGTAAACCATTAAATTTTGGTAAGTGACTCAAAAAAGGACCTTTCAACTCAAAATTAATATTAAATTCAGGACAAGTAAAGAAAGGATCAATAATATTAGTAGAAGAGGTAAGATCTTTGATAGTTCAACGCTCCCCATTGGGTAAAGGTATACCTTCTAGAGGAGGAACTGGATCTATGGCAACATTGTTAGAGCAAGTGTTTCACCTAAGAGGGGGGTGAATTGGGTGATACTAAAAATTTCGTTGCAAATATAAAACTTGACGGTGAAATAGAAATAGTAAAGAGTAAGGAGAAATATCACCGAAGTGTACACCAGGAGTTATACTGGTTCGGCCACAACCACTTTGACCTACGTCCAGTCCTCAGAGCTTCTCTGAGAGTTTCACTATAACTTTCAAGATTCAGTGGGTTCTTGGCACCTCAGTACAAGCAAGTTCCTTCGCCTGGACACTCGCTCCCCCTTACAAGTTGTAATCCAATCCCAACTCAAGGTTCCACAACCTTAAGTTATCTCAATAACAAATATTGAGTTTGAATGAAATATCTCTCTCTCAAAGTGAGTAAGAATCACTGAAGTACAGGATTACTAAAATGATTAAAACAAAGTAATGAACTTGATAATACGTTCGTGTGTGTTCTTGTTGTTGTTTCTCTGTTTGGATATTCCCATTTATATAGATATATTGGTGATAACCGTTGGAACATTTTCTTCTCGTCCGTTGGAGAGTGCGCAGCCACTATTGACTTTTCCAGTATTTGAAAAATATCCGTTAGCGGTAGGTGGCATTTGAACTTCATATTTGACTTTCCTTATTTGATAAGATTTCTTCATTGTTTATCTGTAATTATGCTAGGAATACTAATACAATGAAAGGTTAATCATATAGGAAATAAATCAATGAACGTTTGAATGATTTCTGAGTTTCTAGGTTTACATACTCAAGTAGTTACTCGAGTATTCATTAAAAGTTACTCGAGTACATACTCAAGTATCATCGGGAAAACTTTGATTAACTGCCAGTCAACAACCAAATATAACATTACTCGGGTAGTGCATGGGATAAACAAAATTTCAAACCTTTGAAAATACTTGTTTACTCGGGTACCTACTCGGGTAATGCACTCTTTTCTTCGTAGGTTACTCGGGTACCAACTCGAGTAAACCTTCAAATAAACTTTTAGTTACTCGATGCTTTACTCCAGTAATGTTGGCAGGATCTCAAGGCCGAGAGCACTTCAAGTTTGATTACCTTGTTACTCGAGTACATACTCGAGTAAACATAAATTTTCTGCATAGTTTACTCGGGTAATGACTTGAGGTTTGTCTTCAAAAATAACTTTGGATACTCGAGTACTTACTCGAGTAATCCACTTTAAATGTGTCATTGAATACCTGCATACTTGAGTAGTGCCTCGAGTGAAGTGTACTAAAAATAGATCAAGTTATTCGAGTACTACCTTCAGGTTTTTGCTTACCACAGTGAGTTACTCGAGTAGCTCCTCGAGTAACGTTGGCAGGGTTGAAAATGCCGAGAGCAACATATTTGTAAAAAGAGGGGACTCGAGTATCATTAGTAGGCCGGGAGCAACTGGAAGACTTTTACATGGTTACTCGAGTAGCTACTCGAGTAACGTTGGCAGGCCGAGAGCAACTGGAAGACTTTTACATGGTTACTGGAGTAGCTACTCGAGTAACGTTGGCAGGCCGAGAGCAACTCCAAGTTATTTACCTGGTTACTCGAGTAGCTACTCGAGTAACATTGGCAGGCCAAGAGCAACTTGAAATCATTTACACTATTACTCGAGTACTTACTCGAGTAACGTTGGCAGGTTACTCGAAGGTGTCTCTGATTACTTCAAGTTTCTGTTCCTTTACTGGAGTACATACTCGAGTAATGCCTTAGAAAACTTGCTTCTGATCAAGTTTCTCAGCTTTTTCTCTTGGCCTTTCTTCATTACTCCAATGCTTACTTCAAGTGATGCTTTTCCCTGTTATTACTTTATTCAAACTTATTTATTAATCAAATCTTTTTCATATCATTCTTTGTTATCATCAAAACATGAGATCTAACAAAGATGACAATCTATAATAAATGAAGAGCCAATATGAGAAGAATTATCACAAGTATGTGCAACAACTTCAGTGTCAATGACTTGTCCAAGCCCTACACTAGATAATTCAACTTTCTCAACTTTCTTAAGAAACCTAATTGTCTTGTTAATATCTTTATCTAGAGGCACAAGTTTGGTTTTCTGAGATCTAGTCATGCACAGTAAAGAGACTCACAAAGACACACAAATTACAAAAATGTAATTGGTCAAATAGTCAATTGAAGAAGGGTTGTGTACAGCAAAAATTAGCAACTTACAGGAAACCAAGTTAACTAATCTTTGACAACTAAAAGAGTTAACCAAAACCAACAAAATTCAAGTGTATAAAGAGTAAGACCAGGTTCAGCAATAACAAGACAAGTGCAACACAATGTGACAAGAGGCAAATAGGAGTTGCAAGGTAGAATTCACCTTTTAGGAGAACAAGTTGGTATATCAGTGAAGTAGTACCTCAAACTACAATTGTGTGAGTAGAGTCACTGTAATCACAACTTACTAAATATGATAGCCACCAGAAATCTCAAGTTTCAACCAACAGCTTTCCAATGATGAAGAATGCAAAGTTGCTCACCACAAAACAATAATAAACCACATATTGGCCACTAAGAACATAAAAGCAAAGCAACAAAATGCAAATATCTTTTTTTTTAGATGCAAATGGAATGTAAAACAACTATGAACATGAAAAATAACCTAAACCACTATCAAAGACTCTAACAATTAACAACTAACTAAGACAAACTGAAAAACACACTAACAACCAAGCTAAGACACACTATGACAACTAAAAAGAACACTTAACTACTTAAAACCTTGGCAATAATCCGCCTAGGCAACAACGCCAATTTGATGAACCCATGTCGTGTGAGTTCTCAAAATAAAACTAGGTTTGAAAATGTAGTGTAGTAGCTCAACCTAGATTATTCTTGTGAGGAGATTAATTTCCAAGTTTCTAAGTAATAAAGTGATAAAAACCTTAAAGTTGTGAGAAATCATTTTGAGAATTTGATTTTAAAACTATGAAGTAATCTTAGCTAAAATAATATTTTTGTATTTTTTGGTTTTTAAAACAGAGAAACAAAAGGAATTGAAATTAACACTAACAACAAGATAAATTCAATTAACTAATATAATGATGAAATGAGATTCCCTTGAGTTGAGGTTTTAGTCTTCCTTGCTTGATAATGATATAAATTCCATAATATGAGTCAAGAGGATGGAACTAAGCTACCACTAGCTCCATACTTGCAATAATCACTCAATTCATTCTACCAAAGCAATTAAATGAATACCACTAAATGATTCAGACACAAGGAGATGAATAGTCAACTTCCAATTCTAGCTTGTAATTACCATTACAAAAGTTCAAAGCATTCAGTCTAGTCATTTACAATCAACTTAACCAAGTTGGAATAAACAACTCAACCTACTCCTAATTTGAATCATACAAAGCTTAATTAATCAACTCCTAGCTCAACTACCAAGTTTATTCACTGGCATAGAACAATCTAGATCATAATCACACACTTAACCAAGCCATATAATTATGAAATAGAAAGAGAGCTTAAGGAATTCCATTGAAGTTTAAAAGCTCAAACCATTACCCAACTCAAGGAAATCACCAAGACTTAACTACTCATGGAAGAAGAAAATGAAGTTTGAAGGTTATTGAAATATGAGCCATAGAGAAGCTTGCATCTCCTTTTCCCTTATAATTGTTGCAGCCACCACATGCTTCTGTTCTCATCTCTCTATCGTGCCCTCCCCCTTTTCACACTCAGTCGCAACTCATTTATTCCTCCCTTCATTTCGTTGCTGCCTCACCCCTTTTCCATTCAGCCTTTCTCCATTGGTTCAACCATTTCTCTTCTTTTCATTCGGGTTCAGCAGCTCTTAATTGGGTCAACACTTTCCTTTTCTTCCTTTAGCTTTCCGGTTTGCTCTTTCTCAATTCCATTTGGTCCATTTTCTTTTATTCGGTTAGCTACGCTTTTTTTTAAATCTATTGGTCAACAAAAACAGCTCATCTTTTCTCTCCTCCAATTCGGTCTAGTAAGCATTTCACAACTATTCATTCTCTTCAATCATCTCTTTGGTGTAGCAGCATCCTCTCCTCCCCTTTCCATACGTTTTAGCTGGTCCTTCCAAAAGCTATGCAGTCAACAATTTCGGCTCTTACTTTTCCACCCTTTGATTCGGTTCACCTCCGTCTCCAATTATTTCAGCTGCTCCCTTTATCTCTAATTCGGTCCAGCTTCTTTTATTCTTCAATTCGATTCAAAAGCTCCTAAATAATTCAGCCGCCTCTTGCCTATTTCTCTTTGCAATTCAATTGTTTTTAGGTTAAAGGTGTGTTGTGCCTTGTTTGGATATAGTGGTGAAAATATGTTTTATGATAGGTATAAAATTGCAACCACCAAACAAGGCCTTTACTCATTTAACCTCCTCTTAGAAAAAATCTGAAAATAAATTTTGCACTTGTGATGTTCCACTTTTGTCCTTCATTAAGCTCCAAAATAACATCTTTTACCTTGACCATTCAAGTTGTGCCATATCATCACCTACAAAATTAGATTCATAAAGGTAATATCTTTTTCTCACATTTAAAGAATATGGGACTAACAAATATTAATTAAAAATATAAAAATGTAACTAATATACTTCCCAAATTATCCTTTCACTAATATCTCACTTTAATATTTGATTAAGCCCAAATTATTCAATTAAGTCCCACAAAAGCCTAAGATTAATTAATAAAAATATATAAATATTGAGCTCTATCAACCTTCCCTTGAATTTTATCAACCTTGGCTTATTATGCATCTACCCTAGTCAACTATGGTTGTTAGAACTTTTTATTGCAATATAAAGGTGAAAAAAATTAAATATGAGAATGGTGAATTAATAGAAGAAGGAATTATTACTTCTATTCGTGGCCAATCTATTATGATTACCCATTCTATCCTAAACATCATTCTTGGGTATATCATGCCACCTTTGAATCCAGAAGACTTCACACCTGATGAAATTTTCCAATTGTTGAGACCGGGTGAACCAGTAGGCCCTTTAAATTTCAAGCCTATCATAATGCCAGACTTTTACCATACCCTTCTGATACGGTGAGAGTATCGGACCAGCTAGAAAACAAGTATGAAACCACGAATAGGACGAATGATCAAAGGTAGGACCTTAAGAGAACCTGTCTCTTATAACCCTAGCCACAAAGACACCATAAGGATGATCAATCCTTGATACAGTCAGAGTATTCGCACGAGAATACAAGGATGCAAGCAAAGCACACACAAGAGAAATAAAACTCTCAATTATCATTCAAGTCTGAAAATGTAGTACAAAAATGCAGCCATATATAAAGGCCACAAAAGAACACTCTAGAGTTTGAAAACCTAGTCATAAATGCAATAAATGACGCCTTAATGATGATTGATTGTCTTGGTTGGCACCATTCAAGCCTAAAGGAATTAGGAAATTACTTATTCTTCAAGACTAAGTCAGCTACCTAAAAAAATAGGAAATAAAACAAAGTCTTCGTAAGCAATCTTTGACCAAAGGCCTTATTTAATGCAAATAAAAAAAAGGAAACAAATAAAAAACTAAATTAATTCAGATTTACTGCATAAGGACGCCTTCTAGATGCTTCTTGAGGTGTCTTGGACGTCACTTATGATCCTCCTTCAAGGCACATGCTTGTCACATGGTATTTTAAGTGAATTCTTCAATCTGGACTGCACATGGGCCTTGTTCATCATCTTGTTGGGCTTACTACTTTATGTTACACCAATTTCATGGATCTTCATGCTTTGCCACGTGCTCAAACTTCTATGTGTTGTAAAATCATGTATATGGGCTTGAATAGGTATGGTTAAGGCTTCATTTGCACCCTCAACATATATACTAACATTATGAGCCATTAATGAAGCAAAATCAAGCCTAAATGTTTTCTCCAACCTCTCAAACACTTCACTCTTTTCTAAGTTTTTAGTAATTGGGTCGTCAATGTCATGAGGAGGATCTTGGGCTTGCTTAGAATCTTGTTGGATAATAGAGACAACATCTTGTTTATTGTAGATGCCACATAAGCTACCATGTAGTACTTTGTCGACACTTTGGCTACCAACATTGATGCTTTGTTGGATACCACATAAGACGTCCCTTACACCTCTATCATTCTTCACTATATTTACACCCATAGCATCATAAACAAACCCAAAAATTTCACACACTTTGCCCATAGGGATTTCAATTTGTTGGCTTCTTTCCTTGCCAGCCAATAAAGGAATGTGGGAGAACTAATCTTCAGTTAAATGAGGAGATTCAGATTCTCTTCATCTAGATCCACCACCATTCCATATACTCAACTTGTATCCCTCATTCTTCGCCATAACAAAATTTGGTATTTGGAAGGGAATGAGAAGGTGAAGATACCCATATTTGGAATGACTCGATGTATCATATGGGACTATATTTTCCTCTCAGCAAAGCACCTACATCACAATGAGAAACTACACCCTCAAAGGTTGATGAGGCTCAATCTTCTGCAAGAGGAGATCTCCATCTCCCTCTCCTTCATTCTTTGGTATATCTATATAAGGCTATGTGACTGAACCGATTAACAAAGCAATGGCCACCTGAAAAGGAGTTATTTGGAAAATATGAAAAATTGGTTGAGAAGACGGAGTCTTAGGTCCTCAAGTTGGTAGATAAGACCAATTTCAACTTTGATATGATGATTAAGACTCAAGAGGATCACACGAGGCACCTAAATGAACTAGAGACATTCCTACACACTCGCCTTCTTATACAGCCTACCTCTGTCCCTTCTACATCAGTTCCTCAACCAACCACCTCTGCATAACCATCCACTACCACACCAGCCACCACTATAGTATTGTTCACATATACTGATCATATCACTTCAGCCACTGTGGATGTTACATTGAATGGACAATCCTCTCAATAGCCTGCTACTCAACTATCTTCACCACCATTTGTGTCGAACCCTATTGAACCCTCTACTGCATTAGTCATATATACTTCACCACAGCCCTATCCTGATACTGATCCTATCACTTTCCCTTAGCCTCCCTTTTCTAATGAAGATAAAACGAGGGAGAAAAATGAGTGATGGCATAATTGAGCTTTTGAAGTCTTTTGATAAGGGTCATAGATTAAGGGGGAGCATTTGGGAAACATTTTATGTATTTTTAGCTTTTAATGTATTTTGCTTTGTAATAAAGTTTGTTGGTGAATTTATCAATTAATGAAGTTATGATGTTTATCGTTCAATTTTTTGCTTGCGAATTTTGAAGTTAAGTTATGCTTTTGAAGCATAAACTATGACTTGATCTTGTCATAAGTGTTACAGTGAAAATTTTGCAAAGAAAAATGCCAAACAGCAGCAAACAAACTTTGAACTATGGCTGTTTATGCATTTGAAAATCAAATAAGAGTTTTCAATAAGGTTTTCAAGTCAATTAAGTTTTCAAATTCATCAGTAAGGTTTTGTCATCATCAAAAAAGGGGAGAATGTTAGAATCCATATTTTGATGATAACAAAATGTTAATACATTGTTTTGTAAAGGAATTTATGTTTTGAAGATTCATAATGAAGTCTATTCGATTATCAAATGCATTTCACAAGTTTACAGAAAGTTTTTGTGAAAAATTGTTGATGCACTAGAATGAGGAAGTTGTACTTAAGTACTGGAATCATGAACACTTGAGTACGGCTTCATACTGGTGCAAGGGTTAGGAAGAAGCTGATTCAAAAAGTGAAATTCTACTGATGCACTCTAGTGAGGATGATGCACTCGAGTTTTTGTAGGTTGCAAAACTCAAGTATGGTTCTTCACTCTTACAGGTATGATGCTAAAGTTGATGAAGGAACATGAAAATTTACCAATGCACTCAAGTTCAAGTGACGCACTAGAGTGATGTATACATTTACACTCGAGTTCAGGAAGTGTGTGTCCATGAAAGTGTTTCACAGAGAGTCAAGAAGAATCAAAAACTGTATACTACACTCAAGTGAGGGACTCAACACTCGAGTGTTGGTAAGAAGTATACTTTGTCCTAAAAGTGCAACCATGCAAGTGTTAGCCTGAGAGGAAACAAGATCCTAAATCCAAGAAGTGCACTTGAGTATCTGTATATGCGCTAGAGTGAGGAACTAATACCCGAGTCCTTTAGTAATACTATCAAGTGAACATCTGCAATCTTGCATTCTGAAGCAGAACCAAAAAACTTCATCAAATTGACACGTGATGGTGCACTCGAGTAAAGGGTAAGGCACTCGAGTGTCGACTTACACTTCTAGTATAAACTTTACACTTTCTGTAGGAACCAAGTGAAGAGATGCTGAACAGCCTGAGCACTCGAGTATTCAGATAGTGCACTCGAGTGTGGCATGAACACTCTTGCAAGTGCAAAGCTCACTCTTGCAAGTGTTTGGCAGAGACTACCTAAAACAATGATATAAGCCAAGATCACTCGAGTGCTGCAACCCCCTTCTTATCAAGGTCGAGATTTAGTTCATAATTACGAAATTTTGTTGAATTAGAGACCATGGGATAATTTGAGACTTGTAAAATTTTCTTTTCCCAAAAATAGGGTTTTCAAAAAAATTTCTAAACCTGTTCAACAATGGTCTCATATTCGCATTTCAAATTCACAATTGGCCTGTATAGTTCAATTCCATTCATAAATATCAGAGTGCAATAAAATTTCCTAACATGTTTGAGGTCTATTAAACAACTAAAGGTTTACAGGGCACCACTACCCATAATTGTTTCCCATTCCAGGGCATTACACAAATACCATTCTATAGTCCACAATATAATATATACAAATGTCCATAATGATAACCAAAAACTAAATAACTCCTGGCCCGGAGCTCTATCCGTCCTTTGTCACCTGCTTCTTCTTGGAACCACTAGCCCTGTTTGAAATTTTTTTTGTAGGAAAGTGAGATTCTAAAGAATCCTCATAGTAACAAATCACTTATAGTATGCATAACCACAAAGCATAAAAGTAAATCATAACACCACACATAGCAATCACAATGGCAGTTACAGCAGCAAAGGTAGGTATGACGTGCATCACCCTTACGCCTACTCACGCTGTATTGCACCATAACATAGTTAACATCATATATTTCACCATAGCTGGGTTTCATATAAAACATTTCATAACATATAGCCATACTAGCATGTTTCACAAAGTAGGAGTTCACAATTCCACAACACAACCCTGACAATTACAATGATAGGGGTAGGTGTGACATGCATCACCACCTACCACTGCTCACATTGAAGCTCTCACACTGTAATTCACTATGTCACATTTTCACATTTTCACAATGGCATCATGCCCACAATTTTCACAACAAAACAATGATAAGTCATGCATACCAAGTATCATACACAATACAAGAGAAAAGTCACTACCTTGGTCTTTCCGTGCTTGCTTAGGCGCCGATCTCTTGTGGGCACGACAAATATCAAATCCTATAATTCATGATTAGAGATGAAGCGTTATTCTCTATTATAATACTTAATGACTTTATAACATTAGATTTGGTTATCATTAATGTCCTTTAAGAAGCTACAAATACCTCTAACAAAAGCCCTAAAGGATTGGAAAACTATATCGAAGATCCCTTTTCAGAAGTACAAGTGCTGATTTTTTACTGTTGCACTCGAGTAAAGAAGGCCTCACTCGAGTGAATTTGGACTTGCACTCGGGTCATGAAAAGCACACTCATGTGAGTACTTGACAGAGAGTACAAACAAAGACAAGAAATACTCAGAGCACTCGAGCATAAAGATCAACACTCGAGTGATAACCTAATGCTCACCTGAGTTCTACAAAGTGAGGTTCAGGAAGTGCTTATCTGAGAGCAAAAGAAACTTTTAAAGGAGAACAACACTCGAGTAGGGGCCTTGGCACTCAAGTAATGGCTTAACACTCGCGAGTGTTAAGACACACTCTTGAAAATTGACCGTGAGTGATAACCCGAGACGTGAGTTCATAGTGTCAAATACACCCATACTCGAGTGAGACATGGTTCACTCGAGTAAGAACTCACATCACTCGCAAGTGAGACAAACACTTTTGCTTTTTACATAGAAGCACAACAGAGAAACTAAAGGAAAAAGAGAATATGCAATGCAGCACTCGAGTGAGACCCTATATCACTCAAGTAATGCTTATCAGAAGCCAAAACGCAACAGAGTTGGCAGTATTTCCCCAAATTTTACCATATGTTTCCAATGATCCCAAATTCTTATCTAAGACTATTCACACATAACTTTGCACAAGGAATCCAATGGAAATATCAAAACTACCAAATTTTTATTCCATTATTATGCTTTGTTCTAGGTAACATCCACCACAAAATCCCCAAAATTGCCAAACTTGTCATTTCAACCTCAAACCAATTTCTATCTATTCCAAATTCATCTCAATGTACAATGTCTATAACAACAACATACCATACACACAATGACCCTAATTTTTGAAAATAGGGCAAAATTCCCAGAAATTCAAAGTTAACTAAATGCCACAAAACATAGATAGAAAGGTTTCTCTTACTCACCTTGACAACTTTCTCAATGGGTTTCTTTGCTTCTCCATCCACTAGATTTTGTTTAGGGCCTAAATCAACACCAATGGAAAAATCTAAAACCATAGAAATGAAGCCCTCAATCTAAGGAACAAGATTAAAGAAATGATTTTTTGCATTTGGGGTCATTATCTTACCTTAATACCAAGCTTTTCTTCCTCTTATTTGGTCTCCAATGGCTGCCAAAAATATGGAGAGAGAGAGAGAGATGAGTGAGGAAGAAGATGAAGCAATGATCATACTTCCATCCCGATGCCCATTCGATGAAAAATGAGGGAAAGAGAGAGAAAAATAAATATTAAAATATTCCATTTCACTTTCCAACACTCTCTTATCCTATAAGCTTGCCACATGTCACATTTCCATTAGTTCCCATAAAGTAAGTAACCAATTAGTTACTCTAACCACTCCATTAGCCATTTAGTCACACATCTCATTTCTTCTTAGTTAGTAATTAATTTCTTCATTAATCACTGGTTAATTAACCAACAATTTTCCATTCTTTCAAATTTTCCACTGATTTTGGCACATTATATTAAATTGCCACATAACATATATTTAAATTCTTTTCCTCTTCTTCATGCACAATTTCCTTCATATTTAGCCCAAATAATTATTTGTCATATAATTATGCTAAAATATAGGGTGTTGGGCATTTCTAATAATTAATCCAGATCTTAATCAACTTTATTTCACCAAATCATTCACAATAATTATCATTAGCCCTTAATCAAAATTTGGGACATTACAAGTGTGACCACCTAACACTTGAAAGTGAACTCATGCACTTGAAAGTGTAATCAAGATAATTTTGTATAAGCCATGCAGATTTCAAAGAGAACTTGATTATGAAAGGTTACACTCGAGTGAGAACTCAAATGCACTTGAGTAAGAAAGAAAAACTCGAGTTCAACTAGCTAGAAGCATAATGCAATACAGAGTCACAACGAACAATCCGAATATGGTTAAATGTTATTTATTCATTGTTTTTTCACTTGTTATTATACCTAAATGTTATCTAACATATATTTCTAGTGTGAATAAGGAAAATGAATGTTTAGATTACATATTCAAATGAGAAAGTCAATTGCGGCGAACAACATCATTACACACTGACTGTCAGACAATTGTCATCACATACAGTTGACCCACCATGAACAAATGTCTAAAAATACAAACGCTCATATCCCACTCCATAACGTGACATTCAGTTTCATAACAGAACATCCCACTCTTAAAGGGCACATTACATATCAGCTATTTCAAACTTGCTATAAATACAGAGCATCGAAAACAGACGGAATATAGAATGGCAAAAATGTATATCAAAAAACTTATACGAGTCTCTGTTTTCATATTCATCTCTGTATTCATATTGTATTTTAGTGATTATTATTATATCCACTCTTTAAGAGAGTTTTGTAAACACATTTCAATTATATTTTTGATCTCAAGGTAAAGGGACCTTAAGAGGGTATATTTATTTATAGGGGAAGCTATAAAGAATTTCTCATAAGACTTTTTGCACCTAAGACTTACAAGGTGCAAGCAGTAGAGAACATTGCTGCTCGTAAGACTTACAAAGGTGTAAGCAGGAGAGCACATTGCTACTCATAAGCCTTGCACAGGTAAGTAGGAGAGAAATATCTTTGGGTTTATTCTGCTCGTAAGACTTGCTATAAGAGGGAGAGAAAATTCTAGGTATTAGAATATTTCTGCTCGCAGTCCTTGCGAGGACATTTGTTGTCTTGAGGCGTTCTGAGAGCCCAGAAGGTTAGTGAAAATTTTAGAGGTATTGATCTTTGAGAACTAGACGTAGGCCTGAGGTTGGACCAAATTAGTATAAATCTCTGTGTTAATTCTCTTATCTCTACTCTCTCTTCATATATCTCCATAACACCGTAACACGCGAAAAATTTATCATAGTACCCAATTTACCCCTTCTTGGGTGAAGCTTACCTCTTTCACTTTGGATTGACCAATGCACCTGCTGTGTTTATGGACTACATGAACTGGATTTTCGTCAATATCTGGATCAGTTCATGGTACTCTTTATCAATGACATCCTGATATACTCTAAGGGTAGAAAAGAACATGAGAGACATTTATGAATAATCCTAAACATCCGGAGAGAAAAGCAACTCTATGCCAAAGTGAGCAAGTGTGAGTTTTTGCTTATAGAAGTTAGACTTCTAGGCCATGAAATTTCACAGGAAGGTGTCTCTGTGGATCCTAGCAAGATGGAAGTAATACTAAACTAGAAGAGGCCATAAACTGTAATTGAAATATGCAGTTTTTTGGGTTTTGCCGATTACTACAGGAGATTCATTCAAATTTTTTCCTTAATCGTGTAATATCTTGAATTTTGGGCCTAGAGGCTTGAGAATAAGCCTAAGTCAAGCAGGCTACTAAGCCCGAGTTTGGCAAGAATCTTAAGAATGTCCAAGAGTCATAATGACTTTTAGAGACAAATTTGGAATTAAGTATGGGATTAGTTCCAATTAGTCAAAGGAAATACCCAATTCCTTTATCTAAAGTCAACTAGGATCTAAACCCTAATTTAGATCCAAAAAGAGAGGGAATGGCTTCTTGGAAGAGGAAGAAGACAAAAGAAAGAACTAATGGCAACTTAGTTAATGTTGCCATAATCAAAGGCAAAAAAGATAATTGTCATTTGATCTTGAGGTTAAAATTGGAAAGTAAAATGAAGGGCATGATTCGATCTCAAAAAGCAAGAGTAATCATAAGGATAAAAAGCAAATTTAAACCTCTTCACACATGGTTAAAAAATGTCCAAAGGGGCAAAGAATAAAGAAAGAAGGGTTTGGTCAAGTGTCAACCCTTTTTGCAAGAAGACTTTGGTCAAACTTGCACTTATACACTTACAGGTTTTGGCCAACATTCTTTCCTCCCTTTTGTTGAAGCAACTTGGTCAAGCCCAAGGGAAAGAAAGAGAATTAAATTAAAGCAATTTTATGGCCCTTGACCAAAGCAAAAAGATAGGAAAGAAGGAAGGAAAAGTCAAATGGTCTTCATTTTGATTAAGTTGAAAGTTGTAACCCCCGCTGTCATCAAGGCTGTGATTAGTGTTTAAATACATTTTATAATTTAATAAGAAATCCGGGATAATTAAAAAACTTTTTGCAACACTTGTACAATATGATCTCCATTCATTTAAAAAAAAACAATTGGCCTGTTCGGTTTGTCACATATACAATATCAGAGTATTAACAAAATTTCTGACATTCACCTGGGATAATATCATTAATTCAAGAGTTTTATAGGGCATCATCGCCCATCTCAATTTCCTATAACGGGAATTACACAATAACTACAAACCTATGGTCAATCCAATATATTCATACAGTTGTCCAAATGATAACCAAAAACAAAAAAGAAACCAAGACTACCACCGGCAATTCTAGTCGTCCTTGTTCACTTGCTTATCTCGAGATCCACTTGCTCTGGCTAAAAATTTTATTTAGAAAGAGTGAGATTCAAAAGAATCCCAATAGCAACAGTTTACGTATATGATGTATAATTAAATAAAGCAAGTAAGCATATATCACAATGCAGCATAACAATATTCATGGCCGGGCTCACGCCACGTCCCCTATTCAAGGCAGGGCTTACTGCCACGTCCCCTCGCTCATTCAATGATAAATACATACAAATAATGCATTAAACATTCCAGCTACTAGAAGCCCAAACAAATATCTAAAGTGTTGGGAAGTACAATATCAAAGACCACCTTTTTAGTGTGCCTAGTAAAATGTGCCGCTTCCGGCTTCCGACTCGGTCCTAAAATATTAAATGTATAAGAAATAGGTTATAACCTATCCAAGTATCATTTTAGACTCTTCCATAGTATTTCTTGTAGTTATATTAGCCTATGGTGAAATTTTACCAAAATGCCCTTGGGACCCCTGCCCGGCTTCGCCGTACCCGGCCCGATGGTACATTTTTCCAAAATTTTGACCAAGGCTATTTTGATGTATTTTTACCCAATGAATCCATTTAAAAGCTCAAAATCACCAAATTCACTATCAAATTACGAAAATGCCCTTGATAGCCCCTATTTAGGGATTTCAGTGGCGTTCTCGTAATTATGCTTTTTCGGCCTTTACCGGAAAAGTGCCCAACTGTAACCCCACCTATTTTTTCCCACTGAGTCCAATGGAACCATTTATTTCATGAAAATCCAACTCCTAGTACCAGTTCTGGTCCTGGCCGAAATATTGAAGCAAAATAGAAAAAATGGAGCTTTGTATTTTAGCTTCCAAAACTTGTACTTTACCACGTCTAATCCTTGGTTAACTCATTTAAACACTTCATAATCATGATTTAAAGGATTTTGGGTAGCATAACCCCTTAGGGTTATAGCTTTTCAAATTTACAAACTTGACAAAAACCACCATAACCAAACACAAATCTCAACAACAACTTCATACAAGAATAGATCAAAGGTTTGTGAGGTTACCTCTTGAGATCTTGAATTCTCTCACTCTAGGCTCCTCCTCCTTCTCTTTTTGATCTCAAAGTGTGACTTCACCACCATGGATTCATGATAACAAGAGTTTAGAGAAGGATTTCATGACAAGAACACAAGAAAACCATAAGAATACCTTTTTACCCTAGATCTCCTCTTCTTTCTCTCTAAATCTCCTAAGAACTTCACAAGCTCACTCTCTCTCTCTCTTTTGCCTCTTGCCTTGGATGAAATGCACATGAAGGAGGAAGGGAAATGTTTTATCAACTTAGTCTTCCATCTTCCTAGCCCTTGATCTAATCTATGGTTGTGATTTCTCCACCTTACATACACACCACTCCTCCAACCATACCTCTTACTTTAAGCCATCCCTTCACATCATTTGTGTCCAATTGGGTTTGACTAACTTTTCCCTTAATTAGCCTCAAAAAAAGGATCTCGCCTTCTCATGATTCAACCAAATCATTTTCTCACCCAACTAACCAAACTAGCACTCAATGTAGCAAACCATTTCATCATCATTTGTCCATGTAGCATTATTTTAATGCAATTTGACATGTGTTCATACAAATCCATTATAATTTAATCCCCTCCTTGTGCGATCATGACACTTGGCATTTTAATTCCATTAATCAATTTCTAACACATTTAATTTTCAATTTTCGGAATAATGCCAATTCTGTAAGATTTTCTGCCCTAACTTTGAAAAATCATAACTAATTTTGTAGACATTGTTTCGGAGCAATTCTAAAGGCTATGGAACCCCTTATTGAGTCTAGCTTCAAGGAAAAATATGGAATTTTACTAGCTGGGATCATATTATTCCCATATTTTAAATCTTTGACAGCTACTCAAGAAACTTTCCAGATTTTCTGGGCTAACTTCAAAAAATTCATATCTTTTTGTACATAGCTTCAATTGATTCGTATGACTTATAAAATTAAAGCTTAGGATGTCTACTTTCACCCTGTAAAATTTCATAATTTTTGCTCATCATTTGGTCTTTTAAAACCACATGATAAACTCACTGCCTCATAAGTGATTTCATTGAAAACACTATTCAAATTTCAATATTTAATTCCTTTGACCTTAAATATTCACCATTTTATTGAATTACTCAAATAATTACAATATATTTTTTGTGAATATAAAATTTGGGATGTTACAAAAGTTTGACCAAAAAGCAATATTTCAAGAAGGAATTGGTTAACAAATTCCCTTCCTATCTCAATGTGATTTTTAGCCAAGTTAAAGAGAGAGCTTCACAATTAACCCAACTCACTCTAGTTAATTAACTAGCATGCTTTTTCAAGAAGCCATAAATTGATGACATGGCATCTTCTTGCTTCCCTAGACTAAATTGTGGCCAAGTGATTTCAAGAAGGCAAGATGGATATTTAAAACATCACTCTCTTTCTCACATCTCCTAAAAGTTAGCCTAAACCAAAAAAAAAAAAATGGAGAAAAAGGAGTGACAAAGAAAAAGGAAAGAGAAAGAGGACCAAGAAGCAATGTAAGATGCTGAACATGAAAATTATCTAAACCAATTTATAACATTAATAGAAGAAAAATGATTAAATATATCACCCAAAAAAAAGCTGAATTTCAAAAACAAGAATTCCTTTTTTAGGATAATATATATATATATTCAGGTGGAATTGAATTACAAGAACATATATGTAAAAAAGTTTTAGAATTTCCAAAAATTTAAAATAAAAAGGAATTACAATTACAATCTTTTTTAAGATTAATTAACTAAGTAGGAAATTGTATGCCA
The DNA here is from genome assembly GCA_963210345.1 of Inga oerstediana. NCBI lineage: Eukaryota > Viridiplantae > Streptophyta > Magnoliopsida > Fabales > Fabaceae > Inga > Inga oerstediana. Next base: position 22,296,514 of record OY723409.1, on the reverse strand, counting down.
AATATTTCTGAATTAACAACAAAAATATCTAAATTACCAGGAGAAAAAACTAAATGGATCCAAAATAAAGAAACCCAAATAATAATAGATAAAATAAAATAGTTATGTCAAAGTTTACATAAATTTACTATTCCTATAAATAATAAAGTAAAATGGATTATATATACAAATACCTCAAATAATTATTGTGGTGCAGTCTTATATCGTAAGAATGAAGAAGAAGAAGAAAGAATAACTAGATATGCAAGTGGAAAATTTGATGAATCTTTGAATAAATATCTTTTTAATTGGAAAGAATTTTTAGCTATAGTAAAAGTAGTAGAAAATTTTGAATTATTTATAGTTAAGACAAAATCTATAATAAGAACCTATATGTGTGTGTGAGAGGGAGAGAGACATTATTTCTATAAAATACTTCCATATAATATTGAATTATATATTAGTTTATAAGTCATATAAATAAGTTTAAAGAAAAATCATAAATATCATATATAAAATGGGGAAAAAAGTCTTATATTTAGGGTCTGTTTGGTATGAGAGATTTGGAGGAGAAGAACAGTGAGAGAAAATTTTTATAAGTTAGATTTAAGAAAATTGGAGAAATGATATTATAAAATTTTAATATAGAAATCATGTAAGATAAAGAAGTAAGAAAAATAAATTTAAAACTTTTAACCCCACTTTTTTCATTTTTTTAAATTCAACTTAAAAACATTTTCCATCCACCCACTTTCCCTCCCCTTCCCTCACATCAAACAATTTGGTATCAAGGGAGGGGAGAATATATTACGTTATTTGGTTTGTTATAGTGGAGGGGAGGGAATTAAAACCAAACCTCACCCCCTCTCATCTCCTCCCCTCAAACTAAACACACTCTATGACCAAAATTTATATCTAAACTAGGTTTTACCTTTAGGATTGGAGAAGTAATATTTATTTTGAAATTTTTTATTCCACGTGGCAAGATAGGCGGCATCGGATCCATCCAACGGTGAAAATAAGGAACCGGGTATTCTGCCGGGATCTGGACATAAAACGACGTCGGTTTGCCCCCCGCCCCCCGCCTCCTAAATAGGGTCGGCGTTGATCAACTTGCAACCCCAAGGCGGTGCTAAGTCCGACAACGTCCCCATATCTTCCCCCTTCCCGCTCACTCCTCCTTGGGACTTCTTCATCTGAATCAGCAGCCATGGCTCTACAATCTGGAGTTGGGTTTTCGAAGATCCTTATCCTAGCTGGAGCTGGTACTACTCACACAACCATTTTATCTCTATATCTTTCTCTCTTAGTTGCTGGTGAAGTTCGAACCTGCGTTATTGATCTGAATTTTTCTGTGTAAGGATATACTGGCACAATTCTTATGAAGAACGGGAAATTGTCGGACATGATTGGCGAGCTTCAGGTAGTAATTGCTGCTACTTTATGTTGTGTCATCGAATTGGACAGCTTTCACTTCGCTAAAGATGCGGTTTTACTTTATAGTTTTTCTCTTGCAATCCCCATTTGAAAAGAATTAAATACACAACTCCCCGTATTTATGTAGCTTGTATGACATTATTGGGATGTTGGAGGATGCCTAATTTTGTGGAGCCGGGGATGATTGGTTCCCTAATTAGTCGTTTTACCCCCTTTTACTGTATTCTAATTAACGGTCGTTGTGAAAAGTAAGTGTTGGTGAGTTCCATATAACCAAAGCTGACTCATGATGAACTAAATATGGATGTAAGATTGAAAACGGTCGGTGTGTGTTTTCTCCGGCAGTCCTGCTTGATAAGTTATGAATTTAACTTCTGCATCGTGCTTTCCATATTTTAAAATTGATAAGTCCAGTTACAATCTTTAGGGTATCTAGATTTTTCCTGTCCTAATGGACTATTGTTCTTTTTTATTTGTAGGCGTTTGTAAAAGGATTGGAAAAATCTGGGGATCCATCTGATGGTGACAGTGAATATGCTGATGCCATTGCTACTCAGGTAGTTGGAAACAAGATATCATCTGTCAACCAATTGAATGTCAATTTTTGTTTCCAAAATACACACACAATATATATATATATGAATTATCTTGTTATGATAATTTAGCTTGACTTTATTCTAGGTTTGTTGTCTAGCAAATGAGGTTCGGCAATTAGCTTCAAATATGATAAATGAATGTCAATTTTTGTTTCCAAAATACACACACAACATATATATATATATGAATTATCTTATGATAATTTGGCTTGACTTTATTCTAGGTTCGTCGTCTAGCAAATGAGGTTCGGCAATTAGCTTCAAATAAGCCGATCACTGTGCTTAATGGGAGTACTGGACAAATGGGTACAATTTACTTTCTATTCTGGCAACAGCAGTATTCTGTGATTTATTTTCAAGTTCTGCATTTTGCTTTTAGAGTTCAGTTATTTCTTTCCTAAAGCATGGCATGCATCTATTTGTCCTGTAGCTAATTCCACTTATTTTATTTTTGTTTATAGAGATCTTTCTGGTTAATTGAGTTTTGACTTATTTCATTGTGTTTATACTTTTTTCAGGAAACTTATCATCCCTTGTGGTTCCAGCGGCTACCTTGGGTGCTCTAGGGTATGGTTACATGTGGTGGAAGGTAAGGAATAACTACACAAATTGTGGGTTTTTCAGTGGGCTTCATTGCTTTATCTTTGACGTTTGATTTTTCTTTTTGCAGTACCTGTTGTTTAAAAAAGTTTCTATTCAAGAGTTTAATAGTTATTCCATCTGATTCTTATTATAAGCTTCAAATAACCGATTTGCATTAATCAAGAAAAAAGTTAAAATTAGTTTGAGGCAATAAATATGTATTATTTTTCCTACTATGCCCTTATGTGTAAAGAGGATAAGTGAGAGAGAATAAATGCAACAAATACAGTCAACAAGGGGCAAAGTTGGAAAAAACGCAATAAATGTTTAGACAAGCCTAAATGAAAATATTTTGAGATACACTTATTCACAAATTTGAAGCTTATAATACGGGATGTAGGGAATATTTTATAACTTTAAATTCTTCTGAATGATATATCTATTATATTATTTCTGATCGGTTTGTGATTTGGTTTATTGATCTTCAGCATTTTTTACCCAATATCAGGGTATTGCTTTCTCAGATCTTATGTATGTCACAAAACGTAACATGGAAAAGGCTGTTGCAGATCTGACAAAAAAGCTGCAGCATGCCTCAGATGTTATTGCTGTAAGTTTCCATTTATTTCATTGGAGTTAATTTTTTAATGTTTTTGTTAGATCGGAACATTCAAACATGCAGTGGTATGTATGAATATGTGACTGCACGTCTTGCCTGGGGATGAAGCGCCATTGATATGAATGCTACTGTCATAAAATTTAATTTACATTGACTTGGTGGTTGAAATGCGTTGTAGCATTGTTTCATTTGTCCTGAAATGCTGCTGACAATTAATTCGAGAATATGCTTATTTGTATAACTAACTATTCTTGAAATATGTGGTTTAAGAGTTTGAGACAGATTGGACTAATATTCATAAGGTACTTGATACAGTATTTGTTGTTGATGATCAAGTATGATGGTATATAATTCACATGATATATTGCAGCATCATCACACATGGATGGTCTAATTTTTATCCTGCCCTCTATTGTTGTGAATTTGTGGAGATACAAAGAAGTGTAGTCTTCTTATGGAAATTATGTAATGTTTGTGGTATTTATAATTATGATTGGTTTATTTCTTAACTTCCTTTCGATTATTTCGTATGCAGGACGCCAAGAAGCATTTGACACAAAGGATCCAAAATTTGGATGATAAAATGCTGAAGCAGAATGAGTTGGCTCGTTCAATTAAGGATGATGTATGCCCTTTGACACAATGTCACATATAGATTTTAATGATTGTAAATATGTTTAGATAGATATATTCCAAAGAGATTACCCATGTCTTTAGCTGATATTTCCCCCCTTTAATTTAGAAGGATTAAATATTAAAAGTAGGTCAGTTGTACAAATACATATCTTGCTTCTAATAAGTTATTTTACAGTGTATGATAGTTTTAATTGATATGATTTATGATCATAAGCTTAGTTGATTTAGATTTGCTTCTTGGATAAACGTATGTGAAAATTATGAAGCTCCTTTTTGACATAGTTATACCTATAAAACAGGTTGCTGGTGTTCGAAACACTGTAACTAATTTCCATGATGACTTGGGTATCTTGCAACAAACAGTGGAAACATTGGTATGCTTTATCATCTTTATTTGGCTACTAATTATTGGTTGTCTTGGTGGTCTTGTTTGTTTATAGTTTTGAAGGTGGATGGATGCGTGGGGTTTAGTATATATTTTATTCAGACAAAAAAAAACCCAGTTATTTTAAATCATTTTGTTTTTCTTGTTTTGCCATTTATTTTCAAAATCAAAGTTTTTGCTTTTAAATTTTATGGGCTTTTTTCTGCTTTAAGTGATGAGTGTTATGTGAAGGCTTGCTTGAGTTTGGATTATTCTTTGCTTTAGCTGGCATCTATCTACTTAAAGCATAAGAAATCCTAACTCATCAATGACAAATAAAAGGGCTACCTGTCTGTCTTTTCCTGGTCTATTCTTACTCTTATTATTATTATTCCTTTTCAGGATGAAAGATTAGCTACGTTAAGTTGGAAGCAGGTAAAATGTTCTCTTGCACTTACTGTATTGTTCTTTTATCCGTAAAGAATCCTCTTTTAATACCTATTCTCTTTTTGAAGAATCCTCTTCTGTTGAAAAAATAGTTGGAGATTAATAATAATACTACAAAATTATTTTTATGTTGAAAATATATGTTACTACACTTACTAAATATGTTGCCACGAGAAGTACTAATATTAAAAAAGTTTCTTGCAATAGAATCACTGATATGCATGACAATTATTTGGCCAATTACTGATATGACTTATCTTGGTACTTACATTATTACTTTTTTTTTTTTGCCTGCACTTACATTATTACTTTTACATTGTGTCACCTAAAGGAAATACTGATACAACAGTGTGAACGCAGGATTATGCGAATTATGGATTGGATTACCTCATTAACTTCGTAAATGGAAAATCTGGGAAAAGGCCGGAATTTCTGCAGGTAGTTGCATTTTTACTTCAGCTTATTATTTTGTTTTTGTTGTTTGTATCCGCTTCCCTACCCTCTACGGTTGCTAGATATGCAAGCTTTATTTTGACATTTGACAGTGTCCTTCTGTTAGAAACGTGCGAACATTCACCTTCTCTTGTGGATGTTTAAGTGACACTGATAATTGCTCATAATGCTTGTTTCACTGTCAATTTTATGTTTTGGTTTTTCCTTTTTAGATTATCATCTAATGCATTATGGTAAATATGTAACAGGGGCAGCCAAAACTTCTTGGGAAGCCCCCTGGTTTGCTCAAATACACTGGAAACCCAAATGTCAAGGTTTTACCACTATCTTGTTCTTGTTACTTTTCCGCCCTGCAAAGAAATTGTGATTGTGTCATTTCTAGTTATGTTCTTGTTTCAAATCAGAGACATAATGCTCTCTATATTATTTTATTCCAATGAGTAAAGAGTACAATTTATAGGCTCCAAAGGAGAGTCCTCATAAAGAGAGGAATTAAAACAAGGATTACAATCACTCAACATAATATCAAGATCCTTCCTAAACCAAAGGGGCTATAGTTACGGGATGTGATAGGATACTAGAATTATGGGATCTCAATTTATTTCCTAATATTCTAACACTCCCCCTCAAGCTAGAGAATATATATCAATCATTCTCAGCTTGCATCGAAACTTTTCAAATTTAGATCTGCCTAGTGGTTTGGTCAATACATCTGCAATCTGATCTTTAGACTGTATATAGGACAATGTCATAATACCTGCTTCTACTTTCTCTTTAATAAAGTGCATGTCTATCTCAACATGCTTTGTTCAATCATGATAGATAGTGTTTCTCATCATCTCAATGCTGGGTTGGTTCTCACACCAAACTTGCATAGGACCCTCATACGAAATTCCTAATTCCTTCAGTAACATGATAACCCAGAGTCCTTCACATGTTCCGTCATTCACAGCTCTCAATTCTGCTTCTGTATTGCTCTTTGACACAATAGTTTGCTTCTTACTTCTCCACGTCACTAGATTTCCCCACACATATGTACAGTATCATGACGTTGACCTTTTAGTTTCTCTGTCTCTTGCATGGTCTGCATTGATGTAGATCTCTAAGTTTCTGGCCGTGCACTTCTTGAAGAAGATTCATCTTCCTGGATTGAATTTCAGATTACTCAAGATTTTGTAAATTGTTGCCAGGTGTTCTTCCTATGGTTGATGTATGAACTGACTTACTATTCCAACTGCATAACTGATATGTAGATGTGTATGGATCAGGTATATCAGCTTCCCTACAAGTCTTCTATATTGTTCAGAGTCAACTGGGATACCATTCTCTTTGATTTCTAGATGACAATCTTCTATTGGTGTTCCTTTGGGTTGTGCCCCTAACGTTCGTATCTCATGCAATAGGTCTAAGGTATACTTTCGTTGGGATTCGTTGATGCCCCTCTTTTTCCAAGAAGTATCTCATCTGACCAAGATCCTTAACCTGGAATTCAATGGACAAATCCCTCTTCAGTTGGACAATAGAGCCTTCATCATTTTCAGTAATGACTATATCATCCATGTAGATGATCTGGATACTGATTCTTCCATCGACATGCTTGATAAACAATGTGTCGTCTGCTTGCCCCTAGTTGTACCCAAATTTCTTTATTGCTTTGTTGAAGCGGCCAAATCATGCCTTTGGGGATTGTTTTAGTCCATATAGTGACTTGTTAAGTTTGCAGATTGAGCCGTTTGGAGCTAGGACTCCATTTGGAACCTCTATATAGACCTATTCCTCCAAGTCACCATTTAGAAATGCGTTTTTTATGTCTAGTTGATGCAGTGACCAATCCAAGTTAGCCGCTATTGACAACAATACTTGGATTGTGTTGAATTTGGCTACTGGGGCAAAGGTCTCCTGGTAATCAATTACATAAGCCTGTGTATATCCTTTCGCAACTAGTCTTGCTTTGTACTTGTTGATGCTGCCATCAGGATTGAACTTCGGGGTAAAGATCCACTTAGATCCTACAGTTTTCTTTGCCGGAGGGCAGGATATAATTTCTCACGTTTTACTTTACTCAAGTGCTTATAACTACTCTTCCGCAACTTGTTTACACTTTGTATCAGACATAGCTTGTTGGAAGGTGTTAGGGATTTCAATTTGTGCACTGTTTACAACAAAATTCTGCATCTTTGCAGACAAGTTACTATACGAAACAAACCATTGGATTAGATGCTGAGTACAAGACCTTACCCCTTTCCTCAGTGCAATAGGCTAGCCCATCTCTTTAGGATCCATTCTCGAGTCAGATCCATGGTCGTTCCTCAGAGTGGGATTGACGTTTCTCTCTGCCTCACGAGATTGTTGCTTGGCATCTCCTTCTAATCCATCTTCTACATCCATCCCAATCATGATCTCAACCTATGTTTCCAGTTCATTAGTGGTGGTATTACGAGGTGTAGAAGGTAAGATATCCGGGTTTGGTGGCGAGGTATAATTTGCATCAAGGAAGTTAGGTAAGGTATTATCAATGATTTCTGGGGTAACAGGTAGGGCATAAGTGGTTTTGGAAGTTAATTCATGTGAAATTAGCCATTAAATATCTGAGTACTCCCCTTGAATGGGTAATTTGGGATAGTATGCATCCTCCTCGTAGAACACAGTGTCTTTGGAGACATATAGCTTCTTCTACTACTTGTATAACTGAGCATCTTCCACATTTTTCCATGGATGCACTTCAAACAATTTTTGTTGTTGCCAGAGTTTTATCAATGCACTATAGTAATCAATTACTGTCAAGGTACCTTGTCTCAAATCTCGAAGTTGGTGCTTCAAGTGGATTAAGGTAGCAGTGTTATCAAGAGAGGAATAAGTTCTTCTGACTGCATTTCAAATCTCTTTTGCAATATTTTCCAGGAAATAGCCTTCACTGATATCAACAGTCAAAGAGTTACAGAGCCAAGTCATAACTTAGTTGTTTTCAGTAAACCAAGTATCAAAGGTTGGGTCATCTAGGGCTGGTTGTGGTGCTACCTCATTGATGTATTTCTCCTTTTGCTTTCCATGGATATATCTTTGCACGCTTTGGGACAATTGTAGGTAATTTCTTCCATTAAACCTATGGTTAATGACCATACTTTGAGGTTTTGGAAATTCTGATGCCATTAAGGTGCTACCGGTAGTGGAGAAAATTGTGGAAGATGAGTTGCTGGAGGAGGAAGAATTTGTGGAATTGGTATCGGACATGAATGCAGCAGGATGAAGTCCGGTTTTAAATGAGTTTCCAAGGACAGAGCCGAAAAGAGGAGGGAATTCTGAAGTATTCATGGTTTTGAAAAAAAGCTCGCCAGAAAATGCTGCGGAGCCGGCGCGTGGAGATCACTCGCCAATGTTGTGGTGGCGCTTAAGGGCTATGCGCAACTCTGATCACGTCCGCCTCTCTGGGACCTGCTGATCGGCGGCTTCCGGTTCCATTTGTGTCAACGGTGTATTCACACACGTCGCCCTTCACCACTGCTGGGTTCGCATCTCTCTCTTCTCGCGTCTCTTTCTCATTGGCTCACCATTGCAGACGCTGATTCTGGTGTTGCAGCTCTGATACCATGTTTCAAATCAGAGTCATAATGCTCTCTATATTATTTTATTCCAATGAGTAAAGAGTACAATTTATAGGCTCCAAAGAAGAGCCCTCATAAAGAGAGTAATTAAAATAAGGATTACAATCACTCAACATAATATTAAGATCCTTCCTAAATTAAAGGGGTTATAATCAAGGGATATGATAGGATACTAGAATTAGGGGATCCTAATTTATTTCCTAATATTCTAACAGTTCTAAAACTATTATTTTCATTTGTTGTTCTTGATTTGCTTATGTATATTATGATGAAAATAATAATCATTGAATTCATTATTTTATCATTCGTAACAAAAATTAATTATGTCGACAATGAAGTTTAGTGCAGCTTCACTTGCTTCCATGAAATGCTGTGTTATTTACTCAATTTGCTAGGTATCCTTGGCCCAAAAAAAAAAAAAAATTGCCAGGCTTCCTGGTGCTTTTGAATTATTCCCTCTGGTCCTTAATATAAGGCATACTTACCTAATTTGATTAGGTTAAAGAAGTTAGTTAAGTTAGTTAATATGACGTTTATTTTCTAAAACATCTTAGTCATCTTTCTTAATTCTCTCATTCCCTTTCCTTCCCTTTCCTTCTTAATTATTGTTGGGGAGCATTTATATGGGTAAATTAGAAAAAGATTGACAAATATGAAACTATGTCTTATATTTAGGAGTTAGGACCAAGATTAACTCCTCAAGTAGGTCCTATATTAAGGACCGGAGGGAGTGTTAAACTTCTTAGAGTACGCTATACAATCGTGTTTTGACTTGCAGGGCTTGATAGACATTGTAGACACATTGTCTGATGGAATGGACCGGTCAGCTTCAGATGTTATTGTGCAAGATGGTATGGATACGCCAGAGCAGCAACGAAAGCCAATATTTAGGTATGAATTTGGTGCTTTGATTCTGCCTTGCCCTCTTTGAAGCATGTATTTTTGGCCAATGTAGTCTTAAATGTTTGATATTAAAGCAAGTTGATCCATTAATTCAACAATAATTCAATAAGAAAAGGTATTTAATATTGGAATTTGTTGTTACCATCCAACCAATTCAATTATTTTTCAATTCCAATAGTTTTTTCAAGTTTGACCAACCTATTCTCAAAATATAATATCCTTGGTAGTATAGCCAGTACTATCTATATTAGCTATGGAATTCAAACCTGAACTTTTTTAACGATTTTGTTTTTCTATCGCATGGACCCTTATTTTAGACAATGATTTATACCTATTTTTCTTTTAAGAAAAAAGCGGTGTTCTTCTCTTGGGCAAATTTTGTATACTTTCACATCTAGGATATACCTATACAGCATATATCATTGTCAACAGTGTATTTGTTATTATTACATTCTTTTATTATTAAATGAGGACAAGCTACAAGAGACTAGATTTATTTATATATTTTTGGGTGGGGGGGGACTAGGATTTGGTTGCATGCTTGCATTAGTTTTCTTGAATTCTGTATTTCTACGCACAAACTATTGGAAAGATTGAGGAATGATCAATGACCCAACACTTGCCTCTGATTATTGTTACCTAACAATATGCTTTATTGTGACACTTGAATGTCACTTCGTTTGTGTTAAATCTTTTGGTAATATGTTATGTTATTTGGCTGAAAAAAATTTAATGATCTAGGATTCCAGTCCTAGAGTAATTATTCCCCATTCAGCCCCCTAGATTCATTCTTTAGCATACAATATATTTGGAGGGACTAGAATGGGCTGAGGGATCTAGATTCTGTAAGACAGCCAAAACATGTGCTGATTCAATTCAGCTACTTGTTGACAAGCGTTGGCTGAAAATTTTCTTAGTGGCTCAAAATCCCTTTAAATTGGATGGAAAGCCTATATAAAGGCGTAGCCCATCAAATAACTCAAATCTTCATTTCTTAAAGAACGCAAAATGGTTCTGCAAAAGCAAAAGAACTCAATCGAAGAGTAACTAAAATACATTTAAAAGATAAGATAGAGGTGTTTCACACTACACAGCCGCATTATCAGTAATCTAACCTTTTTCCCCTTTAACTTTATCCTGCATATCTTGAAAGAGCATTCATGTTCCATGACCATTCTGTACATAAAGTGGTCTTTACATGTCCATCTGGCAGCAGAAGGCCTTTTATGAACATGATATATAGTGTGTTTGGATTAGCTTATGGAGAATAGCTTCTAGAAGTGGTCTTTACATGTCCATTTGGCAGCGGAAGGCCTTTTATGAACATGATTTAGAGTGTGTTTGGATTAGCTTTTGGAGAATAGCTTCTAGAGAATACATTATGAGAAAAAAGTGATTTTGATAAAATTAGTGTTTGGGTATTGTAGTAAGAATAATTTTTTTCATGGTGTGGAGCTCATATAATGAGAAAGGACCAATGAGAGAGAAGGTAGGCCCACATAAGGAAAAAAGGATCAATAAGAGAGAGACAGTGGGACCTACACAAAGGAAAAAGTAAAAAAAATAGCTTTTGCCAAAACCTAGGTTTGGAAAAATTGAGTGTTCGGCAACCAAACCCAGGTTTCGATCTAAAACCTAGGTTTTGGTGAAAAAGCCAAACATACTGTTAGATTTGTATGAACAATTTTTTTGTTCTTTTGCCAACGTTGTATGAACATGAAGTGATTATGGGTTGTTAATGTGGTTGTTTGAAAGGCTCCAACACCATTATGGTTAGTAACCTAACCTTTTTACCCTTTAAATTTATCCTGCATCTCTTGAAAGAGCATTCATGTTACATGACCATTTTGTACATAAAGTGGTCTTTACATGTCCATCTGGCAGTAGAAGCCTTTTATGAACATGATTTAGAGTGTGTTTGGATTAGCTTTTGGAGAATAGCTTCTGGAGAATAGATTCTGGAAGTGGTCTTTACATGTCCATTTGGCAGCGGAAGGCCTTTTATGAACATGATTTAGAGTGTGTTTGGATTAGCTTTTGGAGAATAGTTTCTGGAGAATAGATTATGAAAAAAAAGTGATTTTGATAAAATGAGTGTTTGGGTATTGTAGTAAGAATAGTTCTTTTCATGGTGTGGAGCTCATATAATAAGAAAGGACCAATGAGAGAGAGGGTGGGCCCACATAAGGAAAAAAGGATCAATAAGAGAGAGACAGTGGGACCCACACAAAGGAAAAAGTAAAAAAAAAAAAAGCTTTTCCCAAAACCTAAGTTTGGAAAAATTGAGTGTTCGGCAACCAAACCCAGGTTTTGATCTAAAACCTAGGTTTTGGTGAAAAAGCCGAACATACTGTTAGATTTGTATGAACAATTTTTTTGTTCTTTTGCCAACGTTGTATGAACATGAAGTGATTATGGGTTGTTAATGTGGTTGTTTGAAAGGCTCCAACACCATTATGGTTAGTGCTAAAAGGAGCTACCCTTTTTCAAAAGCCATTGCTATATGATTGTAATATTTTTCCTGGGCATTTCTATTGGGAGGCCTAAAAGAATTGTCACTTGTCAAATTCATAATGAAGACCATATGATGTCATAATGCATGTCACTTCTAGTCTATGACTTACTTGACTAATCAATTTTTGTTGTCTGTTGAATGTTATCTTGTATTGATTGACCTTGTTTTCTTTGATTTCTTGTAGGACTGGTTCAACCAAGTATTGATGTATAGTTCTCGACGAAATGGTATACCGTCACTTTCAAAAGGCAATTCTTTCATTGTCTTCCTATATTAACTCAATAGAACAGTAATTTGGCAGCTTGGTTGTTGGTGAGAAAATTGAGAGATCGGTAGCGATCTCTTGTGCTTACTACTAAAACTATAGTTAATATTAATATAGAGTCTACTTGAGTTCATATACATTCAAGTTCCTATATTGTGATTTCATGAGTTTGTATAGAATTTCAAAAAAAAAAAAAAATTGAATTTTGTTGTCAATGGTGATAGATGTCCGGTGATACTAATAGGCATCTAAGCACCTTGGAGAACCATACCCCAAAAACTAGTTATTGAGGTAGGAGAGCCAAGACACTTAAGTATTCCATCAAGCAGCCTATACTGTTCGATGTGGAACTTTGACAGCCCATATTACCTTAGTCCCTATCAGATACCAAGAGAGGCAAAGCTAATGATTTAGCTCCTACTTAGAAGTGGAAACAGGCTAGGCCAGACTTTACCCTTAACAGATCAGGATGTCTTGTAACAAGTCGGCTTGAGCCTAATTTGTGGCCTATCATAGGTTTTTTCCCCTTAGTCTAAGCCTGGTTTGTATAAAGGCTAAGCCAGGCCTAAAGCCTGTTATAAAAACCTGCCGTTTAAAAACTTTAAACATGTTAACAAGCCATAATTATAGAAGTCCACCCAAAATTACAATAATTCAAATTATCCAAAATACATTATCAAAAATGATATAGTCTAATCAATCAACAAGTGTTGTAACCAAATACACCAAAAGAACAATTCTGGTTACAATTACAATAACGTAAACCATATCAAAATATAGCCACAAGTCACAACATCAAATCTTCAATGTAATTTCTTGTTCAAACAAACTCAAAAAGGAAATCAAATGTATATTATTAGAGCATAAAACAAGTAATCACTATAAGAAATGGTATTATTTTACCGATCCAAAATTTGTACATTAGGTTTCTTCTTCAAACCATACTTGTTGTGAAACCCATACCTACCACAAATAAGTGTTTCAATAGATTATTCATTCAATTTAGAAAACTCTACCTCTTAGATAATGTCATGGTTGAGATTGGAATAACTTACAAGTCAACAATTATCTTTGATAAAATTTTATAGTTTAAAATATTATTTTTCCATCATTCCAAGAGATTGAATGAGTTAGAACTCTCCTCAGGAATGTAAACACATTCCTCAAGGCAACCTTCCAGCTCTAATCACATTGAGGAAAATGGTTGCGTTTCACAAACAATGCTCATAATTTGGTCGAATCTAGTAACTATTGAAGAATCATGTATATTGGTAGAAGAGTTGTTACCAGCATTATCAACTTCACTACTAGCAGTTGTCTCTCTCTTATACATGCCAACATACTCATCATATGTTGATTGCAAAGCACTCACCATTTTATCTTCATTCTTAGAAGCCACACAATTAAGCTTATATATATTCAAAGGAAAGCAATAATTAACAACATATTATTTGAACTTGGGATCTAGAACACTTGCAATGGCAATTAGTATATTGCATTTCCCCAATATTTATGCAAATTTTCTTTCATGAGGCTACACTTTCACTTGTGAAGAAATCATCATCTTCTGTGGCGTTGTCAACTACTTGTTTCACTCCAAACTTTGGGAAGGTTAAAAATTCACTGCATGAGATGACATGGGTGGCTAGATTGAACACTTTTAAAAGTTTACAAATCGTTTCCACCTTATTCCAATCCTCTTATGATGGTGCATAATTGTAATGTGGCTCTTTTTCCTTATAAGCGGGAAAGACAACCTTGAACTTCAAAGCTTTAGACAACATCCTATATATAGAATTCCACCTTGTTGGGTAGTTAATAATAAGTTTCTTTTCCTTCAAAAATTTTTGCTCAATAATATCACAAAATGCTGTCAACCTTGAATCATTATAGTTGATATATTTCATACTCTCATTTATATTATGTATAATGTCCCTAATTCTACTATGATTATTCTGCACCAAGAAGTTTGGTATGTGCGTACGACATCTAACGTGAGAATAATGAACTACTAAGTGATCAAGTGTCCTTAAACAACAATAATTATTAGAATTGTCAACTAATCGTAAAATACTTTATTTTCAATCCCCATGCCTTCACACACTTGAAAATAGCATTTGTCACATCAATTCTCCGTCTAAGAAAAGGAACTTTCACAAAACTCAAAACCCTCTTTCAAAGATTTCACCTGACATCAATGAAATGTGTCATGATAACCATATATTTAGCTACTTGGTGATTTGATTTTCACATATTAGCAGTCAAACTAATTTTACTCACCCTTTAATAAGGCCTTCAATTGTTTCTTATTTGCTTTCTATATGGCCAAACAATCACTACTTGCTATCTTGTGAGAAATTTTCTAAGATTCATAATTTGTATATTGAAAGCCCCACATCCAAATTTCATTATCAACAATGTTAAAAGGATGTTCGTACATCATGGTTTTAGTAACCATTGTTTTCTCATCGTTTAGTTAGAATATCTAGTACGCAGTGTCACAAATGGATTAAATGGTTATATTAGATGGTTGAAATGAAATGTTGAGTTGCTTTTTTTGTTTTTGGTGAAGAAGCATGCAACTTTCTTTGGCAATCAGACCTTGACATGTCTTTAGAGATGGTTTGTAGAAAGTATGTGTTAAACTCGACACCCGTGCATGAAAAGATATGAACTTCGCCACCACTCCAGTGTTTTCGTTGTTACTTATCATGCATGTTTTATAATTTAAAACTTACTTTATCCGCCCTGCCCCAAAGCAATATTTGAACAAAACCTAAGTATCAATATGTCGTCCCTAGTTCACTTATTTGCAAAACCTAGTTCACTTATTTGGGATGATTATGATCAAGTTGAAACTGATAAAGGGGTCAAACGTATTTGCAAGTATTGCAAACAGCTATTTTTTTGTACTCGAGGAAGGGGGCTAGCATTGCCTATTGATTTCTAGAGACATGTCAAAGCTTGCTTGCAAAGGAAGTTACTCATTTTTGGCAAAAAAGTGACCTGCCATTCCATTTCAACCTTTCAACCTGAGCATTAATCAATTTGTGGTATTGGGTGCTTGATATTCTAAGGAAAAAATAAGGGTAATAATGGCTATTGTAATTATGGTGCATTAGCATCCATTTAATATTATTGAAGATGAAGTTTGGATGTGAGACTTCCAATATGCAAATTATGAATTAAGAAGAAAATTTATCTCAAGACAAGAAGTGATTGTTTAGCCATACATAAGGTAGAGAAGAAACAAACGAAAGCCTTAGTAAACAAAATTAGTTTGACTATTGATGTGTGAAAATCAAATCACCAAGTATTTTATTACATGGTTATCACAGGGCATTTCATTGATGTGGGGTGGAATTTTCAAAAGAGGATTTCAATTTTTGTGAAAGTCTCTGCTTCTAGCCCTGGAGTTGATGTGGTAGATGTTATTTTCAAGTGTTTGAAGGCTTAATGGATTGAAAAAAAAAGTGTTTTCCGTGTTAGTTGACAATGCTTCTTATAATAATTATTGTTTAAGGGCTCTTAGGGATACATTATCATTTAGTAGTTCATTACCTCTAGGTAGTAAATTGTTTCACGTTAGATGTTGTGAACATATACTAAACTTATTGGTACAAGATAGTCTTAATAGAATTAGGGACATCATACATAATGTCCGTGGAAGTGTGAAATATTACAACTGTAATGATTCAAGGCTAAAAGCATTTTATGATATTGTTGAGCAAAATCATTTGAAGAAAAAGCACATTATTGATTGTCCAACAAATGAGAATTCCACATATAAAATGTTTTGAAGTGCAAGGTCTGTTTCACTTGTAAGGAAAGAGACTATTCACCATCATAAGAGAATTGAAATAAGGTTGAGAAGATTTGTAGACTTTTAGAAGTGTTTAATATAGCCACACATGTCACCATGATAAGAGGATTGAAATAAGGATGAGGAGATTTGTAGACTTTTAGAAGTATTTAATATAGCCACCCATGTCATTTGAGGTAGTAAGTATCGTATTGCAAATTTGTACATTCCTAAAGTTTGGAGAGTGAAACAAGTAATTGATATCAACTCAGAAAATGGTGATTTCTTCATGAGAAAAATGATAACCCTAGTGAAAGAGAAGTTTGACAAATATTAGAGGAAATGTAATATGGTAATTACCATTGCAAGTGTTATGGATCATAGGCGCAAATTATATGTTCTTAATTATTTCGTTCCTTTGATTTATAAGCTTGATTATGTGGCTTATCATAATGTAGATAAAGTACTGAGTGTTTTGAATTCAATGTATGATGAGTATGTTGGTATGTATAAGAAAGAGACAACTACTAGTAATAAAGTTCACAATGCTAGCAACAACTTCTCTGCCAATGTACCTGATTGACTAAATCATGAGCATTATTTGTGAAAAGTAAGCAATTCCCCTGGAAGCTTCCCTTGAGGAGGGTTTTTACATTCATGAGGTTACTTCTACAGTTCCTTGGAATGGTGAAAACTATTAGTTTAAAGTATAAGATTTTATCTAAGATGATTGCTGACATATTAGTTATTCCAATCTCAATCATGGCATCAGAGCCCACATTCAATGTTGGAGGTATAATTATTGATGAATATCATTTTAAATTGAGTGGAGAATAAATTGAAACACTGATTTGTGGTGGGGATTAGCTTCGCAATAAGTATGATTTAAAAGAAGAAACCAAAGATACATATCTTGCGTTGTTAAAATAATATAACTTTTTAACTTGTTACTTGTTAAACTGTGTTATGATATAATAATATACATTTGATGCCTTCATTTCGAGGTGTTCGAACATGAAGAAATTAAGCGGGAGAGTTTATGCTTTGTGGCATGTGGTTATATTTTGAGCTGATTTAAATTGTTGTAATTGTAATCAAAATTGTTTGGGTGGTGTCTTGATGGTTGATTAGATTAAATAATATTCCATGATGTATTTTGAATAATTTGTATTGAGTTATTGTAATTTTGGGTTATTTAAGTAATCATGGCATGTTTGAAGCTTTGAAAATGCAGACTCTTTTAATAGGCTTCAGGTTAGGCCTTTGTACAGGCCTAGGCTAATATAAATTTTATGATAGACCATAAGTCAGGCTCAGGTGGACTTATTATTAGACCAGCCTAGCTTGTTAAGGTGAAGTCTAGCCTAACATGTTTTCACCCCAATTAATGTTAATTGTAAATACAAATTGAGCAAAAAAAATAAGACATATTTTCTTTAAGAATTCAATTGTTAATGAGATTATTTTATGTGGCTTTCAAATATTTGCTCGTTGTTTTTAGCTTAGTTCGACTACTTGTTAAGTTAAATTGGTTTAAAAATTTTCAAAAAAGAAATCCTGGAAATGTTAAAATGCCAAATCAGAATGTTGAATTTATGTAACACCAAATCAGTCCATATGAATTGCTTGTCATTTTGAAATGTTGGGAAAGGCATCACTGACCTCACTGTTTCTATTACCTTGTTTTTTGTTTAAAAAAAAACAAAGACCCCCTCCCCTGAAAAAAACATCACTAATTTTTTGTTTACAAGTGACTTTTGTGATAATGGTAAGAGAGAGTGGGTGGAAAAATTTTAAATAATCAAGTAAATATTTAAAAATTACTTCAAAATATTAGGTGCTACTGAAAAAATATTTTAGAGTGGGTGGAAATAAATAAATTAGTGTTCTAAGTTTTGGGTGCTCTTTACTATTAAAAAAAATATATTAAAGGTAAAATTATAATCAGTCTCTTAAGATTAGATACAACTGAAAAATTATTTCAAGGGGTTAAAAACACCAAAAAAATATTTAAAGTGGTTAAAAAAATAAAAAAAATATTTTAAAGTAATTTTTAGAATTGAAAAAGTACATTAAAGGTAAAATTGTAATTACTTTAATAGCACATTGGGTAGTGGCTACAACTAGAAAAATATTTTAAGGGGTAAAAATACTTAAAAGATATTTTTTGATATTACATATTATTTTAAAACATTTTATGGGAAAAGTCAATATCATATAAAAGCTTTTTTCTCCAGTTTCTCACAATTGAGCGTTTACCAATTGGACTTTAGCAAAAGCTCAATTGCCTGCAAGCCTCCCCAAACACTCAAAAAAAAAAAAAAAAATGATGGCTGCCAATTGGGCTCATGGCTGCTGACCAAACACACATTCTTATGACATTAAATTGAATGAAGTTAACATTGTAAATTTTTCAAAAAGGAAAACATGGAAAAGCTGGGAAAAAGTTCTCCATGAGAAATTTATTTGGAGAAATTTGATAAATTTTATATACTCAGAGTATTAGCACTCTGCGAATTTTGTAATTACATCCTTCCTGCCAATTAATTTTCTAATAGCAAACTTTCCCCAAACTTTATGAAATTTTATGAAAATTTATGACTGTTTAAAAAAAACAAATTTATTTTGTCAAGGGAAGAGGCAGTTATGCAAACCATTTCAGCAATGCAAACTCCAGTATACATGATATTGTTATCTACTTCCACCAAAACTATACAATGTGATTCGATGGATGAATTTGAATTTGAATTTGAATTTGAATTTGAAATAATTTAGAGTTAGTATTTGAAATAACTAGAATAAAGTCTGCATTCGAAGTTTTAAAAAAAAAAACTATAATGATAAATTTATTTGGATTTAGATTTGATGTAAATTTATTATTTTTATTTATCCAAATAAATCCAAATACTCCCTAATCAGCTAATTCAAATATATTACTCTTTCGATCATAAATGTAAAATTTAGTTTGGGAGTGAACTTTGATCATAAATGTGAAACTTCTTCAATTTAAGTTTAATATTTATCATTTTTCTTTAAATTATTTTACTTAACATGTAAATTGATATATAATCTAATGTTACATAGAAATATTTTAGAGAGATTATGTCACATATATTATAATTAAATAATTTATTTAACTTTCTCAAGGACTTGAGGAGTATTAATGATTTTTAACTAGAGGAGTATTAATGATTTTTAATGTAAAATAAGCATGGATTTAAACAATAAAAATTGAGAGACTTCATATTCGAGAGATATTTCACCACTTAAAAAACAACTTTGAAGCATTCCTCTGATCCATACATAATGTTAGACTTAACTAATTAATTTAAGAGTAAAATACTCTAACAACCCCTCTGTTTTATTTTAATTACACAGACCTCCCCTCTATTTTGGAAACCCATATAAACCTCCCTTAAAACTAAAA
Organism: Inga oerstediana; assembly: GCA_963210345.1. Classification (NCBI taxonomy): domain Eukaryota; kingdom Viridiplantae; phylum Streptophyta; class Magnoliopsida; order Fabales; family Fabaceae; genus Inga; species Inga oerstediana. The sequence goes on along the minus strand of OY723409.1, from coordinate 22,276,887 downwards.
TATATGTTACACAAACCTCTCTTATATTTTGAGATTCTATTTCCATTCACCCAAACCGTTAGTTGACCGTTAAATTTGACTTTTAAACTTTTTTTAACCAATATGCCCTTCTTTAGTATTAGAATTACATATATATATATATATAGGGGCTAATAAAAATTTATACGACCATAACTTTATTCTATTAGATTCTCTAACTTTCTAATTTGTTAAAAAATTTATTAATTTTGATATTATAAATTAATTTTGACTTAAAATATATATTAAACACATGTTTATCAAATATAATAAACTATATAAGTATGAGATTGTATGTGTAATTTAAATTTATAATTTAATATTTTTTTCCACAAATATTTATAAACACATTTGATTAAGCATATTTTTATTTAAAATCTTACTTGAATATTCAACGTTTGTGACATTTACATTAACCAATGCTAAAATCATAAAACAGATAACTACTTGTAAAGATAAAAATAGAAATTAAGGAATAGAAAAAAAACTCTTAAATTCTTTAAAACAACTTTAGTCAAAATGTGCAAGAAAAAATAAATTTAATTAAAAACAAATTTTTTGGAATTTTTTTAGAATATTCTTAACGGAGTTAACTGTTTGGACTTAAATGTATGTTTTCAAAATAGAGGGGAGGTTTGTGTAATTAAGACAAAACTGGAGGGTGGTCATAGTATTTTACTCTTAATTTAATTAAATTAAGGAAGTTGATTATATTAATTAATACAACATGTTTTTGTAAATACCTTAGTCCTCTTTCTTAATTCTCTCTCCCCCTCTTTCTATTTGATTATTGTTAAAAAAATATCAATAGCGCTAATTTAGAAAAAATGATAAATATATAAAATAGTTTTTACATTTAGGACCAATATCAATTCCCTGTTAAATCCTACATTAAGTGCCAAAAGAGTATTTTAATACTAATCAGCCAAGTGCGTCGTTCCTCTTCGCGGTATGCCTATTTTCTTACTGATGTATATCTGGCATAAGGAGTTGGATGCTTTTGTTTATCTCTGGTTATTTTGATCCCCTTGGTTGCGGTTGATGGAGCTGCAAACAATGGGTTGGTTGGGGGGCTCTGCAGTGTTAAATTCTACTCGTGCTTCTATCTCTTGGATTTATAATAGGATGGTCGATCCTCCATTTAATAAAGAATGATAAACGATGGCTTCTGTCTTGTGTTGATTGCTTTTGGTGGTCTGTCTTTGAGAAATTTGGTGATTAGAGCTAGCAATGCGGGCTGGCATGCCGCGGGCTGAGTTCGGCAGGACTGGCTCAAAAAGCTTGTCACACGGTAGTTTGGTTTTCGGCCAACCTGAATCCACCATGGTATTTTTTTTTTCACTTTTTTTTTAACATTTATCTATTTTTTTTAATATTTTCCCTTAACCTTAAAATATAATAAAATTCCCTTTTTTTAAAATATTAAATCTTTAAAATACACTATTGATAATTACGAATATCAAATATTTAAATTCTTCATAACATTACAAACATAAAGCTTATAATTCAAACATGATTTCCAAATGAAATTATCAACCCAATCAACCATCATGAATCATGAAATTCATACTTCAAAAATTTCAAGTTAAATACTTAGACTAACATATTGGCACAAACATTCATAATCAATCACATATTCTAATTCTATTTCAATATTGTGAAGAAAAAAAATACTCTCCCCATCCTAATTGTAAGATAAAGTTGACTTTTTTGGAGAAATTAAGGAAGTTAATTAAATTACTTTAGAGTATTTATATTTTTATTTTTTTCTCCAAACTAATTAGCTTGACTAATAAACTAATATATAATCTAAGGATACATAATATATGATATGATTAAGTAATTTATTTACCTTCCTTAATATCTCTAAAAAAAGTCAACTTTATCTTATATTTAGGACAGGAGGTAGTAACAAATAAAGGAATTTAAAGTTTACACTAAACAGAATAATATTATTGTGTATTGTTCGCTCACTGCCATGTCAAACACCAATAACAACAAACCTTTATCTTATTAGGTGGAGTAGACTATATGGATCTCACAATGTCATTGTACTATATCAAAAACATGATGTTTAGATAGATCATTATTAACTAATGGATCATACTCTATAACTTCATTTATTATTCGTTTCAGTCTTTTTCCACCTCTTTTTAGAAGACAACCACCTCAGAAGATTTTCTATCAATTTCTCTCCAATATATACCACTCAAACTAACTTGCTTATTTAATCATTATGAGTCATGTATTTTTTTGTATGGCCACACATCCATATCAACATTCTCTTCTTAACTCCACCCATGTTTTATAGCCGGTCCCAAACGAGGATAAAGGAAGAGCGTTGTTTTAGGCCATTGATAGCTATCACAAAACTCTGACGAATCTTTTATGAACATTGATAAACTCACTACCATGTCAATAATAATATTATTATTGTATATTGTTCCCTTGTTTAATTAAAATAATAATAATTAATTTATACTCACTTAGTTAATTTGTTATCATTGATTTAACTATTACTTTAGTATACATGTCAGATTACACATGTTTATTCTGTTTCCAGTATCCACTAATAACATGTCTGAAGATTTCTTCTCGTCCATTTCGGTCTCACCAACGTCTCTTAGTACTATAATCTTTGGATTTTCCAAAAGCCCCCACTCTTTATATTTAATATTTTAATACTATTTAATACATAACATTAAATCTCACCAATTAAAATATTATCCAATGATTGAGACATTAAATAGAGAGAAAATGAGGAGAGAAGTTAGCGTAAACACTCCTCTCCCGTAATATGAAATGGGTTCCCCTAGGCATTAGGGTAAGATTCATTGTTTGTATTGTGGATGGTGCTGGTGCATGTGTGTGTCATCGGAGAATGGGTTGAGACTTCTTTTCCATGTCTTGTGGTTAAAATGATATATTGAGTCTAGTTTAGTTTGTCTTGTCAGGTTAAAACGGTAAAAATTAGATTTTCTTGTCTGAAATGGGTTGGTTTGAACTCTAATTGCTTAGTGTAGATTTCAAGATCTTGTGCTTTAGCTGGTGACTGGTGTGTTTGTGCAACTCTTATAGAGGAAGTGCTTGAAAGAGTCGGTGTTGTTAGCCCATTCTCCTATATTAGGGTGTGTTTTGTTTGAAGGGAAGGAATGGGAGGGGAAGGAAGAGAGGGAAGGTGAAGGAATTACTTTGTTTGGTTTGATTAGAGAGGATGAGAGGAGAGGGATTTTTTATGACCCTTTATTTGGTTCAAGAGTGGAGGGGAGGAATGATAATAATTAATTTACCATTTTACCCTTATATGTTATGTTATATAAATTATTATTCAATAAAAAGTAAGCTTTATTCATCTGGTTAATTTGTTTGTAAAAATACTGGTATAGTAATTTTTTAATTATTAAAATAATATATTTTAAAAAAAAACTAACAAATTTTATTTAAAAAACAAAATATTTGTTTTCTTCTGACTATTGTTTCTCCTCCAGCTTTAATATATAATAATCATCTTCTAAAAAAAATAGTCATCAAAGTTAGTTGCGTGTCCCCCAGCTCTTATATATATATATATATATATATTTGAAAAAAAATTAAAATTTCAAATAACCATCGAAAAGAACAAATCAGGTCAAAAAATCGAAAGAGGAAAAAAAGAAGAAGCAAAGATCCATTGGCCATGAAAAAAAGAAGCAAATAATATATAATATGTTTGGTTTAGCTTTTTCCCCATTGGGCTTGTACGAGAAAAGCTACTGTTAAGCCACATTTTGCAGCTTATCATTTTAGGCTTTCGACTTCTGTTATTGGTTAGAAGAGAGAGAGGTGTATAAAAAAAGAAAAGAAGGGAGATAGAATGTATATATAGTTGGCCAAAAAGAGAGAAAGAATATATGGCCTAGGAAGCTGATTAAAAATGATAAATATTTTTCTTCATATCATATTATATTATATTATATATTATTTTTGCTGGTTAAAAATATGAGAAATTTAGTTGGCAAGAAAAACTTGATAAATCTTTATATGCACATTACCTAGAAATTTGGCACACAAAGAGTACTCTGATTTAGGTTCTTACTATTTTGCTCTAAGGCCTTCATCTCCTTTTGTAATACCTACTCTCTTTTACCATAAACTTATGAATTATTACGAAATACCGTTGGATATGTAAATAATATATCAACACTGATACTAGCATTTCGATAGTATCCTTTGATACCACTGCTCTTTGATAATTCTGATATTGCGTTCGAGCACTGATATCCTTATCTCGTATACTAATCTTACCTTTACATATCTTGTTATTACCAAATTCCTCAAAATTTTGATAAAATAACTAAATACTCTGATACTGCCTCATACAATCATTTCTACTATTATCGTTAGTATAAGATTCACTATGTACAACTGGTCATACAGTGTATTTAGTCATGCAAATTGTATATCAAAAATATTTACAGGTAGTAGCAAAATAACTTTGTCACTTTATTTACGTCCTTCACTCAACGATGCTTACCTCTTTGCCCTTCATGCCACTTGACTTTGTTGTATAATGAATTTCGGAAAGGATGAGATTCAGAAGAATATCAATAGTAACATATATTCATTCATATAAAATGCAATCCAACAAGGCATGTCATATGAACCATCACAAACATTGAGCATATCAACAGTATTTAATTTATATATACACACCTTGAATTTATAAAATTGATATGATTTTATATTATTCGATAGGTAAACTTATGCATGGAAAGAAAGTGATTAATAATCGAAATTATTGGACCAAGGAGAATCTCGAGTTAGGTAGATTGAAAGGTTTGGAAAACAAAACAAAAGGGTTTGGCTTATATGCCATGAGAGGAGTTCAAACTATTATGGAGATCCTTTTGTACTTCGTGATCACCATGCAATAATATTACATAGCATTGGTAATTTATATGTTAAAAAATGTTGTCATTTATGAAATTGCTAAAGTAAATGCTTAGTAGATTTCGTTCCAAAAAAGTACTTGTTTGTTTTTTCTTGCAAATTTGTCAACATTTCTTCTTTCAACTTTATTAAAAGGTCCTTTCATAAATTGTCAAAAACTTTTTAGTGTCCTTTTCCGTAATATCTCCTTATCAGTTTAACAACTTCCTAATTAATTTCTTATCCTACATTTAATCAATTTCATGGAGGATAATTTAAAAGTTTAAAAGATTAACTAATATAGAAAGTAATTAATAGGACGTTATAATAATGAGCATGAGTAGTTTTTTCAGTGGCAAAATTAGATTCAGAATGTCTATCATGGGGTACATCTCTTGTAGATCTTCATCGAAATTTGAATAATTTATATTTACATTTTTATTATATATATATATATATATATTTTAATCTTAAATGAAGGAGGATAAAAATAGTATCAATATTTTTTTAAAATTGTGGGTAGGTATCCTTTTATTAGGGGTAGTTTTGTTCAAGACATGGTCAGATGCTAAGTACATGCTTCTCTCTTAGTTCCATTAACTTGTAACAAAATTTTTGATCCTAAATATAGGAGCTTAACTAATCTACAAATATTAAAAAAACTAGTTGTATTATATATTTGTAAAATATAGGTGCTGTTTTTCATTTTTTCTAAAATATCCCTTCAATCATTTACATAATGAGAAACTACTCTCATTGATTGAAGCCAACCTTTAATATGTGTACAATCAATACAATTTATTTTTTTGTCCAAAAAAAATTCCAATTTTTTGTTGTGAGAAACAAATATAAATTTTGAAGACAAAGCATTTAAAACTAAAGCAAATCTCTCAATCAGTTATAACTGGAAGAAGAAATTTATAACCGACAACAATATAATAAAATTTAAACCATTCACATCTCATTCAAATAGAGGGTGAGCCTCAGAACAACTGTAATGTCGTTGCCATGAAATCTGGAGATAACAAATTCAAATTATTTCCCAAACCTCACTTGATCGAAACTTTATGTATTGGGTCTATCTTTATATCTCATTGGAATAGTTCAAATGAGACATGGGGCAACTCTTGTACCAAATTCAGGAGCAATTGTTTTCTTCTCGGTAATTTATTCATGTTTTGTAAGTGCAAAACACACTATATCGTCTTTGTAATTACGTACAAAACATGTTTTGTCATTTATGAGACTGCTTCAAGTAAAATGCTTAGCAGACTTCGTCCAGGAAAGACTTGTTTATCTGTTTTTACCTCGTCAATTTGTATATATAGAATTTCAGCTTCTACTTTTATCAAACTCTGTAGAAGAAAATAGAATTTATTTCTCCAAGAAGCTTTTGGATTATAACTATAATTCGTACGGAAATATGCTCCTATATATTTGTAAGACTTCATCATTTTGTACGGCTGGATTATTAAAATTCCCTTTGGATTCGACGTTTGGCATGATATATAAGATATGATTGTATAAGCTAATATAAAAATAGCTGAGGGTTAAAACTATTTTGGGTCCGTATGGTTTAGGCTTATTTTGATTTTAGTTCATCAAGTTTCAAACCTGAGGTTTTTTTTTTTGCCGATGCAAACCTGTGGTTTAAATCATTCAAGCTTACTGTTTCAATTCCTCAAGTTTATTTCATTTGAATAATTATCCCTTGTATTTTTAAAAGGACTTGGGTCTGAAATTAACATTGTTAATTGTGCTTATGTGGCATTAACTCTGTTAAATGTTCGTAGGTGGATGCTGCCTAAGCAAAATGAGGTGGCAACATAAATTATAAAACACAATTTTAGTCCAGCGAGAACCATAATCTCGGTGGCCGACGGGGAAAATCATCTCTACATATTGTTGGAAATTGGGCTTGGTCCACCCTTGGTGGATTAAGCCCAAAACCCAAACCCATTAAGCTTTAAGCTTTGGGGTAAAATAAAATACCCAGATAAATGTGGGGTATTTATTTGTAATTTTCCCCAAAGGTTCAAAATTGAAACCTAGAGGGAGTAGTTCCCCCGTATATTTTAGAGGGAACAGTTGTTTGAGAAACAGACATGTGTGTATGTGAATAAGTACACAGAACACAAAACAGACAACACACGGAGAGAAAAACATTTTTTGAGAACTCTCTTCTCCACTCTTCCCTTCTTGTGCATTTGCTGTGTGATATAATCAAAATCCTGGTGATTCGACTTGTGTGGGTACCGAAAGAATTTGAAACGAGGCTTCAGGTACGCCCGAAATCTGACATTGGTATCAGAGCATTTAGGTTTTTTAATTAGTCCGCTTCCACTGTGCGTCATTGTTCTTAAACATGAAAGCATATATGTAGAAAAGTTTTAAGTACGATAGTTCAATTTCATGATACGTGAGAATATATATTCGGTTCATATATCTCTTTCTGTATGAGAATTTCGGTTCATGAGTTTAAATATGAAATTGAACTTGAGATCACCCGTTCTGCATTTTTTTTGACTTTTTTCTTTTTCGGTGCTTTACTTCAGTCTACAAGTGTCTGCGTCGTTCCTTCTTTATTAGAGATAAATTGTGATTTTGTTTTTTATTTGAATTCCTGTTATGTGTTTGAGTTCTGGTACTATGAGTATTAGCATATCAAAAAGTCTCATAATACACATAATTAGGCTATGAAACAAAAGAGAACTTAAAGGATGTGAGAAATCCGGAAAAAAAAATGGAAGATCGAAAAGAGAATTGGATTGGATCATCATAAAACGAGTTTTTTAGGATTTAAAAATAATCCCATTGCGTAGAGCTCGAAAAAATGATGAAGATGGACACCAAGAACGAGCAAAACGGACGCCAGACGGTGAAGTTACGGAGGAGAGAAGGTACTGGGTTGACGGACCCGACCCGTGGATGAAATCGGGTCCGGGTCGACCCGGCTAGAGGTTGAAGACAACCTCTAGCAATTCAAAATAGCGCCGCTTTGTGCCTTCTCCAAAAAAAAAAATCTGAATGAGGTATAGCCCAGCTCGATCCGGTTTAGTTTTTTTAATAAAAAAAAAGGAAGAGTTTTTTTGGGCCATCAAGTGGCCCGAAACCCAAAAAAAAAAAAAACGGATCAGGTCAGTGGGCTAAGGCCCAACTCCCGACCCATCAAACCCAAAATTTTTTTTTAAAGGGACAGAAACGCCACATGGCAAACCCGATTGACATGTGGAGGACATAGACTGACAGCAGGCGGTGCGTGGGGTCCAGCCAGTTGGCGCGTGTGACAATCAGAGGGCTGCAGAGTGGCGCGTGCATTACACGCACGTCCAGCGAGTGTGGGTTTTATCCATTTTTTTTATTTTCCCAGGATTTTTTTTCTTCTTGGGGCGCGTGAGGGCCCGTGGGAGCTCTATTTGAGACGCGATTTGTTCCTAAAAATCCCTAAATTCGAGATCTTCATGATGATATGCCATTTGCCTATTTTTGTGGCAATTCAGGATCTGTTTGTGAGGTTTCAGTGCTTATTTAAGTGTTTTTTATATATTTAAAAATACCTAAAATCATGATAATGACTTACATTTGTTTATTTAGGTCAAAAATGAAGCAAGAGGCTTCTAACAGCACTGAAACACTTGAGTATGGGTCATTGAGCATTGAGTTTATGGACGATCAAGCTCATATAGATGATCCTGAAGAGGAACCTGAAGAATATGAATTTTTTGAGGAAAATCCTGAAGAATTATTTGAGGCAGATCCTGAAGAAGGTTTTCTGGAGCCTGTTCCAGTGGAACCTCAAGTGGTCTACTCTGACTCTGGACCTAAGTCTGTGCCCTCCTGTCCTAATGAACCTCAATTTGGAAGAAGAGGTCGATCAACCATATTCTGCTGCTATGGCTGAGAAAATAGCTGAACTTGACGCGGACAAAACAGCTAGAATAAATAATATAAAAATCATATACTCAATCATTGCGAATTATGTGGAAAGCGTAAAAGACAAAAAGAGTGTAGAGTTCTACATGAGTGTAATGATGAAGTACCGCACGGCTGTAAGGGCAAGGGGCACATTTTCAATGACTGCTGCTTGGGTTGATGCTGTAATGAAAACAACAAGATTCATGAAGAAAAAGAAAAGATTCTTTAGGAAACTAAGGAAAGCCATTATTGATTGCTGTTATTCTGACATTTAATGGTGTATTATATTCCTATTTCCTTTTATGTTATTTGCATTGAGAATATGACTCTAAATATTATTGTTTGTATGTTTTATGTATGGACATGGTATTTTTTCATGTAATGAATTATGTTTGTCATACAATGCTAATTTTTAATTGTACATTATGATACCATGTATCCCTAATGAGTGGGAGCTTTTAGAAGGTGAAACTTCTAAAAGCTGATGATTTATTTAAAGTATTTATATGAATTTTTTTTATAGAAAATAATAAGTTGCTAGTATTTGTCTGATGGGAGGTACAAATGTATTCTCCTGATTATGGATCTAGTAATGAACTTATTTTCTGATCAAGAATGATATAAGTATAGACGTTGTATACCGTGCTATGCTACATAATCGTTTGGTTATGTTCTCTTAAAGAGAACAACATTTCTAAATGTGAAAAACGTTACTTCAGAATTGACAAAATGGCCACGAAAGGGATCATTGCTAAACTGAATAAGGAGGATAAACGGAATGCCGATAACTGGGACATCTGGCATCGTAAGGTGCAATACATTTTGGAGGAACAGGAGGCTGTTGAACCACTAACCACTATTTTAGTGGAACCTGAAGTTGGGACTACTACTCAGCACAGGAGAAACTGGGAAGTTTTCCAAGCGTGGAAGAAGAAGAACATCATTGCAAGAGTCACCTTATTGAGCACAATGGAGAATGACCTAATGTGCCAATATGAGAAATACCAAACTACTCAGGCTATGTGGGCTGCACTCAAGGATAAGTTTGGTGGCACATCAACCACTAAGCTTAGAAGGTTGACAATCAAGTTTGATACCTACAAGCTTAGAGCAAATACTCCTATGAAGCAGCATCTGAGAGAGATGTCCAACATGATCAGAGAACTTCAGGAAGCTGGACACACCTTGACTGATGAATAGCAAGTTCAGGCTATAATTAGATCGCTTCCTTGTAGCTGGGAGCACATGAAAGTGAACTTAACTCATAATGACAACATCATCACTTTTGATGATGTAGTGAAACATCTTGAGCTTAAGGATGAACGCCTAGTGGGGTATAAGGCTTTTGGTCAAGCCTACTACACTGAAAATACTGGTCCTTCTAATGCAAAGCCTGATTCCAAAAAGGGCAAGAAATCTCAAAAGAAAGGCAAGAAGGATGGCTCTAATTTCAAAAAGGGTAGAAAGCAATTCAAGAAGAAAGGAAAGAAGGGCGGCAAGAAGAAAGTTGACCTGAATAAGGTCAAGTGTTACGCCTGCCAGAAAATGGGTCACTTCACATGAGACTGTACCAAGCGAAATGACCGTGAAAAGGTACTAGTGGAATATGTGAATTTACAGATTTCTTTTGTTTTAAGTACTTATTTTCTAACAGAACCTATTTGTTCTTCTTGGATTTTGGATTCAGGCTCAACAGACCATGTGACGAGGGATTGAGGATCCTTCATGGAATACCATTGGTTGCCGCATCTAAGCAAATGGCTTTACGTGGGCAATAATGCAAAGATCGAAGTCAAAGGAATTGGCACATGCAATTTACCTTTGCGTGGTGCGAAGACTTTGATGCTACATGATGTTCTACATGCACCTGACATCCGACGGAACTTAGTTTCAGTACTTTGTTTATTAGATTATGGGTTTGATGTAAACTTTCATGGCAAAGTTGCAGACATTTTTAGCAACAAGACCTTTTATGGTTTAGCTTTCCTTTCTAGAAAGTTCTTTGTTATGGATATTGTTGGTAATTTTAATGTGCATTACTGTTTCGTTATTTCCTCCAATATAACTGTTGATATGAATATCTGGCACGCTAGACTAGGACACATTAATCCAAATAGAATGATTAAACTAGCTAGAGAAGGTTTGCTAGGTGAAATTTTGAATATGGAAATGTCCTTATGTGAGAATTGTCTAGCTGGTAAGGTAACTAGGAAACCTTTCGGTAAGGGAACTAGAGCTAAGATTCCGTTGCAATTAATCCATTCTGATATATGCGGTCAAATGAGTGTGAGGGCGAGACACGGAGCCTGGTATTTCATTACCTTCATTGATGACTATTCGCGATATGGTCACATCTATTTTATCTCATACAAGTCTGAAGCTCTTGAATGCTTTAAACGGTACATGAATGAAGTAGAGAATCAAATAGATTGTAAAATTAAAGCTTTGCGCACTGATTGGGGTCGTGAATACTTATCTGATCAGTTTAAGGAGCTCTGTGAAGAAAAAGGGATAATTAGACAACTAACCATCCCTGGAACTCCACAACAAAATGGAGTTCCTGAAAGGAGAAATAGAACTCTCCTAGACATGGTTAGGTCAATGATGGCTCAAGCAAATCTGCCAATTTCATATTGGGGTGATGCTTTACTAACGGCTGCCTTCATTCTTAACTGTGTGCCCTCAAAATCAGTCACTTCTACACCCTATGAGTTATGGACAAAACGCAAGCTAGATTTAAACATCCTAAAACCTAGGGGTCTGCTGTGTATATACATAATGATTCCCATAGGTATGGGAAATTGGGTCCTAGAGGAAAAAAGTGTATGTTTATAAGATACTCTGAGTAATCAAAAGGATATGTTTTCATATGTGAAAATGAGGATGGAACTGTGACTGAAATTGAATCAAGAGATACCATATTTCTAGAAAATGAATTTCCTAGCAGGGGAGATATTGATTGAACAGTATCTCTTTATAAGACACAAGAACAAGGCAGTACAGAACAAACTCAGACTAATGATCCTCAATCGTCTCAATACATTGACTTGAGTGGGAGCTCAGAAAGGCCTTTACAAAGGCCTAGACAAGAGAAGCGAAAGAGGCAAGAAGTTCCACAAGAAGGAGTGACAAGGGAAATGTACCTAGGAGACGCTTCTCCATAGAAGGAGAGGCACTTATTGTTAGTCCATACGGAGATGAAGAGCCTCGTTCTGTGCAAGTAGCCTTATCAGGTCCTGCTAAGGATGAATGGAAGAATGCAATGGAGGAAGAAATTGATTCAATGAAGAAGAATCAAGTTTGGGAACTAGTTGATCTACCAAAAGGGCGAAAAGCCATTGGGAACAAATGGGTTCTCAAAATTAAAAGAAAAGTTGATGGATCAATTGACAAATACAAGGCTCGATTGGTTGCAAGGGGTACATAAAACAGGAAGGTATAGATTATGAGGATACCTTTTCACCTGTTGTACATTTCAATTCTATAAGACTTATTCTAGCAATAGTAAATAGTTTAGATCTGGAACTGCATCAGATGGATGTAAAAATCGCATTTCTAAACGGTGATCTGGATGATGAAATCTATATGGAACAACCATTAGGTTTCATTAAGAAAGGAATGGAGAGTAGAGTTTGTAAGCTCAAAAGGTCCATTTATGGACTGAAACAATCATCCAGACAGTGGTATTTGAGATTTCATAGAGCAATAACCTCTTATGACTTTCAAATGATTGAAGAGGACCACTGCGTCTACATTAAACGGTTTGAGGGTAATTTTGTAATATTATCCTTATATGTAGATGACATACTTTTAGCTGGAAATAGTGTAAAGTCGGTCTTAGCTATTAAAGAATGGCTATCATCTAATTTTGAGATGAAAGACATAGGTGAAGCAGAATATATACTTGGAGTTAAAATCCAAAGGGATTGCTCTAAAATAATTCTCTCTCTTTCACAAGAGAATTACATTAAGAAAATTCTTGAGCGATTCAATATGAGAGACTACAATCCCTTAGATACCCCAATAGCTTTAGGTGTAACCTTAAGTCTTGATATGTGTCCCAAAACTGAGTCAACAAAGAAGATAATGGAAAGGGTTCCCTATGCTAGTGCCGTTGGAAGTTTGATGTACACAATTATGTGTACAAGGCCAGACATTTGTTTCACAGTTGGACTGGTTAGCAGATTCCAGTCAAATCCCGGTGAGCAACATTGGAAAGCAATGAAAAGGATTTTGAGATACTTGAAGGGCACATCAAATTACGCACTATGCTATCAAGGAAGCGATCTGCGCTTGGTTGGATATTTTGACGCTGATTTGGGTGGAGATGAAGTTGAACGAAGATCAACTTCAGGATACACCTTCTTGCTGAACAATGGCGCCATATGTTGGAGCAGCAAGAAGCAGACATGCATTGCCCTACATCCTATGGAAGCTAAATTCGTGGCATGCACTTTAGCAATGCAAGAGGCTATATGGCTGAAGAGATTTATTGAACATCTTGGATTTGGAAATGAAAGTACAAATCCGGTGTTAGTGTATTGTGTCAATACTGTGGCCATAGCCTATATGAAAGATCCCAAATACCATAGCAAGACCAAACACATAGATATAAAGTATAATTTTATGAGAGATTATGTAGCATAGAAAGTTGTTACTGTACACCATATTTAGACCAAGAGTATGGTCACAGACCCCCTAACCAAACCCATAGCCAAGGAAATGTATGACAAACATGTGAACGCTATTAGGATGCATAACATGTAAACTTGCAAACACTATGTAACATGTTTATGATTAATGAAAATGTTTCTTCATAAAATTTTATGTGTCTATATGAAGGTATACAATGTCCAGTATGTCGTACAGGCAGGTAAGGTTGGCTCTTTCACATGAGCAACCTCCTTTGATACTCAGGAAGAGTATGCAAAGATGAGACAGTTGTGTTCACCAGTAAAGCAGCATGAATGCTGATATGGTAGAGAAGAAATATAAATTATGTCACATTGATAAGAGTGTAGTATGTCGAGATGAGATCCAATAAGACATAATATAAATGTGGATCTAATTATGGATACCCACTTCCATGATGCCTATTGCCAGATAACAAATTCTTCAACATTGAAGTCATGATAGATAAATGGAGTAGAAGAATTTGGGTTTAGATACTGGGAGCATCAAAACCCATGTCTGTACGGTGTTAATGATGAGAATCAAAACGACGTACGCTCTTATAGTGTAAGAGTAACACCGTAGCATGTGATTCATACCACATGTACGAAAGAACCACAAATAGGAAGCAAGTGAATGGATCCCTGCTTCATTGCTGTGTGAGTCCCAAGAAGGTTAAACACTTCTGTGATGTCCTTTGACTTTGACATTGTCATGGAGGTATACTTCAGTGACTGCTACCTTAACATTTGTCCTATGATTACAACTGATACAATCCATGGTATTATGTTAGGAAAGCGGTTGACGTATATCAAAATGATATATGAGCGAAAGGAAGGTTACTTGAAATATACACACCTATGTTGGTGTTTGAGACATGTCCCTTATGATATTAATATTTGGTAATTTCACAAGTGTGGACACTAAGCATATGAAAAGGCGATCTAAGTTTTATCTTGACTTGAGAGGGATTAGATCTACCATGTGAAAGTGTATATTGGTGTATCTAGGACATATGAGGCATAATATTAAAATTCAAGCTACACAAAGAAAGGTTGTCTTGTGCTGTTCCTATGAGAGATATTTCTAGTACAAACACCTAGGAGATGTCATGCCCACGCGGCCACGGCAAAGCACCTAGTATGAAAGAAGAAAGATAGAGAGACAATTCTTATGGCATACAATCCACCAAGTGTGAGTGAGAGATGTTGGAAATTGAGCTTGGTCCACCCTTGGTGGATTAGGCCCAAAACCCAAACCCATTAAGCTTTAAGCTTTGGGCCAAAATAAAATACCTAGACAAATGTGGGGTATTTATTTGTAATTTTCCCCGAAGGTTCAAAATTGAAACCTGGAGGGAGCAGTTCCCCGTGTATTTTGGAGGGAACAGTTGTTTGAGAAATAGATGTGTGTGCGTGCGTGAATAAGTACACAAAACACAGAACAGACAACACACAGAGAGAAAAACATTCTCTAAGAACTCTCTTCTCCACTCTTCCCTTCTTGTGCATTTGTTGTGTGATATAATCGAAATCCTGGTGATTCGACTCGCGTGGGTACCGGAAGAATTCGAAACGACACGTCAGGTACGCCCAAAATCCGACATATATAATCCACTAAACCTGTAGCTTGGCAAAATTTGCAACTTTATCTTCCACCAATGATTTTCGGCTCTGAAAGTAACAGGGGAAGAGCTCTAAATCTATAGCATAGATTTAGTCTTCATAAAATTATAAAATTGTTGCTCCAATTTTAGCCCTCCCACTGAATTGTAGATTTCGCCTTCATAAAATTATATCTCCCACCACCCCCACAAAACAAACGTGTTTGTTGTTACAATTTTGTTTCCTAGGAATCGGAGCAATCTCCACTCAATGCCCTCAAATTCAAAGCACCCAGATATTTCCAATAGGCAAAGCATAATGAAGCATATATCAAATCGCAGCGACTAGTGTAAAGAAAGTTGAAGACTTATTGCCTATGCGTGTCGCTGACTCAAATAAAAGCTGAGTAAAAAATGCGTACAGTTAAAGATCCATGATGCCCCCAGGGACTAATTAATGAGTTGACGAGGATGAACAGTTCGGGTTAAGGTCAATGGGCTGATACATTAAATTTGCCACCTCTCGGTAAGCATCCACATAAGTACAGTTAACTGTGTTAATTTCATATCCAAGTCCTTTTAAAAGTTTAAGGACCAACACTTCAAACGGAGCTAACTTGAAGAACAAAAACTTCTAATTTAAAACTTTAAGAACCAAGATCAAAATGAGCATAAACTATAAGGACTAAAGATTATATAAGCTAATCATTTCCATAGTATATATAAAAAAATATATTGTACTTGTATAAGCTAATATATACATACTCCTACAATCCTAAATGTCCAAGGTGGTGGATGTGTTACATAAGACTACTCAATCAATGGGGTTTTCTTCCGCGGGCAGTTTTCAATACAAATAGTTAAATTGGTACTCCTCTAGTCTTAAATAAGCATATTTATCTAATTTTGAGAGATTAAAAAAGTTAAAACATATGTGATATGGTGTCTCTCAAATACTTATGTATAAAATTAGATTCTAAATCAATTTATAAGCTATACAAATTAGTTTTATAAAAAAATGATAAATACCAGAGATAAAACAAATATATTTAAGATCAAAATTCACTATTAAATTAAGTCTTACATTTAATATCGGAGGGTGTATTTTAAAAAAGCAACACATTTCGTACGAATAACTTAACTGATTTACATTTACTTGGTGCTTGAAAACCAATTATATATCTCTTATTTATAACCGCAGAAGTACATTATATGTTTATACAGATTATCTATTTCCACACACAAGAAGAGCCCTTTTAGTTAACTACATATATATATGTTAACTGCAAATCTATGTTAAGCTGAGATAAAGTTGAATGAACAATTGCTTTATAAATAAATAAAAGGTAAACAAATGAATGATAAATAAATAAATAAATAAATAAATAAATAAAATGTAAATAAGCAACTAATTAACAAGTTTATTTGAAAATAATTAATTCATGAATTAAATAAAAGTATAAAATAAGGAAACAAATAATTGAAAAGAAAATAATCGTTAATTTGGTTATATAAATACAAATCCATCATTAAGGCTTTATTGCGTCTCATTTTATGTTGTAACTCTTTATAATGTATAATTATAGACAAATTTAATACATGACTAATTATTTGGTAAAGGGGACTACATGCATAAATTTTTTAATTAAAGAAAGAGAATTAGGGAAAAAAAGAAAAACATAAATGATTTAAAATTAAAATATGTAAAGAGTTTACTTCCCCTCTAGCTTTGATACCAATTGGAGGAGAGATCCCGAAAGGGGAGTAGAGGAAGTGAAGTGAATCGAGAAGTAGGAAGCAGATGGACTGTTGTGTTAATTAGATAGGTTAATGAAGAACACAGTAATAAAAAATGCAGAATAGCCTTTTCCTTTAAGTGGAAACATACCAAAGAACAAATCAGCCCCCAAAGACGTTTAAAATATTATAGAACAAAACAACTACACCAAATTTACTTCTCGCTGAAGCTATTATCCATTGTGGGTTATCTTTGAACCAATCATTGATGGCATTTTTTTCAATCTTCTGCAAGGTCTATGTTGAAGCAGTCATCTTCATTATCCAAACCCTATTGGTTCATATTCAACAATCCATATCCAACCTCCCAAATGCTTTTTGAGAAAGAAAGAAACATTCTGTAACTTCGTCGTAGGAAAAAGATTTCCATGAAAAACAATTTCCAACAAAAGCCCGGTCTATTGAGATGAACTAGGAGCTCCTTGAATTCTACCAAAAGGAAATAGTGATGACATTTGCCTTGGCCCTATCAGGTAGAAAGACGTTTGTAACCCCCGTCCTTATCAAGGCTAGAATTATGCATTTAAAAACATTTAATAATGGAATGAGAGATCCGGGATAATTAAAAACTTTCTGCAACACTTGTACAATATGATCTCCATTTATTCATTTATAAAAACAATTAACCTGTCTGGTTTGTCACAAATACAATATAGAGTATAACCATAATTCCCGACATTTACCCGGGATAATAATATTAATCCAAAATATTATACAGGGCATCATTGCCCATCTCAGTATCCATACTGGGGATTACTCAAAACTATAATACTATGATCTATTCAATATGTACATTTATCCAAAATGATAACCATTTTAGTATAAAACCGAAATATCTAACTAAGACTACCGCCGGCAGTCCTAATCGCCTTTATCGACTTGCTTGCTTCTTGATACACTTGCCCTGTCTAAAAATATTATTTGGAAAGAGTGAGATTCTGAAAAATCCCAGTAGCAACAGTTTATGTATATGATGCATATAAACAAAGCAAGTAAACATTTATCACAATGCAGCAATCAATATTCGAGGCCATAGACACTGCCACGTCTTCTTTACTGTATACAAGGTCGGGCTTTCGCCACGTCCCCTCAACTGTATCTATATTCAAGGCTGAGCTTTCACTACGTCCCCTCACTGTATCTATATTCAAGGCCGGGCTTTCGCCACGTCCCCTCACTGTATCCATATTCAAGGCCGGGATTTCACCACATCCCCTTACTGTATTCAATGACTAATGCAAACAAGCAATGCAATATACATGATATAGGATAAAGTGTCACTACCTTTGTCTTTCTGTTCTTAAGCAGGCACGGGCCTTCTACGTTCCGGGCAAATATCAAATTCATAAAGTCATAATTAAGGACGATACTTTATCACTTACTCCAATACTCAATATCTTCACAATGCTTAAATTGGTTATCATTACTGTCTCTTAATTACTCATATATGCCTCTAATAAAAGTGCTAAAGGGTTGGAAGAACTACCCCAGGGATCCCCTTTTGGAAGCACAAACATTGGCATTTTTCACTATTTTACTCGAGTGAAGGTGGCCTCACTCGAGTGATGGGGCACTAACACTCGAGTGAAGACGGCCTCACTCGAGTGATGGTTGTCTGCACTAGAGTATCAGAATGTGAAGGATAACGAGTGAGCACCCGAGAGCACAAGAACTTTTTCAGAGACAGGGACACTCGAGCACACAAGACCTTACTCGAGTGATAGCCAAATGCTTCACTTGAGCACTAGAGAGTGAAGTCTAGGAAGTGAGAACCCGAGAGCAAATAAAAATTTTATAAGGAAGGAGCACTCGAGTATGGAACCTGACACTTGAGTGAAGACTTAACACCCACAATTGAGGCAACACTCTTGCCTTTTTCGTGGAAGTGAAACACCGAAACTAAAGGGAAAATGAGAAATTACACCGCCTTACTCGAGTGGAACCCAACCTCACCTGGGTGATACTCATCCCTCACTCGAGTGAATCCCCAGATCACTCAAGTGACCTTATCAGAACCCAAAAAACGCAGAAACACTGACAGTTTTTACCTAAATTTTCCCAAGAGCTTCCAATGGACCCAAAACCTCAACCAAAGCTATCGCCACACAAAATCACTCAAGGAATCCAATAAAACCATTAAAGCAAACAAATTCCTACTCCATTATCATGCTCTGGTCTTGGGCAACAATAAACACTAAATTTCCAAAATCACTAAACTCAATCATTCTATCCCCAATCAATCCTATCTATCCATATACATTCCAAATATACCATTTCCTTACCAATAACATGCTAAATGCCCAATGGCTCTTATTTTCAAAACTGGACAATAATTTCCAGAAATTCAAAACTAATTCATTTGACACAAAACTTAGATAGATTGGTTTCACTTACCTCTTAAACTTTTCCAAAAGGATTTCTCGATCCTCCAACTTTCACAATCTCTTGGAATCACAAACTAATACCAATGGATACACTTTTTCAAGCTTTTTTTTTTCTGTCTTCTTTGAGCAACAATGGCACTGAACTCAAGAGAGAGAAGAGAGAGGTTGAGTGTGAAGGAGATGAAGAATGATGATGATACTCTCTTCCCCATGTTGCACAGCCAAAAATTAGAGGGTGGAGAAGAGAGAGAAAATGAATAAAATACTCTATGTTGACTTTCTCACACACACACACACACACACACACACACACTCATACCCATTTTTGCCACATGTCATCTTCCCATTGGCTCTCATAAAGTAAACCACCAATTAGCTACTATAATCCTTCCATTAGCCATTTAGTTACATATCTCCTTTTTCTCTTAGCTAATAATTAATTTCCTTCGTTAATCACTAACTTATAGCCAATAATTCCATTCTTTCAATTTCTCCTTTATTTTTGGCATATTAATTGATATTGCCATAAAACACATAAGAATTTTGACTTAATCCACAATTACATTCTCAATAATTCTCATTAGCTCTTAATCAAAATTTGGGGTGTGACAACGGTGGTATAACTATCTTCTCTAGGAATTAGGACCCTAGAACTTAAGGAGGTCATGACTTTATATTGGATTCAATAAAGTAAGGGAACAAGAATAGACCCAGGTTTCATGCGAAAACCATGTAATTTTATGTTTAATTTCATATACATACATACATACGTATCTATACATATCTCTTCATATTGAAACAAAACATGACTAAACAAATAGCCAATATTTAAACCACATAATATTTATTTTAAACTTCTTCAACTCCAACCTTCTTCAAGCTTCACCACCTACACCACCTTCACCCCTAAAGGTATTTTCCCTTGCTATATGTCATGGAAGAAAGGGGTGAAATTTAGGAAAATCGCAGTAGTAACACATTTCCTCATGTTAATCATACAAGATTGCAACTAAGCATGCAAAACAAGCTATAGAGAACAACACCTTACAGTAAATGTATCATCAATGATGCCCATACATCATGCAGATACTTAGCCACTAGAAAACAAAAAGAGGCTTACAAGAGAATCTCATTCTAAGGACTCTCGCTCTGAACTCTCACTAAAAAACAATTGTGGTTCTGAAAGGGACCTTATAATGGTTTATATAAAGGCTTGAGGTTAATCTGACGATCTACATGTCTTGGTTTGTTTTCCTGTGTGTAGCTTTATCCTTGCTCTGGCATGTGTCCTTAGGCTGCTACTTTTGAATGGGTTGCTTCTCCATTTGGCAATAGTACATGTGGTGATTTATTTTTTTCTTTTTAAGTTTGGGAGTGCTGCAATAACTTTGGTTTGCCTTGCATATATAAATAGTTGGAAAAATGATATAAATAAATAAATAAATAGTAAAATACTACAATTTACCTTATATACCTTAATTACATGGAGCTCACCTCTACAATATCATTATTAATTCCCTAGTTTATTTTTGGGAGAATTACACTGTAGTCCCATGAAAGAGAATATATAAAGAAATAGTCCCGGGAAATGCTGAAATTACTATCAAGTCCCATGGGACCATTTTGTAATAAATTATAGGTGAGAAATATCATAAACACCCTTGTCAGATAAATAGAGAAAGGGATGCAAAATGCTGTCAAATAACGTCCGGAATAGCTCTAAAGATAGTAGGAGAAATGGAATGAAGATCATCAGCCATTATTGAAGAGTAAGGTAGGGAATTGGTGCCATCCACTCTCGTGTCTTCATTATTTCATGTGATTCATGTATTTTGTTGAGTAGCTAAACATATGTTTAGGTTTTTTTGATTCATCTTCGTTTTGATCCTGAAAAATGGAAAAAGTTATATGGTTTTGATGGGTATTGTAGTCTATATACTTGTAAATTAAAAAGACAGACTAGTAAATGCAATGGATATGCTTTGGCTGTGATTTCAATGTGTTTGGGTATAGTTTAGTATGATTTGTTTTTGCTGTCATTATGCTTTATTTTCTGGTTCATTGTGTTATATTTCTGCAATATAAGAGCTAAGGAATGAAGATGAGAGTGAAACGTGTGTGGCTACATAACCTAATATGTGTAGGAAAAAATGTGTTGTTAATGGGAGCAACGATAGTTGTCAATGGAGGCTGTTGAACTTGTTATTGACAACTATATGTCATATTTAAATGTTTTTCTTACATCTAAAAGTTTTGTTGATTGTTGTTCATTTTGGTCCTGATAAATGGAAACATCTGTCTGATTTTTATGAGTATTGTCCTACATATGCTTATAAACTATAAAGGCAGATCTAGTAAATGCAATGGATATGCTTTGGCTAAGGTTTCAATGTGTCTAGGTATGGTTTAGTATGCTCTATTTTTTGCTATCATTATGCTTTGTTTTCTGTTTTATTGTGCTGTATTTCTGTAGTAGAAAAGCTAAGGAATGAAGATGAGGGTGAAAGGTTGTGGCTACATAACCTGATATGCGTAGGAAAAAAGATGTTGTTAATGGGAGTAGCGATAACTGTCAATCAAGTTTGCTAAACTTGTTAATGACAACTATATGTCATATTTAAATGTTTTGCTTGTGGTGTAATGATGTTTGTAGTGGGATTGAAAAGTTTGCTATGTTTTTTGGTACTTTGTGCTATTTTCAATCATTAGAAGTGGGATTTAATGAACAAGGTGTGAAAGATGTGTGGCTGAAAGTCCTGGTTATATAGTAAGAATGTGTTGTTAATAGGGGCTGCGACAATTATTAATAAGGTGGCTGAAATGGTTAATGCCAACTGTTTTGTGCAGGTGGACAGAGGTAATGGCTGCCACGTCTGGCAAGAATCTACTATGTTTCCTTTATATAGGGGGAATGTTTGAAGTCAGTGGAGATGGTAATATAACATATGTTGGGGGAATGGTCAGATCTAGAAATCCATTTGTAATTCTGATTAGATAGAAATCCAGACCACTTGATTTTTGGCCACGGTTTGTGAATTTGTTGTTAGTTTCTTGTACATGCATTTTCAGATGTAAGTGAACGTTGCATGTAATATGGTTTTGTATCCCACTTTTAGTTATGGAAATTTGTAATCAAATGTAAATTCTGTTGTCAATGTATGGACCTAGAGTTGTTAGTGGAGGCCCCTAGAGTTGTCAATGTACGCCTATGAAGTTGTTAATATATATATACAGTTATTATCACATTGGAAACTGATAGTTTATGTGCATATATTTATAGATTGCCTATGTTGTTGATATTCAATATTAATTAGGTGGTCATATTATATGACTTGTCACTAGTGCCTCCTTGACTCTTCAATAGAAGGGCTAAAGAGTTTGTCAATGGAGGCCTAATGACTTGTCAGTGGAGGTTCCTTGACTTGTCACTGTAGGCCTATGGAGTTGTCAGTAGAGGTCTTATGACTTGTTAATGGAGGTTCATTGACTTGTCAATAGATGCCCATTGAGTTGTCAATGGAAGCCCATGGAATTGTCAGTAGAGGCTCATGTACTTGTCAATGGACGGCTATTGAGTTGACAATGGAAGCCCCTTGACTTGCTAACAGAGGCTCTTACACTTTTCAATGGACGGCCATTGAGTTATCAATAGAGGTCTTTGGAGTTGTCAGTAGAAGCCTTGTGACTTGTCAGTAGAGGCTCCTTGACTTGTCAATGAAAGGCTCCTTGACTTGTTAGTAGAGGCCCCTTGACTTGTCAATGGATGCCCATTGAGTTGTTGGTGGAGGTCTTATGACTTGAGGCTCATTAGCTTGTGAATGGAGGCCCTATGAATTGTCAATAGAGGCTCCTCCACTTGTCAATGGACGCCCATTGATAACTACATTCAGGTCCAATTACTTGTCATTGGAGGCTCCTGGAGTTGTCAATGGAGTCCCCTTAACTTGTCAGTGGAGTCTCTTGCAGTTATCAATGGAGTCAAACAATGTGCAAGGAAAAGCATCATACATGCATTACATAACTTTAGCAATAACGTTAACTCATGGCCATTACTTGTGCAAGGAAAAACAATGTCACTGCACTTGATCATTACAAAAAAGCTAACCATATTTAAAATGAGTGTGCATATGGTCATTACAATCTCCTAATATGCTATCCATACAATCATATTTATAATGAGTGATTCCCTTTCCCCTTCCCCTTCTATTTCTCCATCTTCTTGTCCTTCTCTTCTCCTCCTTGTGGATGAAAAATTCTTCAGTGAATAAAGTATACCCATAAAATCTTGGTGCCCTTGGTCGTGTTGGGCTTTTTCTTCCTTGTTTGTCTTTGACAAATTTTCCTTTATCCATCTTGCTTCCCTGGAAACAAGAATTTTCACCACTTTAGCATTGCATCCCAATCCAAGTAAGATAGATATTCTTAACGTGCAGCAAAACTTTACCTCAGTAAATGAGAACCAGTACCTTATTCATTCACAATAACATTGAAAATATGCAACAAAATGTGCATGAGGCCAGAACATGTGCAAGTTCGGAGAAAAAAACTTTACAATCTAGTGGTGATTCATCAATATGTTGAAGTAACTTCTTAAGCAATAGGAGAATGAAGTTAAATGGAATAAATAGTGCATTAAGTAAAGTAGAATTCTAACCTTCTAGTCCCCAGTATGAAGAATAGAACCATCAGTATGGAGAAGAACTAATCCACAACAATCAGGGATAGAATAGGTCACCCTGATAGGCTCTATTTGACAAAATAATAATAACAAATTATCACCTCTAAACTTCTCAGAACAATATATGCAATAGAAATATATAGTTTTGTAGTTTTATTACAAAAGTTAAACTCCACAAAATTTCCTTTTTCCATCTTGCTTCACTAAAAAAAATTATAGATTCAGGAACCTAATCAAAGCATTAAATAGCATAGTTCCACATACACATTTTAGACATGAAAAACCAAGTCATACTCCAAAAATGCTATGAAAATTATATAACATCTAATAAGTTCATTTACCTTCTGAGACCAATTCAACTTTTAACAAAAATACATGGTTCATGGAAGAAATTAACCTCTCAAATTATAAGGAATGAAGTTCCAAAATATGCTTAATCAGAATAGCTATAACAAATAAAATAAGGACAAAATATTTGCCTATCCTTATCCACGTCAGCCTGTCATACATCATTGTTGCATTCTTTAATTATGACATGCTTATTAAGTTGCAAACAATGACAATTTGAAGGGACAGAAGAGGGGGGAATAAAGCAACAGAGACCATTTAAGTGCACTATCAAGCTACTTCACTACAATTGCGGTGCTATCATTAGTTGTAACCAAGGTTATGAAAACCGGACCGGACCGGCCGGCCCGGCCCGGTAACCGGCGAACCGGCCGGAAAACCGGTCCGGTTCCCGGTCCGGTCCGGGTTGGAGTTTTCAAAAAAAAAAAAAAATTTCCTTTAGAATTTCATACTATAAGTCTAAAATTTTCAATTTTTCACCGGTTTGGTCCCGGTTTAGCTCCGGTTTGGTCCCGGTTTGACCCACTGACCCTTAACCCAGTACCCCGACCGGTTCAATGACCGGTCCGAGTTTTAATACCTTGGTTGTAACAATTATCATACACTGTTCATTCAATGCATGTGAGAAACAAATTCTTCCCATTAGAATTTGGGAATTACAGAATAATCATTGATATGCAAATTAGGATATCGTTACCTCATTAATGTAACTAATTACTATGTGGTTGATCCATATATGACAATTGAAATCAAACATACAAGTCAATAAGCATAAATTGCCAAAGTACACAAACAAATAAAAAAGGAAAACTAACAAACTCAACCAAGACTGGTCACAGGGACCAAATCATGCCATGAGACAGTAAAAATTTTCACCAAGGCTGGTTGTATACATTGAAACCTTCTAGTACATGATCAAAATTTTCATCTCCAATTAAATTTACTAATGAATAGTAGAATATATGAAATACCAACTTCAAAAAATACTTGCGGATATAGTTCATGGAATGTTGTGCCGGCATAACAGAAACTCATTTCCATGTCAAAATGAGATCACAAGGGTTGACAACTTTATTAGCATTAATAGAATAATTATCTTTAGATTAGGTTCCATACTTGGAAATGATATATGCCGAAATGATACAGCTACTTGGATGAGATCAGAAGGGCTGGTCGAGTAATTTGACTCAATTACTCAGTTAATTAGTTAAATGACTGATACCCATTTTGAAAAGCTTATCGATAAAACTGAAATTATTACTCCAGGGAGGAAGGAAAGTACTATATGGGCATAAATGCACCTACTTGGTTGAGAGGTGACCAGAAGTCCATGAGTGAATATTGTTGGGTCTTTTGTGGATAGAGATGCTAGCTCAGGTGAAGCAACTTCTGAATCTAGAAGAGGTTTTGCTATGGAGATGACTAAAGCAAAGGGGAGAAAGAGAAAAGTTTTGAATCTAGAAGAATTTTAATTTACCCCTGCCAGAGCCTACCCACGAATGAGGGAAGATCATATTCAAATTACTTGGTCAGCCACCCCCGATCCACACCGGTGAGATCCCATAAACACCATCGCACATGATGCTAGCTTCCCTTTACCGAAGATGTCACCTTTTACAGTTCACTAAACTAGCCAAATCTCAGGTAATAGAATGAGGAAAGAAGCTCTAATTTTCCTGCCTTTTTACCCCTATTCTTAAGGGTATTTCAGACATTTCTCAAGTGCAATTTATTACAAAATGGTGCCATGGGACTTGACAGTAATTTGGCCATTTCTTTGTATATTCCTTTCCATGGACTACAGTGTGATTCTCTCTTTATTTTTCTTGGTTTGCTTTTACTTTGTCAAATAGTTGTTTATCAATTGTTAATTTTCTTATCATATTGAATTAAAAGGCTTACTTTATCTTATGTTTATATTTCTAAGTTTATCACTTAAAGTTCAAGTTTTATTTTTATTGATAATTAATTGATGATATCTATTGATATTATAATATTATTAAATGGCTAGTAGCCAAAATAGTTTCAAATTTTTTATTAGATGGCCGAAAGCCTCATCAATTTTGACAATGATTCTTGGGTTAAAACCATATTATGGTTCTAACAAATGACAAAGTAAAAAAAGGGCGTGACAATTTGATTATCTAATTGTTAAAAATATCAAGCCTTGAAGGCTAATTATTCAAGTGACAAGGAACCATATTTCTTTCAATTTTGGTTACTTTGTAAAAGCTCACTTAATGATATAAAGAAATGGCATTTACTTGCAAAAGAACTTTTGACAATTTGATGCTTATGAATGGGATTTTTACCATGCCTTGAAGGCCAATAACTCAAGATTTTTTCGAGTCCTGAAGACCATGGATGTGATGAAACCATTGAAAAGCAAATTCATGGCCTTTGAAGAACACAATGCCTTGCCACGTTGAAGTACACATATTGCCTTGGTCATTCAAATATAATTATAAGTAAAGGTTGTGATGATATAACTCAAAGTCACCTAGACTAAAACAAATTGTTATGAAACAAATAGTTGTTAAGCCATAAATGACTATAAGTAAATGTCAAGAGAGGTTATAATATCAAAGAGCCTAAAACATGGTCATATTATATTGACGCATTTTATTGTGCTATTTTGTGGGCAAATTAAAAAGGATGATATCATTCATATCTTTCATTCATATCTTATTATTTTATTAAATATTAGTATGATTGTATTGAGTTTTATTGATGATAAATTTTATTATAATTATTTGGAGTTGTTTATTGTTTAACTAACTATGAAATTAACTTGTTTAACGAACTACGAAATTAGCTTTATTTTTCAAATGAAATGTTTAGCTGTAGAAACAAAATTTGGCCATTAGATAACATTGGTGAATGTTTCTATTTTCTTAATAATGTCTCTTACGTTGTTCTTCAAGATGATGAATTATTAGTCGCACACACACACACACACAGAAATTAGATTAATTTTATGTGACATTTGTGGGGGAAAATTTTATATGTCTAAATTGAGTAAGAAAGTTCATTATGAATAGTTGATTTAGATTTGTTGGAAAAATCATTTTTCTTATGTTTATCAACTAATATATATTGAAAATCAAATTTATGGATGCTTAAATAGTTGAAAAATTTGAAAGAAGACTATAAGTATTATAATTATTCATGATTTTCTATTATAATGCACCTGTTTACATTTTTTTTCAAATTAATTTTAGCCCCTAAACATCACAAATAATTACAATATGATCTTTATGTATTTTGATCATGGGTCTTTTCATATTTTTGTGGTGGAAAGTTCCAAACATTTCAAACTTTGAGTATGTATCAAAAAAAACAAATTGAAGTATATTGTTATTAATAAGTAACAAAATTATGTTTGATGTAATAATTTATGTTAGTTCCAAAAGAACTTATATGTAACAAAATTAACATAGTTCCCAAAGAACTAATACATAATTTTTCCTATGGGTAGACAAATAATAGATAATGAAAATTAATACCCATAGATCTACATAACAATTTCATTCTGTAAGAGTATATGAAGGTTAGTTCAATTGGATTGAAATCCATAATTGTATATGAGGTATGAAGACTTGAGCTTCCAAGTGAATGATAGGTTATTGTGCTACTATATACTAGTCTATCTTTGAAATATAGAAATATATGAAGCATATATATGTATATATGTCTCACATGAGGGGCAGATCGTTAGAATACAAGTGTGAGCTAATATTTTATACTCATATACATCCTTACAAAGTCTAATTTGTAATATTCTGAATTTTGGGCATAGAAGCTTGAGAATAAGCCTAAGTCAAGAAGACTACTAAGCCCAGATTGATAAGAGTCCAAAAGATAGAATGAGTTTTATCTTTGGGTTGAGAACGAGTCTTCAAATTACATAAGGCTTATTGCATATAAGTAGTCGGATAAAGGATGCTAGTAGATAGGCACTTTGGCATACTTGACACCATTTTGGTGGCACCCAAAGGCATGTGTGGCACTATTTGGGTCCCACATATATAAAGTAGCTTTTAAGTTGGTGCAATGAGAAGTAGTCGTGTGTGTGTGTAGTTGGATGAAAGTTATCGATGTCTATGTACACTCGATGTGCAATAAGCTACACAAGCTCACATGTGGTAGTTTTTAAGGTATGTTGTGCCATCTTATGCTACACATGCATATATGTGGTGCATTCTTCAAGATATAGACATATGTGGCTAATTAGTTGGATAAAATATGCCGATATGCGAGTGCATATGGCATGTTTCGGGCAGGTGCATGTACCTTGCGTTTTTTAAGAGACATCAACTTGGTGTCATTTGTCTAGGACACCTAGGCATGTATGTGGCTAAATCATGAGGCACAAGGGGCATATGGCATTCTCCAGGCAGCCACCAGAACACATGGCAACATTCAGGCAAAACCCTGTCACGTGTCGCAAAACCAAGTGA